>JASGCC010000103.1:20173-687673 GCA_030067915.1 Hydractinia echinata | reverse complement strand
CATTGACTTTATTTAACAGAAATCTATTCACGCAAGCGAACTTATCTCTTAAAAGCGCAAAATGAAAGGAAAGCTTCAGTATTTCTGAAAAAAGAAGTGAAAAAATCATGTTGAATAACAAAATAATATTGTGTACCTGAACCAGAGAGGAAAAAATATCAACAACGGAGGAGGAGTATCTCGCTTCATCCGAACTTTTTTCAAACTGAAAATATAAAAGTAAAATGGCGTTAACGAAAGCTTCAAAATATTTTAAAGAAAGTGAAGGTGGAAAAAACAGAATAGCATACGCCATCTTTCTTGTCTTTCTCGATTGCATTGTACAAATATTCCATCGACAGTTCATCATTCTCGTCCAACCACATCATAATAAACGGTTCAAACCAACTGAACAGATGAGAAAAAAAGAACATTGTCAAAATCTCGTTTTTCTGATAAACATTCGAAAGTTTAAACTGCGATGGCTTTCTCACCGAATCAACCAATTATGATCGTCATTAAAGACATCGGTTGTTTTCAGGTCAGAAATATTTCGCGTTTCGTTTTTTTTAAAAAAAGCGAAAGTAAGTGTTGCAATAAATTTGCGAATCTTTTGCATTCGTTACGTTGAAAATGTTATTCCTGCAATATTGCTGACTTTAATAAACCTTATTAAAGCTTTCGGGATAACTTACAAAAAGGTTTAAAAACAAAATTTGAAAAATCCATACTTACAATATATATTCGGGAGTTTTGTTTTCATATTCTGGAACGTTTTCTACGTGCTGGCTAAACAAACCTTTCACCTGCAACAACAATACACACGCGATAGTTAGCAGAAAATACTGCGGTTTAGATTTTCCAGGTTAAATTCACACTGCAAAACATTCACTCTTAGCAAACATAAAAGAAAATATTAAGTGCTTCTTTACCTTGAAATACAGATTCATATAATCCGTATTCGTCCATGTTGGTAACTTCTGTTGTTCTAAAAAAGTAATAAATTGGTTCTTTTCGTTGAAAAACGGAAAATAATATATTCATACAGTATAAATTCAAAACAAACAAACAAACAAACACTTAGGCACTACCTAGTGACCAAAATAAACAAATGATTGAAGATGACGACTATTTAGCAATAGAAAAAAAATGGATGCTAAAAAATTAATATTAATTAATTAATTAATTAAAGATCAATGGCAAAGTAAAAAGTTGATTATGTACAAATGTTAAACAGTAAAATATGTTTGTACATCTCCATAACTTTTTACTAGTATACAAATATTAATCACAAAGGCTAAAATAAGCATTACTGTAAGCCAATCAAATGCGGCGAACCGATTCTCGTGGCGACAGACAAATCCCAATGTCATACAATCCCAGGTTTTACTGACCTTTTTTTCCCATAACTACCAAAAAAGGAAATCACGAGTTCCGCCAAAAAAATATTTACCAGATAAAAAGTCTTCTAGGCTGTTTCCAAATAACTTCCACATACAATACGCACTGAGCTCGCCTACGTTTAAATCAGACGGAAATCTAAAAAACAAAACACAGAAATAAAAAAGGGTGGACTAAAAATTTATGCAGCGTTTTACTCAATCAACAAACCAACTCACTGGTTCAAAATATTCGTATAAACATCTCGGTCTTCTTCAACCACACTCACAATCAAACGAATGAGTTTCACCCAGAATTCCAAAGTATGAGAAGCGTTTGTGCTGGCGGCGTCTTCCAGTTCCAATTTGTCACCCTCGTCACTCAACATGAGACAATTGGAATACAAAAATTGAAAATTCGATTCAATACAATTCTATAAGATAAAATTCTGATCATAGCACACACAAGTAGATTGTAATCGGGAAAAAAAGAAGAAAAAAATTTCTCACCTTCACACATTCCATTACAACGTGAGCCGCTCTCGGAGGCGCATTGAATTCTTGGACCTACAAAAAAGAATAACAGCACAGTGGATTTAACAAGGTTGACATTGTAGCTCGTATGTCTTTTTCAATTTTTCTTAGCAACTTTTAATAACCCTCTTTTTAATATATTTTTTATATTTACTCGTTGTTGTTTGACCGCTGAGTGATATTAGCGTTGCTGCCTTATACCAGAGCATATTTAGAAGAAATTCCAGCGAAATAAAGAAAAAAGAAAATTAGATTATTATAAACTCAAGTACATAGCATGTCATACATAAAGAACGCACGTGTTATATATGAATATAAATTATTCAGATAATGTACCCTACCTTCATACGAAAGAACGTGATACTGGTTAGCAAGTCAACTGTCGATTTCAAATCTGATAATCTTACTTCATTTGAGACTGGAAATAATGCCTAAAGGAGAAAAAAAATGTTTACAACCTGCACTCACCAGCGAGGATAACAAGGACGACGACAACAACGACGACAACAACAACGACGACGACGACAACGACGACGACGACAACAACGATAAACACGACGGCGTCAACCTACAATCCACTTACTCTGTACTGACATAAATCGATGCGTAGTTGGTTGTGCAATTGATTTAATATTTTTTCGAATCTTGCTTTCTAAAAATAGATAACTAATAAGAAAAAGAAAAGAAAAAGAAAAGAAAAAGAAAAGAAAAAAAATGAAAGAAAAAATAGAGAAAAATTCACAAAATCATACCCCAAAATTGGAAGCTGAAAACCTGGTTTTGGCAGAAGATGCTGAGGTGGCGGTGGTGTGGGCGTAAAAGGCGTTGATATTCGCTAACAAGGTACTCATCAATGCTGGTACAAATTGTTCGTTGTAGTGTGCCGCAAGACACGAAAAATGACTGAAACAAAAAGTAAAAAAACTACATGAGTCTACATGTAACATACAATCCAAATTTTTAAGTAAAAAATGTGTTTGAATAAACTAAAAGTATTCTTCTTGCGAAGCAACAAATTTGTGAGTATACATCCACAAATATGTAAATGTTTTTAAAACATACGTCATAGCTTGGTAAATAGTTTCTACGCCATAGCGAATAGCAAACTCGTTAACAATTTCTAACGCCGGCTCGTTGAAGTAAACTTTCCATGAATCGTCCTGAAAAAAAAGAAAGAAATTGTTCTGTTTTCACCACCGCAACAAAGCAAAGTAGATAGATAGAGTTTCAGAAATATACCACTGCAACGAAGCAAAGTAGATAGATAGTCTCAGAGCTATATCACCGCAATAAAGCAAAGTAGATAAATAGTATCGAAACTATACCACTGCAACGAAGCAAAGTAGATAGATAGTCTCAGAGCTATATCACCGCAATAAAGCAAAGTATATAAATAGTATCGAAACTATACCACCCTAACAAAGCAAAGTAGATAGATAGTCTCAGAGCTATATCACCGCAACAAAGCAAAGTAGATAAATAGTATCAAAACTATACCACTGCAACAAAGCAAAGTAGATAGTCTCAGAGCTATATCACCTCAACAAAGCAAAGTAGATAGTATCAGAAATAATAATCTACTCACACCATACGTTTTGGGTATGACAACCTCGTCGTTATTCTTCTCATATAGATACTGAAATAAGATCTGGAACGAGAAAAAAGGAATGTATAGAACAAAAACGTGTTTCACAAACGAGAAAGCATTGATAAGATTCATCATACCTCATGGAGACATGTATACTGTGTATGATAAGGAACAAGTTTTTCCTCGCCTTCAATCTCGATGCTTATATGAAGTCGAATTGCACCAGACACAGCTGATTTGTCGGTTCGTTTCTCTAAACACAGCAAAAATTAAAATTAAATTTACAGTAAAAAATATGTCACTTCAACCTCACATCAGGGGTGTCACTCTTAAACATACTCAATCAGGTCAGCCAAAGCATCTAGACTAAACTTTTTTAGGTAAATACTACAGGATAATATTTCTGTTAGTCTTGACAAAATTGGCATACAACATGCATCTTTGGTAAAAAGATGACATAATTTGAAATAATAAACATATATATTCCTTAAATACTCTGTAATACTTGAAGCAGAATTGCACGTCTAACATTATTTTTTGCTTAATTAGTTTGGAGAGGGGTAGAAGATCTTGAAAAACACTTTGGGTACTGTTCTTTATTTCATTTTCTAAATTGGAGAAGACCTTGTAGGCTTTTCGATAGGGCTCGAAGAGCTAACCTACCCAAATTATACCATACATCCATTTCACCGCTAAGTGTTCGCACTTCGATTATAGTTTGACCAAGAAATTCGTCCGGTTCTCTGGTGAACTTCTGTCGAACACGGGCTTTTAAATCGTAGTCTTCATCCCACACCCGAACTTTTATTCTGTCTGACGAGTTATGGCACTCACTAAAGTAAACATAACAAGCGTCAATTTGATATATGTAAAATATAGTTCACGCAATTTTATATATCTTCAGACAGGATTTAAACTGTTCAAATTCCATTTAATTTTGTGCTTGAATTCCATTTAATTTTGTGTTCGAATTCCATTTAATTTTGTGTTCAAATTCCATTTAATTTTGTGTTCGAATTCCATTTAATTTTGTGTTCGAATTCCATTTAATTTTGTGTTCGAATTCCATTTAATTTTGTGTTCAAACTCAATTTAATTGTGTTCGAACTCCATTTAATTTTTTGTTCGAATTCTATTTAATTTTGTGTTCGAATTCTATTTAATTTTTTTTATGTGCTTGGAGATTAAACTAAGGAAAACGAAATATAATCCAGTTAGTATTTCTTTTCCACTAAAATTGCACATAAAATTTAAGACCAGACCAACAAATGCTGTGTTTAAAAATGAAAGATGTCGAAATAAAAACTCACAAATTGAACACTTCGTTCCACATAGGATTCAAGTTATGCGGGATAGTTTTCGTGCGTTTCTTTACGCGACCAACTTGTACAGTAACATACGGATCACTCGTGCCTGAAAACAGAACAAAGCATATATCAAAACATGTCTAATTTTATGGTGTATTTACATATTCATTTAAACCGTGGAATCAAAAGCACGCACCTGCTTTATCTTTAGCAATTAAATTCTGAGCACTTAACACTAAAATGAAAAAAAGTTACGTTTACCGAATTATCGTAACCAAAGTGTAGTCAATTAACACCTAACAATAGTAGTAAAAAATAATGAAAAAAAAAATTAAAAATATTAAATATAAAACTGTGAATGAATAGCATCAAAATAACACTTTCTTTTTTTGTAAAAAAAACGCTGTAAGATGTTGCGAGAAAAATCCACGGGTTCGCCGGTCCTTTTCATACCGCATTGCATGTGTCTCGCTATTTGCGGTACCATTTTGCGTGACAGACAGACGTATACGGGTATTATAATATAGGCTAGTCGGTAGCCCGTCGATAAATCCACGTGTTCGACCTTCCTTTATTTATCGCATTTCGTGTTTCCATAACAGACAGACAAACAGAGAGACGACGGCTATTATTATAGAGATATTTTGACAAGCCTCTCATAACAACAAGTTTTTTTACCAGTGATAGCAATCTTTGCAAACCATTTTGATGAACCATCTAATATATTCTGCTTGACTGCATCAACATGGTTGCGATCGTCACTGTCTTGTATAGAGAACATGTCTCTGAAATGAATAACAAAGATACTACTGATCAAAAACGGTAAGGCTAAATGGTAATATTGTTGGTTCTCTGAAGGAATGAATTTTTAGACTGACAGTTATGGTCAACTTAATGACGTCGAAACAGTAGAGGGCTAACAAAGAAACACAGAAGAAATCATTTTAGTTTTAGTGTTTGATGTACCACACCAAATTCAAAAACTGGGAGGGGGGATTTTCATAAGGTATTTTTTAAAATACCTAATCATATCGAATATTTCATGTTTTTCAATGCAACGCTGTTCCATTTTGTCACGTATGTGAGATAACTTAGCCTTTGCAATGTGGTCAGCTCCCTGTTTCGATGACTTTTCAACAGCTCCTAAAACAAGAACAAGAAGTAGAAGAGCATGTTTTCGTGGATTCGTTTAAGCCATAGCTTTAAGTTGAAAAATGTAAAAAATTCGTTTATACATAATTTACATAATATTAGTTTTTTTTTAATTTAATCGTCATTTAAGAATCTACTGAAATTTGTTAACATTAAAAGTTATTTCTAAAGAGGTTAGCTTTACTGTTACGCCGCCATATTGTTTGCGTTTGTATTTTATTTTTAATCTTCATGGATTTTTCCAAAGCAGCTAAATATATAAAAAGTGATGTAAAACAACAACAACAACAATAAAAAACAATAACAATTAAAATTGCGACAAAGAATTGATTATAAAGTTACATACTTTGCAAGCAGTCAGCGTTTAACAGGTCCTTGCACTTTTCGTGACATTTTACACCACACTCTAAAAAAAACGTTAAATATTTAGTACATCCTGGTTTTTTCACTTATAACCTAAGCAACATGTAATACTCACCAGAACACTTTAATCCTTGCCTTGCTAACCCCCACAATAAGTTTTCACATTCATAACAATACACTGGATGTTGTGCTGAGAACTTTTCAAATGTGTGTGGAGTCGTACCTACAACAAAAGCATACTTTAAGGAAGTCTAATTACAGAGAAAAATTTCCATGAATTCAAAAAAGTGAAAATGGAAGTGATGTTGAACGTGCATAATTCTTGGAAATATATCTTTCATTTGTGAATAACGAATAACTACAAAACACGATGTCAAACTCCACCATATAGTCATCAGCAGTGTGACCCAACCAAGTTCGGTTTCGTTGCGAAAAGAAGAAAGTTTTCTGGCTGTCGATTAAAAATATTGCAATTTAGTCAATTTCAAATTACTTAATGTAAACAATTAAATGCCTAGGGTGCTTAAAGTTATTTGTGAGTATCAAAACAGGTGGAGAATCAGCTGCTAAATCCACGGTATACGAAAACAATCCCTTTATTTTTATTTAGACAGGTTTAACGATAAAAAAGATCGTACTAGATATTGGGTAGATTAATGCTTGCAACGTCTTTCTGTATACATGCATTTTCTAAACATAGTTAAAGTAACGTAAAGACAATACCAGAATAAAAAAATTACTTCAAGAGAAAGAATGTAGAAACATACCAAATCATTATCATTCACTGAGGCTCGTGCAAAATTTGCTCTTGACTGACGTTGCTGCTGTATGTTTGCAATTGCAGCCTAGAAATCAAAAAACATGTTAAAAAACACACAATATTTCTAAAAAGAAAGAAAAATCCTGATCTACAAATTAACAACATGTAACCTCTCCGTGACATAGCTCCATGTTTATAAAAAGCTTCACTTTTGATCAGAACAAGCTGAAGTGCAGACAAGTGTTAAAACAATATTTATTTACCTCAAAAATAACATGCTACTTATAACAAAGAAACGTTTTTTACGTTCTAAAAATAACAGGAAATCTTTTTCTGAAAAATTCTTCTTTCATTTATTGGTTTCGTTTTCTTTTCTTACACTGTTATTTTCTCTTACCGTTTAAAAGATAATTAGAACACGTGGAAAGATTAACTGGTTCCCTCATCCATTAAAATGAAGCCACAAGATTAGCTTAAAAGAGTCATTAAATTATACTCTATTCAAATTAGGGTTTTATTAACTTGTTAAAGATTAAAAACTGGATTTCCACGTCAAAGATTTAAGTCGAGAAATGAGTACTCATTGAGCGTGGAAATGCAGCCTTCATTTTATTTATTACTAGTTTAATATTTACATTATTTTTATTGTTGATGTTGTTTAGAAAGCCATCTTTGAAGACTGATATTTTTCGTTGATTATCATTACCCTAAATAACGTAAATAATAAAATATTCATAAACACACACCCCCGTTTTTACAATTTTATTTTTGCTGCAATTCTCTAGTAAAGTTATATAAGCTTGTTAAAATTACTGGCATGGTGTCATTAAAATTAAATTAAAAATCTACATATCATCCACAATCATGGAAGCCTGATATATACAAGGACAAATTCAAGATGTCAAGAATAAAAAAAAGAGAACTTATTCCAAGTAAAATGATTCCGGTTTCCAATTATTTTTATATCTTAAAAACCAATTCTTTTACATCATATGTTTGAAAACAACATTGATTGTGCAGGATGCAGGCGAAAGTGAGTACTATCAAATAAAATAGATGTGTTACTTACACCAAATATGGAATTTCTTCTCGTCTTAATTTCTGAAGAGAAATCAATGTTGAAGAACTGCTCACTAAAAACAGGGCAATTTCATTGTTAAGTCAACAAAAAATAATTAGAAACCAGATAAAAAGTTTAAAACATCATCAAAATCTTCCTGTCACAAATTTTAGAATGTTGTGTTCTTTATTCTCTTTGATCTATACTTCACTCAGTCATCAAAGAATTGACGTTTACACCATTATATATCCTAGGCATAACACTAGAATATATAAAATTCTCAGTAGGGCTGCCCCAAAGATGACGACAATGCTTATGGCAAGATCATTGATCCTTGGCTATAAGAGTAACCAAGGATAGCAGGGATGCGCCTGAAAGAAATCCTGCTGCAAAGAAGGTGCCAGAACTGTTACCAAATAGGCACACAAAACTGTCAGCTCCATGTTGTACTCACAAAGTTTACATAATAACATTTAGCTATTTCAAGAAGGCATCCATGCAATGATTAAAATTCCTACTTCCATATACAAACTTTCTTATTGCGTTTATTTATCGCAAATTTCCATCGTATCTCACTGCTAGGCTTGAAATATCAATTTGTTTATACTTAAATAAAATAACTGCACAAAGAAACAGTAAGCATAAAAATAAAACTTGGTTTCACTATTTCTATTTCTATAAAGAAACGAATCAAATATTATGACATGCCTGCATGTTGAAACTTTTCTACCATTTGAGAGAGACACTTTTCTGCAATTGAACTCAGAAATTTTTCTGTTTCGTGTGAATATCATCTGCAAAGAAGTGTCATCTCGTGTTAGCCTTCGTTCTCTTTTTTCCTCTCTCAAAATAACATCATCATAACCACCCATTTTGGTGTCGAAAATCCAGCTGTCTCTTTGTAAAGATACGCCATTTTGTTCCAGCTTGTTGTTGTTTGACTGCTCTGAGCTACCATATCTGCTCCTCCGTTTCACTCCCATCACGTTCATTACCCCCGTCAAAAATATGTTCCCATCGGCTCCCGTCTCATTCTCAACATCCTTCGAAATATATTTTTCACAGTTTATTTCGTCTCTGTCAAGACTTTTATCTATTTTGTCTTCAAATTTGTCTACTTTTACTTCTTCATCATCCTCCTCCTCTTCATATATCACCTCATCGCAAAGACTTCTGATATTATTTAGCTTTTGCTTGCTACCAAAACCAAGCCACAAAGATAAATTTTTTATCATTTTTAGTGTTTTCTACTCAGGACTCAAAAAAGTTTATAAATAAGTTTGACTCCAACAAGTACATATTTTGTTACACAGGAACTCATTTCAGACTTTTAAAAAAAATTACAATATAGTTAATTGTGAACTATATGTAATAGCAATCCCTAAGAAAAGCAGATGTCAAAGAATTAAGTTATATTACACATAGATCTCAGGGGTGTTCACACATATTCCTAAAAGTTATAATTAATTATTTCTGTTCAGCAATTTGAATACAATTTGATCAAATATTGAGAAATTGTTATTCCTGTTATTAAGAAGTCAACTTGCAGCTGCATGATATAACCCATAAGAAAATTAAACTCCAAAGCTGTCTTAAGCATTTACTTAGTAATCAGAGCAAATATTATTTAAAAGATGAAAATTAGAATTCACACACCCATTCCGAACAAGAAGAAAACCAGACAACAAGCAAGGTGTAAAAATAAATATTATCATTTTGCACTTTTTTTAGCAATCTCAGACAAAAGTTGTATTTTTCTCTCACTCTTAAAAAAAAGCTCCCTTCTTAAATAAATAAATAAAGTTGCAAAGCTGTTACATATAATGGCAAATGATCAAGCTCTGAAAAAGTATAAGTTTGTGAAAAAATAAAAGAAAGGAATAATCTTATTTGCATGTAGAGTTGAATAGAGTATACAGATTTAATCAAAACTGAGTATTCACAGCAACTATATTAATTAAGTCCTAACATAACACTCTAATCACCAAGCATTTTACTTTTCAAATGGCGAAGAATGACACACAGTAAGTATTACTCTGAGGAAGGAATGTTTGTTTTAATTACAATGCTATGAAAAAAAAATTCTAATCATAAGTTCCACGAATAAAACTGGGTGATTGATATAATTATATTGAGGATCCCACCACAACAATAAAAACAAAAACAAAAACAACAACAACAATGATAATGCAAAGCACAACAATAACAACAACAAAAACAGATGACAAAATGAATAAGAGAACAAAAAATATAACATTAAATACTTCTGTTGAGCCTGACAATTTTTTTATCTTAAAGATGCAAGATTTAATACTTTTATGATAAAAGTTGGTGTTAAATTGCTGTTCAAAATGATTTAAAGAAAACACCAAGACAACTAAGAAAAAAACCGAGCCATACAAGTGTTTAAATTATTAATCAATTTATTGCAAAGCTTTTCGCATAGTTTTGCATACACAATCTTAAATGAAAGATCAAAACTTCAATTTATACATATATACATATTATAATTTCAATTTTTTATTTATTTATATTTGGACAAAACCTGTTCACAATAAAATCAAAAATAAGTAAAAAAATATAATTTTATAAGAATTGTTTAATTTTAAAATTTAAACAGTTTAATCTTATTTTTTCAATTCTCTTTTGCACAAAGAAATATCAAACTATGCAAGAGAAAAATTGTCTATGCAGATACATTATCATCATCATCATTCTCAGTTTAACGTCCATTTTCCATGCTAGCAAGGGTTGGATGAGGTATATTAATGACCCTCTTCCAATCTGATCTAGACTGTGTTAGATCTAAACTCAAATTCCTCTGCATCAAGTCTGTTCTTATTACCTCCTGCTAAGTCTTTCTTGGTCTGCCTCTGGGCTTTGCCCAACGAACTATCAAGTTTCTACACTTTCTTCATCATCATCATTCTCGGCTTAACGTCCGTTTTCCATGCTAGCATGGGTTGGACGGGGTATATTAATGACCCTCTTCCAATCTGATCTAGACTGTGTTAGATCTAAACTCAACTTTCTCTGTATCAAGTCTGTCCTTATAACCTCCTGCCAAGTCTTTCTCGGTCTGCCTCTGGGCTTTGCCCCAGGAACTATCAAGTCTCTACACTTTCTTACCCAATTATCCCCCTCCATTCTTTCCAAGTGCCCCAGCCAATTCAATCTTCTTATCTGGATAACATCTTTAATTCTACGGATACTTAGCCTGCTTCTTAGCTCATCTGAACTCTTTCTGTCTCTCAGACTGGCGTTACACATCCACCTAACCATTCTCATATCATTCCTTTCTAAACGGTCAAGATCTTTCTCTTTCTTACCCAATTATCCTCCTCAAATCTTTCCAAGTGTCCCAACCAACTCAATCTTCTTATCTGGATAGCATCTTTAATGCTACGGATACCTAGCCTGCTTCTTTACTTATCTGAACTCCTTCTGTCTTTCAGACTGGCGTTACACATCCACCCAACCATTCTCATATCTAAACAATCAAGATCTTCCTGCTTCACTGCCCATGTCTCACTACCGTACAACATAACACTTCTTACACAGGCGTCATATAACCTACCTTTTATCTCAATTGACAAGACTATGCTACTCAACAAAGGAAGTAAATCTGAACTTTTTCCAAGCAGAAGCCATCCTGCAAATAAAACTTCTTCCAACACCCCCTTCACTACCCAACACATATCACCTAAGTAACAGAAGTTCTCAACTATCTGTAATATGTTTTCAATTAAAAATTTATTCAGCTTTTTATAGACAAAAATTGAAAAACTAACTTACGACACTCTTCTTTTACTTGCTCTTGGTGAATGGCGAAAACCATATCTTCGTTGAAAGCGTGACTCGCTCGCTTTTCCCGCTACGTTAGTCAGTTCATCTATTGAATTTGCACGAATTTTGCTGACTTCATCTTCACATTCTTCCTCCATATGTACAGACATTAGCTTAAAAATAAATCTCAAAATGATTTTACAGCAGCCGCAATGCCAATACTGCTTCATACCAATGATAAGTACTTACAGCATCACCCGCTGATTTTGGCCTTGTTTTCTTATTCGGTGGTGAATCAGACTGCAGAATACTTTTAACTCGCTCTCTTGCAGTATGTTCCTCACTCTCATCACTTACAATATTCCATGCACCACTTTTACGAGCCGTTTTGATGTCGTCAAGTGCCTTTCTCCAATTCCTACGAGCTGTTATGCTAGCCTGACCTTTCCGTGTTCGAATTCTGACATGGTTACCAATAATTTGACCTTCTTGTTTCATATCTTTATCAGCTTCAGGATCACTTGTTTGAGCATTGAACTAAAAATGCAGCTCTTTTGCAACAAAAACATATGTAAGCTAAGTCCATAAGTAGTGAAAGTGTTTCATTCTCACATAAGGCTAGGTTCAGAATAAAAAATACTTCAATTCTTCAAATAAACGCCCAGGGTGTTTATTAAAATTGGGGGCATCTAAAATAATAATCTAAGCATTATGGTATATTTTTAAACCATGCAAAGGGTCAATTCACAGAAATTTTCCAAACTCTTCCCATGGATATTAGAGGAACTATAGATTAACAAGCTTACATCTTAATGGTCACATGCGAATATCAAACATGAGCAAAAACAATGAAACAATGAGATTTTTAGACAAACATGAAAACCTTATTTACGCTTAATTGGGAGTAGTTAAGGCCTGTTGCCGCCATTATGATTTTTTTTTAAATTCAAAATCCTCACTAGCATTTATTGATCAGTAACCTTGTGCAAAAAAATCAGAAAAAACTACTGAGGACATACAGAGGTCACTTTGCTATCGCGTGTGACAATACGCACCATATTTCAGGGAATAGATTGTCCCCTTTTTCATAAAATTCATCATAATACTAGGAATAAGACCTGTTTTGTATTTTGTTATTTGTGCATGACTTCATACATTTCTTTTGGTGTTTCAGCAACAAATATTCAGAATCCTGCGATCTACCAACCTTATGTTCACCTATTATTATCAGCTCGCAAAGTGAAAGTACCTATTGTGAGTATACAGCTTCTATTTTAAAAAATACATTTTGACCACTTTTTATTAAAATCATTTTACATATGGCGAACAAAAGATTACAAGAGATTGTAAAAAAACAGCAGTTACTTCTCTGAGAACGCTAAGGCATTTAGTGTGCCGATAAATTTATAAAACCATTCTTAATTCTAATGAGTTACCTCTGAGTCACCACCATCAACATTTCTATTTCTTTCTAGTTCATTTATTATAGATTGTCGATTGTCATCAGTTATCTCACGTCTCATGAGAGGAGAGTCATGTGGACTATTATCCCCAAAGTTTTCTGAAGAAGCATATATCTCGTTTGATAAAACATCTAAATTACAAAATTAAAAAACGTAAAGCTCTTTTATGAGCAATTTCATTGCAAATGAAATATAAACAAGAAAACCGTCCGGTTTGATCACACATTCGTATTGTACACATACTTTATACTTAAATATTGTATTGATTATGTTTATATAGCTTGTATCTATGGCAACATTCTTGTTTATATAGACCTGTTGTATAATTTTTATTTTACTTGAAAATGGGTGTATGACACCTGAAACGTCGTAAAATGTTGTTTTAATTTGTACACATACACATGGATGTCCAAGTTTTAACATAAAATATTGTCAATCGAATTTCTAATGTCTCATGTAAAAACAACAAGAACTGAAGTGGTTTGAACACTCACACAACTCTATGATGATAAATAATTAAAACGTATTTATTAAAATATAAAATATACAATGATAAAATTTGGTATAAAATATTAAGGCACAAACTTAGAGAAAGAGATGGTGATAAATTGAATCATATTAAAAGTTGTGACTATTTTTCGATAACTGAGATATGGCTGGAGAGCACACAACTCGAGTCAATTTCGAACATTATAACATTGTCAACATACAGTAAATCAAAACAATCATTTCAAGACAATGAACACCCTCATTTGATGCGAGATTTCTTGAAATTCGAATAGAATATATATCTACTGGTTTCATTATTTTGGGTATACATATAGTATACCCAAAATAATGAAACCAAAGCTACACGATAATAAGAAAACAAAAAAAAACGCTGCTATACGCAAAAAAACAATACAAAAACAAAAACTTTTGGTCAATATAGCGCGCTATTTGTGGTGGCTTTGATTTTGATACTATTCGCGCCCCTTTCAACTTTTCGTTACCACCATGACAGACCGCAGCCCATACCAAATCACACATTTCTACGAATGTGTGAAAAAACTTGACAGTCAAAAAATTTAAATGTGACAAGTAGTCTGGATTCTACTTACTTTGTTGTTTTTTAGCTGGTGAATGAAAAAGGTCATCATCACCTATTGAAGCATCGGTCAACAAAGAGATATCTTGTCCATAATCAGGTAAGTCTTTTTCTTCTATTTCTGATATTGCTAAAGACTCCTTTTGTATCTGAAATCCTTCACTTCGAATCTTGTTCTGCTGAAGCGTTAATGTTTCAACTTCGGTTTCAAGTATTTTGTTTAACATGGATAATTTCCTTGCTAGCTCATCTTCTTCTGCCTGTGAAAGCTCTACACAAATTCAAAATTAATTAGTGGAATTATTTATTTATATAACCTTTTATTTATTTACTAGCTGAGACCTGGCGTAGCATTCCAGATGTAGCACTACAGAATGAATGTGTTTCCACCATTTTGGTTTGTTATTTCCTTTTCGATGAAACAATTTCTCCCACACATAGAAAAGTAGTTAACATATATATAAAAGACAATCAAAAATTAAACCATAGTGGTCATCAACCATTGTCATGGTTAAGCATCCATGGGCACATGTACAAAGAGATTATTGGCCTAAAAGTTGTTATTTGTTATTTGCTTTTAGACCAATGTAAAGGGATTGGCATAAAAAAAGTTTTGTAATAGCTATACTGCCCAAGTATCAGAATTTAGACATATTAAGAAAGGGTGACAAAACGTTTTGAAGAAAATAATTGATTGACAGAATAACAAAGAAATAAGTACATTTTTTTTAGCAAAGAAATTTCTGCTAGTTACGTCAATACACTCTACATTTAGTATAAAGCATTAGAATCACTCATCTGTGCCTTGCTGCTAGGTTGGCTATACGTTCGCCATTACTAAATCCAAAATGCGATCCCATGCTTTTAATTTTTTAGAAGAAAATACAGTTTTTTAAAGAAGAAATTTGGTATACTTAGGCTCACAGACAGACATACTGCGGGTACCATTGTATATAGATTTATCTAATTGTTTACCTATTGGTTTATATATTTGACAGAAAAATCAGGGAACATGGGCATGTTGAGATCAACAAAAATTAGTACCACTTATAAGATTTTGGATCTAACAAAATAACCTCTGCTGTGAACAGTGACAAGCAAACTTTGACCAGTTTGGAGTATGAGTGTCACTTCTTAATTGCTTGTAGTTACAAACTTTGATATTCCACCCTCCTTTCCACAAACTTTGATATTTCACCCTCCTTTCCGCAAACTTTTTATCTGAGATTGTAAGTTGAGGGCCATGAAGTAAGTAGCAGTTGATATTAAATTAGGCATCACTTTTTGTGCCTATGCCAAAGTCTTGCATGCTACTCAATGAGTTCCGCTAGATGCATATAAAACCTTTTTGCTTTTTTACTAAACCTGCTAAAGTTTTTTCTTTAGAATTCATCATTTAACATCATTTTTTCTCTTAAAGCAACTAGTTTCTGTAGCTCCAAACAAAAGGTTAAAAAAAAAAACATTACCAAATGCCCATTACACACACTGCCATAAACCTTTTGCATTCACATCAACACTACAGAGCTTATACCATTTTATCAAATACAAATAAAAAAAATTAAATTTTAAATGCAGATAATATTTTTATTTCTTTTTAGTTTTTGTCCTAGTATTTTAGTGGGCATCAATGTCAAAACTAGTTTTTGCATTAAGACTAAACTAGGTTAATTGGTGGTTGACTGTGTAGCACATTTTTATGACTTATTTTCATATGCACAAAAGATCCCAGAGAACACTGTGTAACGTACCATTTGGTAATTCGAATCTTGCATCAAAAAGTAACTCATGTCCAGTGGGAGTAGATGTATTTTCTACACAAAACGGACACCATCTTCCTTTTCCAGGCTATAATAACGAAAATTATTAAATTAGTGTCAATAATCAGTCAGTTTGTTTAATATTTTTCCCATAAGACACAAAAGATGCAAAAATTATTTCCTGTTGAATGTTACCACTGTACTTGTCATACCTTGTTTGAAAAGCAAACTTCTACCAATGGAATATTGATTAACCCAACAACAGTGTCAAATATGAAACCATCTTGCATTAATTTGATGCAAGCGATGTTGTTTATATTTTTCACATTGCTAAAAAATAATCATGTTAAAAACTCAATTTCAATTTGTTATTTATACTTCAGGTGCTTAAAAACAAGGAAATAACATACAACACGAAACTTTGGTGCCATACTGGATCTTTTCCACGAACAATTGGGGTCTTTATAATCTGATCTTCAATTTGTACTGAAATGTAGGTTTTAGACTTTGCTAAAAACAAAAATATTTTTTGCATTAGTATACTATCAATATATATTCCTTTAAGTACAGACTATTCACCAACCCCAAACACGCAAGGCAGTATCAACCTATGAGCATTCAAATAAAATAAAAAAATTTCCGTTGCCCGCCACATGGTTATAGCCAACTCTAGTTTTTATAAAATAAATATCAAAGTTTTTATATGATAAAAGGGTTTGCAATAAAACTTACCAGGATTTTCAAAATCAGTTTTTGCCTTTTTCACTAAAAAAGAAAAGTTGCCATATTATGATAAACAACAAAAACAACAAAAACAACAACAAAAACAACAACAAAAACAACAACAGCAAAAATGGTAAAAATCTCTTACCAACAATGTGTAGTGTCTGGTCCATTTCCCAGCATGTAATTTGTTAAGTCATACTTATCAATTTATCTATAAACAACATAGTACTTTGAATCTACATTTGCTTACACTCAGGAATAAAAAGTGTTTTTTAATCCCACTTAAATTGGTATTGGGTAATTTTTGCCCTCCAAACAGAATATTATCTTAGTGATAAAAAACCCCTAGAAAGATGGGTTTTATTAACATCTACAAAAGCCACAGAAACAGATGTTTAAGCATGCTGACAGACTTTGTTGTGATAAAAAGATATTATTGTATGCATATAGTAAGAACACTATGCTCAGTTTGACGATTGTTTATCAAATACTTTCGGAACAAACAACATATTGTATTGGGCGGTTTACCATCAAATCAGGAGAGTTGGAAATATTTGAGGTAAATTAATAATTTGTTTTACCTCAGTTAGAATGCATTCCAAATAAAGTCTATTGATTTAAACTTTTATTATCAAGTTGCAGCAAATTCAAAACTTGTTTAATAATTTTTAATTTATATTTTAATCAAACTTATCAGTCATAAAATTTTCAAATTATTTGTACAAATTTAAACACCTTGCCTTGGTTACACAAATTTGTTTATGTTCTCTCCAAATATTTGCATTAACTCGCTCACTCGCACCACCACTTTTGATTTATTAAACCTTGCATTTGTAACATGCTTTTATTAATATTTCTAATAATAATTATTAACTGGAGCAATGTAACTTATTTCTGCTCTTTTAAGGGTCACTCATTTATTGCATTTACACCTAAACAAGATGGAGTGCCAAAAAGACAAAAAGAAGCAGTAAAGGTAGAAAGAGAGATGGTGATCTATACCACTACTGCACGTGTTTGCTTTCCAAAGCTCTTCATTCCAAACATAACAACATAAGATCCAATATACAATATACATTGATAACTATTATACTTTTTTTTTATCTTTCCTGATTTAACTTCTGAACTTGATTATACCATCATAACACAAATCATAACTGAGAATTAAAGTTTATTATGTTTAAAAAAAAAGAATGGAGTGCACAAAAAAAAACTTCAAAAACTAATCTCTTATTGCACACACATTCAAAGCTAAGTCTACATACACATTTCGTGAAAGATATTGAGATATACAACTTACAAACACTTTAGTTTTTTAAACTACTCATCAAACTTAAGAAATGATACTTTTCTCTAAAAATCTATTTTCTCTTGTTGTATTTTTACATAATTAAGTTTTTTGTAGCACCTTTTTTTTTGTTGTTTTGAAAAATGTTCACAGCTATTTCAAACACTCTTTCAATCATAATAAAAAACAAGAATAAAGACAAATATTGCAGGCATTTATTGCTGGTAAAGAAATATATTTATCAGAGTATAAAGCTTCTATTCACCGTGTACAAGCAGGCTCAAACAAAATGTTTCATATAGGTAGTGTATCTGAAACATTTTGTTACTCTGCTATAAGAAGTAAACAACAACAAGTCAGATGTTTTAAATCTTCTCAATATTTGCTTTCCACTCATATCTAAACAATCACACTTGATAAAATTGTACACAAATTGAAAGTTTCGTAATTATGTGTTAATCTTGTTTGACTCAGAGGAGTTGGATAAGCTAAGAAAAAAGAGATCAATTTTTATTAACTAGATCAATTTACAAAGCGTTGTCGTTTTTTAAAAGTCATTTCAACAGAATTATTTCATTAAATAAAATAAAATTTATTCTAACTTTTTCATTAATTTTTAAATAAAAAATGAGAAATGAACCTTTTAACAAAACTGGCTGTTCTGTATAAACACATAAATAATAATTTCTCTTATTATATACTTGTGCATAAATAATAATTTCTCTCATTATATATTTGTGCATAAATAATAATTTATCTTATTATACTTGTGCATGTCTGGAAAAATTAATTACTTTTTCTCTTCCAAGTTGCACTTGTTTTTAAAAAAAAACTGCTCTAAGTTTATGATTGTCTTGATTTACCAGATTTTTGACATAGTATTGCATATATTTAATCTAAATATATTTAATTCAAAATGATTGTTCTACAAATATGAAAGTTATAAGACATATTTTAACCACTGAGTGGTAGAAGTTCTTTGAAAACAAATTATAATGTAATTTGTTTTCAAAGAACTTCTAAGCATATATAAAATAAAAGCATGTTGATTTTTATACGAATTTACTTGATGATAATAAAATAGTAGGTGTAATGACTTTTGTTCATTTTTCTTTAAAGTTGCAAAAAAATGCATGTCTCAAATGCAAATCAACAAATTAAACGTCATAATGTCAATAACATTGATTTAACATCAATAAATTATCTTGGCCATTACAATGCACTTAAAACTTTAAGGCCAAATAACTTAAAAACGGGTGAAAATAACTGACGTAATTTCCATGTGGGTAACTATGGACCACCCGGGATAAATATCGGACAACTCTCCCAAAGCTGGGTCAACCCACCTGTTTCGAAACAGACAGGTTGATGATGTCATCAACAAACCTAACAAGTCTAAAGGACAAGATCCTATACATTTTCTTGATCAACATTTAAGCCCAATATAATGGAAGTAACCAAAATCAAATTTCTAAAAAAAAAATCTGCGTACATTGGTGACATGTCTGCATAACTTTTGAACCTCAATTATCTCCTAAACCTTGGTGTGTTTGGCCAGTGCCTGGTAAGAGAGTTGTTAAAAGTTAATAAGCATTTTACTCATGACATCACACTAAGCTAACAACAACAATTTTAGTGTCTTAGCGTCTGACGTTCATAATTATATTTTAAAAATGAAAGAGGGTCTCTTTAATTTTAAAGAGAAACTTCTACTTAATAGGACTATAACATCAGCACCATTGTATTTATTTTATATATATTTTTTGTGAAAATTGTCGATATCTTTTACAAATTTAACAGTTTAAAATTTGTAATTATATATTGTAATCATGGCTTATGTATGAGCCGAAAAAATAAATAAAAGGATACGTCGAACACATTTTGTGTGGGTTTTTTTGTTTGGTAATGTTTATCTGACATAAAAACTCGTCAAGTTATCTCCCAAACCATTTGGCGAAAGCATATCATCCTATACGTTATTTTGATCAGCGAGATGGGCAAAAAAAATTTCAAAACAAAATTTTTGTGTATTAACAGGTCCTTGCTGACATTATCAAAATTCAAGTTACGGTTCCCTTTTGGATTGTTCTCCTGTCTAAGTGGATTTTTCCACAGGCTTTACCAACTAGTAATTAAATAAAAAGAAATCAAGCAATCACAATGTGTATAAAAATGAGTGGCAGTAATGGGGAGGACATAGTTATGTGTGCCTTATTTCTTTTTTAATATTTGAGTGGCCACCTGTTGTTTAAATTAAGAGAAAAAAAATTAAATAGAGTGTAGGCACATAACTTTACAAGTATTGCGTATACAGTGCTTTCGTTGAAATTTTCATAATCAATTTTTGGCACGTTTTTCATATGATAGGCTTTTATGAAAAGTTATTCGTAAAAGTCCCTATTTAATTATCGCTAATAGAAACGGTTTAGTGCTAATCTTATTGGATGGTTTAAATCTGCAAAACTTGTTAGTCACGAAGGAAAGCACATTATTATTTAGTCTGTAGAATAAAACTACCACCACAAAACACTACATCAATTGGGGTACCCTATGTTTTCAATTAAACCAGATTATTCTTACAACCAGTAAAAACAATCAGTCATGTATCTTTTACCAGCAAATCATAGTGTATAGCTAGCTAGCTATATTATATATAAATATATATATTAATTTTCAGAGAAAAGCATCACCTACCAACATTTATGCTATCCTAATCCTACAATAGTAAAGGATCTTAAAAAAACAAGATGGATGAATAACAATTATATAGCTACAATGTTTATAAAACAAAATGGAAAAATTGTAGTTAACTAGCTAGCTGATATTTTATTTGCTATTCATGCAGTTTACGCTTTAAAGCTACCTATAGCTATGTAAACGTGATGTTAATTTTAAATATTTATGATACATGTAAGGAATAGAATGGAAAATATTTTAATTATTTATAGCTACATAATAGCTAGCTAGCTACCTATGGCATGCACAACTATCCACATGACCTCCAAAGAACCCTAATTTATTACTTTAGGCCGCAATCGCAAATATGTTTGGTTCGGGTCGCATGAACCTTCAAATCTAGGGGCGGGCGGGCGGGCGGTACAATGACCTATCGGGTTTTTCTCCAAAAATAGCGTAAATATAGCGTTTAACCTAACCCGACCCTAGGGTGTAGGGCCCAAAAGATTTAACAAAGTTGTCCATGCGCGCTTGTATTCTAGAAGTCATTGATGGAACGAACTCCGCTAACAGCGCTTCCAAATTGTTTGTAGGTTGTGGTGGTGCAATCGGGCTTGAGTTGGTCATTCTAAAAACAGTAAAGAAGTTGAAATGGGAATAGTTATCAGAGAATATTCAATTTGATGTTACTCACAAAGGGGCCAAGCAAATTTTATTTTAATATTTCCACCCCTCCGCCCCTAAAATTATCGGGTTTTTTAGTTTCGAAGTTGGGGCGGGCGGGTGACCCGAACCAGGCATATTTGCGATTGCGGCCTTACACACGGCAACGCAGATTTCATTCCCCATAAATATTGTTGCATTGTCATGATACTATCAGGAGAACATACACAATGGTTATTTAGTTAGTAATTATCAAAGCAATAAGCATAAGCTAAAAGCCAAAACAGAAAGGTGAGAAAATCGCTCACTTCCCTTTGATTTGTTCGCTCTTGTTTTCTATTTACGCCCAAATTTCTGCCCCAAGAAAGGGCGCCTGTCAGTCGCAACACCAACTTTTCGTCGAATAACCAACCTTCTTCTCGTTGTTCCGTCAATCAAAAATCTCCTACTTTCTTCATACCTTATTACACGAAATTAACGCTGTGTGGTTATTAACGCGGTTGACTTCCAACCGCGTTAATAAAAACCGCCCTTAATTTCTGGTCCGTGTTAATTAAACCGCCCTTAATTTCTGGTCCGTGTTAATTAAACCACCCTTAATTTGTGATCTAAAAAAAAAAACGAAAAAAAATTAAAAACTGCCTAGTGTATACATACATTATCATATACATCATATATATACATTTTTTGTCCTCAATTCAAATTTATTTTCGCGCATCGATTAAATTTCAAGGCTATTTATTTATTTATTTATTTATTATGAATATTTACACAGGATGTACACTTCAGTAATAAATTACTGCTATTATTGCGCAGAGGTATGTTATCCTGAAAAGAACAAGACGGATACTAGATTTTAATAAATTTTCAACGAAAAGAAATACTAATTATAACTAATGAGTAATCATACATTCATCGTCACTACAGTTTTCAGCAGCTTCTTCGCAATTACTTTCTTCTTCATTGTCACTTTCCACTTCCTCATCGTTATCTGAATCTTCGATTTCATGGCCAACAAGTTCTTCCAAGATAGCTTTGGAGCTGTCGACATAATCCAAATACATTGGATATTGAACTTCTGCAACTTTTGCTGTGTAAATCGAAAGTTTTTGTATGTTCAGCCAGCTTACTTCCATTTTGATTTGTATTTCAAGCCCACCCTGAAGTAATGGGGATGGCCTCCGTTTTGCATCATTAACAAAAGCTTTGAATTTCGCTCCTCCTGCCATAGCATACCAAGTATAACGGGAAAGTTCTCTAGGAATATGTCCAACAGTTATTTCTCCTAATCGACCTCTCAAGAGCGCTTGTCCAGCCACCGCAAACTTGTCGTACTTGTTATTGTGTTCACGCTTAAAAGATATTTTTTGCCCAACATACGGCTCCCAATTAACAGTGTTGCAGTAAACATGAAAACCTCTAAGTGCAGCGAAAAATTCAAAATGTGTATCTGCCATAACTTAATTTACTATACACCAGGAAATAAAAATAAGTTTAAATAAAAGTTCTGAGTTGATTTTTGTAAATACGCTTCCAATTCGAACGTTTTTTCTTTCTGTCTGATTATACAACAATAGGCACTAGAAGAAAAAGCTAAGTTTGAATGAAAGAGCTGGATCGAGAATAAAATTTATTTACAGAACATTTTTATTCTGTCTGGTTTTCCAGGTTGTTCTCCGTTGCAGAGCTAAAAATTTTTATACAGTACCCCCTTTCAATATTGTGACGTGGCAGAACAAAGGAGAGCCAAATAAAATGTTCTCTTTTGAAGGAATTTTTTTATCGTGGAAAAACACAAACTGAACCAGACGAAACAAAATTCAACTCTTGAGAAAAATGTCGCTTTTTAATAATTTAAAACGGACAAAGCCAACGGATGCCACTGAAGCATGCAAGTCTGTAAAAGAAAATCTACCTGAAAACATCAGTATACTGGAAGCCAACTCTGTTCAAGAAAGGCTAAACGCACAACCAAGTATAAAACGATTTACGTACAAAGAAGGGGAAAGCAGGAAATAGCGAAGTACTCACATACACATGGTACTGCAGCCGCAGTTAGAAAATTTAAAAAACTTTACCCAAGCTTGAGCGAAAGCACTATTCGCCCGTGGCTAAAGAGATACAGAGAAGTTTTGAAAGAAAAACGAACATCAGATGTGCCAGTTTTAATCGGAAAAAAACGTGGAAGGCCACTAGACACGAAGCTGCGATCGATGTTAACGTCCTTAAGAACTGCCGATGCTGGTATAAACATACATGTTATTAGAGGTGTTTTAATGGGATTAATTGAGTCAAACCCTGATAAATTTGGAAAATTCATTAACTTTGAAGTAACTAGAACTTGGGTTAGATCATTGTATCAACGCATGAATTTTTCACGGCGAGTTGCAACCACGTCCAGGCCCGTGATTACACGCTCTTTATGGAACGAGGTCAGGTCATTATTTCTTTACGAAATTTCAGAAAAAGTGTTACGTTACAAAATTCCTGACGAATTGATTATCAATGCCGATCAAACACCATCTAAGTTTGTTGCGACCGATAATGTAACAATGGCAAAGAAAGGTGAAAAACATATCTCCAGAGCGGGTTCTAGTGACAAAAGATGTATAACATTAACTGTTTGTGAATCTCTCGATGGAAAAATCCTCCCATTCCAGCTTATCTACCAAGGGAAAACGCAGAGATCACTCCCAAACTTCGGTTTTCCTGACGGTTTTTGCTTATCTTACAATGAAAAGCATTGGAATAACGAAAAAGAAAGTATTCGCCTCATTGAGGAAGTCTTAGTGCCCTATATAGAAAAAGTGAAAGACGCGAAATTTTTGCCAGCAAATCAGAAAACCCTTTTGATATGGGATGCGTTCAAAGCCCAATCTACTGAGAAAGTAAAAGATGTACTCTCTCAACACAGCATCGAGTGCGTTATGGTCCCTAAAAACATGACGCATCTGTTACAACCTCTAGATTTAACGACCAATGGTAGTTTGAAGAAGTTAGAGAAGAGAGCCTTCAGTAAGTACTTTACATCTTCGATAATGTCAGCCCTTCGCGAAGAACCGAACCGCGATGTTACTTCAATCAAAGTAGATTTGAAGTTGTCTACGTTGAAACCGTATCATGCCAAGGTGATGGTCGAGGTGTACGAGTTCCTCCAATCAAAGAAAGGAGTTAGTATTATAAAAAATGGTTGGCAAAGTGCTGGTATTACCGCCGCCGTTGAAAATACTCGGGAAATGGGTACAAATTATATTCATTTGAACCCATTCGATGCTATGGAGTAGACATTTCTACTAACTTTTACATTGAATTGTTGTTGAATAAAAAATGTTTAGTCACATGAAAATTGTCAAAACTTGTCTCTAACCGCGTTAATTTCCACACACTTAAACTAGGTCATCTTTATTTTCCAAAATATAATCAAGGATTACATTTTAGAATTGTTCTAAAAATATTAGCATCAGTTTTTAAACAATCTATTCTATCAATATGTTTATTAATAAAATTTACATTTTTAAGGAAATCCAAGGTTTCAATAGCATGAAATTCCTGTCGAAAATAGCTGGAAAAGGGAAGAAAGTGTCAGGAATTGTAGTAAAAAAATTTCGAAAATGTCAGGAAAATGAAGAGTTAACCGCGTTAATAACCACACAGCGTTAATTTCGTGTAATAAGGTAATCTCGAGAAAAATCGCTGTCCAAGATTGTCAGAAAAAGGAACTTGGGGACGAGGTTGCCTTTAAAAACATGCTTTTAAGAATATGGATTATAAGAATATTACCAGGCAGAGATTTCGTCAAAAAACAATAGGTGTATTGTTTAAAACACAATAGAGAAATAAGAATAATGGGCCAGCTTGGTTAAAATTTTCATATTCTTATAAGAGAAAAGCGTGTGATAAAAAAACTAACAAGCTGAGGTCGATGTTGTTGCCGAGAATAAGCTCTTTTCCATATCACATGTTCACAATTAACCATGGCGGCTCAAAATGAAAGCGCAACATGAAAACGAGGTTTATTATGAACCATTTGAAATTGTAGCGGGAAAGTGCACAAATTACTTACAAATTTATACATTTTTGTTATTTTTGGCTGCACTTAAGTGCAATATAAATCAGTTTCAAGCACTATTACCTCATACTAAAACAGTTAATGGTTTGGAAGACTTAGAATCGTTCCGTGTTCCCGAACTAAAAAAGATTTTGTTTGTTTACAAGGAGAAAACATCTGGCACAAAGCTGACCTTATCCTTTGAGTTTATGCTGTATTCTGTCGCATAACAAATGATAGGAACACTATTAATATCCCTACATGTTCCGAAGAAGAGCGCAATACTTATGGTATTATAAAGGGAGAGTGTCATAAGGTCCCCTAGGTTTGCAAGCAAAAATCTTTAGTGAGTCTTATTCCTAAAAGATTATTTGAGACATGTCAAGACAAACAATAAGTACATATAGCTGCGTTTTCTTGACAAGGCATTGTTCATTCCTAGCCCTGTCCAGGATTTGAACCTGAATCTCTTATTTGCATGAGTGTCATAGCCATTAGACCAACAGGGCATAAATATATATGAAAAACTTTACAGGAGCATATTATATATACTCGACCAGCCTATAACTTTGATACAAACGTGATACTTCCATTGGGAGATAACCCCACCAAAGCTTTCCAAGTGTTATGGTATTTATACTGTGACCACGTTTGTGACTGTGATACTGTTCTGCCCAGATTGCGAAAACGGCCTGTTTACAACCGGGACAGCTGGATTATGTACGCATGGTCCGATTATGTTTTTTTTGCACTGGTTATGTCGTGGTGACCGGATTATGAACGCTGATATAATGGCTGGCCAGGCAGGCTGTGATTGGCATTTTCTTCAAACTTTTGTGAATTAAACATTCTCTGGAAGATAGAACACCCCTAAAAACTAGACATGGTGATAGAAAAAAGTCTCGACGTAATTCTTAGTATAAACTACTCTTGTAGTAAATACATTTCAACATAATATACTTTGAAGTAACTAAATTTCACGGAACCTAAATTATTCTTTTTGCGGGAATTAAGTTTGGTGAAAAGTTATTAAACTTGCGAATCCCAAAATTTAGTATTTGCCACGAAATTTCGTTTCTTTTGAGAACAACAACAACTTTGCCACCAGGGCTATTTGCTTGTCAGAAGTGATGACGAATGATATAAAAGCGGTCGACCCCGATTATATTTGTTCTATAAGTCTCGAATAATATTTGACCGTCATACATAAACCGGCCTTCCCAGATTATGTGCGTTCTATAATAAGTGAGAAATAATTTAAGAATATCGTATATAAGCCTGTCGGCCCCGATTACGTTCGTTCTATAAGTCTCGAATAATATTTGACTGTCATACTCGGCCTGCCCCGACTATGTTCGTTCTATAATAAATGAGAAATAATATTAGACTGTCGTATATAAACTGGCCTGCCCTGATTACGTTCCTTTTATAAGTGCGAAATAATATTTTTTGAGTAATAAGCCGGCCTGTCCTGATTATGTTGCCCTGATTATGTATTTTCTGCCCTGTTCTTAACCAGGGCAAGCTGCCATACTTAATAAGGGCAGCGTTTATTATCCGGGCAGAAAAAGGGGTTTGTATAAAAACTTCAGTACCATCAATGATAACACGTGTTGTGGGATACTCACGAAATTGCTTAGGCATGTATTTTCAAACCATTTTTTGAGAAGGAAATGGGAACAACAGAAGAAGTTCATAATAAAGAAAGTTTATCCAAGTGGTAAATATTCTTGAGATGTGACCAGAAGATACATTAAACGATCAGCATTATCATCAACAAACAAACCAACCTTCATCCAATAAAGACTGATCGTTTACGACAAGGTTCGGAACACCATATTAGCACAACAATATTATTGGAAAGTTCCTTGATGTCATCTTCCATTTACTCCTGAAGTATACATATATTGACTAAGGAATTTTGTGTTGAATGGAACTTGGCATATGAATGATCATGAGCTGTTGTAGCTATATTTACTCACTTTTGTCATCGTTGAAAACATAAAAGCCAGTGTGAACAAAAGCTGCACACTCCGAACCACAAGAATATTTTCGTTTTCACCCTTACTACTACTAGCCTCTTTGATTTTATCTGTATCCATAATAAAGCTTGACTATAAAGTTAAAATCTTGTGGTAAAGTCTTCTTCTCCAGCAAAAACACGCTGTGAAAAATAAAATGTTCATAATAAACCTCGTTTTCATGTTTACTGCGGCGATACTCCTGTGTATTTTGCGGAATCGGAACAGATATGTCAATAGGCTTATTATTTCTATCTCCACGCACAACAAATACTGACTATATTGGAAACAAACCTTTAGATGTCGTTCATTAAATATTTCAATAAAAGATATACTTAAATAAAAAACACTAATAATGAAACAGAATTAACAAAATGAACCGTAAAACTCATTATGGAAAGAAATATCAATTTGTTAATTTCCTTTAAAAAGTAAGACTAATAATACTCGTGCAATTTCACGTATTTTGCGTTGCATTGGTTTTCGACTACGACGATAAAAAAATTGAAATTGCGTATTGAAAGTCATCTTGTCCGTTGTTACTTTGTGAATGCAAAAACCCGTTTATCATTCGAATTATTTTATAGTTGACACCTTGGTTGAAAGGTTGATTGAGTAGAAAAAATGCGAATTGACTGCATTATTATTATGATTTAAAAATTGAGGCTGATAAATATGAACATCATTATCAACTTTAGTGACGTAAAAAATGCTTTATTTCGCCGCGACCTTTCTGTTGGCAAAAAAATAAAAAAGAAGCATCACTTTAAAGCAAAAATGTCTTGCAAACGAGCCTAAATACGCTGAAGGCCAAGGTTCTTAGCCCCTTTTCACGATAAAAGTGAACTGAAACGAGACTTCCCAGCCTAAATTTTAGCTGGCTATTAGAAGGCAATCTCGGCCTCCAGAACCTGCGAATCGGTTGTGGAATAGATTTTGACGTTAAGGCAAAAGAACGAAAAAAATTATGAAAATTCTTTTCTTTATAAGCTATATACACATTGCTATACTGTTTCTTCCAAAATTAATCATAACCATCGTAGAACTTAGAAAGAAAACTTTTCTCTTGTGGGTTGTGTGGCTCATCGAAGTGCTGCATTATATGCGCCTTTTGTTTGAACATTTTGTGGGTCTCTTCCAAATCCATCGTTCCCTAAAACAATATTACATTAAAATATTCATTTTTCTGAGTTGTTTTAAAGGGGAAATTGCACGAAATATGATTTATAAGTTTAGAGAGGATAAAAAATTGTTTTTTGGATTTTGTTAAAAACCTTTTTTAGTTCTTGGAGTAATTAAGATTTAGAGATTTGAAATCTATGATTGCTTACTGTAACATGTAAAAAAAATATTGTGTTAAAGTTCCCTTTTTTGAACTGATAAAAAAAACATTTTTGATGTTGGTGCATGTTTTTAAACAATGCTTAATGCAGGAAAAACACAACAGTTAAAAAGTTACCTTGATGACCAGCATGTCAATAATCCTGATGTCTTTGACGTCTTTATTTCTTAGAAACATTTCTCGAACTTTCGCTCTTCCTTGTTTTACAGTGATATCCAGCGCATGAGACTCTAGACTGTGTGGTACCTACAAAAAACAGGACGTTGAGAAAACATTGGTGGTATTTATAGATAACAAGAAAATCAAGCACAAACTTTTAATTGTTGTTGCCTTATTTTGATGCAGTTATGTCTGCTAGAACACTAACAATTTTCGGTTTAGTTCAATGGTTAGTGTAATCTTGTTTCAACAAAGAAAAAGGCAGATTTAAATACGAAACAAGAAAATCCTCAATAATGATAGGGGCCATTCAATAATTACGTAATGTCAGAGGGGCAGAGCTATTTTGTTATGTGAAGGAGAATTTTTATGTATGACAGATATTTTGAATTATTTTAATGTATATATGATATATATGATCTAATTTGTTTCTTGCCTCTGGACTTACGTAAAAGTACCAAAAATGTCATTTTGTGCACTATATATGACCCTGTTATATCTTTTTCTCATATTAGAGCACTGATTTGTCTGATTGTCTGTTACATGAAGGTTTTTGGTACTATAGGAAATGAATAGACGTTACAAGGGGTGGGTACAAGTATTATCTATTTCAATGCTAAAACTCATGTAATTAAAAAAATAGACAATTCAAACAATGTTACAACAAATAATGAGAACATCTGTGAATGATGATCTATTTTTATCTTTATAATTATTCAGTAAACACAACACACCGACACACACACATTACGAAACTAGACAGGCTGGAGAGCGCCTTTAAGAAAAAATAAATTTCAATGAAACATGTTCCTTTCTATTAATTCACTAAGTTTTACCAATGACATGTCTGCTATAAAGCAATATATATAATAAGGTTACATGGTGAGGCTTGAAGCAGCCAGTAGCAACACCTGGAGTGCTCTGTCAGGGTTGCAAATGTGTTAATCTTTAATTTCCTGAATTTAAAGTTCAAATAATCAAAATTTTAAGAAACATTGACTTTAAAAAAATGCTTGAGTTCTTATTAAAAAACGTCAATTCATGTTCTACCATTTACAAATGGGACATACAGCTTGAAACTATCCTGCCCAAAGTGTTTTCAATCTGGATAGCTTGCTTAGTTGTGTCCTGTTTATAACAGAATAAACAGCTTACAAACAGGTTCGTTTCATTGTCTTGCTGTTTACAAACAGGCAGGTAAAACGATCACATCAGGATGGTGTTTTTACAACCAGAAAGAACATCACAACTTATTCTGTAAAAAAAAATTACATTGTTTTTGTTTAAAAAAAACAGTAAAATGTCAAACTTGCAGCGTAGTAGTAATACCACATTCAGTCTTTTGTATAGTGGAATCTCTCTACCTCGACTACTCTCTATCTCGAACTACTCTCTATCTCGAACTAAAGTCTCGGTCCCTTTGTGGTCCGCCTAAGGTATTTTCCTTTCTTTATCTCGAACTTTCTCTATCTCGAACAAATTTTTTGGTCCCTTGCGAGTTTGAGATAGAGAGATTCCACTGTACATAGCCAATGTTTCTGTTTGTTTGCTGTCACAAGTTTTTTATGCGAAAAAAGGACTATTATTGGTTCTGGTAGATAATGTTTATTTCCTGTATGCAATAAATCACTCACATCACACAATGGATAATAGTTATAATATCCATGCGCATACAAAAAGTTTGAACTTTCGTGGTAACGTTTGTTTTTGTAGAAAACATTCCTGATCTTCATTTAATCTTTTAAATGTATGTACCGCTGCTCTATTTTTAGATTGAGCATAGCAAAAGATGAAAATCGATTTCGTAAAGTTAGGCGCTATTTACACTTGACACTACTTGATAGTTTCATATTATAAAGAATGAATGCGCGGTTTAAAGACGCGTAATCACCCTGTAGGCAACTTTTTTTAGAGGTGCCTATTTTATTGTAAAAATTGAAAGATATACATAAGAAAACATTATCCTGAAAATTTTATTGAAAAATGACAACCAAAACATGTTCAAATGTTTCATAGAAATAACAAACTCACCCCAATTTCTCTTCGCCTGCAGAACCGCCATTGCATTTCATTGCACGAATCATGCGATAATAAACGCACGGCAAAATTGATCACATGGTTGCTGGATTCATGCCATTACAGAAAAAATAATGAATGAGGGAGAGTATCCGTAGCTGTGTTTCCATCGTAATGCTTTTATAAATGTATCCACAAAGTTCCGAACATGATAAATCAGATAAATCAATCGAAGTTTCTGTGTTATTCTTTATTATTATATGTTTTAACTTACTGAAATCAGACTTCTTTGCAACACTGACCACTTCTTGTTGTTGTTTCTGAAGACAGCTTCGCCTCGCTAGCTGTCTTACTTTTTTATTATTTTCCTTTGTTCAAACAGTTAGTTGTTTCCTTATGGAGACAGTATCAGATCTAGACAATTAGATTACCTAAATTTTCAGAATTTCCCCTTTCATGCTCTAAATTTAATTATCTCCATAGTGCTTCACCTATCTTCAACTATCACAATGAGCATTCTCCCCCGTTGGGTTTTTTGGCTTATAATATGCAGTAATCCCGGTCAAGCTAATAAAAAAAGAAAGAGCGTGATAAGCATTAATTATCATAATTAATAACCACGAGGCAATACTGTGATTTCTTCTTTCTGTATGTTTTGTTTTGTCTGGTCTCCAAAAACAATGACGAATAGAATAGAAGAAAATTAAATTTAAGTGGAGAAAGTGATACAGATGTTTTTACGTGCGGCCACTTTTTTAAACAGAACCAAAATTTCTTTCCACTTTTTGATGCCATGTTTTGCAAAGAAAAAACAAGCCAAAAAGAACAACATGATGAACGGAGCCTACCATATTGGCGATTTTGTCGAACTCCATCTCAGAGCTCATTTAAAGTTAAGGCCGTTTGTTTACCTACGGTTTCACACAAACATTTTGCGACGGCCCGCTTATTAGACAAGAATAAGAGATCAACAAGATCGTTAAATATGGCGGCTGAAAAAAAAACACAATAAATTCAAGATATTAAAGTACCATTATTTACATTTCTAGTACGTTTTACATCCTCAAATTTTCAGGAAAGTCATAACTCCGTCTGAACTTTGAAATAAATAAATAAAATGTATATGTTAATTTTTTTTGATAAGGGTGATTACGCGCCTTTAAAATTAAAATGCTAAAGAAAGTTAGTTATATGGAAAATAGATATGGTGTTCCTCCACAATGGCTAAAGTAACTTTGACAATTGGCGTTGTTAATGATTTACAACGGCATTTTTTTGCTGCCGAATGCTGTCATAAATTATAAATACGACAGCTTTTTTTTGGCCACCATGCTTTATTCCTAATTCAGAGGGCTGCTGGTCACAACCAGGAAAAACCTCTTACTTACACCGTATTCGCTTTGAAGATAAACATAACAAAAAATTTAAAATCATAGTATTTCATGCCTGGTACACAGATGTATTCGAAATCGCAGTGTAAATGTGTTTACTCAAATTGACTGAGAAGCCTCCTTGTTCAATTGCTTTTAGGTAGCTGCTATAAGGTTTATTCAAATCTTATCCATGTTCTTTACTGAGCTTCCATTCTTGTCCAGGGAGTTTATTATTTAATTACTTTTATTTTCTGGGTTGTTTTTTTTTGTTGTTGTTGTTTTTTGGTTTTTTTATCCATTTATTATGAGCTGACCCTAGAGGTTGTTGTAACCTGAAATTATTGTCAGAATACACTATACTATACTATAACACTAGGGACTGAAGGAAGATCGAAATACCATTCAAAAAAATTATTAGCTAGGCTAGCTAGCTATAGCTAGCTAGCTAGCTTATAGCTATATATATTTTTCAACAGTGATATTACTCTTCAAAAATTGTATAAAAATTACCTCTCTATACCATGCTCTGTATAAATTCAAAACTCGTCTTCTTGCTTCATTACTAGTTACAGACAATAATGGTTTGGCAATTTTTCCAGCAGGCGCAGATTTAGCTACTCTTGCTATGTGCGCCATTTTTTGTATGTTTTCAATGTTTTTTTATTTAGAGGATCTTAAATATAGGGAGAATGGTGTACACAACTACCGTAAATGACGGATTAAGCGCCCGAGGCGCTTATTTAAAAATTTCATCTTGACACAGGGAGCGCTTATTGGCAGGGGCAGTTAATTCAGCAGGGGCGCTTATTATTTTTTTTCAGAAAAGCAACTTATTTAAACTTCATTTGCAAACAAAAAAGTAAGAAATACAATAGTAATAATGTATCTTTTATGTATATACGTTGTTTTTCGTGCAGATCCGAATAAGCGACCCCTATTCTCTAAGGGGGAGGGCGCTTATTAGACCAGGGGCGCTTATTTACAATTTTTTTTCTAACCCCGGGCGCTTATTCGACAGGGGCGCTTATTGGGCACGGGGCGCTTAATCCGTCATTTTAAGGTAAACAGATTTTGATTAATAATGTATTCACTGCGAGTTGTAAGACTGTCCACTCTACATCCATCAATTACAATTATCAATTCAGCAAATTAATTTTCAGACTAATTTTAGGATATTTGAGTCAAATATTTCGGACAAATTTTATCAAAATAAAACTTCAATGGCTGGGAAAAAAAGAGAACTAGAGTTAGGAGGGCCACATCTATGGAATAACTTTTGGACGGAGATATAAGGATCGTGTAAAAAATTATATTCTAAAAATTTGAAAGCGAAATTACTTTCTTTTAGTCAGTAAAGAAAAATAAAGTCTTTTCACTAACGAAACTCAAGATGGGGCTTGACAATAAGGCTAAATTACTCTGTTCAAGCTCCAGAGTCAGTCTTTTAAACTTCTTCGTATGGTCATCAGAAAGAAGGATAACCTAGCGGCGTGGACCGTTGGCGTTGTTTCCACGAACCATCCTGAATCTATGCTGGAGGACGGCCTTGTGACTATGCATGGACTATGGTATGGTTTAAGATCCTCAATATATTAAATGATGTATATGTATTATTTATTTGTAAACAATACGAACATGTTCATATATAAACGGACTTGTAACTTTCATTTGACGAAAAAAAATACACAACAACAAAAGCAATTGATTTAAAAGTCATGCAAAAACTTTCAATATGAAATATATATATATACTATACGTCAAATATTATTTCCTATATTATTCTCTGTTTAAATGTGTTCGTTAAAGATTGTTAAGTGGATCTTCCGATGGCAATTCCATCACCAACGCTTCCTTGATTCCAGCCATAACAAAGCCTTTTATGATAGTGTCGGCGCTATTGCAAGTGACCATGAAAACCTACCAACCATTTAGCATAAATGGGCTCGATGACAAAAAAGTTTTAGTAGAACATTGACATCGTAAACACTGCTTCCTTGGTCAATCTGATTGGTTACTTGTTTTGTATAACAACACTTGAATTCTGACGTGTCCATTCACATTTAAATCCAACGGTTGAAACTGATCGGTCATGTTATTGGTTGCAGAGCACGTTTACAAATATTACCCATAGGCAAAAACTTTGAAAATGAACTTCTGAAACGTTTATAGACACACATATATACTATTTTTACGGAAAACGAATCAAACTTAAATACTTAGAACACAGATAATTATTATAATTAACAATTGGTCTAATTTTGGAAAAAGGTCAATTTTCAAAAAAATTCGGCGTTATAAACTTTCAGTGGGAGCAGGTTGAAGGTATATTTCAGTGCTACAAATCTTCGGTCAAATTTTCCACTGAAAATTTCTTACGTTAGTTAATAAAAAAGAAATGGTTTCGAAACAAACGCCGTCCCATTGTTCTACCATATTCCATGAAATTAACGAGTCATGAAATTAACGCGGTTTTTCTAAATTCGCGTTAATTTATTGACTGTTAATTAAATGCAGTGTTAATTTAAAGACTGTTAATTTCATGACTCGTTAATTAAAATACTGTTAATTTGGTGACTTTTTTATAATATATAATGTTTTTACAAATTTTCTACTATTTCCTCCTCATCCGCCGATAGCGCAACGGTGTTCTCTTTTTCAGCAATCTTTTTTAAAATAGCTTTTGTATCATCTTCATACTCTGATCCAAGTGGAAGCCCTGTGGCTTAAAGATTTCCGCCATTAGCAATAATCTGAAAAAGTACTGAACTTTGAAGAGGACTGAGTAATATGGGGGAACAAAATCATTGACTATTCTAAAATTTTAAAATTCAATTTTTGATTATTATTGTAACTGTAAATCATAGCTAACTTAACTTACATAAACTTCATTTCTCTATAAGAACAATTTTAAAAGAAAAATACACTGCACGAGCTTTAACTTTCGATAGCATATAAACTTTAAAATAAAGTATTGTTCATTGGATAATAAAACAATTTGTTGCACTGTTAGGATTCTTATTAACTTAAAACTCATTTTAGCCTCGTCCTCAGAAAAAAAATTGTCAAAACGAGGATTTAGGCTTTAGCCTAGATAAGTTTCGGGCGTCCAGCCTAGCTGCGCTGTCTCTATCTATCTCTCTACTATCTCTCTATCTCTCTATCTCTCTATCTCTCTATCTCTCTATCTCTCTATCTCTCTATCTCTCTATCTCTCTATCTCTCTATCTCTCTATCTCTCTATCTCTCTATCTCTCTATCTCTCTATCTCTCTATCTCTCTATCTCTCTATCTCTCTATCTCTCTATCTCTCTATCTCTCTATCTCTCTATCTCTCTATCTCTCTATCTCTCTATCTCTCTATCTCTCTATCTCTCTATCTCTCTATCTCTCTATCTCTCTATCTCTCTATCTCTCTATCTCCAGGGTCGGATCCAGAGATTTTTTAAAAGTAGGCTTTAGTAAAATATTTTTAATAAGCGAAATTACTACGCCCTAATGTGGCGTGGTAAGAACAACGGGGGGTGTGGGAGGCGTTGTGAGCCCCAACAACGGGTTCTGGAAGCCAATGCTTTTAGAGCCCTCCATATAATTATTATATGCGGGGTTTAATTAGCCCCTTCTCAATGTAGGCTTTAGCCTACCTCGCCTATAGCTGGACCCGTCCCTGATCTCTCTATCTCTCTATCTATTTTATTTTAAAGATTCGCTGGCGGAAATCAATGAAAGCACCTTTTCTTCCAAAATCTTTAAATTTTTAACATTGTCTTTCCAAACAACGAAAACTTTTATTTCGATTTCCAAACTGCCTTGTAATAGAGGAGACCGCTTCACTATCTAAACCCCGATCGTGACGTGACAACCATTGAAGTTGATATTCGCTTGTCAACTTTAAAACCAGAACATGCGAAACTCATGAAAAGCATCTACGATTTTTTCCAAACTGAAAAAGGTTGTAACATCATCACTGCTAGTTGGAGGGCTGCTGGGATAACAGAAACATTAAAAAGCGCCAGAGAAGCAAATAGCCAGATCAACATGGACCCATTTTTGTAAAATTACAAGTTCATATCATACGAAAAAAGTTACTTCCTGTTAAAAATATTTTTCCTGCTTAAAATGTTTTTCCCTTCTTTCTCAAATTCGCGTTAATTAAATGCATTTTTGAAAACAACCTTGCTCAGCCGCGTTAATTAAATGCCTTTTTTAAAATAATTTCATTGAACCGCGTTAATTTCATGAACGTTAATTTAATTCGCTTTAATTTCTTGACTCGTTAATTTCATGGAATAAGGTATGTTATTTGTAGTGTTTTGTATGCATATTTAACTACAAGCCTGCATAAATTTCGTTTCGTTAGTAAAAAACGAACATCGTCTCGCCGTCTCGATATAAAAAAGAGACAACAGGTGCTGGGAACGAGGTTGAAGACAAGTGTCATTATAACGAGCAGATCAAATTCTGGAGTATTTTAAAGACACGCTAATTGGCAGATTCAGGCGCGATGCAATTTGTCAACCACCTATGTTCAGCATCAATCCTTGGAACATGTTTAATAAAAGAGAAAATTGCCAAGAACAAACAATTGCGTTGAGGGATGGCATCGAAGCTTTCAGGGACACTGTTACCTCAATTTCTGGAAATTCTTGGGTGTATTAAAAAAAAGAAGAGGCTATTGTATGTGTTTCGGTACTTCAGCATCTTGGATGACATCCTGCTCCACCTCGATGACGACGATATCTTGACAGCAACGCTAGAATTTTGCGTATCGTAGATAACTACCCCATTCATCGTATCATAGAATACCTACGCAGTATTGTTTACAACTTGCCCTGTATTACTATTTTGAAGCACTTTTGTTACACTTTTTACTTTTTATCGTTAAGTGAATTCGTTTCTTTCATCGCCACTAGAAATTAAAATTAGTTTGTGTTATCTCATTTGGATAATAATTGTTCAAGGGAGAACCCTATAGATTGAGCATTTGTATGTATTGAAATACATTAAAAAATATAACGCATATTTTTAGAAACTATACATGATAAATATAAGAACAAATTGAGAACAATTTCAGGCTGAACATGTGAAAAAGATTATTTTCCTGGTTCTATTTGGAAAAAAGGGGGGAGAGAAATTCACCTAGTACCCTTCATCCATCCACAACGCATACACGGTACTGCTAGGAAAGTTTCATACACGGTACTGCTAGGAAAGTTTGCAACAATGAATTTATTTCTTCTTAAACGTTTCTTCAATTTTGTATAGCATACTAGTTAGCATACGTATCTTATGCACGACAGCAAATAATTCTTTATTCTGTTAAAATCAGAACGATTATTAAATGTGGTATTATTTTTAGCAGCACTAAGCCACGATGATCGCTCTTGTTCCGCCATTTTAAACCCGGCGAGGCGAGTGAATGAAATGGAGTAGTCTAAAGAAGTTTAAACCAAGTGGGTTATCGCCGATTCGTTTAAACAAAGCTGTATTTTTATACAACCAGGTTTAATATTCAACTTGGTTTACAACATATGCATTGGAAAATAAATGCTACTTACACGGCTATGCGGCGAAAATATTAGTGAACGTAGTCACTTGTACATTTAATAGAAATTACAGCAGTCCCGCATGCGCGATTATTACATTATTTTTAAACCCCTCCAAAAAGGTAGATTTACTAGAGAGGCGGGAAGCGGGATTTCCTACAATCGAAGATAGTCGGAAATCGAGTCTCTTAACGATTCTGCACGAATGTTTATCGCTTTCGTTTAAAATTAACTACAATTGTATATCATAAAATGTTACGGTGTATAGCATAGTTTATCATTCTTTTTTTCACGCCCTCCATCAAATCGCCATGGGACTAAATTGAAAAGATTATACTTTACTGTCATCAAGTGAGCGACTAAAGTCGTACCAGCACGCAGTAACGAGCCTCGAAGCATGAACACTGTTAAAATTGGAAATGGCGCCAATTAAAATGACATTGCAAAACATATCTATATATAAACTGAGAGGAAGAAAGACACTCCAAGATATAAATATATATTTAAATTAAATAGTTATCAAATTTATTCGTGCACAGGCTGTGTGAGCAACCCACGTTTTTCGTCCTGTCAAAATACTGTATCATCAGCCCTCCCATTTTAGAGCAGGGGAGAGTCAGGTTTTCATCTAGGGCACAACGCCAACCCGCTAGTAAAAGGTGAAGCCTTCGCTAGGACCACGCCTGAGTATATTATTGTAAAGATTTGTTGTATTATCAATAAATCCCGAGTAACTTTCAGCAATCAAAAACGAAAGATATCAAAAACGAAAGATATCAAAAACGAAAGATATGCCATTATGCTATTACACTATTGTTGTTTATTCTGTCCCTAGACAATACTTGAGAAAGGTTATAGGCAAGAATAGTAAAGATGTGGGAATAATAGACTAAATATGTGGCGAAAAAAGGCTGGGAAATTTAACTCTTTGCTGTACCCGTCCCTGTTTTGTTATTCGTTAATCATATGCGAACGCAATTTGCATATGTTTGAAACAGTTGGCATTCTTTCTTCTTTCTTTACAAGTTTTGATGTGAGATACATAGTCAGACTCACAACATTAAGCACAACAGTGGCTGTATCAATTATTTTTAGGTCAAGCGGCCATGGGAAAGTTCTCAATGAGTAAATCAACAGGCACCCTCGACCCCAGGGTTTTTTGCCTTTTTAATATGAGAGAAGACGGCATATCAAAAAGGCAAAAAGCCCTGGGGAGGAGGGTAAATCGACAGGCATGCGACACATTTTGTTAACTTTTTAATCAAAGCGCGCAATCGTTTTTCATTTATCTTCAGGCCACTATTTTTTTGTTCGACTAATTTTTATTATGAAAGAGTGTTTCTGCTAAAGTTTGTTATGATTTAATTAAAAATCGTCCATAGGCAACCTCTTCCTCAGGACTCTTCTACGCCTATAATATTCTGGCGGAGCAGTTCCGTGGTTCACAGGCAAACTCATCTCTGAGAGTTCTTGCCTTTTTGACATGCAGAACTGGCGAATTTTAGATCTGTTATGCCAGATTCTCGTACGAGTTTCACTCTCACATCCAAAAAAGCTACAGGCTTTGACATCGAGGTTACTTTTGACTTTTGGCCTCTTAGAGAGAAAACAATGACATATTCACAATTTCGTCTGTATTTAAATATAAAATGGAATACGTTTTTTGTGAGTGCAAAATCACTAAATGCTTCTGTGGTAGACAACCTCGATCCCAGGGTATATTGCATCTTTTTAACACTGGGACGGCGATACATCGCCGTCCCTAAGTCAGAAAAGATACAAGATGCCCTGGGAACGAAGTTGTGTGGTAGAAATATAAAATTTAAATAAAATGAATAAATGATAAAAATTAAAAGTAGAAGAAAACTTTTCTAAAAAGTTAAGGAAAAGATGTTTACATGATTCAGCAAAAATAATCACAATAATTTCTATATATTATTACAATCAAATCATATTTTCATGTGTAACTTTGTAAAATGGTATATTATATACAATGACTGGGGTAGTCATTGTATATAATATGATGATGACTTTTTTTATACTACTAGTCGTCAACCCGTGGAAAAATCCGCGGGGTCGCCCGTCCTTTATATATCGCATTTTGTGTTTCCGTAACAGACAGACATACAGACAGACGACAATTATTATAGAGATGTAAAGTACACAAAAGTTTTCAAAAGTGAGCCTTTTTTAACTTCTGCTCAAATAAATCGACGTAAAAAAGAATTTGAAAAGAGTCTTTAACACGAATAAAAACCCATCATCCTCTTTAAATACAACTTCATTTGTTTTGCAATAATTTACATGTCATTTTTGAATGTTTACTTTATTTATTTAACTTGATTTTCCTCAACAAGTCAGTAGCTGCGATAACCACATGCGCGCCAGCTTTAATCTTTCGCTTCGCATTGAACTCCTTTAATTTCGTCTGCGTCTTCTCCATATGTTTGATGTTAGCACCCTTTCCCTAGAAGAAGATGGATAACACTTTAGACGTGTGGTTGCTAAGAATTTCCTGAGATTTGAGATAAAAATGTTTTTTTTGATTTGTCTCTAGGTTTCCAGTTCTTCATTTTTTTTGTAACAAACTCACTTTATTATTATTTTCGTTTGCCATTATGTTTTTTGCCACATGCTGTAAATACTCGATTGGCTTATTTGGCAGAAATAATTTTGAGGGCGGAAGCTTTTTGGGAGGGGAGGGGGGGAGGGAGGGGGGGAGGGGAGGGGGGAGGGGAGGGGGGGAGGGGGAGGCTTAATAAATTTGAAACGTAAGCCTTCATAAAAATTTCAATATCACAAAAAATAATGTATTGATAGTATTTGCTATGTTGTGAGAAATATTCAACGCAAAAATATCTAAAACTGGGAAACTTCTCCCTGACACGTCTAACTTTAAATTTGTTGGACTAAATGGTTGAAAACCAGTAGTTAGATTTTTCACAATGACCATCTCGTAAGAAGAATTAGAAAGAAAAGGTACTTAACCACGTAACAGAATGGTACAAAAAAATCATACCTGAACCCAAGGGTGTTCTAGGGCTTGCTTGGCTGTCAATCTCTTTTTAGGGTCTGCAACGATCAGCTTGCTGACTAAGTCCTAAAAATGGTTATAAAAACAGATTTATTTCTTAAAACCGGACTGTAGTGTAAATTTCCTCTATATAAAGATGTCGTCACAACAAAATAAAGCAGCCTAAAGTCTATTTTTCACGGTCCCTATCTATGGACTGTAAGCACTAAGGAACTCCTTTTTCGATATTTTGATGGTTAATTTAAAACATTTTTTGAGTGATTCTAGAGAAACATCTGTAATATTAAAACAGTCGGCAAATGATACGAATTGGACTTTACACCAGCATTCAATGTTTAAAGGGCCATGGACCCAATGGACTTGAGGCCTTTTATGGTTAAATAAAAAACACTGCAAATATTGTAGATGAAAAAGCGTTACTGGTTTAGTTTCTTTTATTTAAGGGGCATTGGCGACTTAAGGCAGAAGATGTACAGATAATTAGGAGGGAAACATGAAGTTGGAGTTAACTCGTTTTTGTCAAATAAGGCTCTTTTATTTTCAGGGGGTGATGTATATAGAAAAAGTATACCGTAAAATCAATTTCAATTTACCTTTGCGTTTAAGGACACCTCGTCCCACCAAGGCGACACAAATTCAAAATCACATTTTAAAATTTTCTGGAACATGGCTTGATCACCACGATCGTCATAGAATGGTTCAAAACCACACAACCTGCAACAACCAATAAAAAATCAACTACAGCCTGCCTTAACGTTAGTCTAGAGAAGACACTTTCAACAATCTTTTTTTCAAAACTCTGGAATAAAGAAAGTAATAATACTATTCTTTTTTAAAAAATATGAAAATAAATACATCAAAATTTTAGTAATCCATATAAAAAGGTTTCTTTGTTATTTGTTAGATAAGCAACTACAATTGTTGCACTTATTTCAGACGTTTAAAGTAGAACATAACATAATAAGCCAAATAAAAACTTACATTATATAAGCAATCACACCGACTGCCCACATATCAACAGCTGGTCCATATTCTTTACCCAGAAGAACTTCTGGTGCTGTAAAGGAATAACGTTTACAATAGATACGTAAAAAAACAAAGGCCTAAACCAACTTGTGCAATTGTCCGATTGCAGTTGGAGTAATTGCACTTTACCCACCACAATATCCAGGTGTGCCGCACACTGTCTGCATCGTAGAACTCGTTGTTAACATTTTCGACAATCCAAAATCTGCTAGTTTCAGTGGAGAATCTTCACTTTCATTAGCATATAACAAGTTTTCTGGCTGGAAGAAAAAAAAGATGACTGTAACAGAATTTGAAGAAGATAATTTTCTACTTTAAAGCTGTTTCAAAAGATTATTACGAGTGTTTTGTTTAAACAAAACAATTGATAATAACTGAGTAAAAAATAGGGGTATTAGAAACAATGGGGGTATTAGAAACAATAGAAAATATACATCAATACGCTGCTAATAACATGTTTTGTTGTCCTTTTGACAAACTATCACTCTGTTTCATAAGAAAAATATGATTTTAGGTAGGCTTTTGTGGATTAAGGAATTTCATCTTTAGGAAATATGGTATGAACTTACCTTCAAATCACGATGTACGATATCATTGTCATGGAGATACTAAAGAAAGTGTGAACCACTATGTTTAACAATCTGAAGGATTACTCAAAATAAAACATTGGATAAAGAGAAAGCTATTAAATTAAGCTGAACCTTAATGTTAGCAATAAGCCTCACCCCTACAGCTTCACAGAGTTGCTTCACACAGAGTGCTGCATCTTGTTCACTATAAAAACCTTTCTCCACAATTCTGAAAGGGAAAAAAATCATAAAAATGACAAAAAAATTCTGTAAAAAGAAATTTTTAGCAATCGCCTAAAAGCTGTTGGCCCATAATGAAACCCGTCCCATATGTGGCACTGCATTATTAGCCATGGAGATAGAATTTAATGTAAGCTTAACATAGTATATTTTTTTAGCATCAAGACTACACTTTATAAGTTAACGTAAAATTCAAACACATTAGGCTGTGCAACAATCCAATACGTGATGTAATGACAATGTTTTTCCAAGACCGTTTCAGACACATTTCCAATGTTTTGCATTCCTTAAAAGCAACTTTTGAGACCTTTTTCCATAAGAAGTAATAAGGATCAGATTAAGGGAAGAAAAATTATATAAAAAAACAAGTTTCCTTCAATTTTCTCGTTAACAACCCATAACATGCTGGGTTTCCTTAAAGAACCAAGCCATTATAAAATAATGTTCAACTAGAAAAATTTTTGACAACATTTTTCTTTCCTGATGGCTTAGACCGTTTGGTACATGGGACAAATCTTTCACTCTGGTCTAGATTCAGTTGACTGAACAATCATATGCATATTGACTGTGTGCACAATTTTCTATCCATACTATCAGGTGTGTCAATAAAAAATATCAAATCAGGTACAGTAAAAATTAAAAGCATAATTAAAGCCTGTGTGTCATATACATAAAACCTATACATAAGATGTCATGTATTATAAATGCCAAATTACCAAATTACTGAAAGATTCAGAAGCATTTGAAAATGATTTATTGTTGCAATTTTCAACCTTTTTTGATGAATTGTTGCTGTACATTTTTTGCGAAACCCATAAAAAATCTTATGAAACCAAAATTGCTGTGGCTGAAAGTAACCTTTAGAACTACTAACCTTAGAACTGTTAGGAAATATTCACAAGAATTTGCCCTCAGCTATTAGCAACTACCATTTTTGATTCACTTAGGGAAAAAACCTTCGTAAAAAGCTGTCATACAAATTTTGATAAATGTTAGCAACAACTAATATACAAAAAAATATTTTAATAAATTTGTTTACCCATTGCTTTTATTTTATAGATCTTGAAATGCTGATCAAGAAAATGCATAGAATCATAAGCTTTTGACGGACGGTTATGGGATATTGATATTTAAATATTTTTTGATGATGTCATCAACCCATCTGTTCCAAAACAGGTGGTATGACCCAGTTTTAGGGAACTTACCTAATTTAGTTCCTAGTGGGCCCTAGTTACCCACACAGGAGATGATGTCAGTTATTTCAACCTGTTTCAAGTTATTTGGCCTCAAATTTATTAAAAGTGCGATGTAGTGGCTTCACTAATCTTATGTAACGTATTGATGTCAAGGTACAACATGTTTTATAGAAGTTGTAAACGAAAATTGTAAATAGATTATCCACTGTGGTTGTTACAGACATTTGGTATTATTAAGTGATTAATCATCTACCATGACAATTTATCTTAGAGAAAGATTGAATATACAGCTTGTCAATACATACCTGTCAAATAATTCACCACCTGTTACAAGCTCTAGCACAAGATATAAATGCGTTTCTGACTCAAAAATCTCCTTTAGCCTAATCTAAAAACAATACAATACTCTTCTGACAATGTCAAAAATAAATACAATAACAAGAATCTAGCAGGTTTAATGACATGACATGCTTACTATATACCTTTTCAGAAATTTATTTATTCTGAATTATTTATTTTTTCATTTTTTGCACAAAATGCTTTTTTACATACGAGATAAATGTAATTGCATAATTTTTAATAGGGTCTGTCAATTACACACATTATGTTAAGTTTAAAAAAAAATGTTATTATAAAATTTGTTATCAAAGACCATCAACATTGGCTGCTTACAGAGTAAACAAACAATCTATCAGGCTTGCATTAATTAATTTGGAATGTTAAACATCCTGGGAAAATTCCTGTAATATTTAAGCATTATCAGATGTTATATATTTTTGTCTCTATACCTATACAAAAACTAAATATGTTTTTTGCAATAACTTACAATATTGGGATGTCGTAACCTAAGAAGTATTCCTATTTCTGTACGTATAATTTTTTTATCAATCTAGAAAAGATAATATATATATATATAAGCATAGTGAAACAATGTAAACCTTCATTTATTAAAATGTCAACAGTTATATTTACACAGGTCAAATATAATTTATGGACAAATATTTAATCTAACCATAATGAGTTTGCAAAAGAGCTTACATTTTTCTTCATTTGCTTCATTGCAAACCTGTCCTTTGTTCCTTTTTGTGTTACAATTTTTACTACAGATGTTGCACCCCTAAAACATATACGACAGTATCTTATGGTAACTACATTATTTATACATGTGTTTGTACAGTGTCCCTGGACTACTTTAAAAAAATATTAACTTATTACACAAAACACTCAAACAGGGCTACCAATATTTTTATAGAGTCACATGCGAAGGCATTTAAGGAATTTTTCATACTTGTTTCAAAGAAATCGAGGAGACTTAAGATTTGAGTGAAGAACAAATTATTGCTTTACCCATGTAGCATTTTTATACTTTTTGAAAATAAAAATATGTGACAGGTGGAATACATTTGAGTAGTTTTAAGCAGATTTTTTAAAATTGAGAATGAATTTTAAGCTGTGGGAATCCTCTATTTAACATTTAAACCAATTAAAACATGTCCTTTTCCTTGTTTACCTCTAAATAATAATCCTTGGTACATACCTAATAACTCTTCTTCTGAATACTCTACACTAGCAGCTAAGCTAACATGACATCTGTCTTTCTTTCAAAAATGCTGCTTCTTCTACAAACACACAAGTCTTTACTCACTCGCTAAAAACATTTGAACTATTCTTTATTCTACAAATATACATATATAGCTACAAAACCCCACAAACACTGTATAATTATTATCAGCTAGCATTTGACATTGTGTAAGCACGTTCAATTTCAGACTTCTCTAGGCTAGTTTGAAATCTAACTTTTTGGGGGGCTATAGCCAGTTCACTAACTTGACTAGCTTAACAAATAATCAAATAGCTGCAAAAAAAAAAATTGTTAATAAGGGTTTTTGGAATTGAACACTCTTTTTGTGCAGAATAATTTTTTTTACCTTCCAACCTCCTGTCCAATATCAAAATAATCTTCCACATTTTCTTTACGTGATACAGAGAAAAAGTAAACCATGATTAATCCAATTTTTTTAACGGTTTTCACTAGCAAACATGGAAAACCTTTTTATGGCAAATGTTTTTGAGTGTTGATTGATAAATGATTTGTGGCATAAATATTTTACGAACAAAACAAATCAGAAAACAGAGAGTTGGGAAATCGCAGAACATACCGGAATTATCAATTTTGGATTGCTACGTTCCTTAAATTACGAGCATAGTTAAAGTGCTCTTCATCGCAGACGATAATCGAAAGAAGCAAGCCGAAATTAATCATTATGTTTACTTTCCTATACTAGCCAGCAGCTGGTTGGTTTTATAGAAATTTTTAAGTCTTCTAAAATGTTATATCTGAGCTATAGCTATCTTGCACTGTTTAGGACGCACATTGCTGGCCTGGCTAACTATGAGATGGACTTCTTTACAGAGCAAGCTCTCTCTGTCAGTCTGTGTTATTGCATTTTATGGATTGCGTTTGTGGTCAGCTAGAAAATGACTTCTGATCATGGTTCTTAGTTAATGTTGACTATTTACTTATTTTATGCATAGTTGACACTAGCTAGCTAGCTAGCTAGAATTGGTGTTTAAAGACACCATCAAAAATATGTTTAGCGTCCAAGTTGTGTAGTAAAGTTGCCAGGCAGGTAAGCGGGCGGTTGAGACGACACATGTTGATAGCAGCATTGAGGGGATGCCTGTTGATTCTCTTTCTCTTTATATTATATGTTGGTAAATAAAAATTATTTGAAAAGCATAGCAAACAAAAAGAAGTAATATAAAAAATATATATAGATGAATTCCAGCGTGACGTCATTTGTTTACTTTTTAGCAGTAAGCTCCTTGGCTCTGGCATTTGCGTGGCAGGAAAAAGATGCTAGGATTTGGTGAAGAAAGGGGCATATGAGAAAAGTGAGACACCTAGTGCCCCCATCTTTTTTCCTGCCACGCAAATGCCAAAGCCGAAAGAGCTTACCGCTGAAAATGTAAGTTCTGTCGGCCATTTTCTTTTTTATTCTTTTGTTATTAGTTTCAGCCTTCTTCTTTTTAGCATTTTGATCATTAAAAATCCAACCCTCGCAATTAACCTTGACAATCAGCAATTTTTTTGCTGAGGTACTTTTTGACAATTCTGCAATATTGACAAAGAATTCCTATGGCTTAAATTTTAATGTCTTAAAAATAAACTCTTGATTGCGAATGAGATAATAAAAAGATGTTAACGCCAGTTTGACAATATCTAAGTTACAGTACTGGAAAAATGTTGTTTAACATCGCACTTCGCGTGTCGCGACGGTATTCTCGATCCGCGATAGACGTTTTTTTACTTTCAAATTGTATTGAGAGGGCTTCGCGATGCATCTGTCTCGATATCATTCTCGAAGCTATCAAGGCCATTAACACTTTTTTATAATAGAACTATTTTAAAAATAAGAGTGTATTCAACAATGATCGCGGATGTTTAAATGTAATTATACTTCCTTTGTGTTATATTTTTTTAACTTATGCATAACAATCTAGGGTATACAGCTAGCGTTAATCTTTCTTTTTTAGATCGCATTTTAAAAATTTAAGAACGAAGACCGGCGATAAAAAAGCTTTGTTAGATCGCATTTTAAAAATTTAAGAACGAAAAGCGGTGATAGAAAAGTTTTTTGAGATCGCATTTTAAAAAGTTTAAGAACGAAGAACGGCGATAGAAAAGTTTTTTTAGATCGCATTTTAAATGTTTAAAGGGACTGTCCGGTGAAAAATGATTTTAAAATATTATTTGTAATTTAAAATTATCACATAGAAAATACCTTTCTTTTTTGATATTATTCACTTAATCACATATATAAACAAACTTTTTTATCGTAGATGTTGTTAAAGCATGGCTTCGTCTCGTTGCTGCAAATGCGCGCAAAACGGCCTGGGTTAAAAATTTAATATGCGTAACTATGCATGTGACGTAGAACAGTGGTGAAAAACAGACTATGTAGCGAAAGTGTGTAGCGTTTTCAGTACAAAATATGAACCCCCTAGAAGTTAACTGTTTAGAAACTTATTTAAAAAAACTTTTAATTTTAAACTCTTCTCTACAAATTATGAAATACGATTATTAATATGTCTTCGTCGAACAAAAATTTCATGGTATTAGGATTTCAGTATGAACCAGAAAGATCAGATTCCGAAATAGCTTCACAGCCTAGGCGGGTTTTTAATGATGCTTTTGATGATCAGGCAGACTTCGATCCTCAGCAAAATCCTAGATTGTGTAAGCCTGTTACTGATTGGTGTCGTTGTGGTAAATGTGAGAGGATGCCAACAGAGAAAGAGTGTGTTTGCTGTGTTGAAATCGATGCCATAAAATACTTCAATCTTAATGGTAGCGATTTATTTTTATATATTTCCAAAAATAATAAGGGGAGTTTATATTTCCAGACTTTTTTCTAACTTCATGATAATTATTTTAAGATCAGGAATGCATCACACAGCATCCACATTTTAACTACATCGTACTGTTGAAAGATGTGTTATGGACAGCGTTAGTCGCGCTATATGACCGGGAAAGTCGCGGTTTACCTGAGCGTGACCATGTACCAAATAGGTAATCTATTTAATCTCTCCCGCGTTACTAAAAATTCGACGATTGACTTAACTTATTTTGCTAAAAATTTTAGGACGCACCGTTACGGTGCTTATCGACAGTTTTGCTGGTTTATCCACAACAAACTTGGGCGAGGTGTACAACGTGTCATACCGGCGTGTGCAGTTTGCAAGATCAGGAAGGAGTATCCTAGTGTATATGGACGATACACTGGGTTTAAGGGTGACGCAGAAGGGGGAGAACTGGTTGAAATGGATTTTTCTTGGATAGCGGAGATAGAAGGCGAATAGTTATATACACTACTTGTACATATTTACAAAAGTCATACACGTTTTTTTCGTATAAGAATCTGTTTTTTAAGAAATGTAGTAATAGATTTTTTTGTGCAAATTTAAGAAATGTTAGAAGAAGTATTCAAGAAGTATTCAAGGATTGAACTGATGAATAATTTTTGTAAATCTTGGGTCGGTCCTCATTAGCTTCTTTATGGAGGGATGCCTATCAGTGGAAATCACACGTATTGGAAGTTCCATGTCTTCTTGAAGTTCTTGGATACATCTGATAAAGCCTTCTTTTTCCATTGCTTGTGAGCTGGTTACCTCCTAAATGTAAGAAGAAGTTAAAAGCCGATGAGATAGAAATATATATTTAGGAACACTCAAACGTAAACAAATTTACCTTCACGTGTACTATGCTGAAATTTAATATTTTGTTTGTCTGGCAGTCCATCACCGATACGGTACTGTAGGTGGCGATGTGACCAGGTGTATCACATTGACCGTCAACGGCAAGTTCTAGCTGCCGATTTCGTACTGACGTATCTTTATATTGGGTTGCACTCGTTTGTGTTTTTGGTATGGCCTGTATTCCAATTGATAATTTGGATTCAACTTCAAATTCAACTTCATTATCAATTAAACATAATTGCTCAGAATCTTCAACCAAGGCTGACTTCACCAACTAATAACGATCGAACGAAGTAATAAAAAGGAATGGGAACGAAGATGATATACTCGAGAAATGTTAAGAACATTCAAGGCTTTGTCAATACCAATAGCAAAATACGAGGAAATTAAGAATAATTTAAGAATATTTTCAAGATTAGCATTCTTATAAAAAAAAACGGATTTGCTTACGTCTTTAGATTGACTTCCTTTGGCTCGCGATGTGGAGGATGTACGTTCCTTAGGGGCAGTCTTATGACAAAAAATTGTCGGCACAGAATTTGGAATCAACCGCCGCTTGCAAGGACGATCTTTATAAAATAATTCATTCTGAAGTTTCCAGCTTGGGTCAAAGCAGGTTTCTTCAAAGTGGTCAGAGCATAGAAATACTTTAGCTGGCAGCTTTGTTCTGTTAATTGCGGCAATCCAGGCTTTGCTAACTTCAGGATTCTTAGGCATTAGAAAGAAGCTTTTATCTTTGTTTGACTTAATGTTGTTTGTACAACCGTACGCCGAACAGTAGGCCATACTAACAGCAAGTTTTTGACCTTCCTCCGTTCAGAGTTGTTTCACAAAAAGAAACAAAAATGTTATTTAGTTTGCTTTCGAGGGGAAATTGCGTAATGTCACGCTGAAGCGGCCTCTTTTACATTTTGATCTTTAAATTTTATCTTCAGCGAAGCGCCTTTAGCGAATAATAACAGAACCTGTGAAATCTGATAAATTATTTATAACACATTTCCGAATATATGCTACACGGGGCTATTAACTGACTTAAAAAATAATAAATGAAAATAAAATAAGTCAATAAGATCTTTTGTTCCGGTCTATCCTTTAACGGGCTAGCACGTTTTGTTTTGATTTTCTCACCATTGTGCTACGTCAGGGGAAACATGTGTGTTTAGCCTCTCATTCATGCTGAATTATTCAAACAAAATGGCGAGCCAAAGGTGATGCTTCACGAGGGAATTGAAAAAAAGAAAACAACTTACATAAGCGTATTAATATATTATGTTTTAAAAGATGCAGATATTCTTTAGTAATAAGTACATATTAGTTGATATAATAAAACTTATTTTTTTACCGGACAGTCCCTTTAAGAACGAAAAGCGCCGATAGAAATGCTTTTTTAGATCGGATTTTAAAAATTTAAGAACGGAAAACGGCGATAGGAAAGTTTTTTTATATCACATTTTAAAAGTTTAAGAATGAAGAACGGCGATAGAAATGCTTTCTAAGATCGCGTTTTAAAAATTTAAAAACGAAGAACGGCGATAGAAAAGCTTTTTGAGATCGCATTTTAAAAGTTTAGGAACGAAAAGCGGCAATAGAAATGCTTTTTTAGATCGCATTTTAAAAGTTTAAGAACGAAGAACGGCGATAGAAAAGTTGTTTTAGATCGCATTTTAAAAGTTTAAGAATGAAATGCGGCGATAGAAATGCTTTTTTAGATCGCGTTTTAAAAATTTAAGAACGAAGAACGGTGATAGAAAAGCTTTTTGAGATCGCATTTTAACAGTTTAAGAACGAAAAGCGGCGACAAAAAAAGCTTCGTTAGAGATCGCATTTTAAAAGTTTAAGAACGAAAAGCAGCGATAGAAAAAAAAATACATTAAAAAAGTAATGCGCTAGAATTACTTTAATAAATACGAAAGTTAAAAATTTTCTGATAATATACACTTATTTAAAATAAAAAAAAAGATAAAGCAGAGATGTGTCTTTATTCTCATTATCACCTACCATCGCAACACATTGAGACGGATTTTGTCACGAAACTAGATTCTCGATAGATCGTGACAATTTATTTTAATTGTTTCTTATTATTATAAACGCGGTACATCGCGTATTGAGGGGGTCCGCTCACGTTGCGCGCTCGATATGTTAAACAACCTTTTTCCAGTACTGTATTAACTTCATTTTATTTTATTATTAGCTTCATTTTCAATTAAACTTTACTTTGACTATCAAAGACAAGGAAGTTAGACTGAGAGAGTCACTAGTTCAGACACTTTGTTCTCTTGTTAAAGTTCACAAGATTAAACATCCCCATATATCTCTAACATGAAAAGGAAATGCAACAGCACGCAAAGATATTGTAGTTATGGCATGCGAACAACCACATGACATCATTTTTCCTTATGGTAAAGCCTTTTGACTTGCATTGAAAATGCTAGAAAATGACTCATTAAAAAAAACTTTTTTCGAGAGTTGCAGAGTTTGATTTGTGTCGGCAATTCTTTGTTGAGGTACGTTTTGCTAAATAGCAAGGGCTGGAGATGTTAGCATGTTTAAGCACACATTACAAAAGAAAAACAAAGTCTTATTCATGTTTGCATGTTTAAGCACACATAAGTTTAGAAACTTTTTGCATGTTTTCATCTCAGTCGCATGCATATAGGAATAAGTTATTTACAACCTAGCCTATATAAACATCTTAAATACATATTCTGATCAAAGAAAAATTGCACTTTAAAGGCAGCATCAATAATTTTAAAAATGAAGCAACATGAAAAAAGTTTACAAGTAAACTGAAGTATATTTCAAAAAAAGTTTATATTTTCCTTTGAATCTAGGTATTGTCTATATCATTTTGTAAAATGCAGGAAATCAGTAATAATTTTCTTTAAATATTAACCTCTGTCATGTATGCTCTGGCAAGCTTGGGTAATATTTTGACTCTGGTTCTAAACATCAGATAAGAGTAAAAGTTTTTTCAAGAAAAAAAAAAGTTGACTTTATTATATATATATATAGCCTGCAAATTTTGAAAGTGTATATACTGAAGGAAAAATTAAAATTCATGATATAATAAAACACTTATATATTTTATAATTTTATTTTTAGGAAAATAATTAAACATGTCAGCATCAGCCCTAAGTGGAGAAGATAGACATTTATTTGAATTCTTGGCACAGGGAAGATTGTTAGTTGCAATAATATTCTTTGGCATGGTAAAAACTTTAAGAATACAACTCTTATCACAGGCGCGTCGGGCACCCAATGTTTTTTCTTTGAAGGCAAGGCAGGCAAATTAATATTTTACCATTGTATGATGTTTTCACCATGGCTGGGCTTGAAGTACCAGAAGGAATTAAGGTTTTAACTCCCTATAGATTGGCTAAAGATGCATCATCTGCACAATTTCTCAACAACATTTCTTAAAAACATTTTAGGGGGGATGGGGTGTGTCCCACAGACCCCTAGGCTACTATGGCACTGAATTTATATATTTACATTAATAAAATTGTTCAACATATTTTGGTGTATTTAAATTTATTTTGCCTTTTAGGGAGTTGTGTTTGTTGTGTTTTGGATAAAACGTCAAATTCTAAGGTTATTTTTAATATCAAGAAAGGGACCTGTGGATCAAGCAGGTCATAGTGCACCGAAGGTACATGATTGATTCTTACTTTTGTATATCCTCGTTTGTGTATTTTATGCTGTTGTGATGAAATTAGGGTCCAAAATGTTCTTCTCGATAATAACAGATGTATTTTTACTGTGCAAAATGGTGCTGTACACAGGTTTATTTCAGGCTCCTTTTAGAGTAGCTCTTTATGCTAATGGGCAAGATAGTTTATAATAAAAATAATTAATGTTTAAGGATCTTCAAAAAGAGATTGAAGAAAATTTTAATAGGATCTCTGAGATGCGCCTTGAACCAAAACTGTTAAGTGATCAGGGTCAGCATGAACCAATATACAGTTCATTCGTTGATGAAAGAGGTGAATATATTTGTAAGTTTAAGATAGAGTACCAGAATCAGGACACTTCTCATCATGTGCAATCCACTATGCTGTTGCTACTGTATAGTAAAAATTCTTATCATCATGTGCAACCCACTATGCTGTTGCTACTGTATAGTAAAAATTCTTATCATCATCTATCGTATTGTATCGTGTTTAACTAATTAGTTAATTTTTAGATGATAGCAGTTACAAGTTTCGAAGAAAAGCTTTTGATTTAATGAGTTGTTTAGGTAAAAAAAATCTTGTTTATACTAATAATGTATAATGTATAAGGGAAATATATATAATATATAATGGAAAATCCTGTTTCTGATGAATTTCTTTTTCTATCTTTGATGATGTTTTTTCTGTCCTAGATGAACTTTTATGTCGAGTTAATATCAGTCTGGCAAGAAAACCATCTCAAACTATCCGGGAGCATTTAATCAGCCTTCAGAAGCCGCCATATGCACCATTTGAGGAGAAAGAAGAATTATGTGAGGCTGTTACATTTCTCTATGAGCATGCACGATATGGTGCCAAGGTATGTGCTAGGTCATGAAAAGTGAAAATCATAACGCTCTTGCAATAACTTCTTGAAATAATTATTCTCTTGATTGAAATAACTTTTAATTTTTTTTTAGGAATTTACAGAGAGGGATTATACTGAATATTCAAATGGGATAGATCTTTTGTATGATAGGTAAATAATATCTTTAACTTGCATACCTTTAAACTCATAATCTTGGCTCTCAACTGATTAAAAACAAATATAGCTGACTTCAATTTGTCAATAATTTGCATGTCAATTTGGGTGTTCACCAAAATGTTAGTTCTGCGAATATCTACCATTTGTAATATTTTTTATTTTAGAGTATTTCAAAAGTTTGTTGTGCCGGGCAGTCTGCTTATTAACGCTGAACATATGAAACAAAAAAAAGCAGACAGTCAAATAACTGACTCAAACGTTGATGAAACAGACAGTCAAATGATTTTACCTTCAGTGTTAATAGAAGACAAGAATAATGGACTGCGTAATAGAGATACTAGTAAAACTCAGGTCGTGTGACCACAACTGAAATTATTTGGTACTTGTTCTTTGTAAATGTATATAAAGGGTAGTTAACAGTTCTTTTAAAAAAAATGTAAAGTGAATTAATATCTAAGATCTTGTGCTAGGTGTATCACATTCTTTATGCTTTAATAGTAGAATGTCTCTGCTTTGCTTGTGATGTTCTTGAGAATGGCAGAAGCATGAAATTGCCATTAGGTTCGTAGCCTAATTAACTTCTCAGTTTTATTTTTTCCTGCTACCATTTCGACTAAAGACAATTATGATATGCAGTTTTCTAGGTGTAATAAAATGGAAGAAATACTTGCAAATGGAAATTCACACACAGAAAATGATGTAGAACATACTTTAGAGAATGATGAAGGAGAAAATAATAAAAAGAAAGAAACTGAATGTGTGGATGAGAAAGAGTTTATTTACATAGATAAAAATATGTCAGAGAACAATTTTGAAAAAACAAACAAAGCGTTAGAAGGTAGTGGGCATGAGACAGCTGTGGGTGAACAATACAAAGAAGAAAATGGAGGGATCAAAAGTCAACAATCTGAGCTGAATATTTCAACAGAAAGTACTTTTGTTGACTCAGAATCACATGATACACAGATAACTCTATCACATGAAATTAGCAGTTCTCACGTCAGTAATGATTGTAATACATCTTATGCTGAAGAAGCAGTAAACGATGATAAAAACTTAAAACCAGCTGAAATCTCTAAAAAAACAGGGACCGAAGATGCGAAAGAAACAGGGACCGAAGATGCGAAAGAAACAGGGACCGAAGATGCGAAAGAAACAGGGACCGAAGATGCGAAAGAAACAGGGACCGAAAATGCAAAAGAAACAGGGACTGAAAATGCAAAAGAAACAAGCAGTGAAGATGTGAAAGAAACAGGGACCGAAGATGCGAAAGAAACAGGGACCGAAGATGCGAAAGAAACAGAGACTGAAGATGTGAAAGAAACAAGCAGTGAAGATGCGAAAGAAACAGAGACTGAAGATGTGAAAGAAACAAGCAGTGAAGATGCGAAAGAAACAGGGACCGAAGATGCAAAAGAAACAAGGATTGAAGATGTGAAAGAAACATCCACTGAAGATGCGAAAAGAACTGGGACAGAGAAGAAGACAGAGGAATCAGTTGAAAAGACAGAAGATGAATGGTTGGACATTCTTGGAAATGGATTGCTAAAAAAGAAGGTATTTTATGGATTGTCTTAATTTCACTTCAAAATTTGACATTTCAAATTGTTAACAATTCTTCTTTCAGATTGTGAAAAAGGGAAAGGGTCGCTCCTCTAGACCAATTACGGGAGATCTTGTTGAAATTAGATGTGAAGGTAAACTAGAGAATGGAACAGTTGTGGATAAAAACAGTAGCATTCAGCTGGTATTGGGTGATGAAGACGTGATACAAGGTATAGTCACTAATGGAGAGTAGATAAGAACGTTATTTGGTTATTTCGTAATTCTTTACTATGAACGTGTTTAAATCCTGAGCTTTCAAAATTTTAAACGTTTTGAATGCCATATGTATATTATTCGCTGATTCTTCTGGTAAATTTCATATAAATGTTTTTTAAATGAGGAAATCTTTTTAGGAGGCTAAGGAATTAACAAGTTTACAATCGCTGACAAACAGTGTTGGCACAAAGACCTTAAATTTTGAAATTCATTCTCACAAGTAGTAATTTTAGGTTATCTCTATATTAGATCTGCGCAATTTGAACTTATTAATGTCTACAGCGGTCGTAGAACTTACGGTCTAAATGATGCTGACGTGACTATGATTCTTTCCCCTGATATTTTGGCACTGGATTATTCCGTAATTCCCGAATGTTAGAAAACTATGCCTAGCAAACCTACGTATATACAGAAGTTGCATTTTCGAAGCCTTTAATTTGGCGAGTTGATATTTCTTGTCAACTTTGAAAAAAATGGCCAAAAAACTGCTGTTGTGTCAATATTTTTTGTAAAGGATTGTAGAAGATCAGTATATTTGTTAATTTTTTAGCTTTTGATTTGGCGCTGGCGCTGATGGAAGATGGAGAGGTTGCGCTTTTATACACTGATGCAAGATATGCATACGGTATTTATGGCAGGTGTGTTTGTCTTGAATGAACCTTCACGTTTTAACAACTGAGGAAGCGACCCAATGTGACACAGCAACATACATTTTTCAATATAAGTAACTATAATAAGTTCATTGACAAGTTAATTTTCGTACCACAATTATCTTTGTTCAGATTGGAATATAAACCACCCATTCCCCGCAATGCAGCTATCACATATGAACTCGAAATTATCTCTGTGAGGGAGGGCCAAACAATATCAAGTTTAAAGCCTGAAGAGAGGACGCTTCACGGGTAATAATTTCTTTTCTTCTACAAAATGCTTGCTTTTTATGCTTGCTTTTGCCTTTTTGTTATTAACCACTACTGGCCTACCATTTTATTTTCTGGTCCTCCTTTTAGAGACAAAAAACGAATCCGTGGAAATGATTTATATGCGAGAGGAGATTACTCAGGCTCGATAAATGCTTATAAAAGGTACACATACTGAAACTTCTTATAAACATATAGGAATGTTTCTAATTTATTTGTTTCCTTGTTTTTTAATTCTGTTTGTTTAGAGGATTAAAGTATTTAGAAGGAACTGATGATGTGGTAAGAATCTTGTTGTCTTTTATTCGAATTAGTTTCATCTAAAGGTTCGTTTATTAATTTTTGCCAAAGTTAACACCGATCAATATTTGCTTTGTTTAAATGCTCGAGTGAAGGATATTTCTGGACTAAATTTGAAATCAAGAGGGGTTTTCTTATTAACCGGACACAGCTAGTGCTGAGGAATGGGGCGTAATTCATTCGAGCGAATCTTTTAAAGAAAGAGACTGCATAATAAAAACAATGCGGGATTGGCATTTATTTGCTTGTAGATTTCAAATCCACCTGTGACGAGTAGAATCGATAAAAAGATTGCTTTTCATCAAGCTTTTAGTTCTAATTTAAGTTAAAATTTTTAATGTTCACTTTAACAGAGCGTTCTGCAGATGAAAGTAAAATGTCTAAACAATTTATCCGCAGCTCAGCTGAAAGTAAGTAGGTTACGTTGCGAAATGGTACTTGATTTTCACCCATGTTTTGAATGTGTGAAGATCACTTATTTCATGCTCGATTTGTTTTTTGTTTGCAGGTGAAAGCTTATTCTATGTCGATGCAATCGTTGGATAATGTTCTTCGTCTCGAGCCAGACAACGTTAAAGCGCTGTTCCGAAAAGGAAAGGTACTTGTGTTTTTTGGTGTCTTCGGTATACATCTGTGCAAAATAAAATCGGAAATTTAGGAGATTAAAAATACGATTTTACGTTCTTGTTGTTTCTCCTTCCGCATTTTTCAGTCAGTCATACTTTTTTTCTACACATTAATTCAAATTTTTTTTTTTAATTTTTGTGTTCAGCCATATTTTTTGAAACATTTATTTTTGCGATTTACTGGAGGAGATTTGAGGCTAAATTTGCCCAAATGATGTCGTGAAAAATTGTTGTCCCTGTTTTCTATCTAGAACTCCACCTTTCATTTATTTATTTATTTATTAAATTTTATCCTTAGTGTTACGGCGGGTTGGGTAAAGAAGAAGAAGCTTTGACGTGTATGAAAAAAGCATCCATGTTGGATCCCAACAATAAGGTATTGATGCAGAAATGTTTCACAATGACATGACGCTTCTGTCTTCGATTCAGTAGTGATGACATTATATGCAGCAGCACGACCGCGAGATTATTTGAGATTATTAATTTATTGTTTTCTCCGTTTTTTGTCAGCATGTGGTCCATTTTTTGTTAACAAACTTGACTTTATTATGTTTTCATCATTTCATGGAATGAAACGCAGCAGATAGCTCTGCAAAAGTATCGCATTTCTCTAGAATCTTTTGAAAAACAGTGGATTTTATCGCATTATTATCTTCTTTTCTATGGCGTCCATAGCGTAGTCGCATGTTAGGAAAGCATATCCTTGGCCAAGTAATCAGGGAATGCGAGGAAAAAAATCTTCTTTTTTATTGGATGGTTGGGGGGAAGACAGGGAATGTGAAAGAAAAATCTTCTCTTTCATTGGATGGTCGGAGGAAGTCGAGAAATGGACTTTTACTGTCAAAGATTTTTTAAGTTTCTTAGGAAAGTTTATCTGGTATGAACCTTGTGTTGTGCCCATATATTGTAACAAGTGTCGCTTTTGATATTTTACAATAAAGTGCACGCTTGCATCAATTAACTCTTTGTGCATTGCAACATGTTTTCGGTCGATTATTTGTCTTGTCGTTTTTTGATTTCTTACGCTTTAGATGATTCTGCAAGAGCTTGGTCATTTGAAATCTAAACTGGCTGTCACACATGAAAAAGAGAAGGAAATGTATCAGCGTATGTTTCAACAGAAAAAGCCGGCAACCGATGAAGCAAAAGATGACGTAAGCAGTTTTGTCGCTAATCAGCTTCAACATAAGTGACATTCATACGAGCAGAAACTTCTATACCAATTAAAAATAAGTTTTCCCAATTTTTGTTGACCCAACGTTAATAGCTATTTCGTTTTGCCTTGTCAGTAAAAAGCGAGAAACCGACGTTTACGTTTTATGTGGAGAGATTTTTTGTGACAAAGTTGTGTTAGTTTGAAAGAAGTTCTGATTGAGAGTTACGCATGTGCGTCTGATGATCTTCTTCGAAGAAAGTAATAAATAATAACAAAACATAGGCGAGGAGAGATAAAAACAGAACTGAAAAATTATTGTTTGAAAATAAAAAGGAATGTTCTTGCGTCGTATACTATGTCAAAAAAATTACTTACTCAAGCAAATTGTTTTCAATCGTCTATGTTCTCATTGGTGAAAAGCATGTAGAGTCAACTTTGTTTTCAATCTTCTACGTTCTCATTAGTGGAAAGTTATAGAGCAAGGTGCACATGCTTTTACAGATGCACCCGTTCTTTTGCAAAGTTGATTGTAAACAATGTATACAAGATTGTTAATATCAAGTTTCTTTTATTAGTCAACGAATTGGTCACTAGTTATTGGATCAGTTATTGTGGCGGGGCTGGGCGTAGTCGCTGGATTGCTATGGTTAAAGCAGCGTTAATGGAGTGCTGTGTCATGCATCCGAAGTAAATGCGAATGGAAGTGACAGAGTCACCATCGACATTAATGTCAGTGACATAATTGTCCTGGACATCAATGGCAGTGACACAGTCGCATTTTAATATTTTAAATGTTGCTTCTTAAATCCAACGGGTTTTTTTATGACAATTATTTTCACATTTCTCTCTTTTTAATGAATTTGTATTCCTCACTGTTTTGTTTGCCACTGTGCTTATCCGATTTCAAATGAAAATTTTGTAGATATTTTTCAAGAATAGTATAATATGTAAGTTTTATAGAAATGTTTTGTTCTTAGAAGAAGGTTATAAGATATTTGTGGCTTGTTATTTCACCTTAAGTAGTATGTAAAAGCTTCGCATAAACTCATTTGTGTGAGCTGTCCTTCAGAGCTTAAAGCTTACTTCCCACTTGAAAACAAGTTGATTTCATATGAAAGAGCTTGGAAAGTTGTCTAGGAATCTTTTTATTTTTTGGAAAAACCTTTATTGGTTCTCAAGATTTTTGACTTAAAAGTTCCACTCCCGGATCTAAGTGAGGTGTTTTATTTAACGGTTTTACCAAGATATGATAAAGTATATATGTTTTCAGCCATTTAGGTTGATATTTGGAGCATATTGAAATGTATGTTAATATTTAATTATTACAATTATCACTGATAACAGCAATTGCTTTTCAGCATCAGGGAGATAATGTCACAATTTCTCATAATTAGTGGAACTTCTAATTCCAAAATCTTGAGAACCAATAAAGATTTTTCAAAAAAATAAAAAGATCCCTAGACAACTTTCCAAGCTCTTTCATATGAAATCAACTTGTTTTTAATTGGAAGATAAGCTTTAAGGGACGCATATTATGGGGAAGATTTGCGAAAAGTCTCTATGGAGTTTGAAAAACTTCATAAACAAATGATTTTCGTCAAGCAGTCTAGCAGAACTATAAAAAGCTGTGGATGTTGAAAAGTCGAGCAATTCTTAGCCTTCCGTCGCCTATTTTTTAAATCTATAATCTATAGAATGCGATTCTCTAAAGCAGAAAAAATCACAAAATTATAGATAAAATTAACATCTCAAAGAATTTTTTATTAAAATTTTGTCGCTCTAGTAACCTTATTTCAGCTCCTTTGTTCTACACACATGGAACACAATTATAATTATAGTTAAAGCTCGGCCAACAAAAATAAAAATGAGAATCAACCTCGTCCCCAGGGGTTTTTGCCTTTTTGACATCGAGGCCGTCAAGTAAGCGCTAGCAGTTTTGACATAGGCAACAAACCCTGGGGACGAGGATGGGATGAGATGTTAGTAATTCCCAATCCCCTCTTTGTCATATCACGAAACTATCTTCTAAACTAATAATTTTCTAACCCCTGACACTCACTATTAGAGGAGAGAGAGCCAGCCTTGTTGAAGCAACCTCTTTCCCAAACCGTTTTGTCTTTCTCCAAGGCAGTCTTAGCTTGTTACACCATGCTTTTTGCCCTGTTTGTGAACACAAAATTCTTGTGTATACATTTTTTTTAACAAAATTTGATCACGCGAAAGTTTGCAGTGTATTTTTACGGTGTGAAAGAAAGAAATGAAAAAAAAAATGTTTGTATGAAAAGCTTTCTTGTTTAAACGTTGGCTTAAGGAAGTCCCTAAATCAACTTCTATTTTTATCAACAAAGAAAAAAATATTTTAAATAATAATAAAAAAGAGTGTGGTACCGAGGTTGTATAATGTCAACATTTTTTTTTGCTTCTTAAAAAAACTTGAACATGTAAGGAGATAATGTAACATAAGTTCAGTTGATGGATTTTTTTTTTTTGCGCGTGACTTCAGAAGAGTGAACTCGTGATGAAAACGTTTCATTTTGTGTTCGTTTTGTTGTTACCAGGTGAGAGTGACATTTTTTAAGTTTATGCAGGGAAACATTAAATCCTTGTATTTATGTGTGAAAAAGTAGCCGGGTGTGGTAAATTTAAATTCACTGTGTATCCGACCTTCTCAAAAAGGTTGGAGACTTACGCACGGTATATGAACCAGTTTGAGTACTTCAAAAATTGGCTTCGCGATTGAACTACACATCCTGTTTTTAGCTTCATTTGAAAAATGACGCTTTTAAGAATAGTTTGGTAATTATTTCAATAGAATTAAAAAAAAGAAAAGAAAATTATGATGAATGATTGGCATCTTGCTCGTCATCAACTCTCGGCATTTTAATTTGTGTAGTGGACACGGTGTTCAACTTTATATCTTGTTCATTTTATATAACAACTTTTTTTTCTAAATCAAATGTGTTGCTTACAGAAATAACAACATCTTATCGATCTCCAAAAGTTTATTAGAGAAAAACTTGAGAATGTTGTTTACGAAGTTTCTAGTTGCATTCTTTGTGACCATTTATACTTTCTTCCAAAATTTTCTCCCTAGGGTTTTTTCTCTCTCACAGGCTCTGGGATCAAGGTTGCCTTTTTGCGTTTATAAAAAACAATAATTTTTTTCAACTGAAGTCAATGGCTTGGTAACGATTAATCTTGTGTTTATGAAAGCACTTGACGGAGTTTTTATGGACGTAGAATCGTGTCTGTCTAAACTTCCTTCCAGCGTGTCGCCGTCCTTTTTATAACATTAAAATTTTTTTAAGGAGCTATGGCACATTTTCTCCTATAATGGCGAATAAGAAGCAACCAAGTGTGATCTCATAAAAGAGGGGTCGAGTCGAATGAAAATATAATGGCGAATAAGAAGCAAGCAAGTGTGATCTCAGAAAAGAGGGTTCGAGTCGAATGAAAATGCACAAGTTAAAGGGTTTACCTTATCGGTAAAAAAATTTAGTTGGTGAAATATATCGACTTTATTGCACAAATTTTAATCACTTTTTACCGACTAAATTCTACCAACATACGCGCTTCTTTATATAAGAATATAAAATTCTAATCAGGCCTGATAATCTTTATAAAGCGATCAATTTTTTTTCAAAAACAGCGTGTGATCACTTTTTGCCCGCTAATTTTTGTTGAGTTTAAAAACCCGTGGAAAAATCCACGGGTTCGCTCGTCATTTTTATACCGCATTGCGTGACAGATAGACATATAAGGGCATTATAATATAGACTAGTCGGTAGCCTGTGGATAAATCCACGGGTTCGCCCGTCCTTTATTTATTGGATTTCGTGTTTCCGTAACACAACTTTTTTCTCGCGCACAAACAGACAGACGGAATACGGGTATTATTAAAGAGACTAGTCGATAAGGCCCGTGGAAAAATCCACTTAGGCAAAAATATCAATGCAAAAATAGGTTGTTTCAGATGTTTTGCCGACGTCAGTAGTGCATATGCAAAAACAAATTGCCGAAAATTAATTCATTCGTTGCCTCTATTGTGTAGAGCTTAAATTGCTGATCAAGAAAATGTATATGATCATGTGCTTTTGATGAGCGGTTAATGAGATATAAGGGTTAAAAATTTTGCTGACGTCAGCACTGACCTGTCAAAAGTACCAAATTTTTTTTGTTAGAAATCTGTATACCTGTCGCCTTCATCGTATAGATCTTGAAACGCTGATCAAGAATATGTATAAGATCATGTACTTTTGACAAACGGTTGCAGAGATATTAGGGATTGAAGGTTTTTTGATGACGTCATCAACCCGTCTATTCCGAAACGGATTCGGGGACCCAGGTTTGGGAAAATTACCCAAATTGATCCTAGGTGGTCCCTAGTTACCCACGCGGTGAAAAATCATTGACGTCACCACCTCGTTTCCAAGCTATTTGGCCTCAAAGTTTTAAGTGCACTGTAATGGCTTCATTAATTTAATATAAGATATTGACGTTAAAGTAGTATTATTGACGTCGCGCCGTAACGTCAGAAAGTTTAACATATTAGACATGCATTTTTCGGCAACATCAAAGGAAAATGAAGACATCAACTTGCCTGTTACAGACACACAGACACACTTAGCGTATTATTATATAGATAAAATACATGCATAGAAATTCTACAAATTCTGCTTTTTTCATCACAATTCCAACTAAAACTGAAAACTGAACATATCCATTTTGGGTCATAGTATATTGAAAGGTCAAAAAATCAAGTCGGGGAAAAATGATTGGTCGGGAAAATAAGTCGTTAAAATATTTTGGTCGGTACAAAATATTATAGTCATATACTCACTAGGCCAAAATTTGATCACTTTTTGCTGACTTTTTGACAACACTGTTTTATCTTTTTATTCATCTTCTTGTTCTCATCAGAACATTAAGACAAATCATTAAAACAAGTATGTTTGTCCCAACAAATGTCAACACTTGGCCAATATAGATGTTGATAAAAAAGTGTCGCATCAAAATTACTTAGCATCTTAAAGTTTTTCATGTTTCAGGTCTTCTCGATGCAAGATCATGCAAGGATGGAAAATCAATGGTAAGTCTTAGCTGCAATTCATTTCAAAGTATTTGTGGATAAAATACGGTAGCCCATATGTGACATTTTTAATCCAACATTTTTATTTCAATTCCTAACTTGGGGCGCAGTTTTGCCGCTAGTTACAACTGTCTTCGGAGGTTGATCGCCGCTATATTTGCTGACAGTTATAACTCCTCCACGCGATTTCGTGTTTCGAGGCTTGCGCAGGTGCTTGTGAATATTAAGGGGGTAGGTCTAGAAAAAATCTATTTTCCGTGAAAAGAGATCTGTTTGCCTAAAAAATATATTTAATTGGTAAATACAGCTAAAAAATTTGAAAAAAAAAATTTCTGCGAAAATTTGCCTCGATAGCCCGGGTTCACGGCATAACTTTGCTCAAAAATAAGGAAACTTTAAAACACGATATCTTTAAATTTACTATAGGTATCTACATGACTTTTTCAAGGTATGCTGGTTACATATCATTCTATCATTTAACGAAAAATAGATTATAAATTCATAATAAATTTTAATTTATGCATAATTTATTCATCATTAATAAAAAAACTCATGTTTGAAAAAGTAAATAGTTAGATTTTCATAATATATAATGTTTATACATGGTGATTCTTCGTTAAATGAGCTCTTATATGATGTTAAAGATACTGTGAAAATTTCAGAACAATTGCATAATTCTGTCAAAAAATATCACGTCACAAAGTTAAAAAATTCCGCTAAAATATGAAGTCCCTAAAAACGCAAAAGAAAACTACTGTAGATATAAAAAACAACAAAACAAATTATGAATTAGCTCCTGGTACATATGAAGGCTTTTCATTTTGAGTTTCTTTATCAACATGTCCTTTTTTTATTTTTCTAAGGGTTTTTCTTCTTTTTTTGAATTTTTCTCCTGATTTAACCTCCTGGCGCTGAATGCGTTCAATGTTGTGCTCATTAGATTTTGAGTCTGTCACCATTCCTGATATCCCAAAAGATTTCAACACATTTTTAACACCTTCAGTGCCATCATTATAATGTAACACTGCAGAGTTTATTGCCATTTCTAAAGTTTGTTTGCCCACAAATATGTTTTTGGGACAGCGAGTCCATACAACAGCATTGAAACTCTCATTCGTGTTTTGGGTTTGACCATGCAAACACTTGGACAAAAGAGAGTCATCAGAAAATAGCAGTAAATATAGGCCTCAGTAGATCAGATATCCAAATGTCTAAATTGATATGATCCTTATATTTAGATGTACCATGTTGTTTGTCATACCAATATTTGCACCAGGTACTATCATTACGAGGACAAAATCGATGACGAAATTCAGAATTTGTGTAGGCAGTGCAATGGAATAAAATTGCCCAAATTGCTTTTTTCATGGCATAAATGTTGTTAGTATTATTCCTTATTGCTAGACCATACCAATTCTGCATACTGTTGATAATACTTTCTGTCAATTTTTTTCTTCCACTAAGAGGGGTTGCGGTTCCTTTATGGCTTTTCACCAAGTTTCGTAGGCGGGTACCCATTCGCTTTTGGGTGTGACCAACACATTCCAACTTTTCAGGTACGACTCCATATTCTCTATAAGGATCAGACTTTACCACTTGATTAAAAGAGGAAGTGTCACCATCTCCAAGGTAGTGAGAATATATAATGTTGTTCTTTTTTATCGAACGCCCAAATATTTGCACCGCACCTGCTGCTTCCATTGCTCCAGAGGACTGTGTGTGGTTGATATTGCACACATGCGATGCTTTCCAAGCATTGTATCTTGGAGAATTTTTCTTATTTTCCCACATTCTGCAACCCATACAAAATTTTGTCAATGCTTCATAGTCTAAGCATTTATCGTCTACAACACCAACGACAAATCCATTCAGGGAAGCATGTCCACGACGCTGCCACGCTCCATCAATTTTGACGCACTTACGCGGTGGGTCGTTTTCCTCGCAAACTTGTACCATCTCATTTGCAGCACGTTTCATACTTTTTTTAGCAGCTTTGTCATATGCCATTGATACATCAGCTTGCAATTTTTTAAATGGAGTGTCTGATATGCAGTGTAAATTCATACAGCGACTAAAATTTTTCATTGCATTATGTCCTCGTCCAATTTCTCGGAAACTAATTACCATACGACTATTGGCCTCAAATGTTTTCCTTCCTTGTACATCCTTCTTGTTGTCATCAAATTTGCTGCACACATTAGATGTATAAAATGTTTTCCTCCACTCGCACACACTGCAACATACTTCCAATTGATGTGCAAAACCCATTCGCGAGGACAAATTGTCAACAGTCGTGATAGCACAACTACATTCCGGACAAGCGAGACTTTCTATGATTTCGCTCAAAATGGAAAAATTAACAAACATAAAATAGTCTTTGTTGACATTATCTACAGTCTTTTTTTTTATAAAAGGGGCCAACTTTCTAGCACTTGCAGAACACGAATTTGGAGTAGTATTTGGGGTTTGTAGATCAGGAGTGCTTTGATTTTGGCGGCGTGTATGAATGTTTCCAGTGAATTTTCTTTTCTTCTTTCTTGCAAAGTTTTGCTTGGAACCTTCTCCTTTAGTTGCTGTATTATTCATACTATATTTAATAGTAATCAAACGTGTAAAATAAAGTGTGTGTCGAGGTAGCTATATGTACCAGTAGAAAATTAAAACAACAACAAACAGAAGCTAGCTTGCTGGCTGGTAAACAAACGGTTTTAACTAATATTTGATGTTACGAAGTATGACTTTAAGACCCGGGAGACATAGGAGATATAACCTTTTCAATTGGCATTAATGGTGGCATTCCTATTGTCCTAAAAAGGGGAAATAAATCAGTTTACCTGGTCGCTAAGGGCGTTGCTAGGGAAAAGTGAAGTCAACAACTAACACTAAATGTGCTATAACTCTTGAACAGATCAATTTTTTTGATTTTTTTTTCAGCAAGACAGCAGCATATGTAGAGGGCCCACCCAGGGCTTAAAATAATTTTTTTGAAATAATTGAAATTTTCCACCTTTTTTTCTAGACCTACCCCCTTAAGAAAAGACAGCACGATTCGTTATTATTCAACTAAAGTTTTAGGTGAATTTTGGGATAAGCTTTTATGGGTAAAACAACATTTTAAACTCTAGTGGCATTTTCTTAGCTATGACTTGGTCGTTGTAAAAGTTATATCCGATAATAACCTTCCATTTAAATCCTTGGAATTGATACCAGTAAATCAACCAAGGGTTTGGTAGGATAGTACTTTTAAGATGGATTATGTTATAGAGAAATCAGGGCGTATATTACGAAGTATACATTTGTTTAGGCGGTACAAACAATCTACCACAATTGGTAGATTGTTTACTATCCAAAGAAAACTTTCTGGGTCAGGGGAAGAATTTGGATACCGTTCAATGACACAGGAACTCCCATCTGATGGTATCAACGCAGTGTTTAGTAAAAAATTAATTATTGTTTTATAAGGCGGGAATATTTTTCGTGTGGTTGTAACATTGCTTGGCGCATAGATGATTATGATAGGTTGATGGATGGAATCGAAATATATTTTTGCTTAAAAAAAATGCTTTTCATATCTCGCGTTATTCCAAACTGGGGTAGACGAGTGTCATTGTGAAATAACCATCGCACACGTTAGGAAATTCAGAAAGTCATGTTGGCCGTCCAATTATGTTGTATCGGCGAGGCAGTTGTAACTAGCGGCATAACCAGCGGCGACAGTTGTAACTAGCAGCGACAGTTGTAATTAGCGACATAACTAGCGACGACAGTTGTAATTAGCGACATAACTAGCGGCGACAGTTGTAACTAGCGACATAACTAGCGGCGACAGTTGTAACTAGAGGCATAACTAGCGGCGACAGTTATAGCTAACGGCGACAGTTGTAACTAGCGGCAACAAATACAACTAGCGGCAAAACTGTCGCCGCCAGTTAGGAATTAAAATTAAAAATGTCACATATGGGCCACCGTAATAAAAAGTTTTTGATGACCGTCCTAAAAATCAATTATACGTGCTTTCCTTATGAAAGCTTTTCAAACAACTTTGACTGCAGAAGGTATCGTGTTTTTTTGGTCGGCTTTGAGTCCTATCTAACTTGTTTTGTTATATTTGTAGAAACCTTACCCCCCAACTGTGAAAAATACGACAGTTCTTTTGCAACAAATCCGACAGTTAATGAAGACGAGCGGCGTTGATGGCTACATTATCCCGTCTTCCGATGACCATCAGGTTTGGTGAAAAAATATTTTTTGTGTCAGATGTAGAAAACAAAAATATGATCATTTTGTGTATTTAGACTGAATATGTTGCTCCTTGGTTTAAAAGACGAGCTTTTATAACTGGCTTCACTGGATCAGTAGGTTGGTAATTTTTTTAGAGATAAAATGTTGTTTTGAGGTGAAGGCGAGTTTCCGTTTCGACGAAAGTGGTTGAATCGACCGAAAATATATTTGAATAAAAAACAACCTCCAAACAACCTCAAATGTTGAAAAGTGTTTTAAATAATCCTGAATACGCCTACACTTTTGCAATAAGAAATCGGATTTTAGCGACAGGTGTTTCTTTTCCACGTGTTCAGCTCGAAAATTTATTTTGTTCTTGTCTTTTGAGCTTTTCAAATTTTTATTTTTTAACACATTACAAATATTTGCGATGTCAAATATTAAGTACAAATTCTACCACCCACCCACGCATCATTATCAAAGAACTGAAGAAGATTGTGACAGTTATTAAAAGTGGGGAAAACATGGTCAATTTTGTCACGTTATCTATGAAAACTTTTAAACTTGATCAAAGTCGATTTAACCCGCTGTAACCTCGCCCATCTTTCGCAGAAGTCACACAATGTACTATTTTGTGCCGCTGAAAAATTATTCGTACTATTTTATGTCGCTGAATAATTATTCGTACTATTTTATGCCGCTGAATAATTATTCGTACTATTTTGTGTCGCTGAATAATTATTCGTACTATTTTATGCCGCTGAAAAATTATTCGTACTATTTTGTGTCGCTGAATAATTATTCGTACTATTTTATGCCGCTGAATAATTATTCGTACTATTTTATGCCGCTGAATAATTATTCGTACTATTTTGTGCCGCTGAAAAATTATTCGTACTATTTTGTGCCGCTGAAAAATTATTCGTACTATTTTATGCCGCTGAATAATTATTCGTACTATTTTGTGCCGCTGAAAAATTATTCGTACTATTTTGTGCCGCTGAAAAATTATTCGTACTATTTTGTGCCGCTGAATAATTATTCGTACTATTTTATGCCGCTGAATAATTATTCGTACTATTTTATGCCGCTGAAAAATTATTCGTACTATTTTGTGTCGCTGAATAATTATTCGTACTATTTTATGCCGCTGAATAATTATTCGTACTATTTTATGCCGCTGAAAAATAATTCGTACTATTTTGTGTCGCTGAATAATTATTCGTACTATTTTGTGCCGCTGAAAAATTATTCGTACTATTTTATGCCGCTGAATAATTATTCGTACTATTTTATGCCGCTGAAAAATCGTACTATTTTATGCCGCTGAAAAATTATTCGTACTATTTTGTGTCGCTGAATAATTATTCGTACCATTTTATGCCGCTGAATAATTATTCGTACTATTTTGTGTCGCTGAATAATTATTCGTACTATTTTTGTGTCGCTGAATAATTATTCGTACTATTTTGTGCCGCTGAAAAATTATTCGTACTATTTTGTGTCGCTGAAAAATTATTCGTACTATTTTGTGCCGCTGAAAAATTATTCGTACTATTTTGTGTCGCTGAAAAATTATTCGTACTATTTTGTGCCGCTGAAAAATTATTCGTACTATTTTGTGTCGCTGAATAATTATTCGTACCATTTTTTGTCGCTGAATAATTATTCGTACTATTTTGTGTCGCTGAATAATTATTCGTACTATTTTATGTCGCTGAAAAATTATTCGTACTATTTTGTGTCGCTGAATAATTATTCGTGCTATTTTTGTGTCGCTGAATAATTATTCGTACTATTTTGTGCCGCTGAAAAATTATTCGTACTATTTTGTGTCGCTGAAAAATTATTCGTACTATTTTGTGCCGCTGAAAAATTATTCGTACTATTTTGTGTCGCTGAAAAATTATTCGTACTATTTTGTGCCGCTGAAAAATTATTCGTACTATTTTGTGTCGCTGAATAATTATTCGTACTATTTTTTGTCGCTGAATAATTATTCGTACTATTTTGTGCCGCTGAAAAATTATTCGTACTATTTTGTGCCGCTGAAAAATTATTCGTACTATTTTGTGTCGCTGAAAAATTATTCGTACTATTTTGTGCCGCTGAAAAATTATTCGTACTATTTTGTGTCGCTGAAAAATTATTCGTACTATTTTGTGCCGCTGAAAAATTATTCGTACTATTTTGTGTCGCTGAATAATTATTCGTACTATTTTTTGTCGCTGAATAATTATTCGTACTATTTTGTGTCGCTGAATAATTATTCGTACTATTTTATGTCGCTGAAAAATTATTCGTACTATTTTGTGTCGCTGAATAATTATTCGTACTATTTTTGTGTCGCTGAATAATTATTCGTACTATTTTGTGCCGCTGAAAAATTATTCGTACTATTTTGTGTCGCTGAAAAATTATTCGTACTATTTTGTGCCGCTGAAAAATTATTCGTACTATTTTGTGTCGCTGAAAAATTATTCGTACTATTTTGTGCCGCTGAAAAATTATTCGTACTATTTTGTGTCGCTGAATAATTATTCGTACTATTTTTTTTCGCTGAATAATTATTCGTACTATTTTGTGTCGCTGAATAATTATTCGTACTATTTTATGTCGCTGAAAAATTATTCGTACTATTTTGTGTCGCTGAATAATTATTCGTACTATTTTTGTGTCGCTGAATAATTATTCGTACTATTTTGTGCCACTGAAAAATTATTCGTACTATTTTGTGTCGCTGAAAAATTATTCGTACTATTTTGTGCCGCTGAAAAATTATTCGTACTATTTTGTGTCGTTGAAAAATTATTCGTACTATTTTGTGCCGCTGAAAAATTATTCGTACTATTTTGTGTCGCTGAATAATTATTCGTACTATTTTTTGTCGCTGAATAATTATTCGTACTATTTTGTGTCGCTGAATAATTATTCGTACTATTTTATGTCGCTGAATAATTATTCGTACTATTTTTGTGTCGCTGAATAATTATTAGTACTATTTTGTGTCGCTGAATAATTATTCATACTATTTTGCGCGCAACGAAAAAATCTATTTTGTGTGTATTAATTTTCACGCAAGTTTAAAATCCCTCGCAAATAATAAAAAAGTAATAAAATTCTCAATTATAGAAAAATATATTTATAGTGTAAAGTTGCGGAAATATAGGTGCGTTTGTTTTAAGTCAACTGTAGAATTATATTTTCGCGAAAAACGCTTCGGGCGCAATTTCTGTACACATTAATTACGCATTATTTAATACGACCGCTTACGACTAAGGCTTTCTTAGCCATAGCTTTCAGCGTTAGTATCTACGCATGCGCATTAGAATATTTTTTGTCGCGTAACACCTGCGTTTTAGCAGCTTTGGAAGTTCAGATTCAACTTCCAAGCGTTTGAACCAATAACGTATTAAATCTTTAAGTTTTTGACAAGTATAAAAGGATAAACAAACGAGAGTTGAACAAGAAATTAAAGAAATAAAGAAATAAAGAAATAAAGAAGTGCAACTTAATAGTAATTCTGATTTTATGACGTCAGTGTGTTTATGACGTCAGTGTATTACACGCATGAATTTGATTGAAATTGTGTTGCAGGCACTGCTATCATTACGGCAACGAAAGCTGCTTTGTGGGTGGACGGGAGGTATCATGATCAGGCAGATATTGAAGTTGATTGTAATTGGATAATCCAGAAACAAGGTCAGTTTTAAATTTCAAGATAGTAGAGGAACTGTTTATGAACTTTTAATGTAATATTTGTTTAGCTAAGTTAAAGGGGAAGTAAGCTCTAATTTTTTATTTAAAAAAACAGTAACCGCAACAAAAAAAACTTGAAATACCTATTTCTTTTCATATAAAAGTTTCACTAACTTAGTAAAAAGTTGTGTTTACTACGCATGAAATCGCTTCGTTATTCTGACCCCTTTGCGATTTTAAAAGGATTGGGTCGAGTTGAAATTATGACGTTTTTTAGTTCAGAAAGTGTAGTGTGCTGGCGGTGGTAGTAGTATTAGTTGTTAATTTACTTAAACATTCGCGTTTAACAGCTTAAAAACATGCCAAATTGCGCCGCCATCAACTGCACTAACAGAACTGGTAATAATAAATCAAAAGAAAATGTTGACGATGTTGTAGTTTTTTTCAAAATTCCCAGCGCAGAGAAAAACGAGCTTCGAAAAAGACATAACATTAGAAGAACTGGTCCCTTGCCTAAGGATTCAGGATTTTATATATGTTCCATGCACTTTGAGCCAGACTGCTTTGAAAGAGATCTTCAGGCAATTACCTGATTTACGTAAATCGTTTGTTTTTGTATGTATCAACCAAACACATGCTTCTTTCGTATAGACCTTTTTGAATGTTTACATTTTCCGCGGTAAGCCCTTCTGGCTCTAACAACTGCGTGGCAGGCAGAAAGATGCGGAAGCTTGCTGAAGAAAGGTATTTTTCAGCCCATTTCTTTCTACGGAAATATTTTTGAGGCTTTAAACTATTATCGAGTGTAGATGGGTAACTTCTGACTGACATATATTCATATAAAGTCGTAATGATACCTTTGTGCGAAGAAACAGAGTAAAAAGGACCTCACTTCACCTAGCGCCCCCATCTTTTTGCCTGCCACACAATTGTTAAAGCCGAAAGGGCTTACCGCGGAAAATGTAAACATTCAAAAAGGTCTATTTGTTTATCAAAATAAAAAGATACAAGCTCGGTATAAACTTCGTGTTCGTAACCAACAATTACGTACCAAGCCAACAAAAATTATATTTTACACAATGATAATTCTTTCTTTTAACATTAATGAATTCCTAATAACTTCGTCTCGTTGATTCATTTTTTTTTCAAACTTACTTTGACTTTCAAGTTCAAAAATTATGCACCTCACAACAAGTAAATGTTTTCTTCGTCGCATGCATGTCTTGACAGACGGGGGTAATGACAACAATTCGGAAATATCTATCGGCTTTAGAGTATTTATTGCGGATTGCCCATAAAGCACACGATGGTATGTCTTATTGAACATCTTTTTCTAATCGATTATGTATCCATCAAATCTGTAATACATGTTTTTCCTAAAATAGGAAATTTAAAATTTACCCCCTGTTCACATACACTCATTGAGAGCAGATCTCACTATTGTACTTCTTCATTAGAACGCATCTTCGGTATTCTATTTTTTTTAATCCCTTCATCATTGTTGCTTTCCGGGCCTTCTTCATTGAATTTCAAAGATGCAGTTGCATAAAATATTTCGGATGGAGAGCAAGATTTTTTTTTTCACAACAGATTGTGTTGAAAAGTTTATTGTAAAGAGCTTGGTGAGAAACTTTTTAACATGTTGTGCGTATGGAAAATGTATTTCCTTTTTTATCGGACTTTTTATTTTTAACACGATTCAATTTAACAATTTCAATTAATTGAAGACAGAAGGATGTTAAAGATATAAAATGGATATCACTTCAGTCATGATTATAAATATGAAAGACTTTATATTTGGCGAAATTATTTGTACTTTCGAAGTAGTCGTCAGGAATTTCATTATTATCTTTGCAGCACAAACTTTCAGGGAAAAAACTCATCGGTCTACAGTGACCACCTCATTTACACCAATTATTGTTTCCAATTCGATTGCCTTCTTTTTGGTATAACTTCGTCTTCATGGTTTGAACTTAAAAAATTTATCTTGCTCTTCCAACGACATTTCAGGCTCAAAACTAAATGGTTTTAGAGCCGAAATGTCTGGAGCAGTGTCTTCTTCGTCACTGGACAAGAAACATATAATGCATTTTTTTGTTTCTTATTCGAAAGTCTGTTGCATTATAAGCACCAACATAGGGCCTCGTCTAGCTAGCGCAATGTTTTGAACTATAAAACGTCATATTCAAATTAGAACCCAGTCTTTTTTATTTTGACGCGCTTTTTCAAAAACGAAGTTTTTACGGAGATATGAAAAGGGAATATAGGTATTTAGAAATAAATTCTTGTGTTTATGTGTTATTTTTCAGATTTTATAAGTTCAAATGCAAATACGTAGTCGAAAAAAAAAATTTCACATTTTTGAGGTTACTTCCCCTTTAAATTGTGATACTGGAAGCAGTATACAGAGTTTATGTTTTAACTACACTGTTGTGGCCGTTTTTAAACCCCCTTATTAAAAATATTGTTTTAGACTGGCGATAAGCCCATAGTGTGCGTCAAATAATAAAACCATTCTTTATTCCCCCTTTTTATTCATTGTGGCTCCCTACTAACAATAAGCAGAAAAACTCAAGTTTTCATCAATCTAAATGGTAAAAGTATAAATCTTTTAGTATCATGTATCGATACACGCATTTTCAGGCTGGGATTTCAGGTTAAAAAAATTGTTTAAACAATAGAAAAATAAGAATAATGACAAGTCTAGTTAGAATTTCGGTATTCTTATAAAAAAAAGCGTGTATGACTAAATTATGAGATTTTGATTGTGTGGCCAAACTCACCCACACATAACCACATCCATAACGGTTTTTATCCTGCAGAACACTTGCGTAAAAGCCCTTCCCTAGTTCAAGCCAAGGGTTTTTCTGCAAAGTTTTATGGTATTCTCACCTTAGCAGGGACTTTTCAGAACCCAGTTAAAAATATTTCTTTTTCTTATAAATACGTATACTCAGAAATTTTGTTCCTAGGTTTAAAAGGAGTTCCATCACAAACTAAATGGATGGCTCAAGTAAGTTATATTTTTGCACGTAAAATCAATAGTTTAAATAAATTCAAGTGTCTTTAAATGATTACTGACACCACACGGTCTGTTTCAATCGAGCTCGAAGCTCCAGCTTTTTCTTTGCGGTCGTTTTTTTTTAATTTTAATTCGATTGCTTGCCTTAGGAATTAAAAGGAAAAATACTTGGAGCTGATCCGAGGGTGATATCACTGGGTAGGTGCATTTTTTTGCCAACTTTTGGTTACGAAGAGAGGGGAAAGGAAGGGGGAAACTCTTCCATCCAAATATGATAGTCCCGCGTAAAGCGGCAAACATCAAAGTAATTTTGACGTCATTATGTTGCTCGTCGGCAAAATGGTCGAAGTTCTAATAGGAGTAACATTTTGAGTTTTGGCGTTTTGACGTTGGATTTGTTGCTACATCCGCAGCTTGGAACATAAATGGGGTATAGCGGCTGTAAAACTCCTATCGCTTGGAACTAGCATGCCTCTGAGCATTGTAATGACGTCAAAAATCGGATTAAATTCGAAATAAGTTTGAACGGAAAACCAATTAAATATGGCGTAGGAGGTGTGACTGAAGTGGGAAAAACATAATCTATAAGGTTAAATTTCTGGTTTTTGCTATATATATTTGCAAAGCGAATACCTTTTTGTTCAATTCTAAAATACTGTGAACATTTTAAAATTAACTTATATGGGAGTGGGATGTAAGCTTTAATTTTAATGCTGACTCATCATAAATTTTTTTTAGTATATTATGAGGCATTGATGAAGGTGAATATACTATTTGTAATTGTTTTTATACTTGCAAAAAAATGATTATTAATTATTGAAAAGTTGCTAATTGACCACTTACTCGGAATAAAAGAGTACAATAAACGATTTTCAGTGCTCTGTGATGGAGCACATGTGTGAACTCTACGTAGCTGATTTAATTTGTTGTATTTTGTCGTCAGCAAATAGGGAAATCCGTGAGCTGGAAAAACGTAGACAAAAATCTCGTGGACCAAGTATGGACAAATCGACCAAATAAAACTCAAAATCAAATTTTCATCCAACCTCTGAAATACTCAGGTACTGCTTATGTTGTTACTCACTTAATACCTTGCTTACTTTATTTTTAGAAATTTTTGCATGAAGAACACTTCATGATTTTGCCTTTTTTCTCTCGAATATTCGCTCGATAGATACGCTCGATAGATACGCTCGATAGATACGCTCGATATAGATACGCTCGATAGATACGCTCGATACACACGCTCGGCACACACGTTCGATCTTATACAAGGTCACATTTCTATGCACTAAAGAATTACTGTGACACTGGACAGCATCCATACTTGATTTGAAATAAGAAAAGTCCAAAATAGGCTGCTTGTGTGGCAAACGACACAAAAATGTGTATTGTTTAAGTAAACACGACGAAATTATACAAAATGTATGTAAGTTTCCAGTTTTTTAAGAGCAGTTTATCCGAAAAACGCGTCTTTCGCTGAACTGGCCAGTCATAAAAAACACCTTTTTACCATGCTTCTTATAGAAAATGTAATTTTTTATAATCTTAGGTCAAAAATATACGGAGAAGATAAAAAATCTGCGCTCAACAATGGAATCTCGCAATACCGCCGCCATTATTGTTCAAGCACTCGACGATGTTGCTTGTAAGTTCCTGACATGTCTGGTTGATATTTTTTTAACATTTCATGTTGAGGAGTCTTTGAGATCTTTTTATTTGTTTCAGGGTTGCTCAATCTGCGTGGAAACGATATACCTTACAACCCTTTCTTTTATGCTTACGTCATCGTCACGCGCTCTAACATAAGGTATGCAAGTTCACATGTGACAAAAGTGTTACTATAGCAACACATTAGCAACGACACCCCGTCGTTATAAAAAGTTTCAATGCTCTAAGTAACACATCATTCAAAAGGCAATATTTATGGGGCGGCAACACTGACAATATTACCATTAAACATTATTTATATATATATGACCAAATGTGGGGGGTTCATATGGAGAAAAAACAGCCCGCAAACCGGGGGCCTCGGTTGTCCGAGATCTCGCGTAGGCGGTATCTCGGTTAAGCGGGCTGTTTTTTTTCCATATGAACGCAATTTTTAATTCAGCCCGGTTGTACATGCTTGCATCAATAATAGGTTTATTCGACGGTGATATACTTAAAGGGGCTACGAAACGGGCTGTTGTTTTCCAATTAAGTGACTTACACGAAAGTCGAGCTAATGGCGGTGGAAAAGTTTATGATCACTGAGGACCAAAACAACAACTTAAATCATCTTAAATCTCACATTGGGGATCCAAATATAACTGAAAATGACAGAAAAGTTCCTACATATATTGGATATCCATGATTTATTCGATATATGCACTTACCTTGCTAACTCAAACTTTCTAATAAAATTAGGTTCAAACCTATTGAACGAGATAGCTAGCTATATCCTTCGAAATTTTGCATAAAAACATATAAGTTTATTGTACATCAAGCCAGTCTAGGCAACAACAATGACTTTACAATCTTTTTAGAGGTATGAATTACCTTCTTAAAGCTAGTAACATTTTTTTTTAACAAATACAGCTCCTCGTGTTGTCTCAGTTCCCTCGTCAAAACAAACTTTCGATTTACTAATATTTAATATATTTTACAGAGCGTAGCTATCCCCCCCCCCCCAAAAAAAAACAATACTGAAGGAAAAGTTTTCTTTTTTCGAAAATAAAAATTAAAAAGTAGCAAATTCAAAATTCAAAATGTATTATTCATAAACGGGTTGTCTAGACGTCTGTGTCGTTCTAAAGTGTGTATCATTTCTTGCACCTTGACCTTTTCAGTGGACCGTTTATTACACGCCATTGTTTGGAAATTGTGGGGATTGAGTTTATTGAATCGTTTCGTAGCCCCTTTAAGGAGCCAGTTCTTTCCACCACCGAAACTTTTTAGTTCACCTGTGACTTCGAAAATATTTAAAAGACGTTGAAGAAGACTTGTGTTGTGTTTAATCCGATTATTAAAAATAAGGGAATTTATCATGAATTACATTACAGGATCACATATATTATCTTGCAAAACTTTATTCGCTGTTAAACAAAGAACTTTATGAACCATGAATGAAATTGTACAACAACCTACCTCGTATATCAAGTTATCGCACTTGTGCTCGAAAAATATCATTAAATTTTTTTTTCGAAAAAAATCAATATTCATTTCCGATATTTTTCTCTGTGCGATAACAACCCCATATTTGCGCCTTTTCGTTTCAATAATTTTGAGTGGGTGCAAATTTTAGGTGATAAATAAATGACTAGCTTCATTTTCAACTCTTCCAACATGCTGAATGTCACAGAAAAAAAGATGTCGCGAACGTCACAGAAAAAGATGTCGCCGACATCACAGAAAAAAGACGTCGCCGAAATTTAAATATTTCATACGATTAAAGAGTCACTGTCTTTTTAACAATTCAATTTTTAGTTTATTTACAGATATGAAGAAGATAAACGCAAGTGTCAAGAACCATCTTTGTTTAAAAGACATGCCTGCCAACATGTGTGTCAATGTGAGAGATTATGATTATGATCTTCTTGGAAAAATCATACAGAATCTTGTCAACACTAATGGAACGATATGGGTTAGTTTTCAACCTCGTCCCCAGGACCTCTTTTCGCTTTTTTGATATCGGGGACGGCCTCTTTTCGCTTTTTTGATATCGGGGACAGCGTTGGTTAGTTTTACAACATAATAGAGCGATTGTGTTTTAACAGTCATAACTAAACGCGCTTTAGTAAAAATTTAAGGAAGAGTTAAGGAAGAGGTAGATGAAAAAGTTTTTTTATTATTATTGTAATTATTTACCCAGGATAGCCTCTTCAGTTCCTATTGGTACTGCTACCAACGAGGGTCCTGTGAAGGGGTTCCTAGTGCATTTCAGGTACAAAAGTCGTGCAAGCACAACAATCGTTCAACTAGACAACCGCCTAAGATATCAATCCTATTCTCATGCTGAACGCTAAGCAGAAAGGATAGATTCACAATTTTATAGTCTCTGGCATGACTCGGCCAGGGTTTGAACCCAAGACCTCCCGCACTGAAGGCGAACGATCTAACACAAGGCTACCAGTCGGTAAAAGTCGGTTTTGTAGAAAATAAGAAAATTTGATTTGCTACTTCTCATAGAACTAATGAAGTCATTTAAAACAAGTTTGTGTTTCTTCGACCTAAAATAAAATCGAATTTTTAAAGTTATTGGAGTAGAAGGCCACCCTACGGTGGCAAAGCTATTATGATCTGAAAAGCACTTTTCCTTGTCAATGTTTTAGGTACCTCCAAAATCATCGGTGTTCATTGGTAGTAAAATTCCTGAGGTAAATGTGTTACGACTTTTTTCACAAATAATATTTTTTATTTTGACGAATTGTTGTTGTCAATATTCTTTCACTTCGTTTTCACTTGTGTTTATTTAACAGGAGCAAAGACACGTGGAATATTCGCCAATTCAACTTCCCAAGGCACGAAAAAATCGAGTTGAAATTGAGGGAATGAAAATTGCAAATGTGAGTTGGTATTTGACCTTATTAATCAGTTTTTATTTCATACCGATATACCGTAATTCCTCTTTTTAGCCCCCTCCCTTTATTTAGCCCCCCCTTCTAATAAGCCCCCCTCCAGCGACTCAAAAAGTTATTTAGCCCCCTCCCTTTATTTACCCCCCCCCCCCACAAAAAAAAAATAATAAAAAATAAAAATAAAAATAAAAATAAAAATAAAATAAAAAAGTAAAAGTAATCAAAGAAATTCGATATTATTCGTTGATTTAACGTCATATACAACGATATCCATATGTTGTAGATTTAATTTTTCTCCCCAAGTTTTGTTTGCAAAATATCTATGGTTCTGTTTTTTTACAACGGGCTGTGTATGTTCCAGGGACTAGGCACAGGCACAGGAGCGGTGCATGGAAGACGTAGAACTTCTTCTGTTAGATGAAGATGATGATGAAACAGATCAACAGATGAAGTTAACATTATGTATTAATTTGAAAAATAGATATTGTGTTTAAAATTCTATTATTTATTTAGCTCCCTCCCTTTATTTAGCCCCCCCCCTTCTATTAAGCCCCCCGTCTAAAACCTCCAGAATTTAATAAGCCCCCCGGGGGCTAAAAACAGGAATTACGGTATGCTTTTTTGGTGTTCTAGTAGTTATTTTTTTCTTTAGATTAAGGATGGTATTGCAATCATGGAGTATTTTGTCTGGTTGAAGAAGCAAGTAAGACGACTTGATTAACCAATCTTTCTTACACTGTCACCAACCTTGTGAAACGTTTTTCTCAAATTTTTTGTTTTGTCACATATTTGAATGGATGTGTTTTTTGATAGATTGCTGAAAAGAAAAAAGTGACAGAAATCACTGGAGCAGAAAAATTGAGAGAATTTAAAAGGTATAGTGGTTCTTGCATTCTTTTTATTTGATCCTCATTTATTTGTCTTTCTATATAAAATATTTAAATTCTTTTAGCAAGCAAGCAAATTATGTTAGTTTGAGTTTTGGAACCATCTCTGGCTTTGGTGCAAATGGGGCCATAATTCATTATAGGTATAATACTTCTTCTGTTTTCTTTCATACACTATCGTTGATGACTTATTTACAGAATGCTTGTAATATATCTAAAAATATCTTCCACGTTTCTAAGAAATAATTTCCAGGTCCTACATGCATAAAAATAGGGTGAGAATCAAAGGGAGTAACTCGAAAAGTAACTCGAAAGTAACATTCTATTTATAGAGCTGACCAACATACAGACGCAACGATCACTGATAAATCCCTATATTTGTTAGACTCCGGTGCTCAATTCCAGTGAGTTGAATTTACGATGTTAGTTCTGCAGCGCCTTTCCTGAGTGGTATAGATTTTCCGTTTGATTCAACATTATGTGGGATAATTCTTGTCACACTCATTCTTCCTAATTATAACTCGTCCTGGTTTTCAAAACAAGGAGAAATAAGCTTACATAGACACGGTTTTTTTCAGGAAAGGTGTTCTTTGTATGATTTCTAATTTTTTGTCATTGGTTTGTTCAGACTCACGATGTATCATTTATAAAATCATAGTCGGTGGCCCGTGGATAAACCCACAGGTTCGCCCATTCTTTATGTCGTGTGTCTCGCTACTGCGGTTACCATTTTGAGTGACAGACAGACAGACGTATACGGGTATTATGAAATTATTTATTTACAGTGAAGGTTCAACAGACATTACGCGGACTATACATCTTGGTACACCTACAGAAAAACAAAAGGTACGTGTAGCACGCTCGTAATAATTTTCGCGCGTGTGCTATCTCTCGTTACGTGTAATTTCCAACTTATTTCGCGTGTATTAATCGCCTGCATGAATTTTCGCGCAATGTCTCCATTTCACATGAAATATTTAGCTATATTTTTAATTTTAAATAACTAAAAATAGAATAAGAGAAAAAAATGAAGGAAAACACTTTTAGCGTGATAATGTATAAATCAAATATATTGCGCGTACTAACAACTGTAATAATTAGCGCGCGAATGGGTTAAAATTAACCGCGTCAAAAAAGGTAATCTTAAACAAGGAAAACCTTTTTGTAGGAGATGTACACATATGTTCTAAAAGGAGCCATTGCGTTGGCACGTGCAACATTTCCTTTCGGCACTTACGGTAAGTTAATCGTACAAAACTTTCCATCATTTTCATCATCAACGAGTGGTTTAGCACTTTGAAAGATTCAGGTTAAAATGTGATTGGCAGTGACATTTTTTGTTCTAGTTGCAAGATTTTCATGTTCTTGAATGTTTGTCAACATTTTAGGATTAAAAATCTTAACCCTCGTTTCTTGCCATTGTTTAATAACGGACTCCATTGCTGTACAAAATTATGTTACGATTAGATCAGTTTTTTACTGTCCAGGTCGAAATATCGATGTGTATGCACGACAGTTCTTATGGAACAATGGATTGAATTACAGGCATGGTACAGGACACGGAATTGGTTCCTTTCTTAGTATACATGAGGGTATGTGTTTCTTAGTGTACGTGAGGGAGTGTATTTCTTAGTATACATGAGAGTATGTGTTTCTTAGTATACATGAGGGAGTGTATTTCTTAGTATACATGAGGGAGTGTATTTCTTAGTATACATGAGGGAGTGTATTTCTTAGTATACATGAGGGAGTGTATTTCTTAGTATACATGAGGGTATGTATTTCTTAGTATACATGAGGGAGTGTATTTCTTAGTATACATGAGGGAGTGTATTTCTTAGTATACATGAGGGTATGTGTTTCTTAGTATACATGAGGGAGTATATTTCTTAGTATACATGAGGGTATGTATTTCTTAGTATACATGAGGGAGTGTATTTCTTAGTATACATGAGGGTATGTGTTTCTTAGTATACATGAGGGAGTGTATTTCTTAGTATACATGAGGGAGTGTATTTCTTAGTATACATGAGGGAGTGTATTTCTTAGTATACATGAGGGTATGTGTTTCTTAGTATACATGAGGGCAAGTGAGATATACCTATTAATCTCCAAGTGCTAGTAGAAAGCGAGAACTGGACCAGTTTGTACGAGTTGCAGCAAAGCTTTGTTTTTTCTTGTTATATCGAAATATTTATCATATGTTATAGGGCCAGGCAGGATAAATAATGGCAGAACAGGTCTTAGCGAAAGTCCTTTATATAAAGGGATGGTTTTCTCAGATGGTAAGTGGGCATCCAGCTGAACGCGTTCTTGGTTTGGCTGCATGCATTATCATAGCACAACTGCAAGCAACTTAGCTTTAATATTTTGTAACACTGTGTCTCTTACTTTTAAAGAGCCTGGGTACTATCAATACGGAGAATACGGAATTCGATTAGAAACAGCTATCTGTGTGAATGAGAAAGAAACTAAGGTACTTGTAATAAAGTTTAATTTCAAATATATTTAGTATATACTCAGTTGTCCAGTTTTATTTATCAAACGTTTTAAATTGCATTTTTAGTACCGCATGGGAAACCAATCATTTTTGGGATTCCATCTGTTAACTTGGGTAAGATTGTCTGTTTAATATCGCTGCTTTTTGTCAGTTATATTTGACATGCCTTAATTTATGAATTTTTCGCGCGGGATTAATTTTCGCGCATCTTTTTTCGTGCGCATTTAATCTTAAGTGTTCTAAGATTAGTTTGTTTACAAACATTTTACATGGCGCTTAGAAGCTTTATCAATCTTGGATTTATGCCAACTAACCCTCTTAATATTGTGATAATGGATACTCTTCAATCATTATAATCTCATTATTCATTTTTTCATTTTCGCGCATTCTAATTTTCGAGCATTAACTGAAAAGAAATATCTCGAAAAATTAGTATTTTCGCGCAACCAATGTTCGCTAAAATTAGATGTGACCTTCACACCCATGTGTATTTTCCATTATAGGTACCATTCGAAAAGAAGTTAATAAACATTGACATGCTTACGGAAGTAGAAGTGAGTGTCCTTCGGTCTGCGAAATACACAACTCTGATATTCGGAAGTACAGAGTTTTCAATAAATTTCAACGTGTATCATTTTCTTTCTTAGATTGCATGGTTAAATAATTATAACAAAGAAATACGACATATTATGGGAACAGAGTTTAAAAAACAGGGTAAAACTGAAGTCTACAATTATATGATGGAATTAACCGAACCATTTAAGAAGCAACAAACAAGTTCTGCCAAGATGAACAGTTTTTCTTACGTGTTGGTATGCTTATGCCTGAGTGTTGCATGCTTCCTTGAACAAGCAACTCACTAACTCATCCCCATACTCTCTTGATGTGTTAGTTCTATTGCTTTTCTTTATTCGGCAGAATATTGTACCCAATACTATAATGACACGATATGAAAAAGAATAACAGTTGGAGTTGAAATGTTTTGTTGACGAAGTGGTACGACACCTTCAATGAATGAACAAATCGTTGTATTCAAGAAAAATCTCTCTTTGTATTGTTATAGAAGTCATTTAAAAATTACGTGACGCTTAGCTACTGCATTTATAACAAGACTCACCGTAACGCTTCGAAATACTTCGTAACGCTTACGACATAATGTTTTTGATAATTTGGAACGACAACAGCTCTGACTCTTTTTGCGTTACGTAATTTTCTAAATGACCTTTTTGTGTAAGCGGATTTTTTTTTATAAATATACTTGACCTTATGTTGAATAAATTAGTGAGTTATTTATGTTCTCACGGACAGGTTTAACTAGAAAACCTAAAAAGAAAATCGGTAAACGAAGAAAAAAAGACGAATTGCAATAACAAAAGAAAACATAATTCGAACAGTTAACTAATATCTCTATGACTAGGTCAACACCAGTTTTCGTTTTTCTAAAAATTAAATTCTTTAAAGAAAGAAATGTGTAATGGAAATGTTATACTGAAATGTTACATCATGTGCAGGATTCGTTTTCACATGTTCGGAAAGGGGGAGGAGAAACCTGGAAGAGATTGAAGATATAGCTAGCGAGGGTTGTTTTAATTACCCTCGTCGATTTTTGAGACTTTTCCTCCTCCACCCCCCCCCCCCCCCCCCCCACCCTTCTGCAACCTTTTCTAGGACCATTTTTATGGACGTCAAACGAGTTTCATTTGTATGTCGAACACGTCGAACGAATGCAGTGACTACAGTGTGGTTAGGCCTAAGTACAAATCTCCTGTAATAAATTTACACAGATTTGCACAGAGATGCCAACACAAGTTATTAAAAAATAATACATTGAGTAACACAGCTTGTGAAACGGCCAGTTCGGGAAATAACAACATCGTCATTTGATTTTTTGACTTCCCCATTTACAGAATAACACACCGGATCGAAATCATTCTGCTTTAGATATCAGAGCGGAATGATTTTGTTTCGCCCTGTGTTTTTGAGTCACTTTGTCCCACTAGGTGTCCCTCCAGCCCTGGGCATACAGAACGCCGGAAACCGAGTGTGTAAAGGCTTTAACGTCTAAAGTACAACTTGCTAGGGCCGGAAAAGGGCTCTTCATGTAAATTAGGGAATTCAACGACGAGACAGATTTCTCTCTGGCCTACATGTCATTTTCACAAGCCCCATGAACAAGTTTGCTGGGCTTCTGAACTGCCGGAAAGCGAGTCACATGCTTTTAAAGTCTCTAATCATGCTGCCAATGCATGTTGTCCCTCCTTTCTTTATACAGAAAATTTTTATTCCGCTTTAGGCTCTTGGAACGCCAGTTTCTAGATTCACATGCTTTTAAAAGCTGTAATGTGGCTTCTTGTAACCTAAAAAAGACGCTGTGGTCCTACACCCTAGACAAATAGAAAGAGCATTGCCCTTCGAAGCTGCTTTAAACAGCGTAAAGTCAACAGTTTCACCTGGGTAAAACGTTCGGTGAACGAGGTGGCAGGATCCTAGAACTCTGATAACGGTGTACATACTTTCAAAGATTGCAATGTAGCTTTTTTCGCTTCAGTTTACTGAAATTCTTTAAACTCAGTTGAAACAAAATCAAATATCTTAAAAGTAATATTTTCTTGTATTCAAATTGCTGCCAATTCTTTCACATACTTTCTATGTTCGCTTAAACTTCGCCCCATCAATTGAACAACGCCATGCTATTTTATCACGAAAATAGTTTAAAGGGACACACACAAATGTTATGCTTCCACGTATACTGTTAATAATAGTTGCGGCAACCGTCCTCGTTCTCCAGAGCTCTTTAAAATAAATTTCGACAACTTTGTTGGCTATCAAAATAGTTAGCGAACCACAAGTCATTTCTTTTTTCGCTTTTTCTCGTAAAAAAAGACATTACGAAACTCCTAGGTTAGATATAGCGCAAGAATATTGGCTCGATAAAAAAATTCCTTTGAACCCTTAATTACACGTTTTTCTTATGTAAGAAACCACTTTATAAGAAACTGATTGGTCGCCTCCTACAAAATTAAGAAACTTTTACTAGTAGTTTAAAGTAAGAAACTTTTTTCACGCATTCAGTCAACGGCATTGGATTGACATTCAGGTATTGTTAACTGGTATAACAAGAAATTGGACGAATATCGAGTACTTAAGGGCAGAAACTTTCTTGGGCAGAAACTGTCGTGTCTTTTGCATTTTCTGGTCACTTTTGCAAAGGTTTATGCCTTCGGAAATTATAAATCATAACATTTTTTCAAGCGAAAGTTTTTGCACTTAAAGTACTCGATATTCGTCCAATTTCTTGTTACTTTTCCAGACGCCAAAGTTTTTTCACCACAAAAAATAATTAAAAAACGGCGCAATCTCAAAGCTAGTGATTTATTTCTTCTTTAATCATCAACTACAATAACATTTAGCCTTTTCATTCTTCTTTGGTGCATTTCTCGGATATCCCGAGTCCTTGAAACGGCCCTTACCTTATGCAGACGTTTGATTACTAATAATAAGAGAGAAAAAAAAAAAGAAGGGAATTGTTGCCATTCGCGAAAGATTTTCCCCAAATGAAGTGATTTATGATTTTCGCGAAATTCATCCAAAAATTGCAATTCGCGAAAGTTTTTGTACTAATTTTGTACTAATTTCGCGATTTTTTGACCTCGCGGAACTCTCTGTCGTAGGTTATCCTGACAAACCGGAAGATTACTTATAAATTTACGATTTCAACGGAACAGACATCATTTTAGATGATAAAAAATAGGCAGAAGAGGCATTATCTTTTCTAGGAAATAAACGAGGAACAAAGTCAACGTGAATTTTGAAAATTAGTGTTAATGACCCTTGAGTGTAAATATCGAGGACGTTATAAATGTTAATAATTAATTTAAAACCCGTAATTACAGTATAAAAAGATATTTTTCTAGCAACCACAATACAAAGCTCACACAAACGCATACTTCGTTCTCCTTCTGCTGGATTGCACGCGAAAAAAAATTGGTATCTGCCTGATTCGATACACCTAATGTGATTTGGGCAGACTGGCGGGCAGCTGATACTGTAGACGTTTTAGAAACAAATTGCCAATGAACCTATTCTTAACATAAAGATAAACATGCCATTAAATTTTGTCTTTTTAATTTCCTGAGTTGTTATATGCATTCGCATTAATTGCCTTCGTGTTATTTTCCTGATCATTAATTTTGTGCCTCGTTAATTTTCTGAAATAGGGTATCTTCGTTTATTTATGTTGATGAAATTCTCTTTGTTTTGTCAAAATGATTTTTTTGATTGAAGATCCCTCTTATAGACCCTGTCAAAATTAAGAAACTTATTAAGAAACTTTTTCTAGTGAAATGACCTCAGAATTTAAGAAACCTTTACTACTACCCCAATAGTCAAAAAGAAAGTCACGGGGGACGAGAGGGTTACTACTGAACTTCTATGTCAACCTCAGCTCCATGGCTCTCAACGCCTATGAACGGAGCCGTGCCGTACCGTCATAGGCGTAAAAGTGCGCTGGGACGAGGTTGCTTATACATCTGATTTCCCAGAAATCTTCGGTACCGTAGATTTACATACAATAAGTGCCGGTAGTCGTAATTTTAAACACTACTAACACAATTTGTGCCTTTTCTGGTTTGCTGCCAAAATGGTGGGTTCTTTACAATAGAATTTAACCTGAAGTTTGTTTATATCGGGTGTTATATCGTAAATTATCTATGTGATCATTGGTTTATTACTGACTAGATTTTGACTTTACGTTCCGTGAGGTTTAGAAATCCTGTTTTAAACAGCAAGTTTATTGAGATTTAAATTTTATAAGAAAATGGAGACAAATTGCTTTCGTATTATTTTCAGGGTCGCGTACGTACAAAGACCGTAAAGAAAGCTGCAAGAGTCATCATCGAGAAATATTACACTCGTTTGACTCATGATTTCCATACCAATAAACGTATTTGCGAAGAAATCGCCATCATTCCAAGCAAGAAACTACGAAATAAGATAGCTGGGTATGATTAAATTCTCATGGTTATTTTTATTTCTTATGATGATTTACCCAGGACACCTTAAAACGGGATGACCTGGATAGTTTTTAGTGCTTGTAACAATTTCCAGCCTCTTCACAGGAAAAATATATTACTGACTACTCAAATCGCTTCACTCTGATGGCTGTTCAAAAACTTTAAAATGGCTGATTAAAACATGGCATATTGAAAAACATTTAGAAGACAGATCAGTCTGTATAGAGCACCATATGATCATAAACTTCACATTTTCGTACAAGAATGCGTGACTTGTTGTGGGGTGACTTGGATATGCAACACAACGGTGCCGACTCGCTGTTAATAGGCAAAAAAGCTTGGGTTAGCTTCACATTTTTTAAAAAAACTCAAAATTTTGCTTGTATTAATTTTTAAAGCATCAATGCTTTATATTAGAAACCTATGATAACTTACTATGAGTTAATGTCAACATTACTTCGTCTACCAAAAATGGTTTATTATCAGCAGGACATTAAGCATTGTATCCCAAAAGTTCTGCACATATATAACTTTGACGGAAAACATAATTGGTGCCATATAACCTAACCTATATAGGTCAGAAAAAAACAATTTTTTTTAGTGAAATTAATTATCCAGGATGCTTCTTCAGTTCAAATTAGTACTGCTATCAACGAGGGTCCTGTAAAATGGGTCCTAGTGCATTTGAAGCATTAGAGCTAGCACAGCAATCGCTATATTTTATCACTCTTTAGTAATTTTTGCAAATACGAAAGATGTCTGCAATTTGCTGGTTAATGATGATGTTTAAAAGCTGGGAATCTCTCTTAATCATTATGTAGAGACTGTTTTTGCTTATTCTGAAGCCAGCATTTTCTATCAGAATGAGAGAATGTGGATCCTTGTTAAAATAGCTTCATTTGATACAATTTGATTGAAAAATATATTGTTAATTCACAATTCTGTAATACATCAAACAGGCCTCAAAAGATTTGTTTTTATCGTACACGATAAATCGGGCTCGGTATTCAAGTAATGGTACACGGTCGTGTACGATCAGAATCGGGTACGCCAACAAGAAAATACATGGAATCGGGCGCCGTGATCGTGTGCGTGTAAACTTGTTCACGAAGACCTATTTTTATATATTATATGCACAAAACATTTTTTCTATCGTCATAGAGAATTGCTTTTCTGTGAATTATCAACATCTCGAGGACCAAGTGATTTATGTTTTTTTCTCTGTAAGTGAAAATGTCAGATATACAAATTTAAAAATTCTTACAAATTTCACAAGCACGACTTTTCGGGCCCCATCTTTGATGTCGCGTACACGATCGGTGCCCAATGCCGATCATGCACGTAATTTTTTGAGGCATGTCAAAGGTTGTCTTTTTGTGGCCAAGTCAACAAAATTTTATTAAAAAAGTTGCCCAAGCTATAGGGGCGTTTTCTGCGAGTCAGGACACTCGTTATGCAAAAAGGGTGCCAATAAGCCACAAATGATTGCTTATATAGGGCAAGTTCAGGTGACTTAAAATTTGCAATTTTCTTAGTGCTGGTGTTACAGTGTTGACATAAATTATCGTATGGTTCCAACATGCAGCATTGATGCGCTGCACTAAAGCAAAATGTATGTTTTAATTTTAAAATGGATGAAGGCTTTTGAGGGTGAATACTTGAATTTTTAGAAAACACTTCAATTGCAGCGAAAATACCTGCACTTTATAGCTTATCCACTCTTGTGATATGCATTGATACTAGACGTCAATGTTTATATAGTAAAGTTCCGTCATTATCATTATTAAGACCTACTTTTAATTGATAATTTACAATGTAAAACAAATAAAATCAACATTATTTAAGTAGCCTCCTTAAAAATCATTAATATTTTTTAAATTCATTGTAATATACTGGACTAAAAAGTTAGCTTCACAATTACAATACATCTGACATAATGTTGTAATTTTGTTGGGCACAAAGGACATGTGTGCGCATGCATGGGCTGAAAAACAGGCAGCCTTGATCAAGAAAATCCAGTTAAAAATTCTTGAAGCTATCACAAAAAATTGGAGAAAAGTTTTCATGACATTTATTTTTCATATTTTTCTTTGCTGTTATGTTTTTCTTCTATCCAAAGTAGGGTTCGAATTAACAGCTTGTAATTCACATTTATATTTGCGAACATTATGCATAGAAAATGCTAAAATTACGAAGCTTGTTTTTTCATCAATCATTTGTATCACCTATTTCTATAATGGTTGTTGCGACAAAAAAAACATTAATAGGGATCAATGCTGAGTTACCTAAGTCCTCCAAGGCCATAGCTGGGAAAAGATTCTTTGCCTTATTCCCTATCCCTTAAATCTATGTTTATTTTTTAGGCAGAAATTTCAAAAACCATATGCATGTAAATAAAAATTCAGATCTACCAAATTAAATTTCAAAAGTTTTTTTTTGACCTATAGCCAAGTTAAATCTGTGACGAAATTTGTACAGAATAAGTACCACACTAATTCTGGTGGGTTGAAAATCAGTGACTTGTCGATTTTATAGCTTTGTTAGTTTGAAGGGACCAATATGAATTTCTTAAAAAAACAAGTATCGTTTTTTATACCTGCTCTCTCAAAGTGCAGTTTTAATTGTGTTTTTTTTCAGTTGTTAAGTTGGTGTGATATTTGCTTACCTGCTTGTGACAAGCTATTTTTTCTGAATTTTTGCCAGTCTAGTTGGTTGTTGATGATGTTTAAAAGCTGGGAATCTCTCTTAATTATTATGCAGAGAATATATTGCTTTGCCTGAAACCAACTTAACTACATTGATCCATCAGGTTGCCAGTCTGGCTGCAAGTATGGAAAAGCCTGTCTCTTTTTTAAATATGGCTGGAAATACTGGAAAATATTGGATTACCTCTTGTGAAAAAAATAAGTTTATCTAAATTAACACAAATTATTGCTATTAAAGAAAAAAATATTTAGTTTCCCAAAACTTACAACCTTGGCCAAATAAGTCCCCTAAAATGAGTCGCCTAAAATGAGTCACCCAACTTCTGATTTTAATGTAAGTCGACTAAAATGTTTGAACAGCACAAACAACTATTGCTGGACAAAGCTTGCAAAGCAAGCAAAAAGCATACAACACAACATGGGTTTTATTCAAAGTATACATCTGCATCACAATTTTTCTAGGAAGTTTCGTTTTTTTACATACTCCACTGTCACATTCCAGTATAATATTTGTTGATAAATTATGCTTCAACAAATGTTCTTGTTCATATTATGCCAGCATCGGGTTCAGCAAATTTCATTTCAATCAGAAATCGCATTATAAAGAAATCGATATATTTGTACATGAGGCATCTAGATTGTTTGTTTGTGAGAAATTCCCTTTATAAAAATATAGACTTTATCAATCCACTAAAATGTTTGCTCCACGAGCAAAAATAATGGTTAATGATACATACTTCAACGACTGTAACCCTAAATCTAAATAAAAAATAAAATAATTTTGAATGTTTTCATTGCTTGTTGAAGGTTTATAACTGGGTAACGTCCAAAATTTCACCTTATTGGTGCCATACAACCTAATTCCCCCGTTGTTAATAGTTCATAATTGAGAAGAAAATCAACCAAAAAACACAATCTTGTGGTTGTTGTGCCAGCTCCAAACAACAATCGCTCAATATTTGACCATTCTTTAGTAATTTTTGCAAATACGAAATATGTCTACAATTTGCTGGTTAATGATGATGTTTAAAAGCTGGGAATCTCTCTTAATTATTATGTAGAGACTGTTTTTGCTTAATCTGAAGCCAGCATTTTCTTTCAGAATGAGAGTATGTGGATTTGTGTGTACACTTGTATATGCATGGAAAATTATATGTTTAGATTCATTACACATTTGATGAAACGTATCGAACTTGGACCTGTACGCGGTATTTCAATCAAATTGCAAGAAGAAGAACGTGAGAGGAGAGATAACTATGTCCCGGAAGTAAGAAATTTAAATCTTTTAAATTAGCGGTTGGTTTCAAATGAGTATTATATTCGATAATTTTGGTAATTTAACACAATATGTGTTGCTTTTTTGTAATTTGTAGATTTCAGCTTTGGAACAAGATCCAATTGAGGTAGATCCAGACACGAAAGAAATGTTAAAAGTTCTTGTAAGTTAAAATTTGTCATAACACTTCTTTGTACCGGCTGGAGACAGAACTTTGCAAAAATTACAAGTAAAACTAAGTTTTTACTTGTCTTTCCTGTTTTGTCGTGTTTGCACAGTGCCGTTCTGTTCTGTACTTTATATATGTGACGTCATTGCGTTTTCGTAGAATGTAAATTGTTGTTTATAAAGAAGATCTGTGTGCTACACACGTGTTATGATTGTTCCTCTTGATATACAACATTTAATATGTTGTTTGAACAGATTGATGTCATTGTTAGTGCAATATATTTATTTACATTGACCAGGAAATATGGATTTGAAGTATCAATAGACCTTTCCTGAATTTCCTAATTATGCCAAACTCAATAAAAGAGGTCGATACTAAAAATGATTCTTATCCCAAGTTCCTTAGCAAAAGGTAGAACAAATTACCTAATTTCGTAAATATTTCTGTTCGTTAAGTGTGCCTCAATTGCGAGCTGAAAGTTACGGTCAGACCCTTCATATGGCCGAGCTTTCTAAGAATAGCCTCGTTTTCGAAATAATTATTTTCTTTAAATCTAAATAAAATCCAACCAGAATATTATATTGCTGTAAAAACTTCATTTTTGTCATGATAATTTAATATTCTATCTGAATATCCTTATTTGAAGAGCACAGAACCATTATAAAATTTTGGATGACGTCATAATTATTATAATTTATGAAATTCGGGAAAGGTGTATATATCTTATTTTTATTATTGAATCTCTTGTTCTAGGATTTCGCGAATATCCCCAACTTACAAGTTATGCAGCCAATCACTTCTTCTGGATTGAGGATGCAAGGCGGCAAAATGTAACAGTTTAATATTGTTAGAAAAAAATCAAAAAATCGACGCATTTGTAATTTCTTCTCCTTTATGAGTTCATAGTTGTTTTCTTGGACCTTTAAAAATACTTATACGAAACTGTTTATTGCCCAGTTATACAGATCTTGAGATACCAATCAAATTTTTTTATTTTCATGGCCAGTATATTTTAACATTATTTGGTTGTTTTCAAGCTGATACACATACAGTGTTCTATTCGTGCATAATGCATTAGAAAAGATCGGTTAGTGGACTTGATTTAAAGAAACTCGCAAAATTTTAGCATGTTCCAAAAATAAAAAAATGAAAAGCCCTTGCAGGTTAAAAGACTTCGGAATTAGGTAGCTTATATAAGGACTCCAACACGACCAGCATAAACAAGGTTAATTAATGCTGGATTTTGTTGGATTAAGTTTCATTTACGAAAATAAGTCGCGCAACTTTTTTGGACCCCAATTGTCAAAATAAATCCATCAAAATAAAACAGAAATAAAGCAAGAGTCGAGTTGTAAATGTAATGAAACAATATGAAAGATAAGATATCCATAACTTTACCGAACACAGAAAGAACACAACTTTGTTTTTAGCTCACGGCGTGCCAAAACAAAGCCTGTTCGTCGCAACCCTGGCCCTAAAATTCGGCCCCTGGAGTCCGGTTTAATTGAAATAATTCTGCCCTATTGATTTAATTAACTGGAGTAATGGAATAATCCATTCTCGTCCCAGAGCTCTTTGAGATTAATCCATTCTCGTCCCCAGAGCTCTTTCAGATTAAAACATTCTCGTCCCCAGAGCTCTTTGAGATTAAAAGTAGCTCGGGGTCAAGAATGGGAATAATCCTGTCTTGACAAAGAATGGCTATAAATGTTTTATAAAGTATTAAATGTACCATTTCAAATATTTGATTATTACGGTTCACGACATTTCTGTGGTGTCTATTTATACTTCGCAGATCTTTGTGACTTGTTCGCGGGGGCTGATAAGCCGACGGATGACGGGGCTAGGTCCGATTCGCTTAAAAAACCGGTCGAAGAAAAACGGATGTAATCTGAAATCTTAAAAATTGAAGTTCATTTTCTAAATGTGAAAAAATTTGGTATTGGTGAAGTACCGTGACTGATTAATACATCTCGTCGCTTAACAAGATAGGCGACGTGCGGCCGGTTTTGATGTTCGGCCGCACATGCGCAAATCCCTTTTAAATTATAAACTTTCGGCCGAACGTTTCAGAGAATCTGGTCTTCATATTTACTTAGCTTTAAACATCCGGCCAAGTCTTTTAAGTGTTTAAAGTTAAAAGTTGTTCGGCCGAAGTTTAAAATTGTTCGGCCGAAGTTTAAAGTTGTTCAGCGGAAGCTTATAGTCGTTTGGCCGAAGTTTATAGTTGTTCGGCCGAAGTTTATAGTTGTTCAGCCGAAGTTTAAAGTTGTTCAGCCGAATTTCATAGTTGTTCAGCCGAAGTTTATAGTTGTTCAGCCGAAGTTTATAGTTGTTTAGCCGAAGTTTATAGTTGTTTAGCCGAAGTTTATAGTTGTTCAGCCGAAGTTTATAGTTGTTCAGCCGAAGTTTATAGTTGTTTAGCCGGATAACAAGAAGTTCAAAAAGTTTGTTTATTGTTTCAGAACGCGAAGAAAGAAATAGGTCGGCCTATTTCCAATCTAACTATTTAAACTCGTTCAAAGATAACAGCTATTACCAAAACATTTTTCAACTTCTTTCTTTCTATAGTTTAGATATTTGAATTCTTGCAAAACAGAAGTCTTGATTTCCTGATAAATAATATCTATGTAAACAAAATTAATGATGAAAAAGCTACCAGTGTTGATACAGCGAAGTTAACAGACATTGAATTATGGAGATATTTATGGAGATATTTACGGAGATATTTATGGAGATATTACCTTTTCGGGACGGTACAAGTTGAAGCTAAATAAAAGCTTTACCGAAGCATTGGAACAGGAGGCAATATACAAAGATGCACATAAGGTTGCAAGAAAACATTTCCAAATAACATTAGCTACAAAAACTTTTTTCGAAAATTATAAAGGGAAACATTTAGCAGATACCTTTGAAAGCGTAGAAGTATACTCAAAATAATTTAAAGAAAAAAACCAATGTCAATGTCAATGTATTTGTATTATCCTAAACCATACTCGGGATTAATGCTGGATCCTGTGTCCACACGTCGAAGTATCACTTCTTGCGAGAACAATATTGTATTGCACTGCTGTTTAGTAAAGATGGTAATAATGATGATAAAACAGACTTAGTTATTTAGACCTTTTCTAACGTTTTTATCATCTAATACAAAAATAGAGAATATAACAAAATATAATAATCATAACATCACATTCAACTGCAAATGTTTTATACATTAAAAAAGGAAAATGATGTGATATCATTTAAATCAAAATGCATCATTTACAGACGTAAGACATAACAATTCTGGTAGTGCAGAGCACGCCGTACACACTCACCAGTCATAACACAATCAGGAACAACAACATTCTGTAGTTTAGCGCAGAGCCTGTCGTACACACTAATAACTACTTTTTATGATCACAAGTCCAAACGATCAGGGACTTTACGTATATACGTGAAGATCTTCTTAATGCAGGGGTATTTACAATTTCAAATGTCCCTTCAGTTATTTTTGGATTGTCACTATTCACTTTAAATTCTTCATTCGCTAGTATCAAATGGTTGTATACGTTCTTCTATAGGTAAGTTATTATGATCATTTAGAGAACTCGTTTAAATTTTCACGTAAAATGACGCATGAAACTGGAGATTCTCGACCGTCAGGATATTTAACAATGGCGTATTCTATTATGGGGTCAATCATACTTTGATTATGATTGAATTTGCGTACTAAAACCGGACCAGGTTTAGATAATCAAGTGGGTAAAGAAGTACCAGTTGCTTTAGAAAGTAGAAACATTGAATGAGGGGGATATGCGCGGCTTCACATAAGATGATTAAGAGTGTTACATACAGTTTATCATTTTTCGGGACGGATTTGGCACAAAGCCTTAACCATAAATATAATGCGCTCTTTTGAGTCTGATAACTCTGGTGGGTGGGGGAGGGGAGATTGGAGAATTATCCTCAACCTCGATCCCAGGGCCTGTAGCGTTTTTTGATCATTTGATCCTCATATCAAAAAACGGTACAGGTCCTGGGATCGAGCTCTTCCCGCCCCCCCCTCCAAAAAAAATTTTGGAAACTAAGTTCAGATTTAAAATAAATAAAAATAAAAATATTGATATTACAATATCGCCCAGCGGGAACTTTTTAATGAAAAACAAGCCATTCATTGCAATAAAATATGGATGTCAGGTCACTGAGATTTTACCAGCTGTGTACTTTGTGATGTGAATGCAATAGAACTTATCAGTTAGAGCAGCTTTTATCAGTTGAGAAAAAAAGTATTGATAACTTTACCATCTTTTTCCTTAACCAAGCCACCAAGCTAAGCTTTTCACTCAATTTGCATTGTGAATTTCTGGGCTAAACTTTGCGCCGCGCGCAGCTTTAAAATTTAGGGAGAAATTTCCGTAAAATAAGGGGTAAATAAATGGGATCGAGGTCTTCTTTATTGTTGTTTATGTTTATCCGCTGTTTATTTACATTTTGTTTTGGTTTTTTGATAAAGTTGCTTAGTAGTAAAATTTTTTTTTTCATGTTAGATTCAGTTATTCTGTTCTGCCCAATCTTGGAACGTGCCCCGTCTTAAGACTGGCCAGGCCAATCTTCTGACAGTGACAAATGGGTGGCCAGTCTTAAGACTGGACTGCCCAATCTATGGACGTACATGCCCAATCTTAGAACAATTGTGGAAGACAAACAGAACAATAAAAATTTTAGACTCTATCTCTTAAAAGCAAGGAACTTTAAATTGAAACTTTTCTTGGAAAATCAAAAAGCCAAAAATTTATACCATGTATATATAGCTACATGTGTTTAAAAAAATTGAAACTACTCAACTATATTAGCTACTAGTTGGCTATAGCTCGCTAGCTGGCTAAACATCTCATCCAATGAAATTACCAGCTAGCTAACTAATAATATGGTTGAAAACGATTTTTCTGATTCTTCATAAATAAACAATAATAAACATTTCATTTTTAAAATTTAGCAACTACAAGCTGTATATATATAAATGCTAAATGTATAACACGTGCTCTAACTACACTACTACAGCTACCTAGCTAGCTACGATTTTTACTCTACTGTGTCCAAAAACTCGCCGGGTCAATTCAACAGTACCCAAAATATGATGTTTTAATGTGCCTGAGAATGTTTGTTGGGTGTTGCAAACAACAGAGCTCGTGTGGCACATCCCTTCTTTAAAATCTAAAAGGCATCTGAAGATGGCCTAACATGGTCTTTTGCCCAATCTTGTGACGCCCTGCCCAGTCTTAAGACTGGCCGGCCAGTCTTAAGACTGGGCAATTTTATGTCCAAAGATTGGGCAGCGTCCTAAGATTGGGCAGAACAATTCTGTTAGACGATAAAGAAAAAAATTTGAACGTTAATTTCAAATTCAAAGATTTCTTTTCTTCACAAATCAACTTTTTATTGAAAGGAAATAAGAAATGAAAAATGAGCAGCTGGGAATTTTATTTCAACTTTACTTTATCCAGCAGTGCAGTAGTAGCTAGCTAATATAGCGAGCTATAAGATAAGCAACTGCCTCCTATAATTTCTATGCCTCTGTGGAAAAAGAATAATTTTAAAGAAATTTTATTCCTGGAAATAAGGTGAGATTGTTAGCAGAAATATTTTATATATATATATAGCTATATAACAAATAAGTTAAAGTTAGCAGCACTTTAGTGAAAGATTTTATATCGAAAAAGTAAAGTATGCTAATAAAAGGAAATGTTTACTGAGCTATCTGTTCATATTCCATTTCCAGTGTGGCTATTGATGATATGGCTGTATCTGATTTGGATTGACAGCATGGTAGCTACATAATTTTGTTTGCAAGCTTCAAACGCTAGAGTGAATCGTATTAGAAAAGGTACCAACTCTTTTTTTATTTTCTGCCAACTAGCTACCTAGCATATATGCCTACCATTTCTGTTAGCTAGCTATTACCATAGCTGAAAAATATTTTATATATGTTCTGCCTTTAAAAACATATTCAGGTAGCATTTGGCAATGATCCAATATGGGCGAGTGAATGTTACCATAGCCCTGGGTTAACCCAAGCCATGTGAGGGAAATTGGGGAGATGGCACACTGTGGGTTGTGTTGGATGTTGCACAGAGTTGTCTCTTGAGCGTGGATACTTAATTGGGTCTGCATAACTCAAAATGAGCATTAAATACTCTAGGACTCCCCATCTAAAGCCACGACCCCTCCTGGAAATAATGGACAAGGTTTATGCCTCGATATTTGTGAGGCTAGCCATGTAAAATATGCACATCTATCTATCTCTTCTATATATCTATTTATTCTTCAACTTTTTTTATTCTTCGTATATTACCATGAAGAATATTTAAAAAAATATATGTTATTATTCTTTCATCAATATTGTTATGTATATATATATAAAACATTGAAAAATAGTGGAAAAAAGCAACATTCTTCATGATTATTATTACATGTAAGTCCTGCTTTAGGCAGAAGAACAATGGAAACGAACCATCATTTATTGACAATGTCGTCAGCAATGACCTGCCCTTATACAAATTTTGAGTTTTGTTTACCAAATGCCTTTATTGTGTAGAGCTTGAAACGCTGAACAAGAAAATGTATAGGATTATGTGCTTTTAATGAACTGTTGAAAATATATTGTGGTTTAATGATTTTTTGATGACGTCATCAACTTGTCTGTTCTGAAAAGGTTGGTGGACAGAGCTTTATGAAATTGGTCCCATTTTGGTTCCTAATTACCCACACTGTGAAACATAACTGATTTTACCACCTCGTTTCCAAGTCATGTAACCTCAAAGTTATAAGTGCATTGTAATGGCTTCACTAATTTAACTTCGGCTATTGACATTGTTATTGACATTGTGATGTTTAATTTGTTGATTAACATTTAAGACAGGTGTTTTCCGGTGACTCCACAGTGAAAGAACAAATCATCTATGCCTGATACACACTAGCCAGACAATTCAATAATAATTCTATTCTATAAGTTACTATAAGCTTGTGGAAAAATCCACTTAGGCAGTATATATATATATATACTATTAGTGACGTAAAATTAATGTGCTAACATCAAAATAGCAGAGCTCTTTTGTTATGTAACAGAGAATTTGTATGTATTTGTGCAGACATTTTGAGTTATTTTAGTGCATTATCTACATCTTGAATTTGTTTCTTGCCTCTGGACTTACGCAAAAGTACCAAAAATATCTTCTTGGGTGCTAAAAAATGGTATTTCACCTGTATTTTCCCTTGAGAAACTTATTTAGTCCTTGTTTAAATGCTATCTCAATTTGAAACACTAGAGTCAAAAAAGCAAGCCAGTTTGTGAGTTAACTACACCATTCGACATGTCAGCATTTTAAGTTTAACTCTTTGAGTGAAGAGGACCAATTTGTTAGTCCTAATGTTCTATTATAAAATTAGTTAGTCCCAAAGTCCCATTATAAAATTTGTCATAGTCCTAATGTCCCATTAGGAAAACTACCAAACGAGAAAACTATTGAGTTCTGGAAATTATTTGCAAGTAAACTTAGATTTGATAACTTATGGGCTGAAATAGCGTGCAAAAAGCTCATAATTTTTCCTGCTTGGTTAATAATTTGTAAAGTGAAGTGATTTTTTTTCTGAAAAATGGGAAATTGTTGCTAAACTTATTCCATTATTTACTTGTATAATAAAAGGAAACAAACATTTAATCATAAATATTCACAGTTTAATTATTCTTTTGTATGCAGAGGTACATTAAGGCGTCAGTGCTCTCAACCGTAGAGCAGAATAAGTGTAACTGTGAATTTTGATTGGCCACCGTATAGGACTTTTTTTGTAATTCTATTATCTGTATATATGGAATGAATTTTTACAACAAGTGAAAATGAACTTAAGAATGAACTTGCGAATGACATTATCATTATAATATCATGTTGCAATCACTTTATTCGCTTGAAATTGAACAATCATCAACCGAATCATTACAATGATCACAAATTACAGTTATTTCCACTCACAATATGGTAATTTTTTTTTTCATTTTTTAGTTTAGTTGTATTGTATATGTATATTTTATATAAAGAAAAACATAAAAATACCCCAAAAATATTCATGGCACTGTGCGATAACTGCTACTTTCTTCATAGTTTTTTTATATTTAGCCCAAAAATTGTTCTGAGTTCTTACAACCTCAACATTTGTTATTTGTCAGAGAATTTAAGGGAAAAAACAAAGTTTTATGTTTGTTGTAGAGTTTAACAAGTTGTTAAGTTTTTGAATTTTTAAAAAAGCCCTTTTCATTCTCAAACAATATATTTGCATTTTGAGATTTAATTATGTTATAATGATGATCACCAATTGATTACCTTAAAAATGTATTACTTACTCTGAAAATTATTTGCTAGAATGAATTTAATCTGATGATAAAAAGACTTTAAAATGATGGTTTTATTGGGAATTTTTGTTAAGCGGACATTAAATTTTCTGAACCAAGATATTTATTTTATTAATTATTCAAAAAAGAAGTGATGTTAGTTTTTGTTAACTATCTATATAATATCTTTAAGTTTTTATGTGAAGAATGAAATAAATGTGCAAGAAGAAAGATATGTATAGTTTCTTTTTCGCCATAGTAAGTGTATATTAATGATAATGTAAGTATACTTACGAAAAGCTTCGTTTTAATTTAACAAAATACACATATATATTTTAAACATGTCGTATTAATATACAAAGATTTGCATATAAGTCGAATGCAAAAAAAGGTTTGATAAATTTTTAATGATTATTTATTTCAAAAATGGTAAAAAAACACTGTTTTAGTTTCACCACATTTGACATCCTAGACAAGTTGATGTGTTTAAAAATTTCCATAAAAATGTATTTTATATGTAAATAAAACGATATATTCTACTATAATATTATAACTATTTTGTATTTCATTATATATCTTTTTTTTCTTACTTAATAACTTTGTGAAAAAGATTACCAGCATAAGATATCTTTTGATTACTTAATTATTTCCAGTGTTAAAGCATTAATAAAAGATCAATTCTTTAGTGTTAATTTTTAAAATCTATATTCAGGAAAAAAAATTAAAATTTATAATTACATGAAAGAAATATTAAAGACTGCAACTGTATTTATGAATGAACTTTTTGATTAAGCATAATATTACTCATATTCTAGTTGACTGTATTTTGAACCTGCAAATCACAAATGTTTTGAGGCTTGGAGGTTAATTTAAAGACCATTTATCTGTTCTTTTTTAATATTATTGCATTTGATATTTTATATATCAACAGTCTTTATAATCTTATTTCCCAATGTTTGTTAGGACAACTAAGCAGATATTTATGCTGGCATGAAGTATTGGAAGAATTTGGAAAGTCATGAATAATAATTTAGAGCGACATCTCCCACCTCAGTTTGGTTGGAGATTAAAACTTAATCATGAGTTTCCAGAAAAACCCCGTGTTTTTGTATTCCCAAGATTATCGCAGGTTACAAAACTTGCCGGGATGGCATACAGGTGTGAATGACTTAATTTTCTTTTTTGGTTACAACAACTTTAATTAAACTGGAACTTTATTTTGGTAAAATAACTAAAGCAAAGGAGAATAATTTGGCAAATTTGGGTGAAGATATTAGGCTGGAGAGAAAGAAACTATCAAACTCACTAGTGTCTGATACCTTGATAAAGAATTATAGCAATTGTGCTATTTTTCAAAGTTTGGAGCACCTTTTGATATGCCTTCCTTGTAAAAGTGGTAATAAATTTTCCTGTTGATTCTTTGAAACTATCCATATATTATCTCAACATTTTAGGTATATTCGTTTTACACAAAGGCAAAGAAGAAGTGGAAAAACACCTTTTATCGATCCTTATGCAGTTAGCTCTTGCAAACAAATTTATGGTATGAATTCATTTTAATAAGAAGAAAAACTATGTTGGCCTGTTTTTGTTTAACTGCAAGTTGCAAAGAGGTATGCACAGATAGAACAAGTCTTTAATCATATCTGTATTTGATAGGAGTACCAATAGGTGGCATTGGGGCAGGAACAATTGGTCGGGGATGGAAAGGTGATTTTAACAGGTGGCAATTAATCCCTGGAATGTATTCATATGATATAGTGGATGTTAATCAGGTATGAGTACTATGTTTCAGAAGTGTTGCATTTCTTAGCTGGAGTTACATCAACATTGAGAAAAATAGAAAATTGGAAAAGAAAGTTGTGAAGGAACTTTTTTTTAGTTCGCAAAATGTTTTATCACATCCAAAAAATAGCCACATGCAATTTATTTTTATTGAACAGTATATACCAGAAAAGCACTATATATACATCCATTGGTTGATTTCAATTCAGTGTGTTGAAATGTGCAATTTACTTATACACGCTATCCAAATAAGCTGCTTGTGGGACGAGCAAACGAGTATCATTTTGGCAAAAAAAAATTATGTTAATCAATTCACCTTTATAATATCTATGCATTGATAAAGTTTGAATGCACATCCCTTAACAGGTCTAAAATTACTGATGACAGAAAATGTCAAAATTTGCTATTAATTAAATATGCCATCATAATTTATGCAGCATAATTAAATCTGAAATTCTTCAAATGCAAATATCTTGAGAACGAAAAGAGCTTTTTAAAAAATTTAACCAACTTTTTAAGCTCTATAATATAAGTCCAACATCATTTTATACCTCGGGTTCCCTTTAAAAAAAAATTACCTAAAAAAATTACCTAAAGACTTGTTAACCAACTTTTTAAGCTCTATAATATAAGTCCAACATCATTTTATACCTCGGGTTCCCTTTAAAAAAAAATTACCTAAAAAAATTACCTAAAGACTTGTTAACCAACTTTTTAAGCTCTATAATATAAGTCCAACATCATTTTATACCTCGGGTTCCCTTTAAAAAAAAATTACCTAAAAAAATTACCTAAAGACTTGTTAACCAACTTTTTAAGCTCTATAATATAAGTCCAACATCATTTTATACCTCGGGTTCCCTTTAAGAAGCTGGTTAATAAGTTTTGTTATTAGACACAAAATTTTAGGAAAAACTTGGAACCAAAAAAAATTATAATTTTATTGTGACTGTAAAGAAAAGCGATATATAGCTATTGTTTACACACACAATTCGACATCAGTTCAAAATTTGTTGGCCAAAATTTTAGTCAGCCTTTGACAAAAAATTTAAGCTGACAAATAATTTGGAATCATTTTCAAAATCTTTGTATTTCTTCAGAAAATGTCAAAATAGTTAGGGTAGTTGTTGATAACAAAAAATGGTAGTCAGTGAAAAGTTTGCAGACATTTTAACATAGCCAGGAACTTATTAATGAAAATAATAAATGTGCAAAATCCTTAAAGACAAGTTTATTAAGGTCCAGTTTCATTTGTGGCAGTTTATATGTCGGTCCAATTGATTTATCAGGCTATATTTTTTAATATATGGTATTTTAATTTTATAAATAAATAAATGAATGAATAAACGAACCAATTAACAAATTAAGAATTGTATGTTCATTTGTTTTTTATCTAGTTTACTGTTTGCATACGTAAAGGCTGCAAGACTGTTTACCAGGTGAGAACTATGAGTTTCTTATACTTACATAAAATTAATAGGTTTCACGCACATGCTTTCATGAAATATTAAGAACGCTTTTTTCAATATATATGTTTTATTAACGATTACATCAAGATTAAGCCTTGATAAATAAAAAAAATGAGTGGTAAATGTGTATTATAGTTGACAAATCAACCTTGAACCATTGTTCACTTTCATACTAGTAATTGATGTTTTCTGTTATCAGTGGAAGTAGCAGGACATTAGGGAACTGAATATTTCTGTGTTTATATTGTGAGCATAAAATTAAAGCCCATGAAAATTAAAGGAATTAATGCATTCTAACTGTTTCTACTAATGCTTCAACACACCTTTTTATTAAACGCCACCTTGAGTAAACTTTCCCCTTTCGATCATTTTTTTTTAGTAAATCCCCTGAAAACGGCATTTATTTGAAACATTACAATGTTGATATTCATTGTTCAGAATTTTTTAAAAACCCTGTTGCAAATATAATGGACGATATTAACGATAATGTAGATATTACGTGAAAAATTATGTTTTCCATTAAGCAAGAGAAAAGAAAAAAAATACAAAAGTTTATTAACGGTACCCTTTTTAAATGCCCCTCCCTTATAGATGCTTCCTAAAAATAAAAATAATAATAAACGTCTAAGGCGATCTTAATGGTATTTTTTTCTGCATTTATTTCTAGCAAGTATTGTCTCCAACTGCTCCAAATGGGAAGTTAAATTGTGAAAAAAATCTGCAGGGTTGGACTTGGTCTTTTGATGGTGGTCGGGCTTTTTATCATGCGTTGTATCCACGGGCGTGGACTGTCTATGAAATTCCTGCACATTCATTAAGACTGACATGTCGACAAGTATCTCCAATATTTCCCGATGATTATAAGGTTTGTTCTACTTCACGATCCAATGAAATTATTTTTTTATCTTAGTATTAAAATAATTTTTATCTGTTTCCAAAGGATACTAGTTTACCTGTTGGTGTTTTTGTTTGGACTGTTGAAAACTTGGGTTGTGAAGAAATGGAGGTTTCTATCATGTTTACTTTTCAAAATGGCGACGGTGGTGCCGAAGATTCTGCTGGAGGCCACCGAAATGAAGAGTTTTGTTGTAAAGGTATTTACAGCGAAATAAAGCTGGAGAATGTAGATGGGAAGAGAGAAAAATGTTGCGAGGACAGTGATGGTTCAAGTATGGAGAACTCTGTTGTTGATAGTAGTACTAGCCCAGAAAATACATTTGAAAAAAGCCAATCTACTATTGTTGCAAAAACAGCTGAATCTTCAGAAGTTAATAATAACTTGATACACAGTTCTTCGCAAGAAAACCGCACTGTGCATGACGTGCATGGCGTTTTAATGCATCACAACGGTTTAAAAAAGTCCTTCACATTGGCAATTGCAGCACTGCAAGTGCAGAAGGTGAGCTTTGCTTTTTGATCAGAGAATGTATGTGTGTATTTAAGTTATTTAAGGTTACTTCTTTTTATTTCCAGGATTCAACTGATATCGTTCATGTCAGTACGAAAGCAGCATTTGATCCTAAATCACCCTGTCGAAAGGTGTGGGAAGATTTAATGGATGATGGAATGTTAACAAACAAAATAGGTTTGTTTTATTTCAGCCAAGTAGACATCTATAAAACGTTGATAGCAGTACTAGACATTTTTAAAAAACTAGTCGGTTGAAAAGACCAGCGTTCTGATAAAACGTATAGCTATCACACTGAATGAGTAGTTCCAGTGCTTTCTACAAAATTATTGTAATAAAGGCGTAATTAATTTTTCACATTGGTAGCTTTGTCATTATTCTCTTGTGCTGTTGCTAGGGGATCCTGTGAACAAAAACACGTTTCCTGGTCAAACATTAGCAGCGGCTGTGGTCGCCAAAACAAGCGTAAAAGCAGAAAGCAAGGTGGATCTCCATTTTGTGTTAGCGTGGGATCAACCGGTTGTAAAATTTGGTGCACATAGTGAAGTCGCATACTGCAGGTAGATATGGTTACAGTAAACTAAACGAAAATGCTAGAACAAAATTTTTTGTATTGTTTTGTCTCATTCAGGCGGTATACTCGATTTTTTGGTACCAATGGGAACGCTTGTCCTTCCTTGTGTTGTTATGCCATTCAAAATGTTGCATCATGGGAAAGCAAGATTGAAGCGTGGCAAAATCCGATATTATCAGACAAGTATTTTGTATTCTCTTAGATTGCATTCAGAGCTCTTAAATAGCAAAGTGTTTTCCTTTACAACACTGTACCCGTGTTGAAGATGCCTTACCTCCTTAAAATAATGTATTTTTAGCACGCTTCCAGATTGGTTTAAATCAGCATTATTTAACGAGTTATATTTTATTTCTGATGGCGGAACCATTTGGTTAGACATAAAAAGAAAGAAGGATGTTCACCACCGAATAATCCCAGACACCGTGAAGACTTATGGTCGGTTCGCATACTTAGAAGGTTAGTGTGGTTGTATTCTTGTAGACATACATTAAATTTATCGACCTTTCATTTTCTGCTGTTGTTTTTTTATCCAGGTCATGAATATCGTATGTATAACACTTATGATGTCCACTTTTACGCGTCATGGGCGTTAGCGATGTTGTGGCCTAAATTGCAGCTTAGTGTTCAGTACGATATTGGTATGTAATTCTTTACTGGCGCTTTCAACTAATTCATTTTTTAAAAATTTCATTTTCGACGATGATTAAAGATGTTGGTTCATCTCAAAGAACCTTTAAGCAAAATTCGCGAAATTTATTGGATTGATTAAAGTTTTTTTATTCATGAGTTCTAGTTTTGTTATATTTTCCGCTTAGCCGTTATTGACCCTATAATGTATTCAGTTCGTTTTCAAAAACGTCCAACTTTTATGAATCACTAGTTTGCGAAAATGTCTTCCTTTGGTGTGATGATTTCATGTAACAAATTCTGTCGTGGAAATATTAGATTTTAAAAATCGCGAAATTTAAAACCATGAAATTTTTATTATTTTATTTACATCATTATTATTATTTTTATTATTTAAATGGTTACTTTTACAGCCAATAATTATAATATAATAAATGAATGGAATTAATATTTACATAGCAACTTCATGCTTGAATGAAGACAACGAAATCCGTTTGATGATGATGGCTGGTCAAAAAGCATTCCGCAAAGTTTCAGGCTGTGTACCACACGATTTAGGGGATCCAGGTACGAAGTAACTAAGTAGAAACCGACTGTTATGTAACGGTAATGTTTTCCAAAAACATGAAGTACTATTTTTTCATCTAGATGATGAGCCATTTGTTCGAGTGAATGCTTACTGTATACACGATACTTCCTGTTGGAAAGATTTGAATCTCCATTTTGTTCTGCAAGTATGTCAAAATTAATTTTGCAGAAAAGCCTTTTGCATTTCATTATGGTCATTCAGTTTTACTGCGAGCGGATATTCAGTCTGGGATTGTGTGAAAATGCACAAAACAAAATCTTGGAATTTTTACCTAGCGCATTAATCGTCAGTTCAATGCAAATATGTTAGGGTAATGCCATTTATGAAATGTTTCTTGAAACAAAATCATAAACAAGGTTATTGTTCTGCATTTTCAACCTCCTCAGGAAGTGCCGAGATTTTGTGATATAGGAGTTTTTGACCTTTACATTAGAAGGTGCAGGGACCTGAAAAAAGGAATGAATGTTGGAACTTAAAAATGGTACAATCTGCCTTATGGAAATAAGATAATGGGATTGCATTTTTGGACATGCAAATGACCAATGTCATTTCAGTAATAATTAATGACAATTAAAACCTTTACAAACTTCTACAGACGTTTATTTTTGGCTAATAACGTATTTAGACATGATGATTTGTAATAAATGTTAAAGAAAAACAAACAACACAAAACAAAACAAAAAGAAACCAACTACCTAAGGTCAGGTAATGCAGCTTAGAGTTGGCTCAATAGTTCGGTCATTGCGAAACATAAAACAGGAAAGTATTAAAGCATCTTCTGCACAATACAAGTTGATTTCATATGAAAGAGCTTGGTGAAAATGACAAATCGCACACGGCTGGAGGCCATATTGAATTTTGGAAGTACTAAAACGGAAATACGTTTGGTGCATGCAGTATATAACTACCATGTAGTATATTAACTGGGTTTCTGCCAGCAAACAGGAGATATGTTGTTGACTTCTACCAAGGTTTACTCTGCGCCAGTAAATCGAAATATTCAATTTAGCCACTCCTCACAGAATATCCCGCCTAGTGTTAAACTGGTTTTAGCAGCCTATATATATGTGTGCTACTCGTTCAAAATTATTTTCTCTTCTGAAGGTCTACAGAGATTATTACATCACAAAGGACACACAGTATCTGATGGATATGTGGCCAGCTATGAAGGTAACAAAACAGCAAAATCCGTTGTACCTTATGCTTCTAATTTTAAGAGGCGTTTTACTGGGACTCGTTTTCAAGAAATTTAGATTTAAGAAGAAAAGGTTCCTGTGCTATTTTAACTTTGCAGACGGAAAAACCGTATGAGAAGTGAATTTGGTATAGAAGAAATTTATTATTTTTGCAATCTCGTGGTCTGCTTTAGGAAATTTCAAATTTTCAAATTTTTAGACTAAAAAAAAATCTCCGAGACTATTCTTGTTTCTACAATTTTTATTGTTCGTTCTTTTTCTTTTCTCATGTGCTCACATTAGACTGTCTGTTGCTTACAATTTGCTTTGTATTTTGAAATATTTGAGACTCAGGTTGCTTGTGAGATGTTGCTGATGAAAGAATTGCATAATAATTGACACATACGTCAAATGATACTAGTTTTAAGTAAGGATGCATTGCTAAACATGAACAAGGAATATGTCGTATTGGGGTCTAAAAAATTTGGTGGTTACAGACTGCAACAAGCTAGCTCGTCTTTCACCAGCCACCAATTGCTATGAAAAGATCATGCATTTTTAGGCTGTGATGTCACACTCGATGAGTCAAGACACAGATGGCGACGGGATTATTGACAATTCAGGATTTGCAGACAACACTTTTGACTGCTGGGTGGTGACTGGACCAAGGTGAGATCAACCAACAGAATTGTTGTTAAGGTTTTTTTTTCTCAACTTTTTCATTTCTCAATTCTTTATCTTTATTGACAGTGCGTACACAGGAGGTTTATGGCTGTCTGCTTTGAAATGCATGATAGAGATTGCACATGTTCTGGAACTTTCAGACAAAATGTCAAAATTCAAAAGTGTGTTAGAGAGGGGAAAAAGATCTTTTGAACGAAAACTATGGAACGGTGAGTAGTTTTGAAGTTATCAATTTTTTTCTGGTTAACTTTCATAACCTGTTTCGATTGTTTGCTGCCGAGTTTCAACTCAACTCCAATGTTTTATAGTGTAGCGGGTTCGTCTGCGGCTTCCAATTCTGGGGACCGCGGATCGAGTCCCGCTCGCTGCCAGGCAGTGTGTTGGTGATGAGGAAAGTAGTTCTTCTTCAATATGTCGAATGTTTCAATTAACATCTTTTTTTTTCTCACTTTCCTCGTTGTGCGTCATTCACGTCATCTATGCTACAACTGTACGACTTTTAAATGTAAGTGGGTTTATTTTTCCATAGGCATGTATTTTAACTACGATGGAAGTGAGAATGAACACCACAATAGTATCATGGCTGGTCAGTGTGCGGGACAATGGTATTTACACGCGTGTGATTTAGCACAAAACGATGAAGATGCGGTAAACTGCTTCAAATTATATATTTTTTTTATCATTAGCATCTCGTACATTCCTTTCATTCGCTTATTTTTGCTAAATTTATGTTTTAGGTGTTTCGTAAAGAACAGATACGAAGTACGTTAAAAGTCATATTTCAAAATAATGTCATGCGATTTGAGGGCGGTTTCATGGGCGCTGTGAATGGCATGCGAGCTGATGGAACGGTTAGATTTTAATCTTGTTTAGTTATTCACCTATGTACTTCACTTTTAACGTGTATTTATCGATTATAGGTCGATAAAGACAGCTTGCAAGCTGAAGAGGTCTGGACAGGAGTGACGTATGCCTTAGCTGCTACTATGATTCAACAAGTATGTTTGTGTATCATGTCTCTCGCATTTGTGGTCTCTTTTTTTATAGTTTACTGTTTTTTCGTCTGTTGCAGGGCATGGTAAAAGAAGGATTCCGGACAGCGGAGGGAATATATCGGACAGTATATGAAAAATGGGGTCTAGCGTTTCAAACACCTGAAGCAATCACGTGCAAAAGAACGTTTCGTAGTCGTGGGTACATGAGGCCGCTTAGTATATGGAGCATTTATCACGCTTTCGTTAAACGCAAAAATGATTTTTCCAACGATGACTACACCCCATTAAAAGAGAATGTGTGTTAGCATATCTTATTACGTCACGGTATAGTTGTGATTTAAGGGTATACTTTGACACAACGTGGTTGTTCCACTTAATCAAGAGAAGCCGCTCAAAAATTTTAAATGGAGACGTGGCAGGTGAATAATGCGCTCATGCAGTTCCACCGCAATTGGTTCCTAGAGAGCGAGGTGATTTCACTTGGAATTGACATGATTGTAGAGATTAAGCTTCAGTTCGGAAAAATACATATATTTTTTCCTAGAAACAAAATGGAAAACAATAGTCTTTTAGTTTTATAATCGAAAATTGGTTGGGGCTTTAGTTCATATTGCTAACTTTCTCATTAAACAATCTGGGACCTTTCAAAATTAGTTTCCTTGAATTTTGTAGTTGGAATTAAAACACTCAAACAATTCCCGACTTGCGATGCGACCACTTGTGTAAATTTTAAATTAAATTATATAGCTGCTAATTTATTATGCTAATTTATTAAATAATTTATTCATTTAGAGTATATAATTGATAATTTATTTATTAATTAACACTGATTGCTGGCCAATCACTGGGTAAAAAAAGTTAATATTTTATTTGACTTGATACAAGTCTTTTTTATTCTCTTAATGTGTGATTTATTTCATTTCTAATGAAAGTATAGGTAACCTGGGTTCGAGGTTGTCATTCTACCTTTGTTAAGACTATGTCTCCTAAATCGGAAAGTGTTTGCTAAGCCTGAATCCAACATTTACATCCCCACCCTTTTCTTGCTCCGAACAGTAATGTCGTAAATATATTAGTTTATTATCGCCAATCTCTAAAATCACAAACATTCGCTCTGTGATGTAAGGAAGTCAATAAGTTCAATATAGTTTCTATTCTCCAAAATATAGATGTTTGACGGTATAAAATCGATGTTTGACGGTATAAAATCGATGTTTGACGGTATGAAATCGATGTTTGACGGTATGAAATCGATGGTTCACGGTATGAAATCGATGTTTCACGGTATGAAATATCTAGACGACTAAGGATTCTCTCTCTAACGTTAGATTGACGTTTACCATACACTTTTCGATTTGTGAGTCTTCCCTTAAAACAACCACAGCCTCCTAACCATTTTTAAAACCGCTTTGCCAGACTTTTATTTAGTAGAAAATGTTTCACGCATCAGATATTTGCATCAAGATGTTTACACCCTAAGCAAATATAAAATGAAATTGCTTACAATTTAAACAAGAATACTTAAAATTAAGCAAATCAAAATGAGAAAAAACGGTTCAAAAATTATGAATAATCATTTGGTACTGAACTCAAATAAAATGTTTATAAAAAAATAAGTAATTTGATATTTAATCTTGTTTTGCATTTTTTTCTTCGTTTGTTGGTATTTTTGTAAGCGATTAGCTAATGCCAATTCTGATTTTTTTAATACAACATAAAAGTATTAATTTTCAGTCTTTGTTTTTAAAACAGTTTGTTAACTAAATAAATAAATATGGCGGATGCAACTTCTTCTAATGTTGTCATCGATGCAGGAAGTTATCGCTGTAAAGCAGGCATCGGTGGAGAAGATACGCCCGGAGTTTCTTATCATATCAATCTATTCTTGGCCGCCCTCGTCATTTTAATTTTGACCTCCAACTACGTAATATAAAAGATGTTTATGTAGGGGACGATGCTCAAAGGAACGTGGCATACTATGTTTAAAATATCCAATTGAGCATGGCATCATTAAAAATTGGGATAATATGGAAGAGGTATTTTCGTAATTTGATGTCAAAAAGATTTTACAATCGTCTCTATTAATGTAGTTTATTTTTGTCGCGTTTTACAATTCGAGGATTTAAAAGTTAAACAAATCTTCTACAACGAGCTTTCTGTGAAGCCAGAAGAGCACTCTGTTCTTCTTGCTGAAGCGCCTCTGAATCCAAAAGTAAACAAAGAGAAAATCACACAAGTAAAGAGATATAGAAATGTATGTTCTGGCGCAACGCACATCTCGCGCACGCGCACGGCCACGGTAAAACACAACAAATCCGGTACCATGCTGTGTTTATCCATGCATATCAATAATCAATGCTGCAAATGAGTAAAAAAATTTCTAGCGCATTATACAGGGGGAATTCCCTCTGTAATATGATGACGTCATCAAAAAATCAACGCATGCGCAATAAAGAGGCGTTAGTCGAGCAGAATGAAATCATCTGATAAAATAAAAATACTTACAATAAAGAGAAATGAATGCACACACCACAGTCAAAGAATTACGTAATATCGCAAAAAGCCGTGGACTTACGGGGTATTACAAGCTACGCAAGGCTGAATTGGTTTCCCTATTAGAGAAACCACAGTATGCTTGGAGGCCGCCTAAACAACCGGCCAAGTCTGTGACATCGGAGAATGTACCACAGTATGCTTGGAGGCCGCCTAAACAACCAGCCAAGCCTGTGACATCGGAGAATGTACCACATTACGCTTGGAGGCCACCCAAGCAACTACCCAAACGACCGGCTAAACCTATAACACCGGAGGCCATGGACCTCTTTGAACAACAAGAATTATCGAAAAATCGTTCGGTTGTAGGGGATAAGATGAAAGAGTGGTATAATTGGCTAGTGAACGCAGTTCCAAAGCCTATAAAGGAAGGGGTCAGGGGAACCTATGCAGCCTTCAAACGTAGGGTGATGGATCTCTATAACAGGGCAGCCGGCGCGAAACCTACGCTTCATGACGAAGTCGAACAGGAGGCCGAGGAAGACCATCCGAAAGTTCAAAATCCATATGACCAACCGGGGCAAGATTTTACCACCCCATGAACATAAGCATGCTCTCCACAGGACCTTTCGAAGTTTTCGCATTCCCGGTATAGGAGGGGCCGACGTCGATGGATATACCGGGATGGTGCGAACCAACGTCAAAACATTGGTTGAGGAACAGGTAGAAGATATGGGATCGGCGAAGGTACAGCTGTCCCTGTGGATCATGTGGAAGAAGAAGAAATCAAACCAGGAGGGGGTCAACGACGAGCACATTGAGGTGAAAAAAGCCTTCAATAGTAATATGACCTCGGTCTTCCAGGGTAGCGACGTAGACGACATGCTGGACAGGATGCTTGCCCAAATCAAGACGCACGTGGAACATCCTGCACTGCCCCAAAGTGGCTTCACGATCAGTAGAATCCTACACCTTGATGTAGATTTCCATAAGTTGCGGCTAACAAGGGGCTCCTCGTATATAGGGATACCTAAATGGATAGCCTCAAAGAAGGCCGTAATTAACCCAAAAAATGAAGATGAGGAGTGCTTCAGGTGGGCCGTTATAGCATCTCTGCACCATACCGAGATTGAAAGAGATCCACAAAGAATTACTAAGCTGGGACCCTACATAGACCTCTACAATTGGGAGGGTATAGAGTTTCCAACAAGTATCAAAAGCATATATAAATTTGAGGAGAATAACAAGGACATTGCGGTGAACGTCCTGTACGTGACGGGGAAGAAGATCAACATCCTACGTCGATCGGTGCACAACGGACGTACCAAGGTGGTGACCCTGCTGCTTATCACCGATGATAAAAAGACTCACTACACGGCCGTTAAGAGTCTATCGAGGCTCCTGGGCAAGGATACATCAAAGAACACAAAATCGATGCACTTTTGCCTGAATTGCCTACAGGCCTTTCCTACAGTTGAATCAAAGGATAAGCATTATCGATATTGCAAGGACCACGAGGCTGTTAAAATTACGATGCCGGGAGAGTCCGAAAAATGGTTATTTTTATATAGGGATGGCCAGATGCAATTTAAGGTACCATTTGCTATCTATGCGGACTTCGAGGGTCTACTCATACCGGTAGAGGAAGATGCCAGGGAGACCAAGACAAAAAAGCTGAACAGGCATGTACCATCTGGCTGGTGCACGTATAGTACCTTTGCCTATGGATCCGTACCGGACCCACTAACGGCGTACCGCGGCAAGGACTGCGTGACGAGGTTCGTGAACCATCTGGAAGACGAGGTGAGGCGTCTCTACAATACCTACCCGCAGCAACCCATGCAGCCCCTAACAGAGGTGCTAAAAAGGGAACATTACGAGGCATCGAAATGTCATATCTGCATGAAGCCCTTTGACGGCTGTGAGTATAGCCGTAAGGTTCGGGATCATTGTCACTATACGGGGCTCTATAGAGGTGAAGCGCACGCGATTTGTAACCTCAGATATAAAATACCTGGCCATATTCCCGTCATCTTCCACAACCTCTCCGGGTATGATGCGCATCTCTTCATCCGGGAACTAGGTGAAAATATGACACCCAGGACATTGGATGTATAGCCGAGAATACTGAAAAATATATAAGTTTCAACGTTAAAATCAAGGTGCCGCTTGCAGGCATGGGATATGGAGATGGAGAAACGTACAAGACCATAGAGATTAGGTTCATCGATAGTTGCCGATTCATGCCTAGCAGTCTGGATAAGCTAGCGAGTAACCTCATTGGAACAAACGCAGCCGGTATGAAATGCCACCAGTGTGCAGATACCTGTCTTGAATTCCAGAGGATAGACGCCGAATACATGGCAAAATTCTGGTGTAAAAATTGCAACTCAAATACCACCTTTAATATCGGGAAAATAGGTTAAATAAGAATACGTGTTTACAATATATCTCTGTTTATCTCTTTCTCTCTATTCACTATCATAACTCTCGTGTCATCAAAATCGTCCCTCTTCTTCTGCCCAAGTCCTCTCCATCGTCGATGTCTTTACGACATTACATCTTCCCCTTCGCTAGACGATATGCACGTAGTCCGTATCTAAATGTAACAAAACAACAGCAGGCAACGTTCATATATAATGTCAGGGGTTTTGACTGCTGAACTAACTTTCTTTAACATAATGTCTTATATGGTCCTAATATTTACACATGGATAGTGTTCAGTATTTCCTCCACTGGTGAACTGGTCTTCTTGATCTGGTGGGATAAATTTTGCGATTTTGGTTGGGCGGTGTATAGTTTCTGAATGGAGGTTTGTTTGCGGGTTGCGATACTGGAAGTTGTGGCTCTATGGCGATGTCTTCCTCCTCCTTTACAATGATAGGAGTAGGTGCAGTTGTCGGGATACTTTTAAAATGAGAAATATTTCTTGTGATGTTGGATGAGTCAATTTCCGATTGAGCGGTAACCATTGTGTCATTTATTTTCGTAACTCTGTAGGGATGGATGCTGTAAGGAGTGGAAAGCTTATTGTACTTCAGTTGCTTGACAATGACACGGTCTCCTTCACATAACGATGGTTCTTTCGTATGTCGACGTTCATCTGCGTACTGTTTGTTCTTTATTTTGGCCGCTTTGTCATTGTCAGTGGCTTACCTCGGCGGTCGGTGTAAACCGACCGCAATTCGTTGATTCGCTCTGTATCGTTCGCCTGTGCTTTTTGAAGAACTTCTGCTTGCTGTATGGTGCTTTCTAAAGTCTTTCCTGTCACCAGTATTTCTTCCAAGGTTTTATCAGGATTTCTGAAGCTATATAAACGTAACTTGTTGTTAGTAGTAGAAAGTTCAATCTGTCTTTTGATTTCCAAATTTTTATCGTGAAAGTCACATTTTACTGCTTGTTCTTTTAATCGTATAAAATACTGATGTATCGTTTCATCTTCCTGCTGTATCATATTGCGAAATAAATATGTTTCGTAACTTTTATTTACTTGTGGTTCGAAGTGTTTTTCTAACGCCGCGATGACATTCGGATATGTTTCATCTTCTTCGCGTTCAGGCTTAACATTTTCATATATTTCATACGTGCTATCTCCAACGTAGGTCAACAACATAGCTAGTTTTTGAGACTCATCTGTGACACCAATAGCGTGACACAAAAGTTCAAATCTTTGTTTATACTTCTTCCAGCGCGAACTGAGTGTAGACACATCTTCTGTGGAAAACTCTGGAAAGGTTGGCAGGTTAAGATTTCGAACAGCCATCGCAAGTGCATAAAAATTTAAAATTACTTCACAGATAAGAATTAAATCTTGTCGAATTTAATCTTGTCGAATTTAATCTTCGTCTGTTATTCCCTTCTCCTCGTCGCCAGTTTAATATCGGGAAAATAGGTTAAATAAGAATACGTGTTTACAATATATCTCTGTTTATCTCTTTCTCTCTATTCACTATCATAACTCTCGTGTCATCAAAATCGTCCCTCTTCTTCTGCCCAAGTCCTCTCCATCGTCGATGTCTTTACGACATTACACCACCAAGCAATTAAACCAGGATCAGGTAAAGGCAAACGTACCATCCATGGCAAAGTTCATCGACAAAGATGATACTTTGAGGCTGATGCTTCGAAAGGGCGTATATCTGTATGAATACATGGATGATGGGCAAAAATTTGAAGAGTCGGAACTACCCCCCAAGGAGGCATTCTACTGCAAGCTGAATATGAAGGGCATATCAGAGTATGAATATGAATACGCAAAAAAGGTATGGAATGTCATCACTCCAGAGGGTGATAACGTTACCATGGTCGATTATCACGACATCTACCTGACCATGGACGTCCTGCTATTGGCCGACGTATTTGAAACATTTCGGGACGTATGCATGACAAACTATAAACTTGATCCTGCCCTTTTTTACTCCGCACCTGGCTTGGCATGGAAGGCGGCACTCAAGCATACCGGGATAAGGCTGGAGCTCCTTACGGACCCTGACATACTCCTGATATTCGAGAAGGGTATCCGTGGGGGTATAGTGCAGGCGGTACACCGTTATGCCAAGGCCAACAATAAGTACATGGGAGACCAATACGATCCATAGGTTGAATCATCCTATCTACAATATTTGGATGCCAACAACTTATACGGATATGCAATGTGTCAGGACCTCCCGACAGATGGTTTTAAATGGGTGTCGAATGTTGAGGCATTCACAGAAAGGCGAATAGCGAAGCTCGTTGAAGGGAACAGGCATGGGTACATTCTAGAGGTCGACATCGACTACCCCGAGGGACTACACGATAGACATAACGAGCTACCATTTCTACCCGAACGCAGGACGGTCCACAAGGTCGAGAAATTGGTACCAAATTTGGAAGACAAGCGAAAGTACGTGGTACACATCAGAGCCCTTCACGAGGCCTTAAAACATGGGCTTGAATTGAAGAGAGTGCGCAGGGTCATCCAGTTTAACCAGAAGCCCTGGCTTAAGAGCTATATAGATCACAACACGGGGTTGAGAACAAACGCGGGGAACGAATTTGAGAAAGACTTCTACAAACTTATGAACCTCTCGGTGTTTGGGAAGACCATGGAGAATATCCGTAATCATCGCAATATACAGCTAGTTACCAATGAGGACAAGTATACGAAGCTGGTGATGAAACCGAATTTCAAGGGTGGAAGCCGGTTCAGTAAGCACCTCCTAGGTGTTGAAATGGGCAAGACCGAGGTCAAGATGAACAAGCCTGTATATATAGGCCAGGCCATCTTGGACATGTCAAAAATGGTCATGTATGAGTTCCATTACGACTTCATGCAGCCCAAATACGGTAGCAAATTGCGGCTCTGCTATATGGATACGGACTCCTTTGTGTACCATATTAGAACGGAGGATTTTTATCGCGACATTGCCAACGATGTTGAAGATCGATTTGATACAAGTGCGTATAGCAAGGACGATAATAGGCCCCTCCCCATTGGCAAGAACAAAAAAGTCGTGGGTCTCATGAAGGACGAGCTTGCGGGCAAGGTTATGACCGAGTTCATCACCCTGAGGGCCAAGCTATACGCTTACGAAAGCCTTACAAAAGAGGGCGGTGATCGCAAAGCCAAGGGCGTGAAGAGATGTGTAACCAAGAAATCCATTACCCTTGACGACTATCGGCGATGTCTTGAAGAGGGCGTTGATATCTACAAAAGCCAAGTCCTGATTCAAAATAAGAGGCATCGGGTCTATACCCAAGAGGTATCAAAGTTGGCACTAAACAGGGCAGATGACAAACGGATCGTTCAACCCGATCAGATTACAACGCTTGCCCGTGGCCATTACCGCCTGGTGCCTATCCGGGAATAAAATGGAGGTGTGTCTACTAATTGCTATACTTCTACCGTATGCTCTGATTGCCTATGTTTTTTTTCGATACCACCGTATAATAAACAGGATGTCTGATCTTGCACGAGTATTCGACGAATCCGCAGAAACCAATGAACAGATAGAGAAACCTATCGATAAACGCCAAGCCCTGAAGGAAGCTCTACGCAAAGGCAAGGGACATCTCCTACCCCAAAAATGCACAGAGGGGTTTGTTGACAAGGCCCCAGAAGAGGCCATTGACAAGGTCCATACAGAGTACCTTCAACGTGAGCTTCAGGAGAAGGGTGAAAAGACCGCTAGGGTACTGTCTACCCATGTTATCAGCCTCTATGCCAGCATAATTGGAAATATTGTAGATATTGACAGTGTTGACGAATTGCGCAGGGATATTGAAGAGGATCCTATTATCCGAGACTCCATGACAGACTTGGGGATTCTTGTGTATTGTACCATTGGGAGGTGTCTGGCACCCATCTTGGTAGCGGGACATACTGCGAGGCATATGGGTAAGAAAAAAAAGAAACAGGAGGAGGAGACTAAGGAAGAGCCCCAGACGGTACTATAATAAAATGAGTGGAGAAGAACAAAAACAAGAAGAGTCATTACAAAACAAGTAAAGCATCCGGGTCGTGTGGCCCAGGGTCACAAGTTGCCAGCACTGATGAAGAAAAGAAAGGAGGAAATGAAACAACAAGAGGGTACTGTAGAGCCTGCAGTCAAAACCTCTTCTGGGGCCAGTTCCGTACAGTCGATGGACAATGTATACCTTTATGGCGTAGGTACGCTTGCCGTGCTCGCGATAGGAGTAGGCGTCTGGTATAAGTTTGGTAGAGGTGAAAATGATGGAGAATCTAACAAGCCAGCGACCAATCCAGAGCCTCGACAGGGGAAACAGGGCAAAGCCCGGCCTCATATTGAAATGTTCAAAATGTTGTAATATATAAATGACTACAAGCAACGTTACACCCAAGGAAAAAGAAATCCTGGATATGCTATACGAAACCATTGTAGACCTTAGTTTCACCTTTGCCTATGCCATGGCAGGTAAGAAATTTTTGGATATCTCACGACCATCTACAAAAATGGACATGAATGACGTACTCAAGATGGTGGCGTACTTCGCAGCAGGTAGGGCGAGTCGCGAGATGGCGGTGAAGAAGGGATGGCTCCCTGCAAGTATAGTTCCCAAACCTAAATAGGCCACCTGTTAAATTTTCTATTTGCCCTAAGAGGTAAATAGAAAATGGAGGATGTTGCCAGGGTATTGCACAAACAGTCAAGGTAATAAATGGAGGTAAAATGTTGCTATAAATGTAAAAAAGTGTTCCCCCCAGACATGTTCAAAATTAGAGGTAATGGCCGAACAAAAAGTTGCATAGGTTGCCTAGCTAAAGCGAAGGAGAGGAGGCGTACCAAATGCAAGGACCCTGTTATTGAATACGAATTAGACCCCATCGGAATAGACATGGAGATTAGGGGGTTTCAGCAGGATGAGAATTATCTACTTTTGTATACCCTGTTTACATACGACATCATACCCCAGTACATCGAACTCATCGGAGCACCTCCTGAGTTTGTCAACCCGGAAAAGGCACTGCTCCTTGCGAGGTACCGCAGAGTATTGCGATGCCTACGGGGTAAGATAGTATTTGATCCACTACCCCTCGAATATAAGACTCAACATACCAAGCTCTGCCCTGCCCGCCGGGGGTAAATAATCACGGTGGCGTGCTGATCTGTTGTATATGTGCCGCCCTGTACCCCAAAATCCATAATAGGAAATGGTCGAACTATTAATAAATGTTGGATGCTGTAAGGGACCCCCATACGGCAATCTTCACAGGCCCAACAAGCTGTGGCAAGACACAGCTTGTCCTGGATTTGTTGGAAAATGAGTATAAAAAGCACTATCACAATATCATCATCCTATGCCCTACCCTACAATGGAATACCACCTACCTTGAAAGGGCATCGCTCTGGAAGGACCCTTATGTGTTCCTGATAGAGCCTGGAAATGAGCTGTTTGAATGGATAGCAAAATTGTCGTCGCTGCTGGCAGGCGAGGAGAGTCTCTTCATAGTCTACGATATGATATCTGATGAAAGCCTCGACAAGCGTCGACAATCCCTACTTGAATTAGCTATTTCTGGCAGGCACAGAAGGCATAGCTTATGGCTCTTAACGCAGAGCTACACCGCCCTACCCAAGAATCTGAGGAGGCAGAAAAAAGCCCTGTTTTTGTGGTATCCAAATGAGAGGAGCGACATGAAAATGATTGACGAAGAGACTAACATGATCTCCGATTGGGGTGAGATCAAGGCCGAGTTGAAGAGATCCAAGCATGCATGCCTGTACGTGCGTCTTGAACATCCCAGGACCTGGAAGATTCTCGAGTGAAGGCCTCTGGCTGAGCATGGACTATAAGAAATGTCGCAGCTTATGTTCAACGCAGGAGCCATTGAAACCTTGTCCAGCAAACAAAATCAACCTATCTTCAAACTTGCCGATATTGGTATGTTTTTGGGCATTGAAAAGATTGCCGAGTCATATCGGGATATTCCTACCCTTGCGCGTCATGAGATGAACTTGATTACTAACCAACCCCCAAAGGGGGACCAAAATAGCCATGATACCTTCGTGACATTGGACGATGCATTGGAGATTGTGCGTCGTTCCAGAAAGCCCAAAGCTGTAGGGTTAATCAAATGGCTTGCTCGAGCAGGTGTGAAAAAACTACAAGACGAACTGAAGGAGCAGCGCCAGGCCCTAGAGGATAGAGACGCGACCATGGCGGTGATGGCGGGTGATCTGGAGGATAGGGATGATGAAATTGTCTTTCTTGGGGATGACCTAGAGGACAGAGATCGACAACTTGCAGTGCTCAAAGAACGGTATGTACCACATGCCCAAGATCCTGGAAAGGACAACATGATCATGATATACCGAAAACATACCACGCAGGACGATGACGAGTATCATCATCTTCCATACTACTGTGCGCGTGTGCAAAGACGTATTCTCCCCAAAAAAAGGAGATGGTTCAAAGACAACTACCTTAATGCGGAGGAGATTGTCGTCATCGAGAACCCCAACAGTATACACTCCTTTAATCGGTTTGAGGAGGATGGGCATGTGGAGCGTTACGGAAACCATTTCGGTCTTATTGACCTTACTCGGGATGACCTGTATGACCTAGGTGTTCCGGCACTAGGGGACTAGGCAGACGCTAATTTTAATACCCATAAGGGTATTAAAATATACATTTTTTGTCCCTTTTGGATGTATGTTAAAAGCCAGTGAAATATCAAAAGATGGAAGCATACATAAAACAAAATCAATTTACAATCAACTACAATATACAAGTACCCGTGCTACACTGTTGTATCAGGGCAGGGTCAGTGACTGGATATTGCCCTACCTGCCTGGAAAATTTTAAATATCGAGATGGGATATACTATGGGGGGTTTGAATATAAAACCGACGAAGAGCTTTTAAACAGGGTGGCGTCAGGCGAAAAGGCATGGGGTACATTTGTAAGAAGCGAGATCGACGAGGATTTAGAGGATGATATTGAACGACTGGGGCTCCATTTTGTTGATGCTAGGGAGAACAACCATGGCGCATTCTGCTATCAAGTCATCAAGGATAGGGATTTGAAGCTATCGGATTTGGCTGATATATCAACAATAGGCAATATACTCAACTTTCCGATACCAGATAGACGCGTTGCCCTATATGTAGCCCTCCTGGTCATCTCGCTTCTGTCGTAAGCAGCCAAACCTTCCAGGCCCTGAAGGAAAACAAGGAGCTCAGTTCTCAGGAGTACCTCGGGTGTGATATAGCTACGCTGCGGGCCCATATCGAGACCCAGTTTGTCGATGGGATGAACTGGGACAATTATGGGGAGTGGCACATTGATCACAAGGTGCCAATTAAATATCGAGAAAATGGAGATGATCCTTCGCTTATTGAGGTTGGTAGGAGATTGCATTTTTCAAATACGCAACCTATGTGGGCAAGCGAAAACATATCAAAAGGCAATCGATATATTACGGAATAGGCGCGACTTGTCTCCCAGAGCTTGCGGAATGAGTGCCTATTTTTTGTGGCCTTGATAAGCCATAAAAAATATTACCACTTTTTAACACCCTCTGGGGGTACCTGAACATCCTCTGGCACCTGCATCAATTCTTCCGCAACAAAACTACAATCAGGACCGTCTTTCAAATAGTACAAAACACGACTGCCTGCTACAATACGATCCAACCTATACATTTTCCTACCCCAAACGGAGTCGGTTGCGCGCCTTTTCGAATCAGCATGCTCCTCCCCTGGCTGTAGCAGATACAAGTACAACCCATCCTCAGGTAAGGGTTTTTCTTCGGGGTATTCTTGACTTTTCGCAAGCGGGACATCATCGAGCTTAATAGCCCTGTTAGGTTTTAGGCCAATCATGGCAGTCTTGGTATTATTGAGACTTTTTACTATAATGTACAGATGCTTGACCCAAATGGTACTAGGCTCCCCAGAGGCCAACTCTTGTGCATCTTGAGGCTTAAAGAGTCTTTCGGCAAGTACCTTGTTGTAGGACTCTACAAAGGCTGTGAAGGTATGGTGGTACTTAGTGGTGGCCCTCTTAATTTCAACTCCCTTATCCCCCAGTAACTTTGTTACATCCGATTTGAATTCGGAGCCATTGTCACATTGAAAAATCTTAGGGTATCGCAAAGGCCCTGCCCTGTAGATGTCCTTGATCATATCCGCGACCTCGCCGGCTTTTTTGGTACGTAGGGGTCTCGCTACCTTGTACCTTGAAGCAACGTCAATACCCGTGAGAATGTACTTGTACGTATTGCCATACAGCCGATCATGAGGCATGTACAGTAAATCAAACTGATGCATCTCATTCGGTGTTGTAATGGTGAAGTGTGGATAATCGATCTTTTTAGGACCTTTGAGACAACCAGTGGGTTACTAGCTTTTTGGATAGGCCGCTCTCCTTAGCGAGTAATTTGATAGCCTTGCGTCCAACCCAGAGATGCTCCGGGGTGTAGTAAATTTGGCTTAGCTTTTCAGCCTCTTCTTCCGTAACAACGTGCGTTTTTGACATGTCTTTATTATATGTCAAAAACGTTCTTACAAATACCTGTAGGCTATAAAACCTAGCAGAGACAATGATCCAACAATGAAGGTCAATTCCCCATCTTGCTGTGGTTTGGAGGGTAGATAGAAATCAGACAATTGCGGGTCCTTATTGCTTGATGCTATGTAGTATTTATAGAGGTCGTCATCCAACTCTTTTAAGCTTTTACCTGCCTTTATTTGCAGTTCCCTTTGCTTAGCAAACCAGTCAAGCTTGGCCTGCCTATCCCTGATCCATTGAGCTTGGGCCTCATTCAATTTTTCGACGGCCTCGTCATGTCTTTTTCGTTCCGCTTCCCCATGTCCCGAAAGTTTACTAAATAGATAGTTCGTGCCACTAAAGGCCAATGCGTTGATTGCCGCACCTGCAACAATGACAGCGATCGTTGCCATTTATTGTTTGCCCTTCCTGCATTCCTTGCAGCGATACTTTATTTTATCATGGGGGCAAATTTGACTTCCTTTACACTCTTTACACAGGGCTTTCCTTTTTTCATGCTGGCAGATTTGACTACCCTTACACTCCTTACACTGGGCCCTTCTCATGCTCGCAAATCTGACTACCCTTGCATTCCTTGCAGCAAGCCCTCTGTCTTTCATGCTCGCAAATCTGACTACCCTTGCAGTCTTTACAATAGGCCCCCTGCCTCCCATGGTGACAAACCTGATTGCCTTTGCATTCTTTACACTGCTCCCTCCGCCTACTACCATGTTCCTCACAAATCTCAATTCCCTTGCAGTCTTTGCAACGAGACCTCTGCCTTTCATGGGGGCACATATAGCGTTTCTTTTTATCGAGGCATTTGATGCACATTTTTGTTCGTTGACCGTTTCCTTTGATCCTGAAATTTTCTAAAGATAAAAAGTGTTTGCATTTTGAGCAGCTCTTGCTTTCCATATTGATTTGTATTTGCCCCTGGGACAAATACAAATTGTGGTCACTAATATTCCACGGAATGAAACCGTATTTATTCCGACTGTTTGCCCTTCTTGCAGTCTTTGCAGTGGGCCATCTGTCTATCATGGGGACAAATCTGACTGCCCTTACATTCCTTACAATAGGCCCTCTGTTTTTCATGCTGGCAGATCTGACTGCCTTTACATTCCCTACAATAGGCCCTCCTTTTTTCATGGGGGCAGATTCGACTACCCTTGCACTCTTTACACTGGGATCTTATCCTCTCATGGTGACAAATCTGACTGCCCTTACATTCCTTACAATAGGCCCTCACCCTTTCATGGGGGCATCTGTTACGTTTAATTGACGCCTTCTTAATATATTATCCAGGCATTTGATGCATGTCTTTGTAGTTTGACCATTTTTAACCACCTTGAATGCATCTGGTAAAAGACTCTTTTTACAATTTGGGCAGCTGTTGGTTTCTTCCAAATGTTTGCTCTTCTTGCATTCCTTGCAGCGATACCTCAATTTCTCATAAGGGCAAATCTGACTACCCTTGCATTCTTTGCAGCAGGCTCTCCTTTTTTCATGCTGGCAGATTTGACTCCCCTTGCACTCTTTGCACTGGGCCCTCTGTCTATCATGGGGACAAATCTGACTGCCCTTACAGTCTATGCACTGGGCCTTCTGTCTATCATGGGGACAAATCTGACTGCCCTTGCATTCCTTACAATAGGCCCTCACCCTTTCATGGGGGCATATTTGATTTCCCCCACAGTCTTTACACTGCTCCATCCGCCTACCATGGGGGCATTTGTTTTTGGCACGTTGCTGTTTCTTTTTATCCAGGCAACCTATGCATGCCTTTGTAGTTTGACCATTTCCCAGCATCCTAAATGCATCCAAGGCCAACACTTTTTTACAATTTGGGCATCTATTTTCTTCCATATTGATTTATATTTGCCTCATGGGGACAAATATAAATTGTGGTCACTAATATTCCACAGAATGATAACGGCCGCCCAGGATGTTTAATTGAGCATCTTGAAGCAAGTACACATAGCATCTGATAACCCCGGTTCCGTCGGCCTTTTTTGTCATATGGAGAGTAATGCCGTCACTAAGCCCCTGTAGGGGCCTCCCGCTACCGTGCAGGCCCGGATCCGGGCTTGCTCTGAAATCGACGAAGAGCGCATATCTCTCGTTGAAGAATTGGCCAATCGTTACCGAAGAGTCGTGACTACCAAAGAGGTTGACAATCTGCTCTAGATGATCCTTAGGCAGCATGGCATGACTATACAGCTCATTAGGTTCACCTTCCACCGTGATGGATATTTTTTCAATCTTTGGATTATAAAATACCTCATTTACACCAGCGTAAGCCTTCACTTTCCCGGGGTCTATAAAGAGTAGCAAGACACCTTTCAGACTCTTTGCGGGTGTATCGATCTGGAGGTTATAGCTTGTATCCGATTTTTTCATGGTCACCACCTTGCTTCGAAGTATCCGTTCATAGGGTAACGCGAGACTACTATACCTTGACATCATGGCACTTGCTAGGCCCTCGTGATTGACCTTGTCAAATTCTAGGGAAATATTGCTTATTTTATAGGCGGCGTCGGCTGCTTTGGCCGCGGTAGATCCCACGGCTGCCCTACCTACATCTTTGATCATGTCGCTGTACGATGCAAAATGTAGGACAAACTGCAATCTGTCATGGAGCCCTGCCTTGTAAAAAGGGAGATCATTTGTAAGCTCAAACATCTTGCCCAATGGGATGCAAAAAGTGTTGCCATACGCCGCGGCGATGGCTTTTTCCTCATCAGTCCCGACGTACTCAGTAGCCTTGACCTGCAGGGCTCTGATGGTACCATCATTGGGGTTGATTCCCTCTTGGATGAGATTGTTCTCCCTATCAAACTTAGGGAGCCAGAGGTCCCGGTACACTGCCAGGATATTGTAATCAGGTATATTCTGTACCTCGTTGCCATTCAAGGTGATGCGTAGATTTCGCACCAGGCTTTTGCCTATGTTGCTGACCAGGGTACGCTTCGTGTTGGTCCCCGTCGGCACTAGGTCAAATAGTAGCTTGATGTTCCCCGGAAAAATGACATCATTCTGTCCTAGGTTGGGAATATCCACGTACAAGTCTTCATTCTGGTTGATTGTAGAGGGTACGTGACTCACCTTGACGCGCTGCCGCTTTTCCTTAATGGCAAAAAGCTGCTTCGTTTCTGCGTAGGGGTCCAATGTAGTTCCAAATGCACTCATTTATTATGGAGGGATTATACAATAACTGCCAACTAATCCAGTATTTGATCACGATCTTCCGGATGAGGAGGGTGGGAGGGATGATAGGCCCGATACTACGTCAAAACTTCCATCAACGCAGCAACTTCCATCAACGCCAGGGCTCTCAACCCAAGGAGAACAACAGGGTACTCCGGGGTCTATACTTGAGGAGCAGAGAAAAAAAATATTAAAATCAAAGGTTGATAGCCTCTATGCTCATCTTAGTCAGGATACGAGGCTGCTGGGGAAGCTTATAATGATACCCTATGATGATTTTAGGGTGGAGGGGGAACGTCTTTATTTCAAGGGTATAGATATTACGGAGCGTATTTACAAGGAAAAAGGTGCTGTATTTAGATCTCCCGGAGCCATAACCTCAAATTTGAAGGTAGACCTCGTGCGGGCTATGGGTTTCCCAGACTATGTCACTACACCCAACAAAGGTAGGGCAGCGGCCCGGGCACTTGGGCAACAGATTGATGACATTGTGGGGAAGGACAGGGCTGCCGATAGCATTTCGATGCAATCTATAGAATCGATGGAGGAATTTGTGGATGCCACGGATAGCTTTATAGAAGAAACTTCATTTGGTGGCACTGATGAAGAAGGTATCACTGAACGTGAAAGAAGGGGGCTTAACCTCGAACTCCAAACCATACGGGGCAACTTGAAAAGCCTGAAAAACAAGATGATCACATACGATAGCGAGATCGACAAGGCAAGGGGTAAAGTGAAAGAATTCGAGAAGCAGAAAGCCGGGGCAGCTAAGGGACAGCAAGATATCCTTGATGGGAAAATCAAGGAGCTTGAGGATAAGATTGAAAAATTGAATGATAAAAAAAAGGCCACGCAGAATGCACATGGCTTACTTTCCTCTCAAATTTACAGCCAGCTGAGGACCATCAAGGAGACCCTGATGAAAATCGCTGGAGATGACACGTCTTTGCTGGAGAAGCTAAGGATCCTCTTCAGGGAGCAGGGTATAACCATAGCGAGCATAGTCTCAGCTATTGGCCTATTAATAAGCACCATCGTACTTGCAGCTACGGGAGGGGGTGCCGCAGCGGGTGCTGCAGGAGGAAGTGCCGCAGGGAAGGGGTTTGTAGAGAAGCATCTTGAAAGGCTCGGAAAGTTCCTGAAATACCTAGCAGGTAAGGCAGGTGTTGCATTGCCGGGGATCATGGGCACAATAGTCTCATTCTTTTTGAGGGTAGCGGCAACTGTTGTCGAATACGCAGCCAAGCTTCTGCACATGGCAATCGCTGCCGCCGTTGGGTTTGTCGTGGTCTATGTAGGTAAGGTGTAATATTTAGCTATTTCTTCAGCCATATGTAGGCAATAATAAGGCCCACGCCTGTCATGATTAATGCGGCCTTGGTATCCTCGTGTTGGTTTTGTGGGGGTTGTTCAGGGGGATGTATAGGAGGTGTTGGTGGTATGGTATGCCTGGGATGTAGTTTGATATCTGCCACATGTCTGATGGTATGCCCGGTATGCCTAAGGGGTGTAGCATGTATAGGTATTTTGGTAATATGCTTGGGGGTGTAGTATGTATAGGCGTTTTGGTAATATGCCCAGGGGGCGTAGTATGTATAGGTGTTTTGATAGTATGCCTCGCAATAGGTTTGTTATTCACATCAACCTGTGCCCCCACATTTACATTGGCAGGTGCGATCAAAATATTGTTGTTATACCCCTCAATCTTACCTATACGTAGGTTCATGTCCGAGGGCAACATGTACACGCTGGGCATAACGGCAAAATTCACTGGTGTTCTAGCATATTGCAACACCTTCTGGAATTCCGTGATATCATGCCCCACATTCTCTTGGCGTTGTACCATGGCTTCAAATTTCTGCATTAAAATCTGTCTTGCTGTGTAGTTGTCCGCACCGGACCCGAGTAAGGATGCCTTGGCCCCTGCCTGCGACCCAAGTAATAGGACCACATAAACCCTTATACTCTCGCTTAGTTTGGCCAGGCCTTCCGATGTCAGACCTTGACTTGCTGGGATGATGAATTTGGCCCAATCACCATCAACCTGTGGCCACCATCTTCCGTTAGTCAATGATGCCGATACTGATTTGGTCTTGTATAGACCGTTGGGGTCCGCACCATATTCGCGACATACCTGCGCATACCCGGAGGTTGAGTAGGGGTTTTTGTACTGACTAAAACCATCGTTAAAAGACATGGGTACCTTGATCCTTGCCAGGATACGACGTATATGATAGTATACATGGAATTTGAATATGGAGTTTACAAGTGGTACGGAGCCTGTTAGGTGCTTACCGGATATACCTAGTGGAGTGCTTGCGCAATGGGTTGCAAAGTTCACCTGAATATTCCAGTAGTCCAGGGCTTGTCCTCTTGTCCAGCCCTGAATGACAGGGTCGTTCAGGTAGGTTGTTGTAACCTTGATGGGGTATTTGGTAAGCTCGGGGAATGCCACAGAAATGTGTGACTCCGTCGATACATACAGGTCCTGATGCTCCAAGTTGGTTACACCAAGTGGCCATTCTCCCCTGTTGGGCTTGTACCTTGCCTTGGGGTTGTATGAATATATGTTCATTCCTTTCTTGTAAGAAGAAAGGGATGAAGCAACTATATATTACTGATATTGCGAAACCCACAATATTCGAGGACTACTTGGGACAGGACACGAGAATTGCCCTGAAATCGATAAGCATCAGGCTCATACGGCTGAACCTTTACAGTGATAATGAATTTGTCATACGTAAAATGGGGCCTGATCAAAGAGAAATTAGGATTGAGATTATGAACGGCCTATATAGGATAGAGGATTTGGCGGCTATTGTGAACAGCCAGGCGCAGGACAGGATCAAACGGTTTGTCTTGAAAAATGGACTCTGTAGGCTCCGTGTCAGTGACGGGTACACGGTGGTTATTCATCGACAGCTTCAAGACCTCCTGGGTCTCCTACGACCCCAGTAAAAAGTACTATCAGAAGGGGGACTATGATTCCTTCTACAAGACTGATATATGCCACAGATTGAGACTTGTTTGCCCTTAGCTGGATGAACACGACTGCCTGCTGGATGGTAAAAAGTCTAAAATTCTGGCCCTGCTTCCCACCAAGGAATTAAACGATTGGGGGGATATGCTGACCTGGAGTTTTGATACCCCAATTTACATGCCCTTAAAAGGCTCTACAGATTGCCTCGAGTTCATGCTAACAGACGAATTACACCATGAGAAAAACGTTTCGTTCACTGGGATAACCATGCAGCTATTGATAGAATAAAGATGAGCGGCAAACTATACCCTAGTTTGCCGAGTGCACCTGCACAAAGTGCCGATATACCCGAGGAAAGCCAAAAGTATAGGCTTAGGAAGATCGGGGATATTGAAAAGTACCTGCGGGATGAGATCAAGTAGAGGAACAGACTCGCAAAGAAGTTCAAGATGCATGGGACCTGGGTGAGGTATACGGACCATGGCCTGTTAGGTTTCAGCGTTATCACTTCAGGGCTTGGTATAGGAGCTATGGCCTCTGGCCTAGGGGTACCTTTGGCTATTGCAATGGAGGGTATTAGCATAGCAATGGGGATTGGGAAAACCGGTCTGAGAAACGCCGGGAAGAGGTTGGGTGTGAATCCAAAAAACATGAGACTATAAGGTTACTCGCGGAGACGAAGCTGAATTCCATTATTGATCTTATCTCAAAAGCAATTGAGAATGGAGTCATTAGCGACTATGAGTTCACCCTCATAGCACAGGAATATAAGAAGTATATGCTGCTAAAAGAACAAATACGTCAACGTGTTAGGCAGATCGTTAATGCCATTAATGAACAGGAGCGTGCCCAGCTAGTTGCAAAAGGCCGAGAGGAAGGGAGGCAAGAGGTACGGGATGAAATTTTAAAAAACGTTCGACCTGCGCAGTATGCAAGCGCTATGTAGACCCTCCACCTGAGTATAGGCCTTAATTTAATATATATTTTATAGGTCATACAGGACCTGGTTTTTTAATCCTCACCCAGCAGGGATTCTTTTTTGAAGTCCCTATACCGGCATTCCACAATATGTGCCTGAGGATAATGGTTTTTGCCCTGCACATACACCGATGAAATAGCCATGATTGCACTGACTTGACATGGCTCATCATAGGGCACCGGCATACCATGGAATTTAGTCGTGATGGCATCCTTGTAGTATTTAAGCTTGGCATTGATGTAACGGTCCTTTTTCACAGGCTCTGTCGTCAATTGCTCAGATATCAACCCGGATATCTTGTTCCAGATTTGGCGATACTTGGCAACCCAACTGGGTACTCTTCAAAATCAAGACTCATTGCCGGTACTGCATTGGCGTTGTACCGGCTGACCCCATGTGGGGACCATATTTTTGGTGTTTTTACCCTCAGGGCTACCACGAGGTCTTGTGTATGATACCCTACTATATACCCATTATCCTTACCTCCATTGGCAGGTATTGGATCTGAAACCGTCAGGCAGTCCACATTGATATCATTAATGTCTGTAAAGGTAGTCGCAAAGCTGTAGAAAATTTTAGGGTTGACAATTTCTTCTTCAAATTGTAGCATCTTGTTTTATTGTAATTCAAACGACTTCAGAGAATTGCATGTCATCGTACATGCACAACCACCTCCATTATACGTGATGTATTCCTGGTAGCAGTACCAGCACAGCATTTTAGCTTTCACCACAAACCTTCGTCCACAGGTACACCTGTCATACTCATCCAGAATACGTTCACAGTCCTTACATTGTTCTTCCATTTATTGATGATTCCAAGGCATCAAGACGATCATCTAGGTCCTTAATACTCCATTCATTCTCCTTCTCTGATTCTTTTACTAATGCCAATGTCATTAGCGGCAGGGTTATACCGATGCCGGCTATAAAGGCCATGACTACCGCACTTCCAAATATATCAAATTTTCTCTGACAGTTAATGCACATTTATTAGTAGTAGTATTTTGATTTCATCTTATATCCCCGAAGGGTTGTAAGATGACTTATGAATTTCACCTACATATTGAACCCTTCAGGGGCCTTGCTGCACATGCCTTGGGTCTTGAAACGGCCCGGCACATACCCGAGCGCATAGAGATACTTTTCAACGGCTTCGTTGCACATGTCTTGCGTCTTGAACCAATCCGGTACATATTTGAGTGCAGGAGGATCCCTTTCAACATATTTGTTACACATGTCTTGCGTCTTGAACTTACCCGGCATATATTTGAGCTCCGGCTCGTACTTTTCGGCAGCCTTGTAGCACATGTCTTGAGTCCGGAACCTGTCCGGCACATATATGAGCGCATAGGGATTCTTTTCAACAGCCCTGCTACACATGCCTTGCGTCTTGAACTGATCCGGCACATACTCGAGCGCATAGGGATTCCTTTCAACAGCCTTGTGGCACATGCCTCGCGCCTTAAGCCGATATGCCATATCCCCTCAAGTATATAGGGATTATTTTCAACAGCCTTGCTACACATGTCTTGCGTCTTGAACTGATCCGGCACATACTCGAGCGCATAGGGATCCCTTTCAACAGCCTTGCTACACATGTCTTGCGTCTTGGCATGGTCCGGAATATCCTTGAACATATAGGGGGCCTTGTCGGTAAATATATTGCACATGTCTTGCGCCTTAAGCCAGCTCATTTATATATACAAACTTCAACAAAGTCCGAAGATTACATCTACGTATTGGATGGCATCTTTTATTGCGCATGCGTTAATTTTTGGAATTCCCCTTGCGTCAAGTCGCCCCCAAATCTGACGAGGTGCCTCCAGTCTGGGGAAGGCCTTCCTTTATAGCGCCTTTTCAGTAGCCACATTTCGTACGCACTATCATACACCTTTCGCTCCTCCACGTAAGCCAGGCAGCACGCATTACTACAAACGTAGCCCTCGTACACATACTCACCATTATCACCCATATGAGCAGCCATGTTTTCCATCACATGAAAAAATCCAGATTCCGTCTTATGTTTTGTGCTCAATTGTGGAGGATTGTATATCATAGGGCACCTGACGTCTATTTTATCATACAGTTCTACAGAACACCAGTAACAGAGTACAATTTTATTATAACCGTTCCAACAAGGTCAGGTGTTTGCTGAGCATGTTGTTCACATCTTTACTGCGCATGCGTTAATTTTTAGCATTCTATAAGGGAAATCCCCCTGTATAATGCGCTAGAAATCTTTTGACTCATTTGCAGCATTGATGACGTCATTAAATGTTCCGCTGAATTTTAGGGATTTGCGCTAGAAATTTTTGACTCATTTGCTGTATGATAGGGACTTGTGTTGGATGGTATGGGAATTTGTTGTGTTTGACCGTGGGCGTGCGCGTGTGCGTGCGCGAGATGTGCGTTGCGCCAGAACATACATTTCTATATCTCTAGTAAGTCATTTTCTTATTATTTAAAAAATTAATTTTAAAAAAATTCACGAAAATTAATCCCTGTGAAATTTAATTTCCTTAATATATTTAGCTGTGGAACACACAGCTTCTAGTTTCGGCTGAAAGCTCGAACAAAATCCTGATCTTCTGAGATTTAAGTGAAGATATGTGTATCTCGGACGCGGTTAGTAAAATTGACGTTTAATCTGCGATTTTAAAAGTTGCATAGCTCGGGTTTGGAAAAGATCTCTTTTTGTCTTGTAAATACTTTGTATGTTTTCTATGCTTCTATATGCTAATAAAGATACCATCACATCCATGTAAATCTTAGTAAAATCATTTTTATTATCTTGGCTATAACTGGCGTATATATATAGCAGGCCAGCTAACGTGGTCAGTGTCAGTAGATAGCAATAGACGGACAGCTAGCTAGCTATTTTGTGCTTTTCTCCAAAGTCTTTCATTTAGTTTGGTATAAGTGCATTTTGTGCTATCAATCGTTATTACTTCTTGTGTTATCTTTTACCAACCTGAAGCTAGCCACAAAAGTAAGGAGGCATATAGCTATAAATCTTGTAATAATAACCATGCAAATTTTAGCTGCAATACTCTGCTTAACAAAGTATCTTTCCATACATCATAGTTTATAGTGTTAGCTTCACAGCAACAGAATAAAATATTTTATCCCAGTGGTATAAAGTTTAAATGGAGTTTCAATGTTTACGTTTTGACAGGATTTCCACGCTCGTGTATAAAATCTGAAAAATCGACAGATAATAAAATGCAGACTATATAGAAGAAGAAAATTAACAGTCGGTGAGAACTGATAATTAGCCTGTAACAGGATAGTTAGTCGATGCTTATACGGCTATAATACGGTGGAGATCTTTTTTGCCTAAATTTCCACAATTTTCTTCAATATGTCGATATTGTAGGTATGCCTTCCTCATATTTTTCATGCCTGACTACGTTTTTTCAATGTTTTTCCATAAACTCAGCGTTGTTGTTTCAAGAGCATTCGTAAATTGAATCAGCTAGTTATATAATATACACTATAAATATGGAACTGAGGCCATACAGTACCAGGAAAGTCCGTATTTATATGGTTAATTAGCCGGTATTAGTTTGAAAATGAATATCTTTCATGCACAGTCGTTTCTTGTTCTTATTTTGTTTTTTATTGGAGCATAACATGCTATGAAACTAGGTAGATGACTATTGTAAGATCGATATCGAAGAAAAGTGTAGAAATTGAAGAAATAAGATCTCTACCGTATAATTAGCCACATAAGCAGCTAATTTTACTGTGTACCGTATAATTTCCTGTAATGGCTAACTGTCCTTTACAGGCTAATTATCAGTTCTTCCCGATTGGTTAAGTTATGATTAGAAAAATTGTTAGGCTAGTAGCATTTTTTCACTGATGTATGTTGTAAATTAATCTGCATGCAAAAATTGTAATAGGCTGGTTGGTCTACGGCTTATTGCATGTTTATTTTGCCTGTCGATTTGCACAAAAGATCTTGGGAATATATGAAACTAGTCTGAAATTGCTCAGATTTGTAGAAATTTTCTGCAGACCAGGTCTGAAAGGGCGTTCTATTGGACTAGCCTTCAACCCATGAAACAAGGGATGGCTCAGATATTTTTAGACTTGCCATCCCTTTTTCGGGCGTCCTCAGCACAAAATGACAATTCGGCTACCAGTTTGAATAAAATATGTATATTATTGAGCTTGCTGCTCAGTGACTAAACAGGAGGGGTTCTACAATTTTGCCAGCCTGTTTAATTTTTCCTCTGTAAAACAAGCACCAAAAGCTCATTTTTTATTAGTTATGCTATGAATAAAGTATTTTCAATGTAAGCTCAAATGAGCCTGTTTTTTGTGATACACACTTTTTTTTTATAAGAAACACGCTTATAAGAAACCCGAGGCTCAAAATTTGAAAATATTAAGTACCTCAAGCTCCTCCAGACCATAAACTATTACAGAAAATATTAGTGAGCTCTTAGCACTTTTTTTAATTGATCAAATAGTAGACAAAACTAGAACTATATATTAAGAAAGAAACAACCCTTCATTTCCAAAAGCGAAATGAATTATCAGAAAGCAATACTCATACTACTAACACAGCACTAGTATATATCACTTATGTACAAACAAAATCATTTGAACTTTAAAGAAATAGGTCAAAAATGTTTCCATCGTTGGTAAGCTCATCTACTTCCATGTCGTCAAAATTAAGAAACAGTTAAGAAACTTTTAGCCTCAAAATCAGAAAAAAATAAGAAACTTGAGGCTCAGTAGTCAAAACTGGTTTCTTATAAAAAAAAACAGCGTGTACAGTATATATATTCAATCTTGTCTGTGAGAGGTAATTAATTGGCATGGTATACGACAGACTGTAGCCTGTTTATTATTTTATTTGATCTGAAGTTACATGGGTGTTTTTTTTTTGAAACAGCATTTCAAGTAACACATATACCTGTATCCTGATGGTCAATGTGGTTTATTGTATTGACTGCTTGACCGGTCATTGTTTAACATTATACCTTTATAGGGAAACAGATTAAGTGAAATAAAATATGTCGTCTGACAGTTTTTGCTATAGCAGACCTCCGTAAGAGTTTTACTGGAAGCACTCCACACCGGTTGTGCGAAATGGTTTAACTGGACTATATGGTCAACCTAAATTGCAATGCTAACCTTTTGTTGCTTTAATGAATTTCTTATCTTCCATGCCTTAAAGTGTTTTCTTGATGCTGCATATACTTTATTGACATAAACTAGCTCCTATGCAGGGATTTTGTTTTATTAAAACATGCTTTTACTGGTACAACTTTTATTAGAAACCTTATTTACTCAAAAAATGATGTAACTTTATTTCATTATATTTCAGTCTTGCGTTTGTGAAAAGGTTTAAAAAAACGATATTTAGTAATTAGTCTAGCATCACCTGTTGCAAATGCTAGGCAAGCGGGCTTAAGTTTTTTATTGGCTTGCGATACGTCGATGATTAGAAATAGGCTTTGTGTATCCTAGAGTAACAAAAAAACCAGCTCCGTTTTAACATTGGTTCCACAGCTTCATAGCTGTACAGCTTTCTTGTTTATATATTAGTTTCAACTAACCGATACAAAAACAATTAGTATGAAAAACATCCAACGATTTGATTGTTTTACGCTTTATTTTAACCCTATTTGGTAACATGGCTTTGTATGGAGCCATACTAACCGGTATGGGAAGCCATGATTAAAATGGTAAAAAAAATAAAAACAGCTTACATAGCACATAGCCCTTGGAAATTTTCTAAGCTAAGAAATAGCGACGAATAGCCCGGATCTGCCATAAAAATTAAAGACAACCAAGACGATAATAAACGTTATAAACAACAATTTCTAAACTGAGTAAAAATAGCGATAAAAGCAGGTATGTCGAGTCTAAGGCACTCCATAACATTCTGGCTATTGGCGCCGTGTAAGTTGCTAGCTCTAGTGGAAGTTTTGTAGTTTTTGTATGAAACTGAACCTTTCCTTCTTTCGCTTAACCATTCGTCTTCTGCAGGTTTCCATGTTTTTTTGGAAAGCATTCTTTGACTGAAAATATCTCAAGCAACATCTACATATACATTTCCTGCTGCCATGACTGTTTACTTGAGATGAGACGAGTCTTGGTAGGTTTTAATCTATCTGTCCAGATATAAGTAGTAGGTCTATTGCATTTTTATCGCCCGTAAACCATATGAGCTTGATAACTTTATCGTATCCAAACAAGTTTACTTTTATGTCGTTGTTTTTCGCGAACCTTGGTATGTCCTCTATGGTTACAGAAAGCTGTATGCCGTCGAAGTTTAGTTCCTTAGTGTGTTCCTTATATTCTAGTGTCCTTTGGGAGTTTCTTTCTGGTGGATGCAATGCTGATAGTATCGCGCAAATAAAACATCTGTTGTCATTGTTTTTAACGTTTATTACGGCCTCTTTTTCCTTTACCTGTTGTGGTAATTCAATATAGGATGATCCTCTCACCGGCTTAAACACATCGATTTCTACGTCCATACCTATAATCCTAGACATTATCCAAGCGGATCCATTTGTTGAAAAATCACCTAGGTTTTTTTATCCTCCTTAGAATGTCACGTACCAATTCCTCAAAGATATCATCATAATTTCATCTAAATACAGTTGACTCCCTCTAATTCGAATCTCTATAATTCGAATATTTCTATAATTCGAACGAGTGCTTAGTCACCGTCAATTTTCCTTAAGAAACTCTTATAAAAAACTTTCTACAATTTGAATTTTTCTAATTCGAAACTTTATATAATTCGACCAGTTTTTCAGTCCCTTCAGCACGATTCTCTCCCTAATTCGAGTGTAATCAGGGCTTTTAAAGAGGTTATGAATGCAATTTCAATCGTAGAAGATTACAGCATTTTTACATCGTTTGGTGTCGACCTGAGAAAAGCACTTGGTGATGTATTGTCGAAAGAGATCGTCCCTCCAATATAAAGCAATCAAATATTCAACAATTTTTTCAAATAGAGTTTCTTATTTGTGTAAACTATGAAAATAAAGATTGAATGAAATTTGCATTATGTTTTCTCCATTTTGAAATTAACGTAATTTCTCTCTGTAATTCGAATTTTCGCTCTCTGAAGCTGAAAGTTCGAATTACAGAGACTTTCTATAATTCGAACCTCTCTATAATTCGAACAAAAGTTTTTCCCCGTGGGAATTCGAATTAGGGAGAGCCGACTGTATTGTTCAATATATCTGTACTTGCCTGTCGTTAAGTCTAATTGTTTCAATTCTATTGTCACAATGAGGGTGACGGTATGTTGCTCCTGTATAACCTTACGTAAACCTCTTTTACATACCGATTTCCACCAAGACCTTCAACATCATCGAAAAAGTAGGTTTTCACAGCATTACCTGTTCCGGTCTCAATTAATTCTTGATTACCCCTTTGTGATTTGCAGACCAAACGGCGTTTATCTTGTCGGGTCCAACGATCTTCTCAAGGACCGATTTAGCGGCATATCTATTGTATTTGTAGCCATTTCTTTAGCCCAGAATGTTTCAATTCTGACTTAGTTTGACCGTGAGAAGTATCGTGTAAGAAGGGAATTTTCCATCACGAGCGAACTTCTATGTTGAGTGTATTGGGCCTAAGCGGGGATTTAGCACGGTTAATACGTCGCTTTAGCGCTAACCCAATGGTCGCTGATTCAAATTCCACTCGGTCCTTGTTTTCACTTACGCCGATAGATATCGCCTCCACTACAGATTGTATAATGTATATATGCCCTGTACTGTGTTCTACTACTGTACTACTGTTTTACTACCGTTCTATGAATTAATACTACTGTTCTGTAAATATATATTTAACAAGTCGTCTGTGTTTAAATACCATCTAGATCATGTTTGAATAGTTCAACGTAAATGCTTTGTATGTTGCCGATCGAACAGTACTACCTTTACTTGCTTCCAATTCAACAACTGGAACTGTTTTAGATTCTGGGGATGGTGTGACATACAGTGTTCCAATATATGAAGGGAATGTTATTAGACATGCCATACGCCATTCATTTTTGGCTGGTCGTGTGTTAGCCGAATTTTTGTGGAAATTTTTGGTATTAAACGATTATGACGTAAGGCTTGCCGTACCATGCGAAATAAAAGAAAAGCTCTCGTATGTGGCTCTGGATTTCGAAGAAGAATTAAAAAAGTCTACCGCCAATAAAAATTAAGAACGTAGTTTTGAATTACCTGATGGTGAAATGATAAAAATCAACAAAATGCGTTTCGGATGTCCAGAAGCGTTATTTAAACCCTCGTTTGTACAAATGGATTGTCCAGGTATCCATGAATTGGTACACAACTCTATATCGGATAGTGATGCTGGTATTCGTGACAAGCTTTATAGCAATGTTGTTCTATCAAGCGGTACAACGATGTTTCCTGGTTTTGGAGATCGACTTAAAAAAGAACTGTCCACGCTTGCACCTCCAAATACAAACGTTAATATCGCTACCATACCGCCCAAAAGTACGGTGCTTGGAGTGGAGGCTCAATTTTCGCTTCTCGCCCTGAGTTTGAAAATATATGTATTTCGAAGTTGGATTATGAGGAATACGGATCCGGTATCGTTCATGACAAATGTTTTTAAGGTATTTACTTTGAGGGTGAATACCATGCTTAATTGCAAAAAGAGAATTAGCTCAAGAGAAGAGATCTGGTGAGAAGAATGCAACCAAAAAATAAGACGATAGTGAAGTGGAAGCGCTTGTTCTGCGTAATGCAAAATTCGCGAAAAAGAACTTTGGTGACATTTTTCTCGTAATTTATACTTTTTTTAAAGACTTTTATAAACAAACATGAAATAAAGACTGCTGAAGTTGAAGTTAACGAATAGCGAATTACTCAATAATGTCTCGTGTGATATAATTTTCGCAAAATTGACGAAAAAATCGCGATATTCGTGAAAGTTAGTTCCCTTAAAGTGGTATTGTCTGACTTGTATGTCAAAAGTTATTTTTCTACTGCTATCTGGCAACAAAATGACGCATATGTCGGAGATGTGAAGAGAAACTCAGTAAACATGTTACTTTTTTACCTACTAGTCCTACTAAATCTTTAACTTGTTGATCTGTCTAATCTTTGAAGAAACTAAAATTTTTCATATTTGATTTTTGATTTATTTTTCTTCATTACGTCCAATTCGTACCAGCTCTTAGTACTTCACTTGTTGGAGTCAATACTCCACTATTTTCCCGTCAATTTGCTATTCCTTCAAGGCTATTTTTTTTGTTCTAGCTGGTTCATTTTATATTTAATAATTTATTTTAACCATACAATTTTGTATACATTTTTTTAACGTATTTTATATGTATATATATAACGATATTTATTTTAACAGAGACGAAAAGCCATTGTAAGATATGGAAATGCCCGAAATACATCATTATCATTATGATTATCATATTTTCATTAAACTCAAAAAGTAACGCTACTAAATTTCAGTTTTTCGTTAAGTTCGCATTTTCTGTTCCGCAATACAGATGAATACAGCAATTATTCTGTTAGTTTTTTCAAGGAAGTTTTTCAGGCTTTTTTTGGCATTCCAAGGACTTTGTTTTTGTAAGTGAAAAGAAAATCTTGATATGTTGGATGTTGATATTTTTTATAAATAAATTATTTTTGTAGAAACAATATTTATTCTGTAAGGGAATATGGCTAACACAAATTCTTCCAATATTGTGATCGATACAGGAAGTTATCTTTGTAAAGCAGGCTTCGCTGGAGAAGACATGCCAAGAGTTTCCTTTCAATCTACTGTTGGCCGCCCTCGTCATGCTAATATTAGCTTTAAAACGGATTTGAAAGAGGTTTACGTGGGAGAAGAAGCTCAGAAGAAACGAGATGTATTGTCTTTGAAGTATCCCATTGAACATGGTGTGATCACGAATTGGGATGATATATATCCTGTAAGTTTAGTTTCCAGAAAAAAATACAAAAGGCTGTTTCTTAGGTCAAAATTCTTGATGTAATTGTTGATAGAAATTTTCGCTTACATAGAAATTAGGAAAGCCTGAAAGTGTTTCTCTTCTTTTATCACTGCAGTAATATCCGCCAACGACTACTCCATCTTTCTCATGAGAATGCTGGACCATCTTTTAATATCTGTCAACGACTACTCCATCTTTCTCATGAGAATGCTGGACCATCTTTTAATATCTGTCAACGACTACTCCATCTTTCTCATGAGAATGCTGGACCATCTTTTAATATCTGTCAACGACTACTCCATCTTTCTCATGAGAATGCTGGACCATCTTTTAATATCTGTCAACGACTACTCCATCTTTCTCATGAGAATGCTGGACCATCTTTTAATATCTGTCAACGACTACTCCATCTTTCCCATGAGAATGCTGGACCATCTTTTAATATCTGTCAACGACTACTCCATCTTTCTCATGAGAATGCTGGACCATCTTTAATATCTGTCAACGACTACTCCATCTTTCTCATGAGAATGCTGGACCATCTTTTAATATCTGTCAACGACTACTCCATCTTTCTCATGAGAATGCTGGACCATCTTTTAATATCTGTCAACGACTACTCCATCTTTCTCATGAGAATGCTGGACCATCTTTTAATATCTGTCAACGACTACTCCATCTTTCTCATGAGAATGCTGGACCATCTTTTAATATCTGTCAACGACTACTCCATCTTTCTCATAAGAATTCTGGACCATCTTTTAATATCTGTCAACGACTACTCCATCTTTCTCATGAGAATGCTGGACCATCTTTTAATATCTGTCAACGACTACTCCATCTTTCTCATGAGAATGCTGGACCATCTTTTAATTTCTGTCAACGACTACTCCATCTTTCTCATGAGAATGCTGGACCATCTTTTAATATCTGTCAACGACTACTCCATCTTTCTCATGAGAATGCTGGACCATCTTTTAATATCTGTCAACGACTACTCCATCTTTCTCATGAGAATTCTGGACCATCTTTGCACAACACGGCAATGCGAAGAGGTGTTTAATCGACAAGATATTGCCTTTTTAGATAACAAAAAGACGACAGATTTTGTGTTTGAGTTTAAATGTGTTATATCATAGCAATTTAAAAAAGTGCTTTTTTATCTACAGCTTTGGCATCATACGTTCAACGAACTTTCTGTGAAGCCGGAAGAGCACTCTGTTCTTCTTACTGAAGTATGTTTGAATCCAAAAGTAAACAGAGAGAGAATCACACAAGTAAGTTGGATATTTTTCCTGATGGGTTGGCGATGTGCAAATTTACATATTATCAAAGGCGTAACCTTTTCAAATACCATTTAGATCATGTTTGAATAGTTCAACGTAAATGCTTTGTATGTTGCCGATCGAACAGTACTACTTTTACTTGCTTCCAATTCAACAACTGGAACTGTTTTGGATTGTGGTGCTGGTGTGACATACAGTGTTCCAATATATGAAGGGAATGTTATTAGACATGCCATACGCCATTCATTTTTGGCTGGTCGTGGTCTTACTGACTATATATGGGACTTTCTGTTGGAAAATAGTTATAATATTAAAAAAGCTGACGTACCATGCGAAATAAAACAAAAGCTCTCGTACGTGTCTTTGGATTTCGAAGAAGAATTAAAAAAGTCTAACGCCAATAAAGATTTAGAACGTAGTTTTAAACTACCTAATGGTGAAATGATAAAAATTAATAAAATGCGTTTTGAATGTCCAGAAGCGTTATTTAAACCCTCGCTTGTACAAATGGATTGTCCAGGTATCCATGAATTGGTACACAACTCTATATCAAATTGTGATGTCGATATTCGCGACAAGCTTTATAGCAACGTTGTTCTATCAAGTGGTACAACGATGTTTCCTGGTTTTGGAGATCGACTTAAAAAAGAACTGTCCACGCTTGCACCTTCAAATACAAAAGTTTATGTTTCTTCCATGCAAAATCAAAAGTGTAGTAATTGGATTGGGGGATCAATCTTTGCTTCTCGCCCTGATTTTGAAAATATGTGTGTTTCGAAGCTGGATTATGAAGAATACGGACCCAGTATCGTTCATCTTAAATGTTTTTAAGATATTTACTTTTGGATTTTTTAAAATTTTTTTTTTAAGGTTCTAAGAATAAAATCCTCTTTTTTTTAGCATTTATAACTGACAGTGTGTATTTTCTTGAAAGATAATATTTTAAAATAGTTTTTAACCCGCAGAAAATCCACGGGAATTCGCTCTTTGCAAAGTCGATAAAAATATAGGACTTTGATATTTAAAAGCCCAGTATGAATAAGGTTAAAATAAACTTAAAATTAGTGGGAGAGAACTTTCCAAGTCGTGAATTGTCTGTAATTTCGCGATTTTTTAACACATCCACTTTGCCGGTGTAGCAGGTTATCTTAACTCCCTGTGAAAGATGACTCCCGGGGTCAAAATAAACTAGAGAATAATAACTCCCCTAGAGTAGAAATAACCTAGCAAATAATGACTCCCCCAGTTAATAAACACTCCGCTCCCCTTTCTGGCATTATTTTTGTTAACTTTAGTTTTATTTAGGTACATACTTAGTGAGTCTTGAAAGGTACCAAAAAAAAACTTTGACGTTATTTTAGTTTCTATTTCTATGAACAGGTTTGAAGTTTTCATGCTTTTGTATTCTACAACATTTTTTGATCTCTTTTATTTATCAGAAAAAAACTTTTTACATGTCATTGAAAGTAAGCAAACTGAAGGATTTTTCTCATATTACTTTTATACTAAAAATACACACTAAACAACTCTTTCATAAAAGGCATCACAAACTACTAAGAGATTTTTGTATTTCTATCAATTTTTGACGTTTTTTAGGATTTATAAATAAAAGACACCTTATCTTTACCTTACGGGTACAGTCTTTATTCTTTCCTATTTTTATTAATTTGTAATTTTTCTAGGATTTCGAACAAAAAATTCTTATCTACTGTACTTCGTATTCTGTAGTCATGCGTTTTTTACAGCAAGTTTTGTCACTTCCCGCCGATTAACTTTGAAAATTGGTAAATTCTTTCCGACTAGATCTTTCAAATCACTCAAAACCTTCTATTTGCTCACAAATTTTTTAGTTAAGGCAAAAAATTCGGGGAAAGATCTTCGGATACAAAAAATCTGGCAAAATTTTGGTCATATAACATTTAGTAACTGAACCGACTTTTTATCGTTCAATCCAAAAAAAAATATAAGGGAGTCAAAAAAAACTGGGGAGTTATTATTTCCTAGGAAATGTTGACTCAAGGGGGTAACAATTCACAAGTTTATTATGACTGGGAGTTATTATTAACTAGTTTATCTTAACTGGGGGTCATTATAAACTAGTTTATTATGATTGGGGAGTCATTATTTAGGGGAGTTAAAAATTCCGGTGACACCGGTCGCATACGAAGAAACAGTTTTCGTAATAAAAGAAGAGACTAGTCGATAAAGTCCTTGGAAAAATCCACTTGGGTAGAAGAACAATGAAACAGGACCGCTATTTGAATTTTGATGACGTTAGCAATGACCCGTCCATATACGAAAATTTACGAAAAATTTTCGGAAATTTGTTTAACCGCTGCCTCTATTGCGTAGGTCTAAAAGCGCTGACCAAGAAAATGTATAGGATCGTTTTTAGAATTTTTTTTGCCCGTTGTCCCTATTTTGTATGGCTTGCAACGCTGATGAAGATAATGTATAGTATCATGTGCTTTTGACGAATGATCGAAGAGACATAAGGGGTTTAAAGATACAGTGGAATCTCTCTATCTCGAACTTGCAAGGGACCAAAAAATTTGTTCGAGATAGAGAAAGTTCGAGATAAAGAAAGGAAAATACCTTAGGCGGACCACAAAGGGACCGAGACTTTAGTTCGAGATAGAGAAAAGTTCGAGATAGAGAGTAGTCGAGATAGAGAGATTCCACTGTATTTTTATGACGTTACCAACCTGTCTGTTCCAAAACGCGTGATATGACGTCAGTTATATCCAACCGTTTACAAGATATAAGACATTAAACCAAAAAGTGCAATGCAATGGTTTCGCTAATTTTAAAAATGATATTAAAGTCATTTTAAATGCATTGATTGACGTCGTGCCGTAACGTGTGGAAAATTAACAAATAAGACTTTTTCGGCGACTTTAAAGGAAAATGAACACATCCACTTTGCTTGTTACAGACAGACACCACCTTTTGTATTAATATATAGGCTAGTCGATAAGGCCCGTGGACTAATCCACTAAGGCAGAAAAAAAATGGAAAAAATAAGCTGTTTTAAGTGTTTTGCTGACCTCAGCAGTGCATATACAAAAAAATATACCTGTCACATACACTTCGTATTATTATATAAGACTAGTCGATAAGACCCGTGGAAAAATCCATTTAGGCAAAAAAGAAATAACAAAGATCCGTCATTTGAATTTTAATGACGTCAGCAATGATCCGTCGTCGATGCGCCAATACTTTTTTCACAATTTTTTTTAGCTGTTACCTGTATTGTGTGGAGTTTGAAACACTGATAAAATTATTGCATAGGATCAAACGGTTTTGGTCAGCGGTTAAGGAGATATAAGAGTTTAAGAAAAAATTTTGCTGACGTAAGCAATGTTTACACCAAGGTACAAAATTTGTTTTTTAGAAATTTTTTTACCCGTTACTTCCATTGTATAGAGCGTGAAATGGTGATCAAGAAATTGTATAGGATGATGTGCTTTTGACGAACAGTTAAAGGGATACGGGAATTTAAAGGTTTTTGATGACGTCATTAACCCGTCTGTCCTGAAACGGGTGGGTTCACCCAGCTTGTGGAAATTAGTCCTATTTTGATCCCGAAAAATGCATGTCTCAAATGTTAATCGATATATTAAACGTGACGACGTCAATAACATTAAGTTAGCGTCAATAGAACTTTTGAAATTAGCGAAGCCGTTGCATTGCACTTGACAGGGATGTGAATAACTAACGTCATCTCCTGCGTGGGCAACTTGGGTCTACCTGGACCGAAAAAAATGGTTCCACCTAGCGAATGTTCCACTTATCCGAAGTTTTTTCACAAAACAATAATTTCGTCAAAAAAACCGCAGTTCTGGGAAACAACATTTGTGAGTTCCATAGTATCAGATATACATCTTCTACACGCGACGCTGATGAAACTCAACTCCGCCGATCAAAATGTTCAAGAAAGAATATTTTTTAGCAGGAAGATGTATTACTAAAACGTGAATAAAACTTAATACCGATATGGCTTGACATTACCCTTAAGTCACACGGCATGTTGATTTTTAAGCTGTTTGACCATTGGAGGGCGTTAAATGGCGGGGCTTACAGGGCGCTGTCCTGCACCCGTTGTGAGGTTCACAACGCCCTCCAAATGCCTAGTTGTTTTTTATCGCCCATACGGGCGATATAGCTTCTTCAAGGCTATTTTTACACCAGACAAAAAAAATCTTAAATCCGCCCCCGCGTATATGTTACTAAAATTGAATGGGACGTGGCGCTTTAAACTTTAGTGTGTTATCCTTCTAATTAAAAATTTGAACTTTATCCTCTGAAAATATAGCTGACCTCTACTATATGTAACTAGCTAAACATCTTGTCACTAAAACATATCTCATCATTTTTTCACAATTGATTTTATTTCTTCGCAAGCAAAGCCCATTTGCCATTTAAGCGAGCAAAAATATTTCTTACCAAGGAACTTTTTTTAAAAGTTAGTCAGGTGTCCACTTATGACCTTTAGTCCGGTTCTGCTTATGACCTCCAGATTAAAAAGTATTTTACCTACCGGCGTATTTCAAAGAAGATATCTTTTTGCGTACTGGGTCTGAAGTGACTTTTCGGCGCGAAATGTGCAAATCAAAATTATGGAAAATCGATTACGACGTTCAAAATTTCTTCTTTCAAAGAAGAAAAGAAGTAAAAAAGCGTAAACAATAAAAACTGGTAAGGAAAGTTATAAAGTTTTGTCATGTGAGCAGAGGAAAATATAAGAATATTAATAAAGTTTATCATTTTTGCGTGTTTTATGATGGCTCCTTGAATTAAGTTTATAGAAAAACAGTCTGTGCTTTAAAGAAGGAAAAAGAAGAAATGAACTTGGTTTGTAACGATATTACTTTTATACTTTATTAGGTGAAGAACTAATTCTCTTTTAATTTTTCTTTTAGCTAGTTAACAAATTTTTTCAACAACAAACTTCCGAACCTGCTTTTTATTTCTCTTTACATTACAATAAAATCATGTCTTTTATATTTTAGATTACCCAACAGTACTTACAAACGATGGCTATAGTAATAGATAGTTTTAGTACAGAAATATTTTTTAACAAAAATTGTAAAGAACTTTAAATATGGTCGCTGGTAAAGATATGTTTAAAAATCCCTTTTCTTGTACCCTTTCTTTGTTTTGTTTAACTTAGTTTAGCAAACAAAACAATATAATCCCATTTTTACGGTTAATAATTGATAATTGTCAACAGTCAACGCACGCAGGGTAGTGTAATGTTCTTGGCTTTATCTGATGAAAACGTAACAAAGAAATCAAACTCGAAACGATGTTTATCCGTTATGTTGTAACTTTCAAATGTTTAAATTAGCAAATTCGAAGACGCTGCATTGCGGGTCAGTGTGTACGGTGCACTGTTCTTGATGTTGTTGTTGTTAATATGATTAAAAAAAATGTTTTTCGATGCTTATCGCAAATAGCTCTGGGTACTAGAATGCTTATTCTGCAAACTTTTTAATAAGCGCTTAGTAGCCAAATAATCGTTCAGTTAATATAAGAGAACAGAGTAAATAGTTCAAAAACCAAAAACATGGAAAACAGAAAAAAACAATTATGTAGGGAAAACCTTAAGATTTCTCTTTGTAGTGTATAAATTTTTTTTGCAACGTATATGCCTTTTGCACGTGCTGAAAAACGAATGCTTTTTTTTAATAGATTCACGATTTTCAATAACTTGTATTGTAAGAAGAAAACCTGGAGACCAAAAATTATAAAAAAGTGAAAAAAGAGCTCTGGGGACGAGGTTACTTGGGGACTTGTAAATCGCTTAAAAAATTTCTTGATAGCACCGTCGAGTATATTATTTCGCTTGCGAACATAGGGAACTTGTTCCCGCTCCGCAACCCTTTATATATTGATTTCTGTGTACCGTGTACTACAAATTATAATGGCGTTTTGTTTACATTTTGAAACCGTGTAATTTTAAAAATGGCGGATAACTTCTAGTTACACTAGAGACCAAAGAGCCAGAGATATAAATGGAGAGCTCAGCAGCTCAGCAGCTCTGCCAAATCTGACTAATTGAGGACGTGAAAAGTATACTAGAGTATTTAAAACCTTTTGTGATAAATAATAAAAAAAGCATGGAGAAAAAAATCATCTGCTAATATATATGTCAATTGAATACAAGTGTGTTTTTGACATATTATTTTTCCTACTAGCTTTCGGCTGTATACTGCAGCCATGATCACGTATGAGAAATTACAATTCTGTTCTCTCTATATATAGACAAGTTTCAAGATCATTAAGAAAAACAAGTCTATTCACAGCTTTTTAAATAGGATTCACAAATTGTTAGCACGGTTCCCAAAATGGATATTTTTATTGTTCTACCGTATTTAGGTTCTGTTTCACTACAGGCCCGTACTCTATTTTTTCGCCGTCTTCTGTCATATCAAAAAGGCAAAAAACCCTGGTGACGAGGGTGAACTGTCCGCCCAACTTTTGATATGTGAGTATATACCTTATGCCCATAAACTAGACATTCCCTTGTCGTGTAAAAGTTACGCGACACTACTTATAAAGTTTCCAAACTTTTTTTCTGAATTAAGTCAACCCACTTATTTTGTAGTAGCCTCACAAATCGATCGAATAAATAAAAAATTATTAAGCTTCCCCGGAGTAAACAAAACTAACCCTTCTTTTATTAAAAATCATAAATAATAATTAGAGCGGCAAAAAAAAATTATAGGACAGATTATAAAAAGATTTAGTCGACTTTAATGTGAACCGAAGCATGAAGAATCTTTGCTTTTTGGGTAATTGCCACTCCACCTCAAAGTAATTACTCTGCCACAAGCTACTGCGCATGCCCAAAAGATTTACTACTTATAGCAAAGAGACACCCAGGCAGATCATTCTCGGATCATTGCGGTATTACAGTGGTAGAAGATATATTTATTTGGTTTCGTACATTTTTTGTAAGTGTTTTTGTTTTCTCATTTATCCAAGAGATGTATCCTTCATGTTTATTTTATTAAAATGACTGCATATCTCAAAATATATCTTTAAATTTTATTTTTTTAAATTATTGGATGCATCAGATGCAACTTTAGTATGTGTATGAAAGTTAGAAAGACAATTAAGTTACCAAGATAATCACACGATGATCTATTTTTTCTTGTTTGGCGCTTCTTCTAACAGTGCAAATTATATCGTAATTGCACTGTGCGGAGTGCAATTATTTCTTAATTGCACTCTAGAATTTAACTGCACTCTTTAATATTAATTAACAATAATTTAAATATTTATTTTCTCGCGTTTTATGATAAGTCAAAAAAAGATATCCTTACAATGAATCGAACTAATTATAAATCGGGCAATAAAAAAATCAAAACATTGAAATTGACATCCTGTGCTACTCTTACAAAAATAGTTCATTTTGTGATTAGCTCGTAATCGAACGTTTACTCGTGCAATTGGAAATAATCGAACTCGTAATTTTTTTGCTTTTTAAATTTATCCTCGTCCTAACGGACTCGGAAAATTAAAAGCAAAAAAAAATACTCGTTCGATTATTTCCTAATTGCACTCGTAAACGTGCGATTGCATATACGTATTAAGTTTGTGCCAAAATCCTTTGTTTTCACCATCAGCCAATTTTTAAAAATCAGTGGATTTTCACGTTTTTACGTGAGGATTTCAATTTGCATGCTTTTTAATTTTAGTATTGCCGACAGTTGACTTAAATTCCAGCCAAATCTGATTTTTTTGTTATCTGCGAAATTAATTTCTACCGATTCTGCCCAATTTTCTATAAATATAAATACCTATTTGTTATTGTTTGGTCAGAATTCATAATTTTCTTTAGAAAAATATCTGATTTTATCTCAATATCTTAAATTCTGAACCTCGGAAAGTTTAGCTAACACAATTTCTTTTTACGCTAACACTATCAGATGGGGCTAAATATTCAATCTTTTTTTTTACATAAGTTACTGCATTCTTGAGAAAACGTTAACTGTCTTTTCCCTCATTCTTTTATGTTAAGCATTTGCTGATGAGGAACAATGACGGTATGAAAAGGATTGAATTGACTTATACAAGTTCATAAGCATGGTATGAACATCTAGTCATATCTGATTTTGCACCTCAACAAAACGTCAATGATTCCAAATCGCATTCTCAACAATATTCTCTACATGTTATACCAATAGAATAAAGGATGAGCATATAGCTACTCAAGCTTTTTGTAAGTTCTCGGGATGCATTGGTGAAATGAAGAATTTCTCCAAAACGATTTGGCTATTTCGTGGAAACTTATTTGGCGGAGAATGCAACAACAACCAAAAGGAAATTTGTCTATAGTGCTACACACGACGTGCGGCATGGCGTATCCCAACCTCGTCCACAGGGTCTAGTGGTCCCTGAGCCGTTATTAGGGAGTGGCCGCAAAATGTCCTGGGAACGAGGTTGGGGTCTTCAGGTTATAGCACTATCTCTCGATGACGTTAACAACCCATCCAATTCCAAAACGGATTCGGAGACCCAGTTTCGGAAACTTACCCAACTTGGCCCCATGTTGTCCCTAGTTATCCATGCGATAAAAAATGACTGTCACCACCTCGTTTCCAAGCCTCAAAATTATAAGTGCAATTACAATTCAATATCTTCCTCAGTTAAGCTGTTGTTGTTAAATAATGTTATTGACGTTGTTACGTTTAATTTGTCGATTAACATTTAAGACATTTTTCCACAAATTTCTACTTTGCCTGTTACGGACAGACCGACACAGTCTTCGTATTATAAGAGAAAAAGCGAAATAAAATATAACCTTTGAAATTCTCGTTCATTTTAATATTACATGAAATGAAAATTATTTAAAATTAGATTTAAGGTCAGCATTTTTCAGAGTCATCGTGTGACATCAGAAGTTCTCGGATTAGAATTATTTAAATGCTATTAAATATCTTAAGAACTAAAGAATAATAAAAAAAAAATACCAAAAGACTTGATAAACAACTTTTTATCTCAATGTTGTTTGGAGAAATTAAAGAAAATTTTCAGGGTATTTTAGTTTTGTCATAGTTTGGCAGTAGCTTAGGAACAAGGTTATGTGCAACCTAGTCCCCAGGGCATCTTGTATCTTGAGACACCAAGATGGCAATACGAACATGTTCGTCTCGCTGTCCCGGTTATAGAAAAATGACAACAGGCGCTGGGAACGAGGTTGGGTTGCGTGTAGTCCACATCAGATCCGTACAGATTATAATATAAGTAATTGCGCAATATTACAAACTAGAGAGAATACGGATAAGAATTGTGTTAGCAACTCTTTCCCTTGTCTGTTGTCTTTTATAAATTTTTTGGACGCCGAAACTATCGAATGCCCAAATTTGTTTGAACAAATCACAATCACGAAATAAGCAATAAACTCTCTCCTCTGCCTTCAAATTGTTCACCCAAACATATCACTTGGTATGATGGGCTAATTCCATCCAACTATATAACTTTTGGTTGGTTTTTCGATATAGCCAGCATATGGTTTGAGTACCAACATGTAAGCGTTTGGACTCTAGACACTCAAACTAAAGCCGTTGTCAGTTCTTGTGCACGCAGCTGAATAAAGAAGGCAAAAGGTCTGAGACGAAGTGGTAAGCGCATTTCATTGGACAGATCATCGCAAGGGAGAACCCAAAATTAGCGAGACAAAACAGAGAAAAAGATCCGGGTACGAAGTTTCGAGCAAAACAAAATGAAACATGGCTACAAGGCGATATATTTTTATGATTTGGATTTTCTGTTCGCGGTGATTTTTTCTTCCAAGATTTTTTAGAAATAGGGTCAAATTTATTACAGTTGTACCATGACACAAAAGGAAAAAACGGTGCAAATTATATTTTTACTTTACTTTTTTTTTTCTGTGATGGTTTGTTTTGTTTGGGGTATTAATTCCACCAACCACATGAAATTTCTGGGAAGGACATATTTCGTACAGTTTATCTAACCGAAATAGATTGCTTTGTCCAGTTTTTCAGAATATCTCTTTAATAATAGCCGTCGTCTGTCTGTGTGTCCGCGAAAGGCGCGTCCTGTTACGGAAACACGAAATGTGATATATAAAGGACGGGCGAACCCGTGGATTTTTCCACGGGCTAACGACTAGTCTCTTTAATAATAGCCGTATTCCGTCTGTCTGTCCGTGCGTCTGTTTGTCTTTTTGTTACGGAAGCACGAAATGCGATATATAAAGGACGGGCGACCCCGTGGATTTATCCACGGGCCACCGACTAGTCAATATATATTTGTGTAATTTGCACTTATTGTATGAAGAGCAAGCGTCATCAAAATGTATTGCTGTATTGTATAGACCTCATGCAACATTCTTACTTTTCAGGGTGTATGTATTATAATGTATTATTTTCTCCATGGTCAACCTAACAGTTCTAAATATTGTTTATTTCTGTAGAATTAATTATCACGAAATATGGCAATAGTCATCGATGCTGGAAGTTACCTCTGTAAAGCAGGTTTCGGTGGTGAAGATACGCCGAAAGTTACCTTTCCCGCTGTTGTTGGTCGTCCGCGTTTTTCTGGATTTGGCCCTTCGTCGCAAAGACAAGAGGTTTATGTGGGAGAGGAAGCTCTGATGAAACGTGGAGTATTGTCTTTAACGCATCCCGTTGAACATGGTATGATCAAAAGTTGGGATGATATGGAAGCTGTAAGAGTAATCTAATTATCTGCTTTTTTGGAACAGGAATTGTGACAAAAACGCTGTGATTGTATTTACATTTTCGGCATTACATTAAATCGTCATTTTTTTCCGATTTTGACATTAAAGCTCCCTATTCGTAATATTATTTTGGCTTACAGAAACAAGTGTGTTTTTTAAACATTAGATATTTGATGTATATGCATCATGTGCGGGCATAGGGGTGAAAGGGTAGGAGACAATATAAAATTATATCACCCGTGTCAGATCATCTAGGTAAAATATGGAAAAAAGAAGAATATTCAGTCCTTGATAGAAAGATATAAAAGCATTTTATTCCAGTTTTTTATTCCACATTTTTACTGACTGATTTACAAGATAGTATCACAAATTGGAAGATTAAAAAACTTTTTTTTTTTCACCAGCTTTGGCATCATACATTCTACAACGAGCTTTCTGTGAAGCCGGAAGAGCACTCTTTTCTTCTTACTGAAGCGCCTTTGAATACAACAATAAACAGAGAGCGAATCACACAAGTAAGTTGTTTCCTGATGTCATGATGTCATGATGTCCTGATGTCATGATGTCAAAAATGCACAATATAAATACGATGTCTGTTACGGTATATTCACTTATTACCTTTTCGGCAACATACTGCAGCCATGGTAACGTATTCAGTTTCAGAAAACTACATTTTAATCGTGAACAAGGATCTAATTAATTAGATATAATAGAGAAACCATTACGTTTCTGTCAGAAGTAAATTTACCCCCCTTGAATAGTAAGACTCCTTTTGTTTCTAGAATGTAATGACACCCTTATTCAGTAAGTCATTAAAATCAGTTATTAAAAACTGTCTTGTTGGTTAGTAACAGATTTCACGTTCAACGGCACAGCGTACATCCGATACAGTAACATTTCTAATAAAGAGGTATTCAAGTTTGGCATAATTTATCACCTAGCTTTTTGAACAAAATATTTAAGATACGTGAGGTGTGGTATCATTTAAGGAATTTTAATTCACTGAAAACAAGACCGATTTAAATAAATGACCGGCCATAAAACGTTTAAAAACAGAGCACCTAAGTTCAATTAAATTCAAGAGCTTTTGTATTGCCCTGAAGTCCATTCCGTAGATGCTATATCCAAGGTTTTGGATTTAAAACTTGACGATATACACCTTTCCCAAATTTCATAAATTATAATAATTATGACGTCATCCAAAATTTTATAATGGTTCTACGCTCTTCAAAAAAGGATATTCAGATAGAATATCAAATTATCATGACCAAACTGAAGTTTTTAGAGCAATATAATATTCTGGTTGGATTTTATTCAGATTTGAAGAAAATAATTATTTTGAAAACGAGGCTATTCTTAGCTCGGTCATATGAAGGGTCTGACTGTAATTTTCAGCTCGCAATTGAGGCACTTAACGAACAGAAATATTTACGAAATTAGGTAATTTGTTTTACCTTTTGATAAGGAACTTAGGGATACTAATCATGTTAGTTTATTTGCTCATATTTGAATGAATGAATGAATGAATGAATGAGCGTTACGAGCAGCTACCACACACAAAAATTAATAAACGACGCTCCTCCCTTCTCCTCCGAAACACTATGGACTTGCAAATAGATATACCGTGAACACCATCATAAATATTCAGCATAAATATTTATTTAACATAATCTGTATAACACATTTTTTTTTATGTCATTTAGATCATGTTTGAAAAATTCAACGTAAAAGCTTTATATGTCGCCAATCAAGCTGTGCTATCTTTACTTGCTTCCAATTCAACAACTGGAACTGTTTTAGATTGTGGTGCTGGTTTGTCAACTAGTGTTACAATACATGAAGGGAAAGCCATTAGATCTTCCACACGCCAAACCCGTCTGGCTGGCCGTGCCCTTACAGACTATTTGTGGAAATTTCTGTTAGATAATGGTTCAAGTGTAGGTGAAGGAATTGATACGGCACGCGTAATAAAAGAAAAACTTACTTATATTGCGCTGAATTACGAAGAAGAATTAAAAAAGTCTACCGCCAATAAAGATTTAGAACGTAGTTTTGAATTACCTGATGGTGAAATGATAAAAATCAACAAAATGCGTTTCGGATGTCCAGAAGCGTTATTTAAACCCTCGTTTGTACAAATGGATTGTCCAGGTATCCATGAATTGGTACACAACTCTATATCGGATAGTGATGCTGGTATTCGTGACAAGCTTTATAGCAATGTTGTTATATCAGGTGGTACAACGATGTTTCCTGGTTTCGGGGAACGGTTAAAGAAGGAACTGTCTACGCTTGCTTCTTCAAATAAAGTAAATGTGGCAACCTCACCAAGACAAAAGTATGGCGCATGGAGTGGAGGATCAATTTTTACCAAGCGTTCTGATTTTGCCAGTCTGTGCATTTCTAAGTCAGAATACCAGGAGCATGGGGCCACTATCGTGCATAGCAAATGCGCTTAAGCTTCTCAAGTTGTGCTTAAGGTGGCAGTAACCCTTTATAATGGTTCATTTATCCTAATGCTGTTGAATACATTTTCACAAAACTTTCGTATGATTATTTGACTGCGTCCTTCGTCTATGTTCTTTTTTCTCATGTTTATTTTGTTTTTATTTCTGATTGAATTTATGTTTACGTTTGCACATACATTTATTATTTACGCATTTTAGCATTAAGAATCATTGTAATTTATGAGTGCTTGAAATATATGTCGATTAATAAAAACAATAATAATAATAATAATAGCTGTTCAAACGGCTGCATTATTTACTCTGTTTATGTATATCAATTTTCTTTATTATTTCTTAAAAATACGGACCTTAAGACGTATAAAAACGACTTTGACTTTTCATCGAAATTGCTGATTCGGAAAGAAATTCCAGTTAAGAATGTATAATAAAGAAGAAAAAAATCGACTTTTACGTGCGCCAACTTCTTACAACCTCATTTTTCATCATAATAGCCGTCGTCTGTCTGTTTGTCTGTCTGTTACGGAAACACGAAATGAGATATAAAACACACGCGCGACCCCGATTTATCCACGGGTTGACAACTACCTTATTCCATGAAATTAACGCGAATTAAATTAACTGTCATGAAATCAACGCGGTTTAATGAAATTATTTTGAAAAAGGCATTTAATTAACGCGGTTGAGCAAGGTTGTTTTCAAAAATGCTTTTAATTAACGCGAATTTGAGAAAAAAGAAAAAAAAATATTGAGAAGGAAAAACATTTTTTAACAGGAAGTAACTTTTTTCGTATGATATGAACTTGTAGTTTTACAAAAATGGGTCCATGTTGATATCTGGCTATTTGCTTCTCTGGCGCTTTTTAATGTTTCAGTTATCCCAGCAGCCCTCCAACCAGCAGTGATGATGTTACAACCTTTTTCAGTTTGGAAAAAATCGTAGATGCTCTTTATGAGTTTCGCATGTTCTGGTTTTAAAGTTGACAAGCGAATATCAACTTCAATGGTTGTCACGTCACGATCGGGGTTTAGATAGTGAAGCGATCTCCTCTATTACAAGGCAGTTTGGAAATCGAAATAAAAGTTTTTGTTGTTTGGAAAGACAATGTTAAAAATTTAAAAATCTTGGAAGAAAAAGTGCTTTCAGTTAATTTTCCACTTGGATCAGAGTATGAAGATAATACAAAAGTTATTTTAAAAAAGATCGGTGAAAAAGAGAACACCGTTGAGCTATCGTTCGATAAGGAGGAAATTTGTACAAAGTTTTTTAGGCTTTTATGGTATAAAATTTTCTACTCCTTCATGAGTAATTCTTAGATTCGAGTGCGATTGAGTAATATTGTAATATTTTTCAGATAAAAAATGTATTACGGAACACGAAGAATTCCGAGCGGTGGTTTTATTGAAGAGTACGCTGTGAACATCTTTGGTGGCACTCCATGACAGAGAGTTTCGAACAACCACCTAGTTACCAGCCCCCACTCACCTCCTTAACATCCTTTTCTTTCCTCCGCTCAGATATTTCTCTGACTTTTGGTTTTTCCTTATACGGAAGATTTTTTTTTGGATCCTTGAGCAGCGAAAAAAAAATTTTATTCTGGTTTTTTCGACTGTTGTTAGTGCAATTCACAACAGCGCACCACGACATTATTCTGCGTCTCAACCTTACTGAATGTGCGATCTGAGTCTAATCTCTCTGTGGCGGGACATCTAGTAAAGAGGAAACTAATTTTTAATTATTGATTGGTTGGCTTTAGAGTAGCTGAAACAACTATGCAACCCTAAGGCTAAAGTCATATTGAACTTCAAGTTTTATTAGCGAATGCTTCTTACTTAGGTTCGTACAGAATTAGCACAGTGTGTATTTACCTTAAGGTCTAGACACATCCTCGCCTTCGATTTTTTAATTCCATATGAATAATTCATAAAAAGCGGTCTTTCACAATTCAGGGGGTAAAATTATCAAAATTTTTAAACATATAATAAAATATCAGCACTGGCCCACGTTTTATTTATTTTGGTCACTTCGGCGCGCTCCAGGTAAATACGTCACACGCGACATATTATTTCAGCCTCGCTTTAGTGCCTATCATCCGCCATCCATATAAAAAATCGAAGCGAGAGACCGCATGCTTTTTTTGTAAACAAGAATGAGATGTTGTTCAGTTGGTGTTAGGAAAGAAAACAAATAATTATTTAATTCTTTTATAGAAATTAGTTACAAATAAGAATTTTTTGTCAAAATTTTAGTTGATTTTTAATCGGACAGTACCTTTAAATTAACATTGAATTTAATTAACGGTCAATAAATTAACGCGAATTTTATTATTATTATTATTATTACTGAAATTATTTACCCAGGATAGCCTCTTCAGTTCCTATTGGTACTGCTATCAACGAGGGTCCTGCGAAGGGGGTCCTAGTGCATTTAAAGCTCCCATTTGAGCTACGAAAGTCGTGCAAGCACAGCAATCGCTCAACTAGACAACCGCCTAAGATATTCCTATTCTCATGCTGAGCGCTAAGCAGAAAGGATGGATTCATACTTTTGTAGTCTCTGGCATGACTCAGCTTGGGTTTGAACCCAAGACCTCCCGCACTGGAAGCGAACGCTCTACCATAAGGCTACCAGTAGGTAGAATGCTCTACCATAAGGCTACCAGTCGGTTTGAGAAACCGCTTTAATTTTATGACTCGTTAATTTCAAGGAATAAGGTAGTCTGTTTTATAATGACTTTGATTTAATTATGTTGAAAGAGTGCGCGGTTTTAGAAGGGTTACTGCCACCTTAAAGATTCCGGTTTCAAATCACATTACATGCAGTTTAGTTATCAATCTAAGTTTGGTTCATGATGTATTCACGAACCAATATATATTTACTTCTCTTCAGCCCATAGTAATTCAACGGGCATGATTAAAAATATATCGCATGAGCTATTCCGGCACAAAACATTTCGTGTATCCTTAACACGAAGTTTGTCATCGCTAGATTGTATATTATCGTGATTTATTATATTTTTTGAGTTTTTTTTGCTCTTTAATAAGGCTCAGTTCCAAAGAGGAATGTGCGTGTGTGATTTTTTTCTTACCTCTTACCATGTCTTGGTATATCTACGTAATTTTCACCGTGCAAACCAAACTTATAAACCTCTTCAAAAGAGCATTCGACAGAAATCCTACGTTCTCAATGAGAAAATGTACGTTTTTGTTATGAGTCTTCGGCTTGATAATTTGTTTTTATGTGTGTTGTGATTTAGCTTTAGTTTTTGTTCTGTTTGTACTACATCATTATTGCACGCTTTTGTAAGTGAAAGTATTACTAAAAAAAATCATTGTCATCATGCGAAGGATATTTTTTTGCTGTGTCAAATGGTATCGAACACGAAAACGAGACCGAGTCAGATGTTGAAAATATGCAAGGTACATATTATAATGAAACGTCGCTTCTGTTAACGAGTCAAAAAACGGTTTTACAGAGAAGGCTGTCTGTTTTCTGCTGCTCTGGCTGTTTCTTCCCGTTCCACTTCAGCCATGTTTCTGTAAGCTGCAGCATATGTTAATATCTTGAATTATCTGCATCGCTTCACAGTTATAATCAGTAGCTGTAACCTCTTAAAGGAGGCAGATAAGATTTTTTAAAGAAAATTTTTAAATTCAGCATTTTCTTCAACCACAATACCTTAAGGGAAGGAATTTTTTCACGACTAGAAATTTTCGCGAAAGTTATTTTCGTCGAATTAATTATCGAGAATTTGAGTCGATCTTGCGAAATTAAATTTCGCGAAATCAAACTGAAACTGGCAAAGTTAAATTAGCAATTCGCGAAAATATATTACGTGATTTTTTTTTTCAAAATGGCAATTTTTTACGTGTGCGAGTTTGTGTCAACTTTAAGAGATCTCAAATTTCTGACACAATTTTCCATTTAATTGTACAGCTTTCGCAAGCCTCTAATTTCCACAGAAATATAGGCCGAAATTAATACCTGAGGATTGCCGTATCGCTCATGCAAAAGTTCAATTGCTTCTTTGTACGTGTCCGAACTCAACGCTAACACGGACACAGAAGCTAGCGCTTCTCCGGACAAGTAAAGCTTTAAATAATTAAACTTATCGATATTAGTAGAGACTCGTTCTTATTGATAGATAAGTTAAATTGATCCCAAAACCCTCTCCATTCTAGAATTGTTCCCTTAAATACTGGGAGTTCTAACTTAGGCAACTTACAATTAGAACTACTCGCAGATGAAGTTACTGACGGATGAGACCTTTCAGACATACATAAACTTTCCAACGTTAGGGTGAAAGAGGCTAAAATTTCATCAGTAGGTCTTAAGTAGTTGGCACATTCTAATACATCCGCTTCAATGTCGTCAGGGTCTAAAACGTTTAAAATATCCTCATCTATAACATTCAACTGGTCTAAAATCCGCACTAAACCGTTTTTACAACCTAGCAACCCGCCTGGGTACTAGTTGTATCCTTAACTACAAAACTACACCTAGCTGTGTACGCAAACCCTTACGCCTAGCCCTTTTTCGGCGGGGTGGGTGGGGCGTTCGAATAATTTTATGGGTGGACAAATTTTAAAGAATTGATGATAGTGGGACAGCACTTTCAAATCTCAAATACTCCCAACAAATTTTTTATATTTTCTTAAATCGCGAAAATATCTTCCTTGAAGTTTGCTTTCTATTCGAAAATCGCAAATATATATTCTGCGAAATTATAATCGTTCTTAGCCTGCGCTGCTTATAAAAAGAAATGTATACTATCGTCATCATCGAATAGAAACTAACCAAAAACAAGATGGCGGATGCAAAATGTAAACAAGAAAATGAAAACAAAACTGTTATGCAACTTAAACAAGTGTTTAAATATACAGAAACTGCTTATAAGAAATGGTAGTGTTTTGTCAGTCGATTCTTTGGATTTATATGATTGCTGCAACAAGCCAAATACACGCTTTTTACTATCTCGCCTGCGAGGAGTATTCAAATACAGCTGTCCGTCCCAAAATGGAAATTTTTGGCTCTCTGAGCACCGACACGGGAGTAGTCGTGTGTTCGAATCTCATCTTGGTAACTATTTTTACTTTTTTTTTTCTTTTTACTATCTCGCCTGCGAGGATAGGTTTCCAACTCGTAACTTACTAAATGTCCCAAATGGTCAATTGCAACGTCACAGATTTAAACTTCGTACCTAAACTCTCTAAGTACTTGGAAGTCATCTAAATGACGTTTCAGGCCAAAATTGGTATTTGTTTTCGACAAAATTTGGCACAGTTAACAAAAAAGGTATGCTGAACATAATAGTGACATCATAATTTTGATTTTTGTCACCTAAATGTCATTTTAGGCCAAAATTGGTCCAAAAATTAAAACTACTTTATTTTAGACAAAATTTGGCAAAGTTAACAAAAAAAGTATGCCGAACATGATGGTGACATTAAAATTTTGATTTTTTGTCACCTAAATGACATTTTAGGCTAAAATTGGTCCGAAATTAAAACTACTTTATTTTCGACAAAATTTGGCACAGATAACAAAAAAAGTATGCTGAACATGATGGTGACATCAAAATTTTGATTTTTTGTCACCTAAATGCCGTTTAAGACCATAAACGTTTCAATCGCGCGACTTTTAACCATGGATGATAGGCTGTATTTTTGTTAGCAGAAATTGTAGAATTGGGTCGCATTGTGGATGTTTCATAGTTGTGCATTTTTAATAGCGAGATAGTTTATGCAGCGCCTGCATCTTGTTTTTATAAGAATAGTGTTTTTTCGTTTCAGCCTCAGTATTCTTAACTTTTTGACAAATCTCAGCCTTAAATATTCTTAAAAACATTCTTAACATGGCTACAGCCGGAAAGCATGTAATTACCCTTAATATGCCTAAAGATGATACTCTTGAGGTCATTACACAAAAAAAAAACAATATGGACAGAACAGGTGTTATAATTACTACTATTGTAATGGTTTAAAAATGTGTGAAAGTATTTAAACAAAGTGTAAAAGACAGGCGAGCTGACAAGAAAATAAACATACAGTATAAGAAATTAAACTTCTAATCAAAATTTGTGCATCACACAAAAGGTCGAGCCTGGGTATATTCTTAGGATATTCTTAATTTTTAACCCATTTCTCAGCCTCGATATTCTTATAGAGTATATTCTTATAAAAAAAAGCGTGTACGATCAAGAAGCGCAACCTGTGCCAGCGAGTGTTGCAACTACTTCAAACCTTCATTCTTGTGGTGCATGTAAGCATAATTTGTAAAAGCTTAGCAGGCTTAAAAAACTACCGGAGAACTCACAAGTCCTTCACAAAAGCAGACAAGGCTACCAGTGTTGATACACCGGTAGTTATTCCAGACAATGTGAACGAAAATGAATTTGGAAATGCGTATGAGAAGATGACAATATGGAGAAAGAACACTTTCCAGTTACCAAAAAGGAATGCGGGTAAGAGCTTTATTCAAGAACTCACCAATGCTATTGACATATGTAATAACAAGTCACGGTTGAGAGATGTAGCTCTAACGAGTGAACTTTAATAGTTCCTCATCTGACAACTGAAAAGTTCTTGAGAGACAACTGCAACCATGGAAAGTTAAAAGAATTAGTGACCTGGTAGGCGAGTGTACTGTTATTCGAAGCCATTTGACGAAATCGGTCCAGAAAAAGAGAGGCAACATTGGGGAAACTTTCAAAAAAATTATGATGAAAGGAAATATTAATGGGGATGTTCGCCTGTTTTCAATGAGCAATGCCGTGGTACCTTACCACTAGATAAACGTACAATGAATGAATTACACGTAAAACATCCAGATTCTTGTATTTTAAACGATGATTTGCTACTTAGAGGCCCTGTCCAATACGTGAATTCTGTTGTCTTGGAAAAGTATTGATGAAAGCGCTATTCTAAAAGTCGCAGTAAAAACAAAGGACGATTCATGAATATCTGGTTTGGACGCTGATGAATGGTGTAGAATCCTAGGTAGTAAAATTTTTGGTGCAGCGTCTAGTGATTTTTGCAAATCTCTTGCAAATTTTGCTAAGTTAATATGCTTTCATCGCGTTGCAGACCCAAAAAGTTCAGATGTTTGTGTTGCCTGTAGACTTATACACTTAGACAAGAACCCAGGGTTAAGACCTATATGCATCGGAGAAGTAATTCGTCGGATTATCGGCAAAATGAGTGTGGCGAGCTTAAGGAAGGATATCATGTTGGTACACGCATTTTTCATAACAAAATCATCATTCACGTCGATAGCTTCTTACAGTAAGTTGCGCACTGAAATGGCCGAGTAATTAAATCTTATCCATGTTCCTATTAACGCCAAGGTGAATAATGAAATTCGCTGCTCGTTAAGTCTACATTGTTAAACTGTGAGTTGTACCTAATAATGATATGTCAATCTGTTAACCTGCAAAAAATCTTTACCTGGCTAGCTATTACCGTGAAATAAGAAGAACATTTTTTATTCTATTTCGGATAAGCGTATTGATCGAATAATTTTACTTGCTAAAAAATCATAGCTAACATTTCGCGTTTTGTTGGTCTGTGGTAGACCTGATCTGCAACAGATCAAATATATATATATAACGAATATTTGTATTATTAACACCGAAAAGAATAATGAAGTAGACGAAGGGTTTATATATTACTTTTGATGTTCTGATTTTTGTAGTCGACGCGATGGTGGCCTGCATTATAATATTTCGTTGCAAACAACCAACCATGAAATCAAAAAAAAATTTAGTATATTTAATAACCAAGCAACTCAGTAAAATACATATCTTAAGAATTGTATAAAAAAAGATTACCCACAAAAGTTGTATTTAGAAAATTTGTTGTGATGAATGGTTCAGCCTGACATGTTGTGATAACATGAAGATCTTCGTAACTTGAGAGCCAAAAAAGCTGTAATGCCTGAAATCTGACTGGGTGGTAATATTCTCCATTTTATTCCAATCAAGTTTAAAACAAAAACATGATTAGCAAACCAGCCAATAAAGCTACGCTATTTTGCCCCGTTCAGCTTCGCATGTGGATATTACGATACATCACAGACTTTTATAGTATCCATAATTTCTTGATAAAAAAAGAATCCTCCATTATTTTTTATTTCGTATGTATGGAAATTGCTGTCTGAGATATACGTTGAACTAAATTTCCTGCGTATGTTTTTTTAAAATGGAAATTGTTTCCTTGAGTTCTCTGAAATGATTGCGATAAGCAAGTCAAAAGTTCATATTCTTAAACATATAACGGTCTTGTGTTATTCTGAAAATATGTCGAAACTATTTTTTGTGTTTTTATTAGGTATTTAATATTTCTTTTGTCAATCACATACATGACATTGCACCTAATGTGATTCCCTTGGCTATCTTTTGACAATATTGTATGCATATTAGTATTTTGATTTTGATTCTGTAATTTGCAGTTAAATAGACTCATTAGTAGAGTGAAATTCTTTTTATTGAATGGCATTTATAAGCAATGTGGTTTTTAATAAGAGCGACTGAGATAACACTGTTATCTTTTTAACATGCTGATTCAATGAGAATTACGTGTGTCAGTTGCTTGCAAGATTGGTGTATAGAAAACGATTTGTTTATAAAGATGTCGCATCATGGCAGAGGTTAGTACTTCGCTTCTTCTTTTTCTCATATAAAAATATAATAATAAAGAACTACTTTTGAGCTGATATCACGTGCTATCATTATTTGTCTATCTCATACCACAACTTAAAGATAAATATGCATATATAAATGTAAGCTAATATTTATGAGTGTTTGTTTTTGCAGATATCTAGCTAATATTTACACGATAAAATGCTAGCTAATATTTACACGATAAAATGCTAGCTAATATTTACACGATAAAATGCTAGCTAATATTTACACGAAAAAACGCTAGCTAATATTTACACGATAAAATGCTAGCTAATATTTACATGATAAAATGCTAGCTAATATTTACACGATAAAACGCTAGCTAATATTTACACGATAAAATGCTAGCTAAGGAAAGAATAATACTCTCGGCCATTATTAACACTGTATACAAATATTTTTGCGATGTAATGCGAAGATATTAGTGGGTGGGCGAGAAAGAGCTAGCATAGCTTCTTACAAATTTTATAGGCGGTGAAGATTTTGGGGAGTTTTTGTGACTCGTTTTTTCCTAAACATTTCTATAAAGATACACAAACTCAACTTAAATAATTAAATCTTTTTATTGGATACAAAATAGAACATCATTTAGTCAACTTAGTTTTATTAACCCCATTTCGCTGTCATTAAAAATGTGACGGAGTTAACGCGTTTGCAGGGTTCGGTTTTCATTTGTCTTGCCTGGCAGTCATTTAAACGTGAGGTTAATATCCACATAGCTACACTAGAAATGATGTGCTCTTAAAGGTCAAAGATATGACCAACTTGAAATACGTGAAAGGAATTCTTAACAACTCCACCAACAGTGTCACATTAGCCAATTATGCGAGGCAATTTTACAGGACTGAACAGCCTCGTTTGGGTATAAACAGAAATAATATGTTGTATGCATTTCTATACGATTACCTCCAATGTCTTTATTATTATTATTTTTTCTTTGAACTATTAAAAAAAAACAGGATCACAGAGGTATTTACCTATACCAAGTCAGTCACAGTCATACAACGCGATTAGTGATGTTAACACGGGTCATTGTCATGACAACGACATTCAAAAAGTGAAAAACATTGTCGATCTGCTAAAAGACATCAACGAGCCAAAGAAGACATGCGTGAAAGATAGAAGCAAACGCTTGTACAGTTCCGCTGATAATTCACCTACATTGAGCAGGCGTATACCAAGATCCAAAGTGGAGTTTCGAGAGCGACATAATTCGATCAGCCCGAGGTTGTCTTTACCGAACATAGACAAGGTAAGCAAAATTGTTTGTGTACATTTTTGTGAAAGTTTCGAGATTTTTAGTAAAAAAGCATTTTATAGGACTTTCAAGGTATACTTCCCGTCTAGTGTAGAAATTAAATGTCGATAACATGAGCAGGTTAAAACTTTCTTTATTTCAATGCTAAACAAGAAAATGCTGTGCATATTAGCAATCGCGAAAAAAGAAATGTTTTTTGTGTGCGCAATATTTTAAAGTGGAAATTACTTGCAGAAAATTTTCTGTTCTGTTTCTGTCCGTTCCGTTACGCGGAAAATTTTCTTATAGTGGAAAAGCCTTAACTTAAAAGCCTTAAAAACAAACTTATATTATATTATATTAGCATGAATAATTTATGCAGGTAAAAATAAGAGATTAATTTGCACATTTTCCCGCACTTTGTCAATATAGTGCGTATAAAAGTAATTGTTTTAAACCACCTTAAAAAACGTCGAATTGACGAGCCTGAGCCAAAACCAAATCATCGCGCTATCGCGCTGTGCGAACAAATTAGATGACGCGAAACTAACAAAAACGAATAATGAGTGTTAAAATTTTGTACCACCTACTATTCTAAAAGATATGCAGTACATTGAGTTGCACAACCCGCAGAAGTTGGTCTTAAAGTTAACAATTTCGGAGATGACTTTATGACATTTGTTCCACGAAACAGAAAACCCACAAAACATATTTTTTCACATAAAAATACCGGCACTAGAAGCCACAGAATCTGCTGAAACGAATTTCGAAAACTCACGAGAAACAATTAAAACAAAAACAAACAAATCAAAACAGTTTTTTAACTTTATCAAGATTTATTAAATAAATTTTTGGCAGAAAAAACAATAACGGTTTCGCTTTCTTTTCATCACACGCATTGAAGGATTACATCACTCACTCCCATTGTACACAATCTAAAAGAAAAAGAAAACATTTTCATATAGTGAAGTTTCCAGTGCCTTTAAGGGATGGCCAAGTCAATGGAATTGAAAGTGCTGTTTTTCATCTCATAAATAATTAAAAATCAGACCATTTTGAAAACTATGCTGAATCATGTCTTTTATTAAGTTCATCACTATAGAATAGCACCATGGATAGGATTCTATGTTGGATGAATAAAATGACTGAGAAATGGTTTATCGTAAATAACATGGAAAATTTTACACAAATAATTTTAAAAATAATGAACTTTTTATGTGGGTTCACAAATACATGTGGGCGGTGGACAAGAAACTGTGATGTAGCTTCCCTTAGTCTATTATTCCTGAGAATATTCTAAAATTACAAGCAGTTTCGAAAATGCCTTGCCTTTTAGAGGCATGTGCGGCTTGGGCATCCTTGGAGTTCTGTTTAAATGACAGTTTTAATGTCGTTTTAAACCTTGTTTGCTTGTTTGTCTACGGACAAATAATTTCTATTGACAATTACATTGTTGTTGGTTTGATAGCAAAAGTGGATATTTTTTTAATTACTGTAACATGTTACTTAATAAAAGAGGGTGCCAATAAGCCGCAAACGCCCGCATATATAAGGGCGACTTTGGGCGACTTTTCAAATTAAATTGGCGGTTGTCCTCCGAAACCGCCTGCACATTCCTGAACTCGCCCGGAGCATTCCCGAAATGCAATTCCTTGTAACATAACCATGCGGACGACAGTTGGAAGAAGGGCATTGTTCAAGTCTATGCAGGTTTTTACGGGAAAATATAGTTATACTTGAATTTTTTTCAAAACGCCGCACTCTCTCGAAAACACCCACACTTTTTTAGGCGTATGCGGCTTATCAGCACCCCCGTCTTAATAAATAAGAAATTGTGATGAAAAACGGTTGGTCAGCTTACTCTAACACCCAGAGCTATTTGTTTTAGCCTGCGCCCGGCTATCAGCAGGTAGTAATACAGCTTCTCCATATGTTTTCTACAATTTACTTTCAATTCTTTTATACAAAACAGAGCTAGCTAGCTATAGCTACCTTTTGTGTGTTTAAGCCTTACCTTGCTTTGGATAAAACCAATTAAAATTGATAATATTGTATTCTTACATCTTCTTAGAAACAATAAAATAAAACACAGCTCGGCGCGTTATAATTGTACAAATTACTTCAATCTTCCTTTGAAAAGGGTAGCTAAACAGGACAGGAGCAGAAAAAGCACAGCAACAAAAAAGCTTAAAATACACAAGTAAAGTCGGTTAGAAACAGGACTAGCAATAAATTATTTCAAAAGAAGAAAACAGTTTCAATACTATTATTTTTTATTAAAATACAACTATAATAGTATTAAAAGCAATATTACAAAATAATTAATCAATTATATTTACCATAATTAGGTATAATATAAAGAAATAAGGCATATTTCAGGTCTGTAAAGTATACGTGTCTAATATGCCGACTACCGTTTCCTGTCCACAGCATATTCCTCTCTGCGTGTTCAAGTTCGGCGGACGTATAATCGGGACCAAAAGACAGGGGTGGTCAAAATCCGGCGGTGGGGGGGTACGAGCCGTACTTATTGCCTTTTTTACTAAACTTATACTTTAACCCCTCCGTCCGAACTTATTTGTTTTATTAGAAAAAAAAATACCCTAGCTTTATGTGCAAAAATATCAGTCCTATTTCTTTACGCTGATTTTATATGATTTTTTTTTTATCGAAATTTTGAGAATCTCAATAATTCTCTTGGTATACCTCGCGTGTAGCAAACGTGCTCCTCAATTGCTTCGCAAAAATACTTCACCAATGGGCATTATAGTAAAAGAACCAAGCAACCTCGTTCCCAGGGCATTTTGCCTTGTTGATGAAGTTGATAGCGGCGATAGTTGGCCACTCCGAAATAACGGCTCAGGGGCCACAAGACCCTGGGGACGAGGTTGAGAACCAAGCTGCTTAAGAAACCACGCGTTTTATGTTAGATCACATTCAAATTTTTCTTCGATAGTTCGATGTGCAAATATTATGTCCAGATGGTCAGATGTTCAAAGCTGAAGTCTTCAAAGCATGGACCGCGTTTCAGCTGGCTTGGAAAATTGCGCATGTTAAAGGCATGACAGAAAAGCTAGCACTAATAGTACAGGAAGCTATCACAGATCTGTGCTTAGGTTAGTTATATTGTTATTATAATTTTTCTTACCTGAATAACTATCATGCTGTTCTTGGTAAGAAATGATCTTCAGACCAGATCATATTAGTATCAAAGTTGATATATGTCATATCATTTTTACCCCCAGAGCGACTTCGTTTCCAGTTCATATCCCTTTTGTAAAGTACCTGCTAGTCAGGCGCCTTTTTTTTGCTTAAACGAGTGATTGAAGCAGCTTCTATTAAAACGAAACTATTTTGCGTAAAACTTTGGTTGCTCCCGGCTACCAAGTTTGGCTTAGATGTGAAAAAAGCTTTTAATGCAGATTTACCGACAAGAACCGAAGAAGACAGATCACATCGGCGCTTTTTTCTCATGTTTGCATTTTATTTAGTCCGGCAAATAGAAGACCACGAAATTGTGTATGACGTCATGCGGAAATGGGCTCCAGGCTCCAACAATTCCTTCAAAATGATCGAAGACATTACAAAATACGATTTATTTAATGAACCTGCTGTAAGTTATGCATGTTATTTATGTTTATATGAAGTAGCTGGGAATATGGGATGGCTTTTAACGATTCCGCTGTTGTAAACACAAAATACGGCTATTATCACAGAGAGGAGTCGTTAGTCGTTGGTAAAAGGGCTCGTCCTCGCATTTGTTATTTCGCCTGTCCGCAGTACGACTTTTTCTCGCGCGTACAGACAGAGGGAATGTGGTAGAAGACTAGTAGTTAATCCGTCAAAAAATACTCGAGGATTCGTCTGTCGAACATAATTCCTGCATCACTATTTCGAGCATCTTTTTTGCCTGTTAGCATAAAGTATTTGAATTAATCTACATACCGTTCGAAAACATGTGTCGTACATTGTTCCCACATTGCTATTTCGCGCATCTTTGTTTCTGTAAGCATGAAGTAATGAAATTAGTCGGTAACCCATGAAAAAATACATTGGTTCGCCCGTCCTTTTTATTCTGCTTAGCTTGGCCTGTTTTTTTCTTCGTGTTTTCGATGGACGACCGTAATAGCGCAGAGACAGACAATGGGTAATAATATACAGATAGTCTTTAGCCCGTAGGAAAGTAGCTACACGAGTTTTTCAGTCCTACATATTCAGGCGTCAGATTTTCACCCGTCCTACATGTACCGGTCATCACTATTTCATTATCCCTGCTACAAAAATACATCAAAATTGCTATTTTGTGTATTGTGTATGCTATTGTGTGTGCCACTCACCGCGCGATGATACAACAATATAAAATTTTGTAGGAACATTTCCCCATCGAAATGTTGCATATTGTGTCGACGGAAACCAAGGATTCGAAATCGCGAAGGAGCTCTCTTTTACGAGTAAGTAGCCTGTTTTCCCTTCCTCATTATATGCGTTCTTATTTGATAGATACACCCTTTTTGGTATTTTTTGTAGTGTCAGACCATAAATTTTATTTCTCAATTTACGGATATTATTTTTGTGAAAGAAAACGGTCCTGATGTCAGAAAAGATACAAGATGCCCTGGGGACGAGGTTGGGAGTCAAGATCATTATTCACAGGGTTTTTTGGGTACTTTTTGGACGGAATCTGGGGATAATTTTTTTAAACAAATTAAGAAGGGCAGAGAAGTAGGATTTCGACATTGTGTCAGGACTAAACTATGTTCTTCATACTTTATAATGTACCAAACTCGTCTCCGGGGCCTATAACGAAGTTGCTATTGTGTATTAAGAAGACTACACGTGTTTTATTTAGTCCCTGATTTCACCAGACAAACCTCCCAGCGTCCATGGCTGGGTGTACATAAAGGACTTTGATAAGAAAAACTGGAGAAAGAAGTACATGCGACTACAAAATTCATCAATCTATATTTTTGAGGATGATTCACAACAGGTAGGATAGGTATAGGCGTGGTGACTTTGGACTTTTTGGTAGGTAACCAAAACAACAAACGGTATCGATGTTATTCTTCGTTATTATTCACCATAATTTGGCACGCAGCAGACGCGCGTGCAACCGCTATCAACGCATAGCGATAGTTTGTCGAGTTGTTAGACTTAATGATGTCATACTACATCCAAAGAGTAAAAAAGACCGACTCTCCGTATTTTTAAACATTCGAAGCGCTTGTGTTAAAAAAGGGCGTGCACTACTACCACTAGAAAGTGCAAGCAATATGTTCACGTATTCTCTTGACCGAATTCTAAATATTCTATGATGATCACCGAACGGAATTATTGAAATTATTTTAGGATCTGGAATCTACCGCTCTGTTATATGAATGTCTCTCTTGCAATCTTTATCGTGGTCTTCCAGAATTTATCGATGCTCATGGCGCACCCTATTCCCATTGCTTCTGTTTAATTGTAAGTAAAAAAAGACTTTATTTGAGGTCTGGTTTCCTTCATAAACAGTAAATGTCTGTCCCAGCCTTCTTGTTGCTTATTTATTCAAACGATACTGACTCTATCTTGAGGATTGTAAAATATAATCACCTGATTGTAATGGTAATAGACAAAAAAAGAATGTATACGTAATAGCGAAATTTCTGATCATAGCTGATTAACGTGCTAAAGACATTGCTGGTTTGTTCGTTCGTTCGTTCGTTATATGGGCTTTTCTTTTTAGCCAGAAGTTATAAATAAGTGGGCAGAGATCAAATGTTTTTGCGTGCATTCACCCGCATTACTGAAAGGATGGTTTTCAGCTGTGCGACTCGCAAAGGTTAGTTTTATTAGCAAAAAAAGTGAACAATTAAAAACGAATTTTACTGCGCGAAACTTTTTTATTTCATTTTTTTCCCTTTCTTTTAATAAGTTGCCGAATTGGTTGCCTATGTCGAAATTCTTGGCTGCCTACGTCGAAGTATTTGGCTGCTTATCTCGAAATGTTTGGCTGCAATCGATTTCCAAAATAGGTTTCAAACCTTTGTTGGAAATTGATTTAAAAAAAAAACCGGTTGTCATATTTTGTCATATTATGTCGGACATTTTACATGTTCGTCAAGGCACGAGACTCTAGGACAGATGTTAGCGGAAACAAAGTTGCTAGATATACCTTATCGTTAGCTCAGTGACTAATAAATATTTCTCTTATTTTTCTCGCTCTGTATATTTGTACATTAAGTATTTGTACATTCATTGTTGATAAAAAGTCTTATACCACTCAAATGACATATATTTTTCTCCTTCTGTTATTTTTGTTGTTAACCAGACAAAAATATCAGAATTCAGAGTATATGCACAGTACTCTGTACCGTGCGATAACTAGTTTTTATTAATCATTTTTATTTTAAATAACGCTTACGTTGAAAATACTTTCCATTAATAATAAATTTTATTAGGCACAACGTGACTATGTTAGTAAAATTTTTGTACTCTGACTGAGAAAATCTTATTTTTTTAGTTTGGTCAACAACTGTACTCGAATTTTAAGGAAGCAATGAGTAAAGAAGCCAACTTGCGCCGTACAAACAGCGCTAGACAGAGCATATTAGTTCGGGTAAGTGATTGACAACCACGATTAAGAAGCGCGTTAAGCACTTTTGACTTGTTTCCAATTTCTTTTTTGACTCAGAGGTCGTTAGGAGATCAAATCTACGAAGCGGAAAACAAGGCAGCATTCGATTTTTCCGGTGATAACGGAAGAGTCATTTCCGATCCTTTGGAAGCCTTACGCTTACACAACGAGATCGCATTTGAAATTCCAAAAACCGTAAAGCGAAGATCGACCACGTTTTCCCCTGCAATGATCCGTCGAAGTTACCTTGAAACAAAAGTTTGGTATCATGGGAAACTCGACAGGGAGCAAGCTATTCAATGTTTGAAGAAACATGGCTGCAAAGAAGGGTAAGTCTGCCTGTTGTCTATAATACTCCTCAGAAAATCTAACGCAACAGAAATTGTAAATAATACGTGCAAGCGTAACGTACTCTATTGACAATGAAACAATAATTTACCACCGAAGAAGATGATTTCCTGCACTGTGTCTCACGAGAAAATGTTTTCCTCACTCTGCAATCTGCATCTCTGACAGGCTCATCAGTGCGGCACGTAATTTAATGCTAAAACATACATTTTAGGATGTTTTTGGTTCGCGACAGTAGCACTTCACATGGTAATCTGGTCCTGACCGTGCTTACAAAGAAAGGGAGGATCACTCATCATCAAATATTTCAGGCAAGTAAACTTTTCAACATTCTTTCTGTTCCAGCAGAGAAAATTTGACACTAAATAATGACATCTTTATTTTTTAGAGTTGTTCACATTCCGGCGTAACATTGTACGGTATCGAACATGGTCCGCAATTTCAATCGTTAGAACTTTTAATTGAATCATACCATTCCGGTGCAGTTGATGGGGCCGACTTCACATTAAAAAAACCTTGCCCAAAATTTTGATAATCATCGAAAAATAATATGTTCAGCATTTTTGCTGAAACTGCATAGCGTCCAGTTAGGATAACATAACACATCAGATCAGTTCATATAACATGGCACGGAAAGCCCAGACTAACAAAAAATTATCTCTTCCCTGAATTTCTGGCGCACGCTTTCTTATGGCAAAACCCTCATCTCAAGCTTTTTCCCAGGGCCTCTCTCTTATATTCCTTGGTACAAGCGCAAATTTTCCTGGGAAAGAGGTTGCCGTCTGTCAAGCCTATTATAGTTTAAATTATCATCGATGTTAGTTTCTTTTATTTGTTCTTGTTGTTATTATAGACATGAATTATAATGTATATGAAAGATTATATCAATGTAAAATACACATATTTGAAATATTCAACGACCGTTTTGCAAGTTTGATCAGATGTAAGTTTGCAGCGGACTCGAAAGAAAAACTTTCGCGCTTCTTTCAGACCATGTTTAAACTTGTTTTTTCGTTCTAAAATAGTTGCATATCGGTTCAGAGTTTCCACACTGGTAACTGACAAAAAACAGAGTAAAAAAGTTGCATGAAAGAAATGCCACTTCAGAGTCAAATCATTTCACTCACGACATCGGAGAGGAATGATTTCGTTTCGATTTCCACTTAGTTCCGTAGAGTGTAGAACCTTAGCGATTTGAAACAGATTTTGTTCTCTGGAATACCACTACTCAGAGATGTGTGAACATGATAAAACCCTACTTAGTTAAGGCTATGACTTCCCGAATTTATTTTCTTTGATGTACCGTACTTTTTAAAAATACATTTTGACCCTCACGAAAAAATTAATAAAGTGTGAAATTTTCAAAAATTGTGATAAATAATCTGAACGATTTACTCGATAATGTTATATTTAAGCTTTGTTTGTCAGAGGGGGATTTTTACAGAGCGAATTGTAAATGGCGAATTTGGCGACGAATTAGCTGCGAAATATCTTTTTGGTTTTCACGTGAAACGAGAAACATGCGGCGAATTTAAAATACTGAATGTAAGCACTCTCTTTTAGGTTTTAAAAACCAGACAGTTATTTTGAATTCTTTCCAGTGATGAGTTTTCCTGAGAATAAACACTGAATATTGCGTTCTGATTGGTTAAAAGTTTGCAGCGAAATATTTCGCCGTTAAGAAATAGAAAGTGTTTCTACTTTACGGCTTTAAATCAAAACAAACAAAACTGCGATGTTCAGATAAATCCCCTTTAAAGAAATAAAAAAATACGAAGTATTTGACCGGGTGAATAAGGCCATCCAAACAGGACCTTTAGAGGCTGAAATGCTAATTTAACTATACAGAATCCAAAAAAATTCAAAAACCACAAAATTCGGACTTTATATCAAATATTTACAATGTTGCTGCAAAATCTAATTTAAAATAAACAAGATGCAGGCGTTGCATAAACTAACTCGCTATTAAAAATGCACAACTATGAAACATCGACAATGCGACCCAATTCTACAATTTCTGCTAACAAAAAATACAGCCTATCATTCATGGTTAAAGTCGCGCGATTGAAACGTTTACGGTCTTAAACGGCATTTAGTTGACAAAAAATTAACACTTTGATGTCACTATCATGTTCAGCATACTTTTTTTGTTAACTGTGCCAAATGTTGTCGAAAATAAAGTAGTTTTAATTTTTGGGCTAATTTTGGCCTAAAATGACATTTAGGTGACAAAAAATCCAAATTTTGATGTCACCATCATATTCAGCATACTTTTCTTGTTAACTGAGCCAAATTTTGTCGAAAATAAAGTAGTTTTAATTTTTGGGTTAATTTTGGCCTAAAATGACATTTAGGTGACAAAAAATCCAAATTATGATGTCACCATTATGTTCAGCATACTTTTTTTGTTAACTGTGCCAAATTTTGTCGAAAACAAATACCAATTTTGGTCTGAAACGTCATTTAGATGACTTCTAAGTACTTAGAGAGTTTAGGTACGAAGTTTAAATCTGTGACGTTGCAATTGACTATTTGGGACATAGTTAGCCAGTTACGAGTTGGAAACCAATACTATCCTCGCAGGCGAGATAGTAACAATATAAATAATAAATGTTAAATTGAAATTGACTCAGCATATTTTCTTGTACAGTTTTTAAATAAGCAAGAAATTGTAACTAAATAAGTGAGACATCAAAATTATTTTTCACATTCGACCGTTTACGTGTAGTGTATTCGTTTAGTTACTTTCGTCTACCGTCTCGTACTCAATTATAAACTAGTCGGTGGCTGGTGGTTAAATCAACGTGTTCGCCCGTCCTTTATATATACGTTTTTGTTAAAAGGGTGTATATTTTTCCTTTTAAAAATTAAGATTTATTTCTGTGGAAATCCATAATCTTGCAATATCATCTGTTTTTAAAATGCTACAATCCAAATAAAATATTAATGTTTCGAATTTGCTGAGCTCTCATTAGAAAGCTTACCTTAAAGATTATTGCAATATTTTCAAAAAATGAAATGTTTACAATTTCTTAGAAGAAAGCAACCAACGGCCAACTAGTAAAAAAGATTCTTACCTAAGTGCTGAGATCAGTTTCTTAGCAAGTTTCCTTAATTTTAATGGGGGTCTATAAGAGAGAATATTCAATCAAAAACATGATTTTGACACGAAGACTTTCATCAACACATCTACAACAAAAGATGAAATAAGCCCTTTCTTTTGCCTATCATTTATCATAAATGATGACTGTTCGCAATTGAAATCGTCATCTAAAATAATATCTGTTCAGTTGAAATCGTCTATTTTTAAGCAGTTTTCCCTTTATGCCATAATACTTGAATGTCATTGGAATTCCATTGATTGATTGGAGAAAAAAGTTTTGTTTTAAAAGTTTGACATTTTCTACAACTAGTAAACGAACTGTTGATTTTTGATTTTAGTGACTTACACGAAAGACAATATTATCGCAGAGGAAAAGTTTATGAGCAATGAGGACAAAAAGCCAATAGAAAAGCAACTAAAATGAAGCAATTTGAGGCCATTTTAGAGGTTCTGAACCAACCATGGTGAGCGCCATTCTGCTCTGTCATTCTACGCAATCCGTTCTTAAGTCAAATATTCGTGGCAACATGCAGAGAAATTTGCATATTCGTTTCAGTATTATTTGAATTGACTTTTAATAGGATAAACCAATTATGAATAACGAAACGAATTAAAAAAAGAAAACGTATTAGTTACTATCTTAATGAATAATTCACAACCTCTCCCAAGAGAATTTAATAATTAATCGAGCAGTGTTTTACTTTGGCTACTGACTTTCACACAATCTCTTTCATTCGAAATTCAATTAGTTTGATTGATGTGCATAGGAACGATTTTTTTTCTTTTGCTCACTATTTTTTTATCGTTAGAAAACTCACAAGGGAGTAAACATCGATCGCTGTACTACTTATCATGCTACGAGACACTGATGACTAACCGACAAATTAGATGATTCGAGTAAGATAGTATTTCCTTTGTTTCGTCTTTTTCTTCAAAACCTTCAATCAATTCTTAATTTTTATTAAATGTTAACATGGAAAGTAAAACACGCTAATCTTCAAAATGTTGTGAACTTGTATTCAAGCAATCTCATAGCTGTCTTTATATTGATTTTTGTTGTCCTCCACCTGGTGTAAAACGCTAAGAGAATCAAGTTCGTACTAAACGTACGTGTTTTTATATCTTACATCTGTTTTCCTGATGGTGGTCACGTTTATGTTGATTTGACATCAAAACAAATACTGTCATTATTATAAATAATAGTGTTTTAACTCAATCAAAAGAAAGAGAAAAACTTTCTACCTATTGTTTACTGCTACTGCAGTTAAAAAATTTTGCTTTTAGAGTGCAGTGCTTTTTATTTCAGGGGTAGACAATTTTCATATATTTTTCTTATTTCCCAACTACAGTTAGCTCCCGGTAACTCAAACACCAGATAACTCAAACTTTCATTATCTCGAACCATTTTCTTAGGTCCCTTGAACTTTCATTACTACTTTCGTTACTACTTTCTTATAAAAAACTTCGCTTAACTCGAACCTCCAAGAGACCGAGAAAATAGACTGGGGAACAGTTGCTAGGAAAAGGTGCAATCTTGCCGATGAAAAGGCATGCAAGTCCCTTGTAAATTGATTATCTATAGATGACTTGCCAATGTTTACAAAAGTTAAAAAAAGTTTGCGGTTTTTTTGCACATGCGCAAGCATTTCTGCAGGTAGAAAATATAAACAACAGACCACAGTAATCAAAGAAATCCATCCAAAAAAGAAATATTCGCTTAAATTAGTGAAATTTTCAAGAAGAATTAGAAGAATATAGTTAAAATTTAATTTCAGCTCCTCTTGGATCTTATGCTACTCAAAAAATCTTTAATCTTTATTAATAGCCATTTTACTTTTTTACCTGCACAAAAGTGCGCGCATGACCATTGTTCTCAAAATGAAATCAAAACTACTACGTCACGCGAAAAGTGGTCAATATTAAGTGAGGAGTTAATATTAAAAACAAAATTAAAATCTGACATTTATCTAGTCTTTAATTTCATTTTCTCGAGTAAAAAGTTCGAGTTATCTAAAGATTAGCCTCAGGGAGAACGAAAAATAAGTCGAGTGTTCGAGTTATACGGGAGCTTACCGGGAGTTAATTGTAATCTTAATTTCAAGAATATATGACGTTTTATTTTTTTATTGCGTAATATTTCTCAACCAGTTCATCATTACCATAGCAACAGCCTTGTCACATTTTTAAAAAAGTGGCAAAGTAATTTGCAGCAGGTATTGATGAGCAAGTGTGCAAAGTTTTGTCGAGATTCTCCATCGTGGACGTTTTAGTGAAAAACAAAAATTTAAATTTATGGCTACCTGGAAAAAAAATTTAAATTTCATATCTTATAGACAATTAAAAAAAAACAGAAAGTTTTTAGAAATAAAGAATATATTGAATATGTGTCTAAACCATTACAGTATCCTTAACGAATTTTAGAAATTTGGCTCACAGTTTTACGTATGGTAAAAAATTGCTTTTTAAAACTTTCCGTTCTGAAATAACGAAACCCACAAAAACGTATCTCAAGACTTATACTTCGCCAAAAATTGTGGTCTGAAAAGACATTTCGTGAAACAGCATTTTTTCCATAATGCGGAACCTCGGGCACTTGGTATCTCATTTTACTTTTAAAATGCAACAGCTGTTTCATTGATCTTTCATTTTGTGTGAATTTTTACGTAATAAATAGTTCTAACGAATAGAATAACTGTTCTATTCTTCACCTATGGACATTAAAAACCACTTACAACATAATAACCATAATATTTAAACATGAAAAGAAAAATGAAAGATAAAATATATTTAAACAAGCCCACATTTCCCGCTGATGCATTAGTCGGTCTTTCTTGTTCGAAATGAGAAGTTTTCATTTTTGTTTTCAAAACGTGTAAGTAACTCTTTTATATTTTTACATATGACATGAAGAAAGTGGCGGGCAGTGTTTGGTGTTCATTAAATTCTTTAATTTACCTTGTTCAGGTCAAATTCTGATACCGCATTACTATTCAGCCTGCACCACACACTCTTTTTATAACAAAATATTAAACGGCTTCCGGAACCATTTTTAACCCGTCTACAGTCCTGAAACCAAGTCTACAATTTCATTATTATGACTTCCTCAGCAAAGTGTAAATTGTGTATTGTCGTCTGTCTCTTGATCTAACTTCGTCATAACGGAATTCTTCGACAATATATCAGTCTGAGATGTATTATAAAATCTCCTTATTGCTGTGATAACTTATTGCTTGTGATAACTTATTGCTTGTGATAACTTATTGCTTGTGATAACTTATTGCTTGTGATAATTTATTGCTTGTGATAACTTATTGCTTGTGATAACTTATTGCTTGTGATAACTTATTGCTTGTGATAACTTATTGCGTGTGATAACTTATTGCTTGTGATAACTTATTGCTTGTGATAACTTATTGCTTGTGATAACTTATTGCTTGTGATAACTTATTGCTTGTGATAACTTATTGCTTGTGATAACTTATTGCTTGTGATAACTTATTGCTTGTGATAACTTATTGCTTGTGATAACTTATTGCTTGTGATAACTTATTGCTTGTGATAACTTATTGCGTGTGATAACTTATTGCTTGTGATAACTTATTGCTTGTGATAACTTATTGCTTGTGATAACTTATTGCTTGTGATAACTTATTGCTTGTGATAACTTATTGCTTGTGATAACTTATTGCGTGTGATAACTTATTGCTTGTGATAACTTATTGCTTGTGATAACTTATTGCTTGTGATAACTTATTGCTTGTGATAACTTATTGCGTGTGATAACTTATTGCTTGTGATAACTTATTGCGTGTGATAATTTATTGCTTGTGATAACTTATTGCTTGTGATAACTTATTGCTTGTGATAACTTATTGCTTGTGATAACTTATTGCTTGTGATAACTTATTGCTTGTGATAACTTATTGCTTGTGATAACTTATTGCGTGTGATAACTTATTGCTTGTGATAACTTATTGCTTGTGATAACTTATTGCTTGTGATAACTTATTGCGTGTGATAACTTATTGCTTGTGATAACTTATTGCGTGTGATAATTTATTGCTTGTGATAATTTATTGCTTGTGATAATTGAAAACAAGAGTAATTTATCACTAATATAAAATCTCCTTATTGCTTGTGATAATTGAAAACAAGAGTAATTTATCACTAAGCTTTATGAATGAAATATTTAAAATAGCTAAGTGAGGTACGTTATAATTTAGAGAATTTTAATTTATTGAAAACGAGACCAGTCAAAACTGTTAGATATGAACATGAAACAGTTTCATACAGAGCATCTATGTTGTGGAACTCTTTGCCAGCTGGAGTCAAATACGATTTTAAGCAGCTTCATATAGTATTCCAAGCTTTAGAATAATGTTTTTTAGTTGCATATAAAATGACTAAAATTTAAGTTCAGAAATTCCAAGATATTCGTTAATTTTCCCTGATATTTCTTGTTTTATTCAAATTTCAAAATTTACCAGGTTGAACACTGTGTCATTTTATGTATATTTCTAATGGCTGGAAATCTGCGGGAAATCTGCAAGACAAATAATCAGTTAACGAAATTTGATCCGCGCCCGACTGTAGCCCGGATATTTCCGGAACCCGTGCTTTAAGGGTCCTCCTGTACAATTCTATATCTCAAGAAGTATAGCTAATACAAAATTTTTATGCTAATTTCTTTGCTTCGATCGATCTGAAAGGACTCGTGAAAGGCAGTAAAAGTGTAAAAGGCTGCAAATATTTTCTGTAGTGCTCCATCTCCCAGCTACTTATCTAGTGATAATAATGCAAATTTTTCTTTTGCATAAATTGATGCAAGAGTACTACAGCCATTTCTTTAAAATATCAAAAGTCATTTATATAAAGCACAAATTGGTTCCAAGTTATTTTCAAAACAATGAAAACAATTAGTTTCGCATGGATTTTTGTTCAGGGATCTTTTCTAGCAGAACAGAGGGAAAAAGATAAACTACGAAGGGATTTCTTTTTTTGGCGAATAACTACAGAGTTGATTTTTGTATAGCTACGGATGGAATCGTAGAGGTAGCTACGGATGGAATCGTAGAGGTAGCTACGGATGGAATCGTAGAGGTTAGCTACGGATGGAATCGTAGAGGTAGCTACGGATGTAATCGTAGAGGTTAGCGGAACAATAGATGATATTTTGCCATTTTCTTTATAATCAATTTTGGCTAATTGTTACCATACCATCTTCAAAAACGATGTGATCAAAGGACACTTGTGGAAAATGACGACAACTGCTCTTTAAATTGTTTTTCTGTAGAGAAATAACAAACGAAAATAACAGTGCTATTTTTATTATTGTCGTTGCTATTTTAAACATTTCGAAATAGTGCAATTTAGCTCTTTTTCTTTTTTATAGCTTTTTCACCAAACAACCTTGCAGTTCATACTTTGACGACAATTTCAGGTAAAACCTTCCAACAAAATATACTCCATTTATCGAAAATATACTCCATTTATCGAAAATATACTCCATTTATTGAAAATATACTCCATTTATCGAAAATATACTCCATTTATTGAAAATATACTCCATTTATCGAAAATATACTCCATTTATCGAAAATATACTCCATTTATTGAAAATATACTCCATTTATCGAAAATATACTCCATTTATCGAAAATATACTCCATTTATCGAAAATATACTCCATTTATCGAAAATATACTCCATTTATCGAAAATATACTCCATTTATCGAAAATATACTCCATTTATCGAAAATATACTCCATTTATCGAAAATATACCCCATTTATCGAAAATATTCCTGGAAATATCAACTTTCCAAAAATCGGACACCTCTGATTAGCGGACAGATTTTTAGCAACAATGGTGTTTACTAATTAGAGAGACTATATTGTAATAAATGGCAGTAATTACCTGAACCTTCTACAGCTAGGACACCCAGCTAAGCTTTCACTCAATTTCACTCAATTTGTATTTCGCTTAAGCTCTCGCTTTTCCAAATTAAGAGTGTTAAGTTTATTTATCTATACTTCTCTGGCTAATGTTTGGCCCTTAACCTTAGAAATAAGGTCAGTTGCATTATAGGAATAGATGAGAGAGAACTATAAGGAAAGGTGGGAGAATAAGCTATTCATAATGTTTATTTCTTTACAGTTACAAATATTTTTAAACATATCGTACACATTAGTCCCAAAAATGACATTTTTTGCAATTTTATTCATTTGCAATACACTTCAACCACTACAAAGTTTAAAAGTTAGAAAATAAGAAAATAACAACAATGTGTGTTTTTATATGTCGCATTTCGTGTGTCCGTAGTAAAACTATAAATTGCGCTACTGTGGTACCATTTTGATAGACAAAATATGGGGATTAAAAATAATACAACACGTACATATACCCTCCGTCACATTTAATAATTTAACTTGTCTTGAAACAACTTGTCCATCAACTCGCCATATTAAAGAGTCAATCAAATTCAAACTTCAACCGGCGAGAGCCAAAGCTGCTTTTCTCGCGCCAGCGCTTATATAAAAGAAAGCAAAAAAAGAGGCTCTGGGGACGAGATTGCACTCTGTTTTGATGCTTATTAAAAATTCGTTACCAATTTAATTCATTAGAACATTGAAACATTTAAAAGAATGCTGTTTTGTTGAGTGGTTTTATTGAAATGGACAAATTAATCACTGCACATACATACCTCGCAGCAGGATATTGAAAAAAAAAATAAAACATTAATTCGATTCGACATATATGACGTTATTCCGTTCATTGCTTCCGACAAAACTACTGTTGTGGGAAATATGAAAGTAATTTTATTTTTACTTAGAGTGCGATGGTAGCTTGGTTCAAAGTTTTAACATGCATTCTACTCAGTCTGAATGCTATAGTAGCAAGGAAAGAACTGAATTTAGGGATGCTAATCCCATGGACGTCAACATATTTGCCAGGAAACACATTTGCCGGCGCCATTACGCGTGTTATCGACGACGTAAACAATGATTCAAACCTCTTACCAAACACGACACTAACCTTTTCACACAGGAACACTTATTGTGATGGTACAGTCGGTCTGGGTGGAGCTGTCGATCTGTACAACATAGGTATTGATGTATACATAGGACCAGCATGCTCCGCGGCTTGCTTATCAAGTGGAATGCTATCTACATTTAAGAAAATTCCCATGATTTCCTACGGTTGCTCTTCTATCCACCTATCGGATAAAAAAGAATATCCTTACTTCGCAAGAACGAAACCGTTTGCTCGCGGAAGCAAAGAATGGACACCAAAAACGTTTGTAGCTTTAGCAAATTATTTCAATTGGAAAACTATTTGTCAAATTGAGCGTGTTCACGAAATCTACACACCACTGGTGACAGCGACGAAAGCTGCTTTCGAGAAAAACAATATCACCATAGCCAAACGTGTCTTTTATTACACAGATGATTCCGATTTTAATGACTACAAAACATTGCTGGAAAAAATTAAAGACGACTGCAGAAGTAAGTGCTAACGTTATGTTTGTCACACTAAGGTATTGTGGGTGAATGTAAATCTAATGGATTGTGGGTGAATGTAGATCTAATGGATTGTGGGTGAATGTAACACCAAGGGATTGTGGGTGAATGTAACACTAATAGATTGTGGGTGATTGTAACATTAAGGGATTGTGGTGAATGTAACACAAAGGGATTGTAGGAGAATGTAACACTAAGGGATTGTGGGTAAATGTAACACTAATAGATTGTGGGTGATTGTAACATTAAGGGATTGTGGGTGAATGTAACACAAAGGGATTGTGGGAGAATGTAACACTAAGGGATTGTGGGTGAATGTAACACCAAGGGATTGTGGGTGAATGTAACACAAATAGATTGTGGGTGAATGTAACACTAAGGGATTGTGGGGGAATGTAACACTAAAGGGTTGTGGGTACACCTTTACCAATTTTTTTTAGTTGTGTTTTTACTTACAAGAGCGAGAGACGTGATGTCGTTTATGGTACAAGCTTATAATCTGGGAATGTCACAATCAAAACAGTATGCTTTCGTTTCCGTTGATTTTGCTTTCGGGAGCAAATGGAACTATGCGTCACTCGGGTACAGTGAAAACTTCATAAAGTCTGTCATCACACGTGGATTAATAACTGTGTCTGCAATTCGTCCAAATAACAGTGAATCTGCTTATGAAAAGTTTCTTGATGATGTGAGATATCGAGTGAAACAACCCCCGTTTAACGACACTAGGTTGGAGAACAAGACCTCTGTGAGTAATATACCATTTTTGTGTTCCCTGTACGGTTAACGGTTAACAGTCAAGAAACACTATTTATATACAGATTTGTCGTCAGCCCGCAGAAAACCCACGGCAACTATTAAAAATATAACGTCTTTGCTATTCCCACCAAATCCTCTTTTGTATTCTAAACACGAAATCGGCGCGTGTAACAAAAAAAATTTATAAAAAGGCTGAGGTAGAGCGTTTCTTTAACATTAGAAATTTACTTTTTCAAACAAAATATCATACTCCTTTAAGACTAATAGTATGGAACCACCTCAATGGAAGATGAAAGCTGTAGACCTTTTATTGTATTTACAATCAATGACTGTGCAAACTCTTGGCAGTATTTCAGCATTATAATTTTTTTATCTTTTCAAAGGTCGGATAAACTACTTCCTTACAAATAAAATCTTGTCAAAGTAAAAATTGTGTTTTCTTTCGATAGATTGTCACCTCCGCCGCCTATCTGTACGACGCCACGATGTTGTACGTTAAAGCAGTTGATCAAATGATGAAAGAAAATAAAAGCGATCATATCGGAGACGCTGCATATGTTTTTAAATACATGACTAACACTTCGTTTGAAGGTAATCCTTTTAAAACTTTCTCTAGACTCTATTAAAGTTGCCATAAATATACACATAATATTAATAAACTAGTCGGTGGCCCGTGGAATAATCCACGGGTTCGCCCGTCCTTTTTATACAGCATTGCGTGCGCCTCGCTACTTGCGGTACCATTTTGCGTGACAGACAGACAGACGTATACGGGTATTATAATATAGACTAGTCGTTGCCCGTGGAAAAATCCACAGGGTCGCCCGTCCTTTATATATCGTATTTCGAGTCTCCGTAACACGACGTTTTTCTCACGCACAAACAGACAGACGGAATACGGCTATTATTAAAGAGACTAGTCGTTAATCCGTGGAAAAATCCACGGGGTCGCCCGTCTTTTATATATCGCATTTCGTGTTTCCGTAACAGGACGCGGCTTTCGCGGACACACAGACAGACGGAATACGGCTATTATTAAAGAGACTAGTCGTTTGCCCCTGGATAAATCCACGGGTTCACCCGTCCTTTATTTATCGCATTTCGTGTTTCCGTAACACGATTTTTTTCTCGCGCACAAACAGACAGACGAAATACGGCTATTATTAAAGAGACTAGCCGGGAGACCCGGCGTCGAAACGCCGGGCTAAGCCACAAGTAACTGTTGTTGAACGCCCTAAGGAGCGCTTTAAGAACCGCAAACTGTGTGACATGGTCAGGTGGAGCGCTATTAGTACGGGTATACAGTATGTTGTAAATGAAATGGAGCGCATACACCATTGTAGTGTTGCGACTGTAACATATTTTTCAAAAAACAACTTTCCTGCAATGATAGCTGAAATAAAAACAGAGTTTACAAACCGTTGTTACCCCGTCATAGCAAAAACAACCGGTCACTATTATTTTATTTTGCTGAATAACTGTGAAAGTTAAAAAATTAATTGTGACACCAGACTTAGCGCTAAGTACAGTTAAACGGGGTCGCACATGCGGGTATGGATAATACCCTTTTGAAAAACACTTCATTGCAGCCTCTGTTTAAATAAAAACACAAGAAACAGTCCATTGTTAACACACGTTAGTACAGTTAAACAGAGTTGAACAGGCATATAGGCATAATACCCTTTTCCAAAAAAAACTTTATCGCAACGGCTTAAATAACACAGGAAACAGCCTGTCATTAGCACCAGGCTGAGCACTTAACAGGTTAAATCATGTCATACATGAGTATTAGGCGTAATAACATTTTCCAAAGAAACTTTATCACAACGGTTCAAATAAAAACACGGGAAACAGCCTGTCGTTAACACCAGGCTGAGCGCTTAACAGGTGAATCGTGTCATACATGAGCATAGGGGTAATACCATTTTCCAAAATCCGTATCGCTTTAGTTTTAAAAAAAATCAGTGAACAGCCTGGCGTTAACCTGGTTCAGTTAAAAAAATTACTCAGCTATTTTATTTTGCAGAATAAATTTTCATAACAGTAATAAAAGCTGCAGCCACCTGACTGTATTTAGCATAATTATTATTAGGAATTTTGTTGATAGCCAAACTGTTTAGCTACTGTTACTTTTAAGTTAGAGGTAGCTAAAGAGCTAATTAGATAGCCACAACACTAATTACGAATGAATAATAGTATGCCAAACTGAATAAAAACGTCAAAAGAACAGGAATAAGTAAAGCTAAGTTAGCTAGCTAGCTAGCCAAGCTGATTCAAAATCTACGTTCCTTGCCAAACTCTTAAAATTGATGATTTAAGATTTGTATGTGGGCAAAAAAAAACGTAAATATATGTGCCTTAACATGTGAAAACAGAAAGAAAAGAAATACTACAAAAGTAAAAAGCTTATAGAAGACAAAAAGGTCAAACAGATCTGCAAACTTGACACCATCACTTCCAAACTGAAATGGCCTCCGTAGCATGTTGTTTATCCGGTTCTGGCGTGATTCCGAAATTATTCCGAAATTAGGATGCGCCCAACCGAAAAACGGAGGTCCGTAAAAATCGGGGCCCGCGATAATTTTCCGAAAAAACTGCGCGCAACCATTTTGAACACACATAATACGGCTATTATTATAGAGACTAGTCGTTCCCGTGGAAAAATCCACGGTGTCGCCTGTCCTTTATATATCGCATTTCGTGTTTCCCTAACACGACTTTTTTCTCGCGCACAAACAGACAGACGGAATACGGCTATTATTAAAGAGATATTCATAATTTTTGTCACACTACCACTATTAATACCCTCTATATACTTTTATCCACTACGATTCTTTCAATATGGCAGTTAAAAATAATGTCAGAACAGTAAGTAAACAATTTGGCGTCCTGAACTTTATCTAAACTAACCTCGTTTTCATGCAATGTTTTGATTTTTCGCCACCACGGCAGAACATGAAAAGGCGATATTGAAATAGGTCTATTGGACGGCGAATTCGCCGCCGAAGTGTATCTGAGCATGCGCAGTTCTATTTGTTTTCATTTTGCTTCGAAGAATTCGCTTTGCCGAAAAGTAGAAACAGTTCCTACTTTTTAGCGGCGAAATATTTCGCTGTAAACTTGTAACCAATCAGAACGCAATGTTCAGTGTTTATTCCTAGAAAAACTCATTACTAAAAAGAATTCAAAATAAGTGTCTGGTTTTTAATACCCAAAAGTACGGAAGCCCATTAGTGCCATTAATTTTGCTTCACATATGTCACCCTAAGTGGAGCAGAGAAATATTTTAATTTTTTTTGTATGCCTCACCTAGAACATAACACGGCTTCACTTATGAATTCATAACATGAGCAGTGAAAAGTTCAACATATGCTTCACTTATAAATTCATAACAGAAGCAGCGAAAATTTTAACGCATGCTTCACTTATGAATTCATAACAGGAGCATCACTAAAACGCATTTTCGCTGCCCCACTTAGACTGCAGCATTGCTACCATTATTGTTGTAAAAACCACGTGAAGTTTTTTATGACTGTTAATTAAAGGATGAACCAGATTTGATGTAAATATACAGAGCACGCTAAACGCTAGACCGTTACCGCTATGGATGTTGTTTATGCCTTGAAACGTCAAGGAAGAACTCTTTACGGATTCGAAGGTTAAACGTTGTCATTGCTCAACAAAAACGGCTATTTCATAGCCACAAATCTTTTAAAACATTATTTTGTGCACACTTCTACTCTATCCGCTTTACACAATGTGTAAAGCCTTGTCACAGTTAGTATTTTGAACGTAGTGGCTAGTGTTCTTAAGCAAATTGTTTAGAAAGTTTTTTGTTCACTTTAGTTACTGAGACCAAGACAATGTTTTTTTAAAGATGTGTGGTCTTAAAAAACCCTTTGTGTTTGGTAGACGTTGGTTTACTTGCTGACTGTGTTATGACTTCATAACTGGGGCAGCAATTTAAAATTTTCGCTGCTTGTGTTATGTCTTCATAAGTGGGGCATATCAAATTTTAAATATTTCTTTGCTCCACTTAGGGTCACATTTCCGAAGCAAATTAAATGACAATAATGGGCTTCCGTACAAAAGAGTGCTTAATTCAGTATTTTAAATTCGCCACATGTTTCTCGTTTCACGTGAAAATTAAAAGATATTTCGCAGCTAATTCGCCGCCGAATTCGGCATTTACAATTCGCTCCATGAAAATCTCTCTTTAGTATGGCTTCGTTTGTCCCTTCCTGCTTCTAATTACATCTAAGGTTTTGATTTAAGTTTCAGAACGTACGCAAGCTTAGTAACCGCTCAAGTAGTCGCGCTGAGCAGTTGGCAGAGATTGATAGTTTTTACTTATGGAGGAAGTGAAACCATCAGCAAGTTCTTTGTGCATCTGATAGCGTGGGTTTTTTTATCGACCGTTTTAATTAATTCAAATTATAAAATGCACCAACTTTGTTCCCAGCGGTTTTTCGTGCAATAATAACATGCAACGGTTTCCCCCTGACAAAGAAATCTACAACAGGTTGAGGAAAAGTTTAAAACATCTATTTTGTACATGATCATCACGAATTGCGAATTCTCACAAACGTATTTTATTGTTTCATTTTTCAAATTCTTTCTTATTTTGTAACAACTTATAAAATTAAATAAAGCTGAAATTGGACGAATTGATTTCAGTGATAACATCTAAAAAATCGCCTACTTGTCATGAATAATAAAACTCTCTATAATAATACACGTTTGGCCGTCGGTTAAAAAACCCGGATCATGCTAAACGATGGGCGAAATCTTCCAGTTACAAATAACAATTGCGATATATATTTATCGATTTTGCGACGGGGTATTTTTCGACTGGTAAATTCACGTGAATTTTTCCACGGGCTTAATGAAGAAAATGTTAATTTTTTCACTTCCTGTATTGGAGTTAAAAAACATTGCGTGTCCACGATTCAATAAAAATACAGAACAACATGGGAACGAGGAAGGCTTAGTTTCAATTCAATTTTTTAACATGAAAAAATCTATTTTAGGTTTTACTGGTCCTGTACATATTGATAAAAATGGCGACAGGATTCCTTTATTTAACATTGATAACGTCAACAATGGAAAACTTGTTACTGTGGCAACCTACAATCCGTTAAATAACAAATCCATTGAGATGATTCCTAATGAGGTCATCGTATTTCCCGGAAACACAACAGATGTTCCAAAAGATGTACCATACTGTGGCTTTGATCATTCAAAGTGTCTTTCTGGTCAGTATATTATATTTCTCTGTTTACTTGAGAATAACAATAATTAAATAAGAAAAAAAGATGACGAGAAAGAAAATACAGCATTGATCCTGGGGTCCTTTTTATACGCCAGCTACAAATCAGAAAGTGAGAAACGCCCTGGGGACGAGAGCTTGGGGACGATAGTGGTATCACGTGTTGACATTATAGGTTTGAGAATTTATACTTTGCTTCTAGACGATGACGAATTCAACTACATTCCTGTCGCTATAGCAACTCCAATTCTGCTGACTATGCTAATATTTGCTGGTGTATACATCCACAAGTATGACTGGTTACTTTAAGATTTTTAATTTTCACTCTCGTATGGAGAATGATACCGTTTTATTTTACGTTTTAGTAAGAAAAAATACGAGATGAGTATTCTTTGCAAAGGTCTGATCGTCTACATTAAAGATATTTCATTTGGTGGAGAGAATTCGTCATTTAGAAGCAAGATTTCAGCGGTGAGTTGTCAACTCAGCCTTCTCATGCAACATTATCACTGGAGTCAGAAAAGCTAAAAATATTGTGACAAAATCTGCACCTTTTATGTGGAGAAATAAAGTTTGATTTTCCTTTTGTTTTGTTATACACTGTTTTTATGTCTCCCTTACCTCTGCCAGCTTACACCCTGATAAAACAACACACATCTCGGCTAGTTTGGCGAAAGAATCCCGACTAAAAACGTTGTACGGTCCTGATAAAAAATTTAGGAAGGGGAAGCAAGATTTAAAAGATCAGCTTTTGGAACAATGGCTAATCTTGGAAAAAAATTATTTTTAGATGAGTTCTCTGTCGAATTTTTCCCGCAGAAAGAGCGAATTATTCACCACCGGTCATTTCTACACGTCTGGCATGTCCCAAGTTGTGGTGTATCGATCAGAAAAGGTTTTCCTAAAAACCGTGAAGCAATCGAAAATTGAACTCTCAAGGGATGTACTGATTCAGTTGAAACATGTAAGTTTTTAGAATACGCAATCTATTTTTTCTTACTTAATGTTAAACCTTTAATGCAAGACGATTACAGAAAAAAGTAAGTAGGAATCGAAGATTCAAAAAGAAGGAAGGAACGAGGAAAAAATATCAAAAGTTATTTTTCTTTGTTGCCAATATCATATTAGAATCTCTTTAGCATCTCATGTATTTTTTCAGTTGAAAGATTTGAACAATCCGAACGTGAACCCATTTATTGGCGTGGTATCAAACGGACCTGATCTTCATCTGATCTGGACATATTGTACGAAAGGAAGTCTTCAAGTAAGATGTTGATGTTGAATGAAGATGTTTAACATCCATTTTGTTTTTCTAACCAAGGCCGTCAAAATCCGAAGTATATTGAAATTTTTTCTGAAGCGTTTCTTGAATTCCACTAAGCTTAACTTTCATTAAATATGATTTTTTCCCCGCCCTGTTCTGATTCGCGATGAATGCACTTGTTCCAGGAGAATGGATTAGGACCTACAAACTCGGAACGGCGCGATAGAATTGCTTCGTGAATTAACTTTTTCGCTTATCGCATTTTCGCCTATCACAAAATTCAGAATCCAGCACTATGACACAAAAAAGAGAACCAACTTGCTTCCCAAAGAGATGTTTGGGACGAATACTTACAGATATGCACAATTCCATGTCTGTTGTTATTCACAGCTATTACTAAGAAATAACTTAACACCATATAAAAACTGCATACTTTTTCAATTTGTATATTTTCATTCATTCTTTTTTTCAACCTTAGCCCTATTAACCTTAGTCCTATTATCCATTGGATAGAAAATTTGTTATCGAAAATAACGTATTTATAAGAACGTTTCTTATTTTAAAAAAACATCTGTTTTGCCTGGAATTTTGATGTTTATGCCATTTAAACTTGGTACAAGGTTAAAATATGACATTTATAGATGTTCGAGGTAAGAAAACATTATGACATCATTGGGATCAAAATGACGTCATATCGGCGGAACGGTATTTCCTTCAAATCTGGTCTATAACCCATATATCTCCTTAGAAGCACCTTAGTAACCACCTAGTAACGCACATACATGTGTTAAATAATAATATGACTAATACAACATCTTACAAAACTCATACATGCAGGTCAGCACAGTTTAAAATTTACAAAAAAATTAACCCCATAAAAAAAATACCCACCGCGAAGTAAAATATTTGTTTTTTATTACAAGCCCCAGTAAAGCCTTGTAGCATTGTAGCCTAGTGGTAGAGCGTTCGCTTCCAGTGCGGGAGGTCTTGGGTTCAAACCCCGGCCCAGTCATGCCAGAGACTATAATGATATCTTAGGCGGTTGTCTAGTTGTGCGATTGTTGTGCTTGCACGACTTTCGTAGCTCAAATGGGAGCTTTAAAAGCACTAGGACCCCCGTCGCAAGATCCTCGGTGATAGCAGTACCAATAGAAACTGAAGAGGCTATCCCGATACAGCCAGTAAAACACGCAGATTCTTATTCAGCATACCCAAATTGACCAGAATCTGTCAAATTCATTTGGTCTTCAAAAAGTTGACACAGAACCCCTCTTGCTCCCTGACTATACCAAATTCACGCAATTTGAATGTCAAGGTTTACAGAGGAATTCAGCGGACTTTAGAATGAGCATCTTGCTGACGTCAGCGTGGCTATTTTTCTCAAATATCGAGTTTTTTGTGGGCCCTGAAGAGGATTATTCCGTAAAGCGGACGTTTTAGAAAGTGCCACAAGCGCAATACAAACGTTGCTTACCTAACCTATGCATTTAAATAAGGAAATCGTGATTTGATGCTGTTTGCCAAACTTTGTAAAATGGCCAAAGAATGTCATTGTCTCAATATTTTTGTGAGGGGTTGCAGGAGGTAAACCATTCTCAGTTAAGAATGTGAACACAGATGAGAAAAGATAAACCTATCGTTTTCCAGATAAGTCAACGGTTTTCAAAAGTAGGTTGGTCAGTTTTGTAATTCGCAGGTCTGGCGACAGCGATCGGATCCTGCTCACAAAAAAATAATATGTTAACAATGTTGTGTTCTCTCAAAAAGCGTTATGAAAAATGATCGTGTGTTCTTTCTCAGGATGTACTTCAAAATGATGACATCGAATGTGATTGGATGTTCAGATTATCTTTCGCCAATGACATTGCCAAGGTATGTTCCTTGAATTTGATTAAACGGTACTTCTGTTTAATCTTGTATAAAGACTTTAAAGAATATTTAGGGTTTATATGAAATTCAAAGAAGTCCAGTTGGTGTCCATGGTAATTTGTCATCGTCAAACTGTTTGGTTGACAACAGATGGGTCTGCAAGCTATCGAACTTTGGAGTAGCTCAATTTATGTCTGGTCTACCTAATCAACCCGAGAATGCGTATGGTGAATGTCGAAGTAAGTCTAGTGAACGCAAACATTCTGCAGACTGACTATACACTGCACCAAGCATACTCATAATCTCCATATGACTTACAAATTTTTAGCTAAAGCAATTTTTTGCATCAAATAAGTGTTGCAAATTTCCCTAAAGAGATTACTTTATCCAATAATGCAGATAATATTATTGTTGGAGGTGCATTAGGTCCCATCATTCTTGTGGCAATGATGACATCACATCTGGAGGCAAACAATACACTCACCTGAATTTATTATATGGCTTGTAAAGAATAATGTTTTAGGAACATTTGACCACAGTGTTTGTTTGACCCCAAAAATGCAATAATCATATTGGTTAAAAACACTAAACCACACGAATTTTTTGCCAGAAGAATGCTTGTTATAACTAATTTAATTTTAGAAGGATTTAAGATCATTTATGCGAACATTAACGCAATATAAACCTACAATTAAACCAATTATGTTTTTAGAAAAGTTTTGGTGGTCTCCGGAACGGCTGGAGGATCGTCAGTCTCCCCCTAACAAAGAATCTGACATTTACGCTTACGGAATTATTTTGTATGAACTGTACACAAGAGGCGATCCTTACAGTTTAGAAATGGAAAATGATGATATGCAACCTAGAGGTAAACAAGTGATTAGGTTTTAGCAATCTAATTCCCAGGGCATCTTGTAAATTTTCTGACCAGGGGCCCTGATAACGAGGTTGAGTTTTTTATTACAAAACACTGTGTCTTATACAATGCACGAATATTTACCGTGTGGAAGAAGCCACCGATGGAGCAAGTTGGTGAAACTCCTGTTTAAGAAGAATTTATTTTGGCCAGTAACACTAACTAACATTTTATTTAGATGTAATTGAATTCGTCAAATCACGAATAGTCCCGCCCTACAGACCACTCATAGAAGTTGACGATGACGCCCCAAAACAGTTCACCGCCCTCATGCAAGCATGCTGGAAGGACCTACCCACAGAAAGACCTTCTGTAAAAGAGATCACAAGAACGGTTTACAAAATGAACAAAGAAAACGAATTGTAAGCGTGCTTTCTATCCTCCTAGTAAAACCGTGTGTCTTGAATGTTAAACTTATTTTGATGATTTGCGAAAGAACAGCAAAATCTTCATACTTTTTTTGCTAAACGAAATGGTCAAACATTCATGTAAGGGAACACATATTCTTAGGAGAAGCTCTTTTTTACAGGATCATGGACCACTTAGTGATTCCCACTTATGCCAGGTTAATAAACGGGTTATTTTCTAAAAAAGACTAGGATAAAGGTGTGCTAAAGAAACGTAAAATAAATTCATATAATAAGCCTAAGAAAATATGAATATTTTTTTTCTCGCATCGATAAAAATCAACAGTTCGCGTGGTTACGTCGGGGCAGTGGATTGTGTACGAAAGCATAACATATGTATATCCTTCTCCTCTTTTAGAGGAGGCAGCCTGGTAGACCACATGTTGATCATGATGGAGAAGTATACAGACAACTTGGAAGTGATTGTTGCCTCAAGAACGGTGGAGTTAGAAAAAGAAAAAGAAAAAACTGAAACGCTGTTATACAAAATGTTACCAAAGTAAGTAAAATTAAATATACGTAAGTAACGGGAAGTTTTAGTGTCATTGGGGATTTGATCCTAATGGCTGGCTTTTCCTCCCCTCCGACTGTTACTATGTTACATTACCGCCAAAAATACTTAAAGCATTGCTCTAACTTGCTTGCCTGCCGCACAAGCCAATTAGCGGTCAGTAGATGGCACCAAATGGGCTGACAACACTACATTTAAAGTGCGCCGGAGTGGGGACTCGAACCTGAAACCTTATGATTACAAGCCGAATGCGCTACCACTACACTATCTCCGCTGAGATACGTGATGCTTACCAAACCCTCAGAGCTCTTATAACTTGATGAATTCTTTTTTTAAATATTGAAAGTTGAACATCTTTGTGATCTAAAAAGATTATTGCTGTGTGTTCTATATTTTAGCATCAGACTGGTTCGCAAAAAAAATAATAAGTTTTTTATCAGAATTCTTTTTCGATTGTTTATAGAGCAGTTGCGAATAAACTGAAAGAGGGTCAACCTGTGCTGGCCGAACATTTTGATGCAGTTACCATCTTCTTCTCTGATATAGTTGGCTTTACAAAATTATGTTCACGAAGCTCGCCGTTACAAGTGGTTGAAATGCTGAACGATCTATATAGCTGTTTCGACAACTGTGTCGATTCTTATGACGTGTATAAGGTGCCGTTCTGTTTATAATTAATCTAAATCAGTAAAGCTTTTATATGTCCCCAAATGTGGCGTGTGGCGTATGGCCTTGTGGTTATGAAGTTTGCTTCGTAATCACAAGGTCCGTGGTTCGGTTCACAGCGCGTGCATGTTTGGCAAGTGTCTTCACCACAGCTACGGGTCAACCCATGCCATGTGAGGGAAATTGGGTAGGCAATGCCGGTGTGTACTTAATGTATACATTCCGAACACAGGACCTACGATGATAACAGTGTTTCCACACTGAAGTGGCTATATCCTATATAAATATTCGGATTAATTAAAAAAAAAAAAATTTGTTTCTAAACTTATTGAAGCGTCGGTGCTGAATATTTCGATTACATCAAAGATTGCAGCCTTTCTCAAATTTTTATTGGTTTTAAATGTTGTCCCTCTGCAAAAGGCTTTCAAGTTAATTCGTCTCATTAACTCTGGTAATTGAAGTCAACCTTTACGTTTAATTGAAGAGCAACTTATCCAAGATATGACATTGTGCATTGCGTGTAAAAGTTTTTTTCTCCAACAAACGAAGTTTGGAATATTTGTTGTTATGGGAAAATCACGTTTTTGCTTTTTTTAAAAAAAGGTAAAAAGATGAAAAGATGGGTAGAGTTAGTTTTTAAAGGTGATGCTCTCAACAATTTCACTTTTTTCATTAAGGTCGAAACGATAGGTGACGCATACATGGTGGTATCTGGACTTCCTATCCTCAATGGCGACAACCATGCAGGCGAGATTGCGACCATGTCTCTCGATTTATTGAGCTGCGTGAAGTCATTTAAAATTCGCCATGCACCAACTCAACAACTGCAACTAAGAATAGGAATACATACAGGTGATAATTTCAGTTGTTTTTTTGATTCAACACAAAGGAGGTTACACATGTGTTGTTACATCCAATCATGGAGCTCCATGATCCAATCAAGTTATTACAGTATGAAGCAACGTACAAATCTAAGCTGTGTTTGAATTTAGGTTCTTGTGTAGCTGGCGTAGTTGGCTTGAAGATGCCAAGATATTGTCTTTTTGGTGATACTGTTAACTATGCGTCGCGCATGGAGTCGAGTGGCTTGGCACTGCGTGTTCATGTGAGTCCTGAATGTAAAAATGTGCTTGATACGCTGGAAGGTTATGAGTTGGAGGAGAGAGGTCCTGTTGAGATGAAGGTATGTGACCAGATATTTTAAGTTTTAGAAGTGTTTAACGTGACCAAACAAAAATATGTATTATGTTTTGTTTTTCCCTAATTTTTAGGGAAAAGGGACTATATTGACGTATTTCTTGCAAGGAAAAAAAGGATTTAAGAAGGAATTACCAGATCTAAGCCTCGCTGCTGGACTGGAAAGTCACACCTTCAAATAATTACATGTACATAAAAACACACTTGTAAATATTTAGTTTTTGTTGTATATTTTATATTTTTTATTTCTTCCCAATCTTTTTGTTTTGTTTTTAAAAATAAAACTGGTTCAACTTTCTCCGACAACAAGTAAACAGTAAACAAATCTTAATTCTTACTTGTGGACTAAATTTAAGAAAACACCTATGCAAAAGATCCAGGAGTAAAATATATTTATTTATTTATTGTTAATAAAATCTTAGATTTCTGAAATATCAAATCCAAAATAAATGTTTTCTTGGTTAAATCTGGTGTGAAGTTAAATCCAGTTGAGGTCTCCCATGTCCGTAGCGCCGTAGTTTAGTGCTTATAACTCTCGCACTTTGTGGTCCGATTTCCCTTGGCGGCGATTCAATAGGGGCGAGTGAAAGTTACTGTAGCCTCGGGTTAACCCAAGTCATGTGAGGGAAATTGGGGAGATGGCACACTGTCTGGGCCGTTGGATGATGCACGGAGTTGTCTGGTAGAGCGCGGACCCTAATTGGGTCTGCGTAGCTCAAAATGAGCATTAAATACTCTAGGACTCCCCATCTAAGCCATGGCCCCTCCTGGAAATAATAGACAGGGTATATCCCTTGATATTTGTGAGGCTAGGCATATATGCGCGTCGTATATATAGTGAAATAGACGACACCAACGGAACCACATAAAGTTTCTGCTATATTTAATTTAATGCCAGCGGTGTGAAAGTTCGAGATAGTAAAAGTTTTAAAATTAAATAAAAAATCCTATTTATAAGGTCACGTTATTTATAACCCAGACAGATTTTTCTCAGCATAAAACAAGGAAAAAGAAGTTTATTTGAAGCATTCATCGAAGTCGTAGTAAATTAGATACATGGTATTTTTTTATAAATCCCTGTTTACCTGTCTTTTTTTTTTTTTTAAATCTAAAATACTAGTCTGCTTTGTGGCATCTAATTCACCTTTTAGAAACGAAGATTCAAAGCACTGTAGAAGCTGACGCATGTCATTTCCACTTGCATTGAAGAGACATAGCTACGTTTTGTAGAGTGTCCAGTTCACTTTGTGCTGTCTTTATTGGTTTCCTTATCGGTTTCTTCATTTGTAGCTAACCTTACTGATTCCAGAATCTGTTCATCAGTTTGTGGGTTGTCAGTGGTAATGACATCTTCGTCAGCGTCAACAATTCCATGAGCAGTTAGATCTTGAGGAACTATAACGTTGGATTGATATTACGCAATTCAGTTAGATCTTTAAAGGGATTGTCGCTGTCTTTAGTCGCACTTTCTTGATCTTTAATAGAAATCTTTGGCTTTTCTAAGACAATTTTTTTGTTGCGTTGTCCAATTGAAGCAACAATTATTTGTGGTGCACTAAGTATTGAAATCTTTGGCGGTTGTGAAACTGTCAACATCTTTATTTGAAATGCTTTATTCTAAGTCTTTTAAGGTTTTCACATAGCTAGCTTTTCTTTTGACTGCCATGTAGCAAAATAAACCTTCTTCTAAAAGAATTTGACATTTCAAACAGGCCTTGATTTTAAATTTAGGAACTTTCGTTATAGAGCGTTTTGGTACGGAAAGTTAAAATATGCGTTACCTCAAGTGCATGTCCAATAAAATAGGTTTGAAACGAGAAAGGTACTATAAATTTTTTTGGTGATAGCAAACCTTGATAAATAGAAATGACCAACAGATGACGTCAATGGGAGCACGTGTGTAGGTCACAAATAAATGCTAAGTAGCTTCAACTATGTGGTAAAGGTAGATTAAGTAATTGACTCAAAGTTGTTTGTTTAGAAGAAGTTAAGCGGTATGTTTATCCCTTGTGGAATGTTTTTGCGGTGAGCGAAGCAGCAAAGAGATGATGAATTATTGTAACATCAATATTAATTAGTGAATCTAATGTTTCTATTCGTATACGTTAACGACACGTGCAGGCTCTCCATGGAGGAGCATATAATTTTGTCACAAGTTTATATATTTTCTCATTTTGTTAAAATCACAATGATATGCTGTGAAAAAGCAGAAAAAGAAAGCGTCTTTCCCCTCCTCATGCCAACAGCTCGTAATATTCTACAAAGGTTTCAAGAATAATCACTTTATGTGAGACTCGTATGACTCATGCAGGAGAGAAAGCAGCTCAAAGAGAGCACGAAGAGTGGTTTAACGAATAGCAACATTAATAGTTGAACTCATGCCACTCGTTACTTGTAATTAGACTAATTAAGACACGAAGAATGATCAACACAACCTAAAAGCTGTGCAATATTTGATGCTGCGGTGTTTCTGTCAATTCTTAAGTATTGCTAATGAACGATTTGCAATGAAACATTGGATAATAAGAATTAAGGCATTGAAGGGTTGAAATTCTAAAGAAGAAAATAGTTAGCCGGCATGCTTACTAGCTCTTTTGTTCTTGTTCGATAAAATGTGCTATCTACCCTTGTTCAATAGGCGTATGTTTAGAGTTTAGTTAAAATTTTTCGTTAACATCTCAGCAATTTTAGGGACCTGCTTTAAATCAACGCCTTCCCCCGTCTTTGTCAGAGTGCGGGAAAATAATTACCTCGATAATGACATACCAGATTTTATTAACTCATCCTCAACAAACATCCTCCATCAGATGCAAACTGTCTTCAAGCCAAGCAGCTGCAACTTGCGAACTATTTGACGCGATGGGTTTGATGTGTTACTTTGCAATTTACGTTTTTTTATTCGAAACCTACGGCATACCAATATCGCTCCCAAGTTCTCCGCCAGCAAATACGATTTATGAAGGGTAAGAATGGGAATTTATGATCTTTCTTTCTGATGGTATAAAATCATATTTATTGTTTGTTTTGTGTTACAGAAATCAACTTGTGCGTTTAACACCTCACTCCGTGGAATCGTTGCACCACCTTGATGAATTTCTTCACAATCATAATGTACGTAAAAAAATAATTTCTTGCCGGTTGACGTAATTTTGAGTTCTCGCTCAGGAACCTAAAAGGATGGTCCTGGGTTATCATGCGTCATTTAAGACTATTTAAAGCAACAGTTCTTTGCAAGACTGTAGTATCTATTTGTGGAATAACAGTTATAAAAGACCAATGCAGAAAACACAAAAAAATAACAACATCTGGAGTACAAATTATTGGGAAGACAAGCTTTATGGTTTCTATGGCAACTGCAGCCTCGCTACAGTCACGTTTGAGTTACAAATGATCTATGCGCATTTTTATTACACTACCTTTAATGTGTATATTTTTAACCGTATTTTAATTTATAAATTACAACACGCTTGAAGTAAAAATTCCACAAAGTGTAGGCAAATAAATTTTTTTGTAAAACATGAGTTTTTCACAACCAATCAGGAGAACTTTGGTGAAGTCACAGAACCTTTGTTGTTTTAAAAACAATAAATGCAATTCCGAACATTGAATTCATTAAGTCAAAGTATCTTAATCAGATAATATAAGACGAATGAATTTATTTTAAAATATGTATATTTCGTGTTACATCCAAAACATCTTTCAGCAGAATAAAATGTTACAAAAATGTTCAGTAAATAAGAGAAATTTTAAAGGTAATGAGAATGGTAATTAAAAAATCTTATATATATATACAATAAAAGATTGTTAAAATAAGTATAAATCTCTTGACGCTTTCAAACTATTGTTAAGTGAAGGTTTTTCTTTGTTGTTTTGTGTCAAGAGTTGCAACAACTTTTTTACGGACACATGTTCTCTTTCGTATTAAAACGCAATCTCGTCCCCAGGGTCTTGTAGCCTTTGAGCCGTTATTCTGGGAACGAAGTTGATTAAAACGTTCACTCTTTATGCAGATATCTACAGTTAGCGCACAATTTTGTTTTTACTAGAAAAATACTACTCAATCTTTGACAGAGAACTTTTTAGAAAGCAAATAAGTAATTGACGGTCATTTTCATTTAGTGGACATTTTCTTTTTTTACGAAATATGTTTTTTTCTAAAAAATTATTTCCTAATTAGCGAACGTTGACAAAAATAACCGAATCAGTGAATTCAGGGGCTGAATCTCATTTGACGGCATTCAAATTATTGATCTTTCTTTGAACTTGTATTTTTAGTGAACAGGATATTAGTTTTAAAATATATCGTTAATATCGTAAATACCGCTAGTGTCATTTCACAAAAGTACTGAATTTGTACACCGAAAAGACATCTCAGCGGGCAAAACCCACCACACGAACGAGAGAGAGAGAGAACTAGAAGGCTTATTTTTTTACAGATGGATGTATGGTATCACTCAATCATTCCGGAACAACCGTGCGGTGTGCGTGTACGGTTGGAAGACATTGCAATCATAAAAATATTTTGTGAAAGAGAAAGAATAGATTTTTTTGTCATTATATCCAACATAAAGACACTGATTGATGAGACGTACGAAGGAAACGACGTTCCAAGCAGCTGCTTCAATTACACTAACTACAACAGATATGCTGACGTCAGTAATTTTTTGTTAGCATTTACTAGACTGCAAGTAAAAGCTTAAATAAGCACAGAGGAATTTTTTTCGCGTCGTCTTTCTATTGTTTTTAGAACTCCATACATTCCTTTATACATTCCTTCATTTTCAATTTAATGTGACTCTTCTTCTTTTCTCCTTGTGTATAAACAATATCTTAAATAAGCACGCATTCCGAAACGACAAAATTTTAAAAAGAGGTCGATACGGAATTTGGTTTGGGTTGTAAACGGGTATGGCAAATTATATATTTAACGAGACCTTTAATATCTGTTTTTGTTTTCTTCAGATTCGAAAAGAGCTGTGTCGACTAAAACGACGTCATTCAAATCTTCTTCGTGTGTGCGTGATTGGTTATTCGCATGAAGGAAGAAAATTATTGGTTGTTAAGGTCAGAAGTAGGACATAATTTGAATTTTACAACAACAGAGTGAAACAGAACGGTCAGGTTCTTCGCATCGGTCTATGTCATTCTAAACCAATTCTCATCAAGCATTTTTCTGTGTTTCTTAATTAACTGTCCCAAAAATTTGTATCTTTTTTAAACCAAAGAAGAAACATTAAATAAGAAAAGAAATTAAATGGCAGAGAAAATTTTGTTTCTAGGTTTCAAACGACGTATGGCATTCTTCCCATAAACCAATCATATGGATTGATAGTGGTGTACATGCGCGGGAATGGATATCAGTAGCATCTGGAATGTTTATGTTGAAACAGGTGCGAATGAATATTGTGGCTATTCTTTTGCTTCAGTGTTTTTATTTATTTATTTAACGAATGTCTATATAGGATTAGCAATTCAGAAAATTTACTATAATTGCAGAAAAAACCTGCATTAATTGAAAATATTTAAAAAAATTATTTTTAAAAACGTTAAAGAAAAAAAGCAAATAGACAAACCAAAAATTTCATATAAGCGGAGAAAGAAAAGAAAAGAAAAGTCTAAAACTTTATTCCGAAGGTACTAGCGCCAGTAGGTACTAGCGCCAGTAGGTACTAGCGTCAGTAAGAGACACAATTCATCCCTTGAAACCAGGCTTATCTCCTTCTGTCGAATTTCAAAAAAAAATTTAACGTTATTGTTTTAGTTGTTGACAGGGTATGGTAAAAATACGAATATCACACAGCTTCTAGATGACCACGTGATCTACTTCGTACCTGTGTTTAACCCTGACGGTTATGAATACTCTTTTACAAATGATCGGTTATGGCGGAAAACCAGAACTAACTTTGCTAATTCACCGTGTATCGGAGCTGATGCGAATAGAAATTGGAATGTGCGATGGGGAGGTAAGATCAAAGCTGGACTAATGAACATTTTGAAATGTACCAAAATAAAACTTACTCCTTTACTTACTTTAAAATTGTATTTTTAGGCGTCGGTTCAAGCTCTAACGCATGCGCACAAATATACCACGGAGCAGAGCCTGAGTCCGAACCCTGTGTTAAGGCATATGCGACATTGTTGAGAAAAAAACAATCCATGTTAAAGTCATACTGGAGTTTACATTCTTTCTTTCAACTTCTGCTACTGCCCAACTCTTACACTACGACTCTACCAAGCGATTTTGCGCAACTGGTGAGTGCTTGCAAGATAGCCGTAAACACTCATATCATTTTACTTGTTCTTGCTTAAATTATCTTATATTGCTAATTTATTTTTACACAGAGAAAACTAGCAGTTATATTTCAACAGTCCATTGCGAGAAGACATAATACCTTGTATGCGTTTGCAGCTGCTCCATTTCTTATAGGTATGTACATTCACTGATAATCCCAACCTCGTCCCAAGGGCATCTTGTACCAAAAAGATACAAGATACCCTGGGGTCGAGGTTGTGATAATTCAGATCATGACTTCTTCTCATTCGAACATTTTCGAAGTCTATGATCATCCGAACAGACATTCAACTCGTCTATACATAAAAACATCATGCATTCGTCGGTCAAAAGCTTACAATCACTCACAAAAATTATTAAGACTGCAATTAATAACCTATGACTTGGTTTTGTATCATGTCTCCCCCTACCTCAATGAATGTCTCCCCCTGCTTCAATGTTGATGTGGAACAAGCAGAACGAATGTAGCAGAACGAAACATGTGCATAAGAGATGTCAACGTTGTATAGGGGAAAGAGAAGGGAGGGAGGGGTATTTGGGATTTGTCTTACTAATTACGTGGAGGGTTGTAGGCGAAAAATCAATAAACTGTTTATGGTCTCTAAGTTGTCTTAAAAAATAACATATACGACAAATGGTTGCGTCTACGCTTTTTTGTGTGGATAACTTAGGGAAATAAAAAACATGTATTCAAATTTATGACAACCTCGTCCTCAGGCTCCTTTCATCAGACACACCTAAATATGTTTATTTTCAGGTCCTGTGTCTGGAGTATCGTTAGATTACGTCCACGACGAACTTAACGTAACACACTCCTACATCGTGGAATTGAGAGATAGGGGCGTATTCGGCTTTTTATTACCAGCTGATCAAATTCAACCTACCGCGGAGGAGACACTAGACGCTATTGTTGAAAGCGTCTTAGCCATCAATTCTTTGTAAATACGCGACATTGTTTTTGTAAACTTTGTATATATTATCAATAGAAATTATTACAACTGCTACAGCCGCTATTCTTTCCCTATTCTCGAAAGGTGAAATACCAGCACTGTTGAGTGTGCGAGCTGCTACAAGGCACTAGAGATATTTATTCTCAACTGAATGATTTTGGAGCCGTCCGATGTGGTGGCACAATTTCTGTTGATTGAAAGTAGAATTGATTCCTGCTTTTTGACGAGGCAGTTTCAGATCAACCTCGTCCCCAGGGCTCTTTCTCTTTCTGCCAATCACGTCGAGAAGAAAATAGTTATTTCTTCACGTCGTCCGATATTTTCAGAAAGAGAAAAAGAGCCCTGGGTACGAGGTTGGTTTCAGATTTAAGCTCAACTTCCAAACTTATCTTGAAACGCAAGGGAGAAGGCAGCATCCAAAAAAAATTTTTAGAATTAGAAATAATATTTTTTGAAAAGAACATAAAATTAACAAAATCGTTTATTTGCCCACTTAAAACCAATCCGTTGTGTGTACCAATTTTATTAAATGTCAACACGTTTGTTGCCCTCTACCTCTAGGCTTAAGATGACCATCCATATCGATATCAATAAACTGCTTTTGATCTTAAAGTTTTCAGAAAAATTCAAGATAAGTAGGAAAGTGACGTTGGCCTAACTTGATATGCAGTATTTGCGGCTGTACGAACGAGGGGATGGCGGTAAAAATTTGAAATTGAGAAGATATTTGAAAATATATTGACCAACTTCGCATAGAATCGCCCGTCTTTTCGTATAAGAGCGAGAAATGACCAACCTCGCACACTGGGTCGATTTTGTACGGAACAATCCCTCTAAAGGCCGTTTCACATTACAGTAATATATAGTTAGCAAACAGCAGCGAATTGATTAATATTGCAAAATATTGCCACGATATATTGAGAGTGTAAAAACAAACTCCATTATATTAATAAAAAATTATAACGCGAAAGGTCACAATATTCCGCAATATTTTTGAAATCAAAACTCGGTTTGATTTATAAAATATTGGAGAGAATTTCTTTTGATTCAAAAGTTAGTCTCTGTAGTTTTATTGAAACCAAAGCAAAAAGAATTAATTAAGCGAAACAACAACAAGAAATTTAGCAATATATTGCGCGCATTTTACCGCTACCAATAGCTCTAATGTAAAACGGCCTAATGTGATTAACATTCTAGTGACGTCAATAGTTCTTGTTCAACAGAGAACAATTTTGTCTTGATGGCCAACAAAAAAACGAAACTACAACATAAAAATAATAGCGTCTCGCAAAAGGAAATGTTATTCCAAAAAATTCCAGTCTGCCCAGCTAACTAACAAAATAATAATAATAGAAATAGAAATAAATACCCAACTATGGCTGGTAAGAAATTATTTTTTTGATACATTTTTTTATCTCTAGCTAGGAAGCTAGCTTTGTTGTTCCAAGTTTACATGCCAAACACATGCAGGTAGCTAGCTAGCTAGCTACACGTTTGTGGTATGAAATCTATATTCCTGCACATTTGGAGGGGGTGGGGTATTAATTTTTCAGTCATGGAAAAGCCAGGTTCTGCGTTATGTCCCCCTTCTTATCCGGAAAATTGAACAAAAACCATGCAGGCTTTCTGGTGAAAAAACCTGCATTCGGTTTTTAAGAACAAAGAAGTTAAGCACCAATGTCGAATTTTGAAACTTTGGGGGACCTACTAGTCAATATTTATATACTTTGTCCATGAACAAAAATTATGTGGGCCAAACAGGAGCAGGAGTATTTATTAATGCGTTTATTAATGGCAGGACATAAAGCTTAGTGTCCTAAAAATCCTGCACATATATAACTTTCACAAAAATCATAATGGCAGACAAATTGAGAATGGTGCCACCAACACGCTTTGTTCAGAGTTTGGTGACTTAGAAAAGAACAAGACTTTACCCCAATGAGTAAGTATTACCAGATTGGGTAAGTCTACCTAATCAATTGAGTCCTTGACTTCCCAAACTGTGCCAATGGGGTTAGTAATTTCTCTGCTTCAATTTGGGGTAAGCTGTTGGCAAATAGTACATTTCAATTACATATATATTGTTTACACGAAACCACACTTGAATTTTGCGTAGATTCACCAATCAAAAAACATTTCCAGCAATATGAATGGCCACTTGATTTGGCTTGCCAACATGGTATACACTCTTCTTGCTTGTGCTTTCTAGACACTAGCTAAAGTGAGGTTATAGTGTTGACAATAGTTATAATCTTTCACACTCCTCCCACAAACACACCAGACTTTAAAAGACATGAAAAATAATTGGTCATGCTAATAAGTGAATTTTCAAGTGGATTATGTCATTTATAATGTTGTAAGTTGAACCAGGACTGAAGTAATTCACTAACTTGATCAGGGAATATTATGCTTGATTGGGTGACTTCAGGAGATTAAGACAGACTTACAGGCTTGACAATTTTACTTGATCCAATAACACTTAAAGTAGAATGCTCTAAAAGAAGTATTTGATAGAGTGCCAGTAATCAGTGAGAATAATTCAGTAAGTTTGATTTTTGTAAAGTTGCCCATTGCCAAAACAACCAGAGAATATAGAAAAGAACGCGTTGGGACTGTATACGTTCTTTTAAAACGACACAAAATGTTTTTTCCTGGGTCATTGTTTAGTTGTTTCTCATACTATATATATTAACAATCACACATGCTTGCTTAAACCAAACATACCTTTTATATATACATCAGATTATAACAAATCTGTTTAAAAAAAATAATTATATGCCTGTTTGTCAACATAATTTCTTTTGCCAAAATGACACTCGTTAGCAAAAAATCAGGCCTAGGACGAGCAAACGAGTGTCATTTTTGCAAAAAAAATTATGTTAATCAATTCACCTTTATAATATCTATGCATTGATAAAGTTTGAATGCACATCCCTTAACAGGTCTAAAATTACTGATGACAGAAAATATCAAAATTTGCTATTACTTAAATATGACATCATAATTTATGCAGCATAATTAAATCTGAAATTCTTTAAATGTAAATATCTTGAAAACGAAAAGAGCTTTTTAAAAAATTTAAAAAGACTTGTTAACCAACTTTTTAAGCTCTGTAATATAAGTCCAACATCATTTTATACCTTGGGTTCCCTTTAAAAAAAAATTACCTAAAATTTACATCTTTAGCGCATAAGTTCCTTTAAAGTTGTGAAAATGAGTGGAGTAGTGACGTAGTGAGGTATTTCTCAGAAATTTAAATCAAATTCTATCAGGTTTAAACAAGATATATAAACCGAGTCAATTAAAGAGAGCGAAAGTTGATTATATTTAGGGCATTATTTGATAAGTTTGTTCTATATTAAATATCATCAAGAACAATTTTTATAGACTGTTGTCATGTGGTATTCATTACCTCTATTATATTATAATATTTTTTGCACTTAAATCTAAGGATTGTCAAAATCTCTTTTTTAGTAACAAAGAAGCGTACTGATAATTATTACCCCTTGGAACTTGATCAAAAAAGTACCTGTTTGAAATTGTTAGCTATTTCATATATTTTAAAGAAGTTATTTTGAAAACTTAACAATAGATGTGATAAATGGAACGATTTGGTTTTACTGTCCAAGGTTTTACTGTCCAAGGCTTTACTGTCCAAGGCTTTACTGTCCAGGGCTTTACTGTCCAGGGCAAAAATGTTTTAACAATAGCATAAATAATTGATGCCAAAATAGACTGTCATAGGTCTGTGTATTAAACTGAAACGGGAAATTTATACCCTTAGAGAAATAATTTGTTTGTGGAATTGCAGTTTGTTAAAAGGACTTATATATATATATATATAAGATTGTGAATAAGCAAGTTGAAATTGAGGACTGCATCCCCTGGGTAAAGTGAATCTTAGAGTTAAAGTAGAGCCCAAGCTTTATTATATTTTTTTTTAGGAAAGAAAGAATTTTCCCCTAATTGTTAGCATAAAAAATTTAGCCATGTATTTTTTAATTCTTAGACGCTTCATATGGAGCTCCATATAGAAAAAGAAAACCTTCCGGGTTAATGAGGTTAGTGTATGTACATGTTGTGCTAATTTATTTTCCACATGTGCTTCAAACTTCTGTAATTCAGTCTGATCCTACATACAAAAAATTTCGCTTTAGCAACACATCAGATGATGAAGAGGGAGGAGACAGAAAATCTGCTAGGTGCGGCTTTCTCTTATTTTCTTTTTTTTCACATTATACTTGTGGGGGGTGGGGGATAATCTCCCTTGCTACGTGTAAGACCAGGTCTATAGCTAGAAACCACCCCCACAGTGCAAGGCTCCACCAGACATCGTCAATGACTAAGGTAAACTTAATGTAACTAACCACAAGTGCTTAAGAACTGTACTTCTGTCACCACAATTAACATGAGCAAAATTTGCCCATTTTACATTAGGATTTACATTATTACTTTTAAAATGTAAGCTGGCCTTCCCCTTGAATAATACATTGAGAGAAGTAATTTTCACAGGAAGAAATTTTGATGAATTATCTGTTTGCATTTTTTTCTTTATTTCATGTTAAAGAATAGCACAAAGTTTAAATTATGCTAAGTCAATGTGCAATATCTCCCTAATGACAAAAGGCAACGAGAAAACAATTTAATCAGCAAGAAATGTCAATCTTATAGGCTGTGTTCTAGCATTGAACATATATCAATTAGGCACAACTAAATTTGAAATTTACCTCTTTCGTATTATCTTTTCGAGATCCAGTGGTACAAGTATTTTTTAATAGTGTCTTTGAAATGTACATAGGTTGGGCATAGTGTGAACCCCTAACACTATCACTAAATTTCTCCTTACTGGGGGGGGGGGGTCATTTTGTTCACCATATCATTCCATATTAAATTTGTCATGGCATGGCATATATAAAATTGGCACCAGTGGGATGATATCTAAAACGTAATAGGGGGATACTTAAACTAGCAAATGGAAAATAAATGGAGAGATGAAAGTGGCTATAAAAATGGGAGCATGGAGGCAATGGAGTTGGTTAACCCCAAACAGGGGTCTGTACAATCCCGAAACAACATACTGGCCCAGTAACCGTCCTGAAACATAAAGTTTAGATGTTTAGGAGCGTGAAAAAACAAACGAAATTCTAAGAATAATGTTGACCATTATGCATCAAATATTTTTATCTTAAAGGTTTGAGACAAAGGAGCAATCAAAAGAACGGTTTGCAAGGTGCGTGGTTTATATATTATCCCCCATCTTATCCATGTATACATTTATTTGTCTTAAGAAAAGTGTTCGAAAGAGAACTGTATGTATGATTTTCAATTTTCAAGTATCTTTACATAACGATGAAGGTATCTTGGCCAGTACAGAGGAGAAAAAGTTAACTTGGAATGTTGCTTAGCACTGATTTTGATTGGCTTGATAATTTTAACTTGTGATGAATTTAGCATAAACGTTGGGTGCTTCAGGGTTCTCTACTTAGTCCTTTATTGTTTGTTTTCGAAGGGATGTCGGTGGAGTGCAGGGTGTCCATGGGAGTTATTGTATATGCAGATGATTTAGTTCTCATAGCGGCATCGATGAAAGAATTAGTTAAAAAGTTTGAGAAGTGAAAGGAAGGACTAGAAGAGAAAAGGTTGAAAGTAAATTCAGCAAAGTCTAAAGTCATGATCGGTAGCATTGAAGCCAATTGTGACATTGTTGTAAGAAAGTGGCCTTGTGGAGTTTACAGGAAAAGGGTGGGTAGTAAAACTTAATTTTTTGTCAGACTTGTAATCATTTGGTACAAGTGGAAAAGAGAGTCGAAGAGAAAGGTGACTCGTTTTGTTACTTTGGTGATATATGTTGGGTAGTCAAGGGAGTATTTAGAAGAAGTGTTAATTGCACCATAGGTCCTGCTTGAAAAAGTTCAGAGAGTTACTTCCTTTGTTGACTAGCAGAGTGTTGTGGATTTAGGTAAAAGTTTGGTTGTATGAGGCCTGTATAAGAAGTGTTACGTTTATACGTTGGCAATACATGGGCGCAGGAAGATCTTAACCGTTTAGAAAAAATGAGAATGGTTGAGTGTATTTGTAACACTAGTTTAAATGACAAATACAGTTCAGATGAGCAAAGAAAAAGGATAATTAGCTAACTATTCGTAGCATTAAGGATGTTATGCTAGCATGGAAAACAGACGTTAAGCCGATGATAATAAAGATGACGACGGGGACGGCGACGATATACTATGGTGGTAAAATTTTAATTACTGTTCTTTTTTAATGTACAGAGAGAATCACAGTGAAATTGAAAGGCGTCGGAGAAATAAAATGAATGCTTATATTAATGAGTTATCCGACATGGTGCCATCTTGTAATGGACTTATACGCAAACCAGACAAACTGACCATACTGAAGATGGCAGTCAGTTACATGAAATCTTTAAGAGGTATAATTGATTTTTCGTTGTCTTAACTTAAGAAGTGCAAGTGTAATTGCGCCGTGGAAAAAACACGCAAAAAGTCTGTTACTTGGAAGAGTGCACCACCCTTGTACATGTACTAAAAATCAAGTAAAGATGTGATTGTTTCTTCTCTTTTGCCCCGTAAAGATGTTATGTAAAGGAGCCCTTTTTGCACGGTAAAGGCTGTTCTTTTTTAGGTTCCCCTCCTCCAGCTGACAGCAATTACAAGCCTTCATTTCTATCAGATCAAGAACTAAAACACTTAGTACTTGAGGTGAGTGACATGCACAAATGAACCAAAAACTACAGAGCAAGTGACAGCCAAGTGACAGCCAAGTGACAGTATACATTGATCCACTTTCCATTTCAGGCTGCAGATGGCTTTCTGTTTGTGATCACATGCAAAACTTCAACAGTCATCTACGTTTCAGATTCAATTACTCCAGTTTTAAATCAAGCGCAGGTATGAAAATAAGCAGTATAAGTTCATCATAGTCAACATATACTGTCCTGTAATGCCTTTAATTTTTAATTATTGCAATGAATTCATAGGTTGATTGGATCAACCAATCATTCTTCGACTTGATTCATCCTGAGGACGTGGACAAAATTAAAGATCAGCTTGCGACGGAAGTTAGCACGGATACAAGGATACTTGATCTTAAAAGTAAACGTTCGTTTGTAGACCAATGAGATTTATAGTTACTTAGTTGTACTGGTTTCATTCTCAATAAAATCAGAGTGAATTGTGTTTTCATTGAAGCCTAATATCGATTATTGAAATGCGTAGAAGTGTCGTTGCGCTTATTGTATATACTTTACGTGAATTCGTTTATTTTAGCTGGAAATGTTCGTAAGGATGGACCTAACGCAGGTAAAAATGTTTGTATCAATTTAACATAGTGGGAATTTTGTTTGTCTTGCATATACATGTTGTTAATAACGTGACTTTTTTGCATGATTGAAAAGTAATGTACCGTAACCACATCCTAATAAAAGAATAAAATGTTTAAAATTGTATTGACGTTTTATTTTAAAAAAATTAAATTAAAAAAAAGCGACAATATAGAAAGAGATACTGTAAAACATTTTTGAGCTTGACGGACAATTTTGGAAATTTTCGCGATGTATAATTTAGCGAATTTTAGCAAATTTAGTTGCTACAAAAATTTACTTCTGTAAGGTGATCGGTTTGGTGTTGTTATTTCTAGCTAATCGCTTAAGTGCTGGTTCACGACGCAATTTTGTCGTGCGCATGAGATGTGGTACATACGAGGGCGATTATGAAGAAACAGATGCTCGTCTTATTGAGATACGAAACAGATGCAAGGAAAAACGCATATGCTACAAAGATGATTCTTACGCAGTTGTACACTGCACTGGATACATACGGGTACCCCTGAATTTTTTTTAACTGCGTTATTTGTTGTCATGCATGTCTAAAGCGTCCCCCCTCTCCCGTCCCCTCATCACCAGTGTAGAAGGGAAATATGAATTAATATTTACGCTAGACGTTAGCTACCCGCTCGCCTGTCATGCATTCTCCTTTACATTGCTATTTTATGGATAAAATAGCAATCCGGCGATCCGTCTCCAGGCCTATCAATAAGGGGAGAGCAATTGCTCTTGCTCACGCAAAGGCTCGCCCAATTCTGAGAAATAAGAAACTAGCTGAGCCATTAATTGCTCCCCCAATTCTAAAAAAAATATTTCTAGTTGAGCAATATCAATTCATCTCACATGGAAATCAATGTTCTCTTTCTTATTATTTACAGTAAAAAAGAACAAAAATATATAAAAAAGACTTTGTGATAAAATATGCGTTTATAATCTTATTCTATTTATTCAGATTGCTCGCCCAGTTTAAATTATTGTAACCTTGGGGGAGCGATTTATTGCTCTGGTGTTATTTTCTTATTGATAGGCCTGCGTCTCCCATTTGGAACAGAATAGAAGTATTAGTGGAGAAGACTGGCTGGGATGAATGAGTAAATACACGTAAACCGTTCTACATACTCTAGTGGAGCGGTTAGTGCAGGCACACTTTATGTCACACCAGTTTAGATAAAAATAGAGGGTATAGCGTATTGTAACCCCGCCCTATCAACAGGCACCTAACATGTTCTGTTTGTGAAAGAAGCTATCGTAAAATTGTAACTTCTGTTTGAATAAAAACACATGGTTTGTCAAAAATCCAGTGGAGCGATTCGATTGAAATTAAAATATACATACAGCCTGCGCTTGCCCCATTTAGCCTAAAATAGTTACAGCTACACAATAATTTTATTTTGTGGATTAAATTTTCGTGACAGTTCCAAAATTAATCGTTAGTTCAAAGAAATAAACCGCCTAGCTGTGAAATTAATTGTAAGAAAATAACAAGCCGTCTAGCTAGCTATCAAGGTTTCTATTGCTGTAAAAGGTGTAGCTACCTAGCTTTTAAGCTAGATTAGAGATAGGGTTATGCCGATGTTGGGACAAAACCGTGAGCACTTTATCATTTTACGTCAAATTAACGATAATGCCCGTTAAATCAACGATAGAAGAGTCCATGTCCCCAAACGCACCCCAACCCCCCAACCACCCCAACCCCCCAACCCCACCGTGTCCCCCCATAAACAGTGATAGGATTCAGATTCTAAAGAATCTGTCTATAATGGCCCCTAGCTAGTGTTGTAATACCATCTTCTAAAATTATACGCTTATCATCATCTGCATTTAGCGCCAGCTTTCTTGTTTTGACCGTGTGAATATCATGCTTAATAGATTGGAAAGTCAACTGCTCACGATAAATATTATCACCATCAAACAAGCATCTCCTATAATCATCAAACCCTATGGTCTTACTCACCACACATTTCTTGACTCCTTTGCACTTCTTCATTTCATAACCATCCATCCGTTTGAATGCATATGTCTTGGCCCGCAATGCGATAAACTCCGTCATAACCTTCCCCTTTAGTTCATCCTTCATGAGACCCACGACCTTTTTGTTCATACCAATGGGTAGAGGTCTTCCATCTTTCATATTATACTCACTGGTATCAAATCTCTCACCAACATCGTTGGCGATATCCTTGTAGAAGTCCTCTGTCTTGATTTGGTAAATAAAACTGTCCGTATCCATATAGCAAATCTTAATTCTGTCACCATATTTAGGTCTCATATAGTCATAATGAAACTCATACATAACATTCTTGGACATGTCGAGGATTGCGCAACCGAGATATATTGGCTTGTTCATCAAAATCTTGATCCTGCCCATCTCGACACCAATTAAATTCTCAGAGAAATGGATAGAACCCTTGAAGTTGGGCTTCATCACTAGCTTCTCATATTTCTTTTGATTTGTGGCCAAACGTATATCCTTATGCTCACGTTGATTCTCCATTGTCTTCCCAAACACGGAAAGATTCATCAACTTGAAAAAATCTTTCTCAAAGTTATTCTTGGAATTCGTCCGCAACGCGGTATTAAAATCAATATAAGGTTTCAACCATGCTCGTTGATCAAACCCAATCACCCGATGAACCTTCTCAAGAACAAGACCATGTCCCAGCGCCTGATTGAGGGAACGGATATGAATGATGTAATTCTTTTTGTCGGAAAGGCACGGTGTCAGCTTCTCGACCCCATTGATGATCATCTTCTCGGATAAAAAAGGAAGATCATTGTGTGCATCATGAAGCTCCCGCGGATATTTCAGATCCACCTCGAGCATATACCCCCTATCACCATTTTCTTCGGCCAACATAGAAATCACCTCGGTATTGAACCGCTCAGGATCATCCCACTCAAACCCTCCCGTCGGTAACTTCTGAATCATGGACCATCCATACAGATTGTTAGCGTCCAGATATTGCAGGTACGAATCCTCTTTGGCAGGATCATACATCTCACCCATATACTTGTTGTTTGAAACCGCATGTCGATGAACGGCCTGAGTGATACCTCCCCGAATCCCATGCTCCATGAATAGAAACATATCCATATCCGAAATCAAATCAAGCTCAACCTTTGTCTTTTTCAGGGCAGCCATCCATGCTAAACCTGGAGAAGTGTAGAAATGGGCGGGGTCCAGTTTGTAGTTTGTCAAGCATGTGTCCCTGAAAGTCTCAAATACATTGCTCAGCAGCAAAACATCGGTTTTTAGATAAAGATCGTGATATTCACCGAGATTCTTCATGTCAAAGGCTTTCCATACCTTCTGGGCATGAGCATAATCGGCATCACTGATACCACTCATGTTCAACTTGCTATAAAAGTCATATTTCACCGGAAGCTTAGTTTCATTAAACCTATCGAATGAATCAACATATTCATATGGATAGACACCTTTTCTCAACAGCAACCTGAACCGCTCATCGTTTCCGGTATACATATTACGGAACTTTTCAAGCAAACTCTGCTTATCAAGATTTCTATTGCAACCGACATCGCATTCACCACATTTTCCGTGAGCAATATAGTTTTCATCAATATATTCAAACGAGCAGCTCGAGCCACACTCTTTATCATTACATCTCATGTTGTTAACACCTGCGAGATTTGCACTAAGATTGTTCAGAGAGCTTGCCATAAATCTTAATGAGTCTATGAATCTCAGCTGTATCTTTTTGTCTTTGGTCTCCCCATTTTTGCCAATGTATTCACCAACCTTGACATCGGTAGAGAAAGAGATATATTTCTCTTTGTTTTGAGCAATTACACTCATACCCCCCTCCCCATGCTGCTTCGCAAGCTCCTTGATGAAAAGATGCGCATCGTACCCACTAAGATTATGGAAGACAACCGGAATATAATTGGGTACCTTATATCGGACATTACAGTCCCGATGGGCAGATCCGCGAAACCTACCTGTAAAATGACAGTGATCTCGAACCTTGACATCCTTGTCATTGAAATATCCCATGCAGATGTGGCATTTGGTGGAATTTTCATAGTCATCAAGTTCCTCATCGGTGAGATCCTGCATACGCACATTATGTGGAAACATATTATACAGCCTTTTGGCCTCGGAAGCCACATGATCAACAAATCGTGAAACACAGTCCTCACCGCGGTAAAGCTTCAGAGGGTTCGAAACCTCACCGTGCGCGAATTTGGAGTAACAGCAGAAGCCGGATGGGGTATGTAGGTTGACGATCTGAGTAGATCCGCTCCCAACCTCCTCATCGCATTTCTTGAGAATCGATTCGAAATCGGCATACATGATAAATGGGACCCTGAGCTGGTGCTGACCATTGTTAAATTTAAGTGTGCTACCCTCCTTTGGGAGTTGAATCTTGACCGCTCCGTTATCCCTGCAATATTCAAAGTGCTCATCCCTTCTTTGCGCATTGGAAAACCCATTGAGACAATTGATACAGTAATGCTCTTTATGTTCATGTTTGGAGTTGCCCTTACTAAGCACACCGCTCAGGTTCTTCACCGCGATATAATGCCTCTTTTCACCCTCACACAATAAGAACAAAACAACCACGTTTTCACGATCAAGATGCTTCGACCTACGACACATATAGACACCATCCACATTATCTTTTGACAAAACATGCACAGCGATATCGGGGTTCCTTCTCTCAAACAAATCAATCTTGTTCAGGGCCATGGGGAATGATAGACCATCCCAATTATATTTATCGACGTATTTCTTGAGGGTTGATATCCGTTCCGGATGATTGTCGATCCTATCATGGTTCAAAGCAGCGGTGACGGCCCATTTGAAACACTCCTCATCATTTTCATTTTTGGGATTGATCACCGATTTCTTACCACTGAAATTCTCGGGTAATGGTAAATAGGAGCTACCCCTGGTTAATTTTAGTTTGTGAAAGTCAACATGCATATGTAAGATTTTATCAATGGTGAATCCACTGGCGGGTAGTGCGGGGTTTTCAATCTGCTCGATTATCTTATTGTTCATGCGATGTACCACATCAGAAATTTCATCCATGTTGTGGATTATCTCCATGCGGCTGTTGAAAGCTTTATCAACATACATTGGCATGGATTCGGGGCCGGATATATCATCCTTTACCCACCTCACCCACAATGTCGCCTGAGTCTTCAGGGATTTATTCCGTTCGAGCAGGTCCCCAATCAATCTACCAACGATTGGATCAACCTTTTTCAAATATACCCTAACATTCTTCTTACCATCCGAGTTTATCTTGAAGCGTTTGTTTGAACCATCAAACGCTTCCTCGGTGGGGGTATATGGATTTTCCTCTTCCTCGGTAGGGATAGATTCGCCCGTATTTTCCTCTTCGGATACAGAGGGTTCACCACCTAACAAACCCATGATATTATCCTTCATGGTTTTGAAAACCTTTGATGTTTTATCCCTGATGGTACTCGGTACATGTTTTATTAACCATTCTCTCCATTCAATCAACTTGCTTTTCACCTGTTGAGGTGTAATGAATGACCTAGGCGCCGGTATGGGTCTGGTGGGTCTCGGCGCCGGTATGGGTCTGGTGGGTACCGGTCTTATTGGTCTAGGGGCAGGTATTGGTCTCGTTGGTCTTGGAGCCGGTATGGGCCTCGACAATAATCCGGCGAGGTCGGCCTTTTTGATTCGTGAGTCAAAGGTGATCCCACGCGATCTTGCTAGAGTCCTAAGTACCGGAACGGTCTTCTCCCCAAATGGTGAGTCGGATAGTAGTGAGACAAGCTCATACTTTCGTAAGTTCGAATAATAGCGTAGACCGCGTTCCTTTGCGAGATTCCTTAATTCAGCAACTGAAGTCATATCGGATTTAGTATAAGATATATAACCTTTAAGAGGGTTTTTATAATCATGAAACCAAAAAAAAGATTCATAAAAATTTGTTACTCGAGCGAGTAACAAAGAACAATCCTATCCCTCAATTATATTGTTTAATGACAATATCTATTCGTGCGCGACATATAGGGCATTTATCTCCCCTATCCTCCAATATATACGCGCATGACAAACAACAGCACATATGTCCTGTTCTACCATGCACAATGGTGGCGTTCTTTCTTTTAGAAAGACAAATTATACATTTGTCCTCATCATCAATGTCCTCGTCATCGGTATCATCATCATCAATCGAAAGCGGCGGCAACATCACAATAGGTTGAGGTGGGGGAGTATCCGGATCATATCGATGTGATGTAAGATCCCGATTCACTTCAGCCATACGTCTTCTGAAATGATTTAACGCCGGCCCCGGCAGCTGTCGATGTGATGTAATATCACGATGAACTTCGGACATACGTCTTCTGAAATCGATTATCTCCAATTGCGATGGACCATTAATGACAACCGGCATCCCTTCGGTATCATAGTAAAAACGTTGAATTTCCGATAAAAATCCATTTATATCGGCTAACACTTCCAATGGTGCCACTATAGATTGAATGGATCTAATACCTTGATCGTATTCGGTTACACGTCTTCTGAGATCATTACGCAATTCGATTATACGTCTTCTGAGATCCAGGTCATTGGCATTTCGATCGATTCTTAGATCCCTGCTCACTTCGATTATACGTCTTTCGAGATCTGGATCATTTTCATCCGGAATCGACTCAATAGGCACGGTAGTGGGTGTCAATAATTCGGCAACAGTATTTCTTGAAGTCATGTCGGATTTTGATATACGATATATAACCTTTAAGATGTTTTTTATAATCGTAAGCCAGTTTTTTTTTGTATCGTTAGGATCTCCAATGTCGGTGTGTACTCCCACATGGAGTATTTCAAGAGTACTAGGATCTCTGAGGTCGCTAGAGCATCACATTTGTTACTCGTGCTAGTAACAAAATACGTTTCTAGGTCCAATCACTTTTTGGAAGATCGCTTATCGTTATAACGTTTTTGACATCTTAGATATGCTTCCCTGTTGTTTACCCTCCATTTTTTACAGAATTCATACCATTCTTGTTTGGTATCCAGATCGATGGTATAGGATGGATCAATATCATTCCTCTCAATCATACCAATCAATTTAGCTTTATTCATTCCACAAATATACCTAATACCTCGGGATTTGGCCATTTCTCTCAACTCTTTGACTTTCATTAATTTATAGTCGGGTACCGGAGCGGCAGCATCACAATGTAGATCGGTATTCATGTCGGACATATTTATATTTATATAATTAGTAAAAAACTTTTAAGCACTTTTATCGTACCACATCATAACAAAAAGGAGATAAATAAAGGTGTGTATAAATAAAACATGTCAAACTCTAAACTTCAAGAGACTTACTATCAACCTCAAAATTTATGGAAAGGACAAAAGGCTGTTCAGAATTTAATAGTATTCGGTTTCAAGTCAAAGGAGATTAAGAAGTGGCTATCAAAACAAGCATTTTGGCAAGTACATTTACCCGCTCCAAAACATGTTGAAAGACCACATTATGAAGTTACCACCCCTAATGATTTACATCAATTTGATTTATTGTACATGCCTGGTGACATACTGTATGGTAATAAATATAAGTACATTTTGTCGGGAATCGATGCTGCTTCCAGATACAAAGTAGCCCGACCTTTGAGGAGTAAGAAAGCCAAAGAGGTTGCCGCTATGATTGAGGACATCTACAAGGCAGGACCATTAACTTATCCGAAAACTTTCCAATGTGATAACGGTTCAGAATTCAAGGCAGATGTATCAAAATTGTTGGAGAAGCATAAGGTTGAAATTAAAAGAGCGACTACAAAATATAAGCATACGCACACAGCTTTTGTTGAGGCGTTGAACAAGATACTTGCCGAAAATTTATTCAAAATACAAGATGCCCAAGAACTGAATGATTCGGAAAAGGTATCATCTACATGGGTTAAGCATTTGTATAAACTGATTGATAGGCTAAACGATACAAAGACGCAGATGATTGATATGAAGCCAAAAGATGCTATTATAATGAAAGAGGTGCCTTTGGTTAATCAAGAGAGCTATCCTTCTGAAGTAGAATTACCTCAAGGTGGCTTATATAGATATTTACTACAACCTGGTGAAGAGCATGATGATGGGCGGAGACGAGCAACCGATAGAATATGGTCGAAAAACACATATAGATTGCGTGAGGTAATAGCGCAACCCGGTAACCGTGTAATGTACTATGTTCAAGACGGACCCGGACGGGCTTTTGTAAAAGAGGAATTGATATTAATACCTGAAGATACAGAATTACCTCCTGATTATGTGCAAGGTTGGTGAAAAAGGGGGACGATACATAAAAAGTATCTTTACCTGTTTCTGGTAAAGATGATTGTGCCGGGGATCGCACAGGGTTTAGTGTTGAGGATCGCGCCACATAATGTCACAATTAAAAAAACCTCCTTACTTTCAAATATTAATTTTTCAAATAGCACATGAAATATGTGAATGGTATGCAGGCACACATTACTAACTTTGTTACTGATTTAACGTCTTTTTTAGGCTTTGAACCTCCGCCATTAAACTTTTTTCGAATTGATTGCGTGTTTCGCTCTCCATCTTTCTATCCGTTTTTGTCATCTTTTCAAGAGCTTCGTAGTATATACCACACAGGGTTTGAAATTCCATGTGGCTAATATTATCATCATTCAATGCTCGTGAGAAAGAGTTTTCAAACACAGCAATGGCAGATGTTACAACATCATATAATTTCATGACTTTGTTTAGTTTATTTTGATATTTTTTAATCAACGCTGTGATAATGCCGGTGGAAATAGAGCCGGATAGGGCCACACCACCCAATCCGACAGAAACGGGAATTCCAATAAGTGTAGCGCCTGTTACTATTGAACCAATATCGGAGGCAATGGTTAAAGTGCCGGTGCCGGCATTTAAAAGCACTAATCGGTGTAATGCTTTGTTGTATTTCTCATACTTGGTGTTGAATTTGTTTTTTAATTTTATCAACTCCTCAAGTTGAGAGTTCACTGTACTTGTGTTAAACTTTTCTTGCTCACTTGAATACTCGGGAGCCGTGGGTAGCTTTGGATAAATCTTAAGCTCAGCCATTAGTTATTACAAAGAAAAACCATCCTCTAAATAATTAAAAAAAACCTCACTCTCCATTTAATTTATCTACATATTCAAGAGTTTTGTGATATATATCACACAAATTCTCAAATTCCATTCGGCTAATGGACGTTTGTCGTGATAAGGTGTTATCAAACACAGTAATAGCATCTTTTACAACATAACATGAAGCCATGACTTTCTTAAGTTTCTTTTGATATCCCTTACTCGATGCTGAGATAATGCTACAGGAAACGGAGCTTAATAGGCATATACCCGAATGTCCTATAGAATTCTTAAAATCGCTATTGGGTAGGTATATACCGTCAAGTCCTATAGAATTAAAATTTCTAATAATGGTAGCGGCGGCCGATATCGAACTGGTAACTGCCGCGGTTTCCGATATGCCGCTCAAAAACGCTAATAGGTCTAGCGCTTTGTTGTATTTGTATTTCTTGTCTTGGAATTTACCTCGTAATTTTATCAACTCATCAAGTTGAGAATTAGATATATCTGTTTTAAACATGTCTTCATCCATAGAATGCTCGACCATTTCTAGTTATTATCTTATTAAAAAGAAAAACTATCCTCTAAATAATAAAAAAATGGGAGACATTGACATTGACCCTTTTGGAGACCATGGGAGACCGGATGAAGGTACCGATGAAACTTTTCCACTCATACCCACCAGGGACCGTACGCGAGTACAAATACACACACCGGGTGAGGAAGAAACATCATTCGGAGGTCTCAGTCAGAATACTAGAGTTTTGCAGGAAATAGTTGAAGGGTTGTATGATAGATTATCTGAAAGATTCCAACCAAAACCCGAGGTGTTATATACCGACCTGTTTGAAATTAGAGATGGTGAACTATACTACAAAGACGATAACAGGCCATTGACAAACAATGGAAGACTAAGGGCTACTGGTACTATATCAGATATATTAGGCAAGAGAAGGCTGCGTAATTTAGGCTTTGACATACCAAAAGGTAAGATTACAGCCCGACAGGCAGCTAAGCTAAACAAAATACAAGAAGGGTTTCCCTCAACATCTAAAATAGAAACAGCAACCGTTGAAGAACTAGAAACTATATCTGGGGATGTGATAAACAGTACGGAAGATATAATTTCATTGTTGAAACAACAATCTGTAGACCATGAAGCAACCCAGACCGATGATTTGTTTAAATATCCTGTGCGTGAAATGCTCGGATTGGATAAATCCGTACAAAAAGTGCGAGGAGGTCTTCAGCTTGCGACCGCTAAAATGGTTTCTACCGAACACAAAATCGATTATGAAGAAAAGAAGTTGAAAGAGATGGAAGATCCTGACAGATCTGCAACATACACGGATGAACAGAGAGAGATAGTGAAAAAAAGGTTGGAAAAACTAAACGATAAGTTGAAATTTCACCATGAGAAGATCGATAATATCAAAGGTAAACTTAACACTCAAATAAAAAGCATCAAGGAGACTATTGCTAAAATACTTGACAAAGAAACAACATTGGGTGAGAAGATACGAACACTATTCCGTGAGCAGGGTGTCACAGTTGTCAGCGTACTAACGGCATTTGGTATGGTTATCGGCCTTCTCGTAGAAACTTTGACACCTGGGGGTGGGGGGTCATCCACCGGTAACGCACAAAATCATGAAAAGGGTGGTACAACCGAAGGTGGTGCAAGGGAATGGATAAAAAATAAATTGAATGCATTAGGATCCCTATTGGGGAGGTTGGCTGGGATGGCAGCTGCAGCCCTACCTGGTATAATAGGATCCATCGTATCGTGGATACTCAATCGGGCGAAAGAAGCCGTTGGTTGGTTGAGTCAAAACTTGTGGGCTTTGATAGTTGGAATCGGAGGTCTGATATACACCTATCTCGTGACAAAGCGTTAGATCCTTGTATAGATTATATGTTACATGTATCATGTAACATAGATTCGTTGGAGTACTATCTTTCAAAATACCACACGGCACCACCGACACCGATCATACTTAGCGCGATAAAGGCCAATTCCCTTTCATGTTGATCCTTACTCGGTGTATAAAAGTCGCTCAATACAGGTTCCCTCGGTAGATCTGTAAGAGTTGATCTCTCTCCAAACACTTTTTTATATTCGCGCATTGCATCATTTAGCTCTATGAATTTTCCTTCGGCCTTCTTTTCAAGTCTGAGCTGCTTATTGATAAAGTCTACTCTCTCTTGTCTTTTACGTTGCCACAAAACCTGGGCTTTTTGTAACTGTTCTATGGCCAGATCATGACGCTTTCTTTCCTTATCTATTCTGTCTTTGGATAAACTTGAAAAGAGATAGCTTGATCCGGTAAAAGCCAAAGCGTTTGCAAAGGCACCTCCCAACATCATTGCAATTGAAGCCATGTTTATATATTTATAGTTTCAGGTATAATTTTTTGCTTAACTAGATATTCCCTTGACATTTCACTGGCGGCAACGATGGCGACCAGCTTTCCAGTATCTTCCAAGTCAAACTTTTGAATTGAGGGTGGTGACATTTTTAACACCTTTTTTCCCAGCATTGAATAGCATACAGCGAAAACGCAGACGACTGATGCTTTATAAATATCGTTGATTATACTTTTCTTGTCCATCTTATTTCTATACTGCGAGATTATAATATCGCGATATTATCCCTTTATTCCATTTCAAGTTTACTTATTCTCACGGTTTTTTTAGGACCGGAGGGTGGTGGGGTACCCTTCACTTTAGTATTTTTGTCCTTATTTTTATATACGAAATAAGCACCAATTAGTACCAGTACTATCACTCCTCCCCCCATTATGGTGTAGTTCATGGGCCCTCCATCTGGTTTAGGACCGTCGTTCATAGAATCCACATCTATTACAATATCATTTGAATCTTCGGGCTGTGTCTGTGTCTGTGTCTGAGGCGTCGGCTGTGTTTGTGCTTGAGGCGTAGTTTGTGCCTGATTCTGTGCCATGAGCGCCTTTTTATATTCTTCCCTCTGTTTACGGTTGTATTCCGCCAACCTCTTACCCGCTTCAACCTTTTTAGGGTTCTTCGTTGTCACCTGAATAGGAGTCTGAGTCTTTTCCTCTGACATCTTTATTATCTATATCTATATTATTTGCGTTTAAATTTCTTCCAGCGATATAATGTCTACCTGTAATTAGACCTACACTGATTGGTGATAAGAATGAGCCGAATCTATAATACAAATCGCACGTGAACCTTTGAAGGGCAGAGTTTAGGAATGGGTCATTCTCCAGGTCATTCCTCAATTCATTTTGACTTTTTATTCCTAATACCACACAGGCTCCCATTGAATACATGTGAATGATTGATTGCCCCAATGACTTTACCATTTGACCCGATAGTTTGGCTTCATATATACTAAAGAGTTTATTCACCTCATCATCTTTTAGCTTTTGAATTTGCTCGTCCGTATACATTTTACCCAGGTATATCTTGCTATTTCCGGTTAACACACACTCGAGCAATTTTTGCCTTTTGCCATCATCGGATGGAGGACCCTGAAGAGAAATTAAGTTGTCAATTGCCGTTTCAGCCATTTTCAATAGCGATAGGTATTTTTTAACACAAAAAAAGCAAAAACTAAGTGCTACTAGTATTAGTACTAGTAATATGAAATTGATATATTCTATCATGGTCCTATAGGAGTCTTATAGGAGAGTCTTATAGGAGTCTATAGGAGAGTCTTATAGGAGTCTATAGGAGAGTCTATAGGAGTCTTATAAATCTGTTACTTTTGTTACAAGAGTCTTGTAACAAAAAAACTTCCAATCTAGCAAATCACGTAAGTTCTTGGATGTTCCATTCTCATGACTAAATGTGTGTATTTGCCATCTTTTAGCCTTTCCTTAACCATCTGGATCTCTGATCGTGATTCAATTACATCATTCTCTTCATGAATAGTTGCGAGATCTTGTCTGTCTTTTGGATACCACACATATAACATTTTGGCCTGCCTTCGTAAATTCTTCGGTATAGCGGTGTATGATTGTGTGAGTAGCCACATGGTGTGGTTTCGATGTCGTCCGCTAATGGCCAACTCTAGCAATGGCTGTCTCTTTTTGTCTAGTTTCTCATCTGCGATGATATCGTCGATCAAGAATAATGTTTTGTATCCGGCACAAAAATCCGTCATCTTTTGAATACATTCATATAACATACCTCTGGGCTCAATTAGAATCACATATCTGTCGTTCCAAAACCATTTTCGACACATATATGTCTTATTCCATCTTAATGTTGGACATATAATCACTATGAAATCAAAGTGATCAAAGTATTCATTCTCTAATAATTTCACAACACGTTTGGATTTTCCGCAGCCCGTAGGACCAACGAATAATGCCGTGTGGGGATCTTTCATGTAGTCCATCTTAATATAGTACATCCATAATTTCACCGTTTTGAATATTTAATTGAGCGTCCATGATTAGATATATATAGGCGTTTAAGGTTCCTGCGGTTTCAGCTGTCTTTTCAACTTGCAGTGTGATCCCCTCACTCGCATTTTCAATGCGTCGACCGGTCCCATGTAGGGAGTTTTCATCTATGGTTCTGAAATCCAACCATAGAGCATATTTTGTAGTTAGGTAATCGGAGACTTTCACATCGTGTAATTGCAAATGTTTTTGGATTTCGCCGGCATTGCCATCCCTTGGTTTACCCTCGGCAAAATACTTGCAAATTTCATTGTAATGTTCAAATGGTTGCATCCCTTGGGCGAAAAGTTGGTTAGGCTTACCTTCAACTATGGCGGATACCTTTTTAATTTTAGGATTATAGAACTTACCGGTATCCCGTTTGTAGGCTTGTTCGTCTTCAAACAAAACCAATATACCCTTCAAAGATTTGCAAGGTGTATTGAATGACCAATTCCACGTTGTGTCCGACTTATCCACTCTAATTTGTCTATGTCTCAAAAACCTGTCGTATAGTAAAGCCATGTTTTCGTATTCATTTGAAATGAATCTGGCTAGGGTGGGTTGTGACACAATCTCATATTCTAGAGATATGTTAGAGATTTTATATTTAGCATCCGGTGCCGGTGCCGTGGCAGAACCGGAAGGTTTGGCCGGAGTTGATAATACAACCCTGTCATAATTATTGAATGTTATCTCATAACATAACCTATTCCCTAATCCGGCTTGATAATATGGGATCGTGCTATCCAACATTTCAAAATCCAGCGGTATGGTGAACTTGTTTTTGTATGCGTCAGAAATTGCTTTGTCTGAGACATTAGATGCATCTTTATCCGAAGCGCTTACTCTCAATTTCATACAGTTTTCCGTACACCCATCACCGGATATGATACCTTGTCTGATTGCGTTTCTCTTTTCATACTTGTTTAGCCATAAATCTCTGTAGCATCCGAAAAGATCAAAGTCATCAATGCTCAAAATCTCGGTACCCTCAAACTTGATTGCTAACTTTTTAACAATCGCTCTTCCAATGTTAGAGACCAATGTTCTTTTCGTGTCTACTTTTGAATCTAGTTCAACGTCGAAACTTAGTTTTGAAGTACCCGGAACAATAACATCATCGCTACCTAAATTAGGAAACCTAACCAAAAGTAACTGGTTTTGATCAATCTCACTTGGATTGTGTGTCACAATTACTTTTTGGTGTGATCCTTTTACACCATGAGCGGTTCTAAGTGAACGTTCAGGATTTAACCTTTTTCCGTATTCCATGTTTTGTTATTACTTTTATTTTATTTTACTTTTATCTCAGTTAGCGTATACTTCATCAGACCTATGACCTTTTTTATTCAAACCTAAATTTCCGGTTCTTCCGTCTCTCTTATGTGAAGGACAACTGTTGTTCCCAGACTATCTTTTACAAGATCTCCATTTTGATCGGTGATTTTCAAAGTAAGTGATTGAAGGAAACCATTCTTTAGTTTCTTATATTGTGGGTTTTTTGGCTCAATATATGTAACATCACCATACTCAGATATATGATATGTTAGCAGGTTGTTGCTATATCTACCATTTTTAAGATTTAATGTATTGTCCAATTCATTCAGATTGAAATGTAGTTCTGTTATGTCGATTAGCTTATTTGTTTTTATTACTCTAGGGTCTTTGATTAATGGTGTGGATGTGACATCACCCTCACCCGCTAAAGATGCGTTCAACTCCCTGCTGGTGTATTTTCCTTTTTTTTCAAGTTGATGAACAATTCGGTCTTTTCCAATTGTCACTTTTAGTGGAGCTGTGATTTCATATGTGACATTGTCTGAAAACGCCTCCATGATCGCAACTTCTTTTGTGCCATGTGGGTTGGTTATGGGGCGATACAAATAGATTGTCTTTTCACTATTTATGTCATTTATTGTGATATACATTATTATATTAGAGAGTGGAATTATATTTAAATCAAAGAATGGATAGCATTTTCAAATATAACCCGAATGCGACCTATAAGCCAAATGGAGGACTGAACCTTCAGATATTGGATGGTAAGGATCTATACAAACAGACAATTATTGTCTCTGAAAATGGCTCTTTCCCCGCTGTCTTTCCTAATATTTTTACCAATTATGAACTGAATCAAAACGAGCAACGTATGAATATTTGGAATGAGCAACCGTTTAGATTATGGCAAACCCAGCTCAATTTTGCCACTTGGTGTGCTTCAAGTGCTTGTGGAGTCAGTTCCGAACACCTGAAAGAAGGTAGATCTATGATCAGATCGGTATATCGTTTTCATGTCTATTATCACATTAGACGAATCATTAAACGCTTGCAGACACCTCTACCTTTTGAGGATAGTTTTAATCAATATGACAATCCTTATTCAAACGAAGAATTTCTAAAAATATGTGGTGAATATGACGTCGATTCTAATCCTATGAAATACAGAGGTCAATACTTTTTCAGCTCATATCAAAAAAGACGTAAAAACTATCCAACTCCGGGCTTGAGTTATTTCACAGACGACTCCATGACACGATGGATTGTGGAAAAATCTAATGGCTTTACAAAAACAGGCCTTGTAAAGATTTCAAGCAGTGTTAGGGCGTATGCTTATCTTGTTCTTAGTTCGCAAGCCTCAGCCCGTTCTTCTATCTTGGGTAATGATTCAAGCGCTTTGACGGCTCAAAGAGTTTTTATGAACAACCTTGAAGACATTGTTAACCGTAGAGTTGATATTCAGGAGGACATTAAACGTTATCAGGATACGTTAAACTACGCTTCAAGCAAGGTTGATTATTCGGTTGGACAAGGCATTTATATGTTACCTAGTGACATGAATCTCAAAATTAAAACAGGGGTGGTAGGTTACAACAACAAGATTTTAATATCGGGTGAAGATCTGACGATTGGGATTAATCGAAAAGTCAATGTGATTGAAAAAACAGCTGAAGAGGTTGTTACCTCTAAAAAGATTCCCGATAAACACATTACTGTGCCTATTCCTAATAAACACATTACCGATCAGCATATTACTGTGCCCTACCACAAAGATACTCCTGATGAAACTCCTACACACGAAGATGAGAAGATCGCTCTTGTGATGGCTATGACAACAGGTTATTTCATATGGTATTTGTTTAGATAAAGAATGACGTCAATTAAATGTCAATCAAACCAGAATAACAATAGAGAACAATGCATTCCTTACATACCAAATATCCTTAGCAACGGCTACTTTCGTTTTGACTTTTTCTTATGTAAACAACTTTCTGGTATGTAAAATCCTATTGTTATAAGCGTTTGATTGACAGATGTTTTAATTATATAACAAAAACTGCTTGTGTGTTGTTATTTGAGAATTTATGTTTTATTATCATTGATGGTATTACAACACTAGCTAGGGGCCATTATAGACAGATTCTTTAGAATCTGAATCCTATCACTGTAATGGGGGGACACGGCAGGGTTGGGGGGTGAGGGCCCGGGGTGGTGGGGGGTTGGGGTGCGGTTGGGGACAGAGAAATTCTTCTTCTATCGTTGATTTAACGGGCATTATCGTTGATTTGACGTAAAATGATAAAGTGCTCACGGTTTTGTCCCAACATCGGCATAACCCTATCTCTAGATTCAACAAGTAATTATTGTACCATTTAATAAAACAAAGACATCATTAAAGTAAGGCGGATGCTATTATTGTCATCATTCGTTGATTTCCTGTGATAAGGTTGTTTTGTCATTTTTAGAACCTTGGCCAGCTTGCGGAGACCACGGAGGAACCTGTTGAAGATGGCAGTCCAACCTTATCTTGTTTGGTGGCTATCGGGAGGTTGCAGCCGACGAGCATGCCTACAAGCAAAGACTTGATCGAAGCTGCACCGGCTACGGAGTTTATCACTAGACAAACTCTCAATGGAAGGTTTAGTTTCGTGGACCAAAGGTAATTGCACTTGACAAAATATGTTGGTGTAAACACTATTCGTGTGACGTAAACACCCTTTTTGTGACGTAAACACGTTTTTGTGACGTTAACACCCCTTTTGTGACGTAAACACCCTTTTTGTTGCGTAAACACCCTTTTTGTGACGTAAACACCCTTTGTGACGTAAACACCCTTTTTGTGACGTAAACACGTTTTTGTGACATTAACACCCCTTTTTGTTGCGTAAACACCCTTTTTGTGACATTTAACACCCCTTTTGTGACGTAAACACCCCTTTTGTGACGTAAACACCCTTTTTGTTGCGTAAACACCCCTTTTGTGATGTAAACACCCTTTTTGTTGCGTACACACCCCTTTTTGTGACGTACACACCCCTTTTTGTGACGTACACACCCCTTTTTGTGACGTACACACCCCTTTTTGTGACGTAAACACCGTTTTTGTAACGATATTTTTTATTTAGAGTGACAGACATACTGGGATATCGTCCGGTCGATCTTCTGGGAAAGAGTTGCTATGATTTCTACATTCCGGAGGATGTCGAGTATATGTCTGAAAATTATGAACAGGGTAAAAACGATCTTTTAAACTTACTCTTATTAGCAGACCACAGTATTTCATTATGAAATTCACTCCTGCTTTTTTTCTTTCTAGTTTTAAAATTGAAGGGTCAGCCGTTGTCTATACGATACCACTTCAAACACGCAAATGGCGAACCAGTTCTTCTACGTTCAAGTTGTTACAGCTTTCAGAATCCGTACACTGACGAAGCTGAATATATCGTGTGTACGAACAACATAGTTAAGTACGTCATTATTTTGCTTGTTAGTTACCAGAAGGAAACTTTCGCGTGAAGAGGACGCAATTCGCGAAATTGAGAAGGGGGAGAGTTGAACCTCCAAGCACCCTCCATCCCAGGTCAAAAAGTCTGGTCATCGATACCGACGTCTTTTTCGCCGTCATTCTTTGTAACATGAAGAAGTCGGAAAGATATAACTGGATTCTTGATAATTAATAGAACAGGGTGCTGCGAGGTCTCTTTATACTTTTTTTATAAATCCTACAAAGAAAGAATTTATAAAACGGGCACGTTGGAAAAATTGCCTTTCGCGAGAAAAAAATGAGATAATTTTTTTCTTTCGCAATAAAGAAGTGCAATTGCACTGCTTAATTTCACCTATACACAAAAGACTCACAAGAAAGTTACCACCCTGAAGTTAACACTAATATGTGTCTTTTTATTCAGAAACAAACCAGAACGTACGTACACGAATAGCACAAGTTCGGAACCGTTCGATGGGTGTAAACCGTCGCCACGCGCCTCTGCAGATGAGCAAGTGTCACCAAAACCTACAGAAGTTGATGTGACGTCTGTGATCCAAGAAAGACCAGGAATGTTTCCTTATCCGTACCAACTACAGCCAGGTCTTTGATATTTTATTCTACCTAGCCTTGTTAAAAGAATTGTTAAGCCATTCGTCTTCTGATGTTTTCCACTCTTAATTTTTCATTATTTTTTTTGTCCTTATTTTTCCATTTTATTTGTAAATAATAACTCTAAGTTCTTCTTTTAGCTTCTTGTAAGGACACACCATCAATATTAGAGGTGCGTTGAGAATTTTATCAAATATTTTTCATCTTGCTTAACCCTATTTGGTCTAGGGGGATTCCGCCCCCTGCCGCTTTAACTCTTTTTCGCTATTATCCTTAGGACTTGAAACTTACAAGAGAACTTTATTTCGTCAAAGGGAATCTTTCTGAGAATTTTGGTCACATGATTAATCCGATTACCCGATTTTTTCGGATTTTACCCTAAAATAGAAAAAAACAACCGATTTTCGGACAATTTTTTGTCTTCATTCATGCGAACTATGTAAAAACCGAAAATATGTTAAATAACTTTTATTTAGTTGTCAGAAACTTTGAACAGAATGTAAAAAATTTGCTCTAGAACTTAAGTAATTGAATTTTAAGCAGATAGTGGTATATTAGACAAATTTCAAGATTCTGGTGACGCTGCCATTTTGTTTCTTTTATGACGTACTTTAAGTGTGGCAAGTTTGATTCAATCCGGACAAGCCTGTCGAAAGTTACGGATGGGGTGCCCCCCCCCCCCCTGGTCAAAATATGTTCGAAATAGCCGGACCGAATAGGGTTAAATCCTTAAGTTGCAAGTGCATTTCTTATGCAAGTGTGTTTCCTTATTAGATTACCGTAAATGCTCGATAAATTGTTTATTTAAATATTTAAAAATCAAGAGAGGCGCTTAATATATATTTTTTGAAGCAAAACTGTTTCCTTATTAGCGGTTACGAGTGCATTTTTCTCACAAGGTAGAAATTCATTCAAAGTTTATATCTAAAAACCAAATAGCTAGGAGACTCTGAAAGCGCTGTTTCTGAATATTGAATGTATGTTAATTCAGGCGCTCCGGGGCGTTTAATAAAAAGCGGTGCGGGTTTTTTAAGCTTTTATTAAAAGCGGTTTGCTTATTGCGAAGGGACGCCTAACCGAGCATTTACGATAGTCAACATACAGTTTAATGTTTAGTCTGAATTGCGAGGGAGAAACAAAATCAAGCCTTGCCAACCTCGTCCAGTAAGCGGAAAAGAATTTCTTCCTCAGGATTATTCTGAAGCAATGTCAGATGAAAGTGTTTATCGAGGAGGTTTGTTACTCACATCTTTTTTTTACACGTTTTCTACTTTAACTTTCTTTTGACATCTTGTTAACCTTTTTTTTACAGCGTCACAAGCGAGTGGCATATTGGCCAACATGGCGCGAAAGCATCAACAAGAAGGGACAGGTATGCACGTCACGCCTCCTTCCGCTCCGACTAAATGGACTGGTGTGTCGCCGCCGTATTCGTTTGAAACTACCAATACGACGAGCATGGGTGTGAGAGATTCGAATCCTCGTGCGTTCGAACCACCGCAAGATTTGGTCTCTTCGATGGCATCACAAATGAAGGCCCCAAGAAACATGGGCGGTATTCCAAACTTCAATCAACAGCTTCAGAGTGCAGATTACACGTCACGCTTGTACATGACTAACACCGGGTATATGGAACAAGAAAACAGGCAATCGCTTTTATATCCACAACAACAGACGCCGACTATTTCTCAGTCGTCTCCTCAAGAAGGCGATCGTCGTTTACCGACTTATAATTCTTCGTTACCGACAAACGAATATCAGTATTACTGATCGAGTTTTTTTGGAAGGCTGTTATGATGGAAATTTTAAAAAGATTTCTTGGAAGAGAACAGTAATTTTCTTTATTCTTTACAAACAATATCAAACAGGTTTAAATGTACGATATAAAACAGCCCCGCTGCATTTAATTATTCGTAATACTGCTACTTTTTATCTTAGTGTACATATAGTTTTACTTATGTTTGTTAAGACCAACCTTCTTTATTCAGTTTTGTTTGTGATTTTAAGTTTTAAATTTGTCACGCATTTCTTTTAAAGAAATTCGGCAGATGTTTTACTTGTTAAGCGAATACATGATTCTGCAATTTTTAGACAACTTATCCAGTTCTATTGATATGTCAGTGTATGAATACACATAACAATATATTCTTTCGATAATTTTATTAAATTTTCAACTCGCGTCTATATATTGGAATTTTGAGGCCATTTAAATGACTTTGTCGTGTGAATTTTATTTTCACGCGAAACTGGTGTACGTGGAATTTATACAAAATGAAATTGTTAATGGATTTTTTGAATCCCAATTTCATCCGTATTTCGTGTTATGAGAATTATGAAAAAATATTCATTGCGGTTGTTGAAGGTGTTTTTATCCTTTATGTGAATAAAAAAATATGTTTTTTTATAAGATCACCAAATTTTGACTGAGCCTCGATTTGAAGCTGCTTATAAAATGTTTGTATAAAAATCAATTCAAAAATGTATTCAATTTAAGGAATGGAAAAAAAACTTTTGTGTATCAGAAAATCTTAAATTTCCAATTTTTTATAACTTGGCTAAAAGTATGTTTATTCTAGTATTCAATGAAAGAAAAATTAGCCCAAGTCACATTTCCGATTAGTTACTGCATCATGTCTAATCCAGTGTGGCTCCGGTGGCTAGTTTATTCTCGGATTAAATAGTTTGGCCTAAAGATTGTTTTGGCCGCACATACGAAGAAACTACCATACAATACACTTTGTTTCTTTAAATACGTGTACAGTCTTGGTTGGTCTTGTAAACTAGATGAATTAGTAAAACCTCTTATTGTGCGATCTGTAGTAAAATGACAAAAATATAACGAGAAGTATGACGGATGATGATGTTGATTGCAGGGAACTTGCAGAAGAAACATTTGGTGAGTGATTCCTTTCTTGATTTGAGTACAAATTTGTAACACTGTGTTATTTTAGAACTCCCTATGGTTTGGTTGCTAACGGAATTTTTTTACAGGTATCGCTAACACAAATGAAAGACCTATATAAAAATACAACGCTTCTAGCTGACAGTTTTAAACGCTAGCTGTGTCTGTCCCTCTGTGACAGGCAAAGTGGATGTGTTTATTTTATTTTCTGGTCGCCGAAAAAATGTTAATCGTCAAATTAGACGTCAAGACAATAATATTAACTTTCAAAAGACGTATAAAAGATGTCTTTTGAAAGACGTTCTTAAGAAGATGCATTTAAGACATCTTAAGAGCATCTTCTAACAGAAGATTTAAAAAAGACGTTTTCGTGCTATTTTAGAATAGGTAAACACTTTTGGGTAAAAATAAAAAGTTTGAATTTCTCATGAATTCACACATTTCTAAATTAACAAAATCAAAACCGTCTTTTCCAAAAAAAAATTAGATCAAATGCTCCAACTTAAAGAGAATAGTAAACTTTTTTCGAAAGTCGATCGATTTTTCAATCTGTTGGACGGAAAAGCTTCGTTGTAAGTTTTTGATAAAAAGGACAAGTCTTTTCAGAAAAGAAAAAATATATTTGTATCACTAATTAAATTGTATTAAAAAACCCGATAAATTTAGCAAAATATGGAATCGTGGTATCTCACAAAATTGGAACGCCTTTAGACAATTCCGTCCAACAGATTTTTATGCATTACATTAAGTTTCAGAATGTTATAAATGTTTGATGTGTATCATCTTACCGCTAACTATCGAAGAAAACTATCATTAGTCAAAAAAACACTTTTTCTAATTAAGTCTTATTTTCGATTTTTTGTAAAATGCAAAGGAAAATTACGATTCCGTCCAACAGTTTTTAATCTGCTATCGTAGCCTCATCTAGGAGCTTTCAGCAAAAGAATAACCAATTATTTTAAGATTCCCTCAAATAACCCTTTTTTAGCTTACTCAGGACATCATATTATAAGTATTTAACTTTTGTATACTTATTTCAAATAGCAAATAAAAGGTAACAATTTTCCGTCCAACAGAATTTTTCCTCTGCATCCTTTCTCCTCGAAAAAGAAAGCCACTGTCTTGTTTTGTTTACTTTTTTGTTTTGTTTACTTTTCGTTTTCACGTGGCCGTTTGTTATGATCGAATTATAATATTAATGCAATGCAACAGCTTCTTTATGCGTTCGAATGTTGATGACGTTTATATCTTCGACGACGTTGCTTTGACAAATATGTAAACAAAACTTTTTCTTTGCAAATGCAAAAATGAAGCATAACGCAGCTTATTGCAAAAAGTACAGAGAAAATAATATTGACAAGATAAGAAAAGCAGACAAAGAAAGAAAGAAATTTGCAAGGGATTATTTGAAGTATGTAGAAGACGAGAAATACGAAGAGCAGAAAAGGAAAGATCGCGAGCGAAAACGATTGGCGAAGGAAAGAAAATTAGCAGCTGAAGCAGCAACAGCGGCGAATGAAGATCAGTTGAACGAATCAAGTTCCTCATTTAAACATAAACAAACCAAATACCGTTCGTTGAAAAAAGCAGACCAAGCATTACCTAACAGTCCCAACAAAAGAAAAGAAATTGTTCAAAATCTGGCCAAGAAATATGAGATCAGAATTAATTTGAATGAGACGACCAAGGGAAGGAAAGCAACGCTTCTCATCAATGAAGAAGAACAATGGATTGTAAATGCTTTATTACTGTTTTTTTATGTTGTTGTCTCTTGAAAAATTTAACATGCTCTCTCTTTAGCTAAATCCTTTACGTTTTCAATGCCTAAGAATGTCTAAGTTTGCCTTCGTTATAAGATTTTATGACTTCTTCTATTTATGGTCGCCAAGTATGTTAAATATTGGGCAAACTATGGACTTTTTTGCGTTTTTAAAAAAAGAAACTCATTTGTTTTAGGAAAATGCTCTCGATCGGCCAGAAATTTGTTACATGAATCCTGGCAAAGGCGACCACTTTACAAAAAAAGTCAATGGGGAGAAAATACATGTCCAAAAGCGATGCCTTTTATGGCCGTTACGTGATGTCTTGGAAATGTTGAATGGCTCTGAATTAGCATCGGGTGAAGGGTTCAAAGACAGATTTGTCAAGAAACTCTCGTTTTCGCTATTCTACAAATTTATCAAAGCTCGTAAGCAGTACATTTTCAATAACAAAATTCCCCAATACACCTGCTTGTGCGAAGTCTGTGAGAACACCGTTTTGTTGGCCAAAGGCTTGAACCAAGCGTGCAAACATAGTATACCATTAGACCCACATTCCATCGTCGAAGAATATTCATGCTCGTCGGATTCAAAGAACTGTATGATGAGTTTATGTGACGATTGCACACCTCATGGACTCACATATGAAGATTTTGATATTGAAAACAACTCGACAGATTCAAATGAGTCGGATGGAGAATCAGATGATGGTACAACAAGCTGCACATACTTTCAATGGAAAAAAGGCTCAGATGGTTACCTCACAAAGTTCCAAATGAAAACCGACATTGAAGAGTCTCTGGTATCCTGGCAAAACAAAGTTGAAGTAATCAAAGCACACATTTATACAAAAAGAAGGCAGTTCGCTGAAATTAAAAGAATAACAGACGAGCTTGGGGAAGACGAAATCGTGATCCATCTCGACTACAGCGAAAATTACAAGTGCAAGCAGCAGAATGAAATCCAGAGTGCTTACTTTGGTAACACAGGTTTCAGCCTCTTCACTGCTTGCGCTTATTACAGCAAAGATGGAGAATTATGCAAGATGTCAATCACTGTAACAACAGAGGAGAATGATAAATCTCGGGTGGCGTCCATGTCGTGTGTAAACAAAGTGATTGAACACGTTAGAGAAAAATTAGATCGTCAAATTTCTCTCGTTCATATTGTCAGCGACGGATGTAGCGCACAATTTCGTTCGAGATTTGTGTTCAATTTGCTTATCCATTTCCAGAAAGATTTGCAATTGGAGTGGCATTACAACGAAGCTCATCATGAAAAGGGCCTATGGATGGCATTGGTGGAACAATAAAAAATTTGGTACACCGCAAAGTTATGTCAAACGCTGTTGTGATAAATTCTCCTGAGGAATTTTCTTCGTGCCCAAATGAAATCAGCAACGTCGATTGTTTGTTCTTGCGAAAAGAAGATCTTTTGAAAGAGCCAGAGGAAGTTGCCAAAGCTATTCCAATTCCTACAACCTTGAAAATCCATCGGGTCAAGCGTGTAAAGCAAGGAAGCACTTTTGAAAACGAGTTTTTTTTCTTTAGTGAGGATTCAGAACCTTTCTTCACTCGTAAGTATGGCATTCAGTGTGGCCATAAAGTAATGCATTTGGCCAACGATAATCTGTGCAATTACTGCGAGAATGAGTATATCGAAGGTGAAGAATGGATGCAGTGTCCTATCTGTTCCCAGTGGTACCACGAACAATGTTTTTATAAATAGAGAATTCTCTAATATACCTTTTTTCAAATTAAGTTTACTTTAACACGAGTTTAAACGTGATTTTTAGATTTTTTTTTCTTAATTTGATATGATAAAGAGAAATACGTTCAAAAATACAGCTTTTAAATACTCATCTATACTAAAAGCAAGATGTAATAATCGTAAGAAAATCTGTTGGACGGAAAGTATTTTTTTCATGCAATTTAAGAAAATTCAGAATTCTATTTCTACTTGCAAAATATATTTTTAAAGTCGAAGCACCAAGCTGAAAGATTAACAAAAGTTTTAGTCGCCTTATTCAAAGTGATTAATTTTGTCGCATTTTTTCCGTCCAACAGTTCCGTCCAACAGTATTAAGGTCATATTAACTAGAGCCAATAACTTCTTAATTAATTTATACAATAAACTGATTTCATTGTTTTTAGTTCCATAATTTATTGTTCCTGTTTAAAAGTGTAATTTGACTTATGCTATTTTTGTTATTTCGATAGAAAGACATGTTGAACATAAATTCATTTAGAACAAAATTCTATCGATTCCGTCCAACAGATGGGTTTGCAATCTCTTTTCTTCGCACCAGCAAACTAAAATTGTTTTAAGTATACTTTATTAGAAAGTACTCAATGAGTACTTTGATCAATCCCTCTTGTTTACTGATCTTCTAAGGAGGACGAATTTTATGACAGACAGTTATTTCTATCGATTTCCATCCGACAGATTTTCTCTATTCTAAAATAGCACGTTTTAAAGACGTCTTGTACCGGCTTGTATTTGACGTCAAAGCGTACTAAATGAAGCCACTAGTCATTTAAGCCGTAAAAAAACCATTAGACATGAAAACAATGGAAAAGAGCACCATCACTTAAATTTTGATAATGTCAGCAAAGACCCGTCAATACACAAAAATTATTTTTCCTACAATTGTGTAGTTTGAATCGCTGATCAACTTAATTTCTAGGATCCTATGTTTTCGACGAACGCATAAGGAGATATCAGATATTTTATCATATACTGTTTTCGGCTACTTCAAAGAAAAATGAGCACATTCAGACAGACAAAGAGACGGGCGGAAGAAGCCTATTAATATAACGGCGAATGAATCATTAAAACATTAATGAAGCGTTCTTTTAAATCGACCGCAAAGAAGCATGTACGATGTTTAGCTCGACAAAAGACACTGAGAGAAAGGCGATTTTAATAGACTGCTTCTCGAAGTAAGAACAATACAATTAAAATGACCATCGTACCGCAATAAACTGAATATCAAACGCTTGGCAAAGAGATATTCTAGGTCATGTTCGAAGAAAAAGCGCACGCAGCCCTTAGATTATTAGACCGATCAGACCATGGTGGTGTCAACCTCGTTTCCAGGGCCATTTTTTAGCTTTTTTTATATCCGAGCCTTGTCCAGGGCCATTTCTTCGCGCCGTGTCAGATATCAAAAGAGTAAAAAAATTGCCATGGGTACGAGGTTGATGGTGGTGCGTTAAAGTTATCACCGGACAACCATAAACAAAAACATCCGAGAGCAACAGTGCTGATGACTCAGTTCAGATGACGGAACAAACACTATTCGTCGATCCAGTGATGTTTCAGAGTTTGGATGAACATGATAGCAAAAGTCAGTATCAAAAAAAGTGGTGGCCGTCTGGTATAGATGCTGATAGATGGAAATGGATGCTCGTATCAAAATACATCTGTTCAATTGTTGCGTGAAGCTGCTGCTGCCTTTGCTCGTAAATTGTATGTTGTTCAGTTACAGTCATTAGAGGCGTATGTGGCTTGTCGACCTATTTCTCTTGATAAGTGCCCAGGAGTGAGACCCATTTGAATTAGTGAAGTGCTGAGTGTATGGAATCTACAGTTGTATGCTGGACTGCAGGGAGGATGCGAGGTAGTGGTTCATACAATGAATGATATCTTTGACGAGGAATTAACAGATGTCTTTCTCTTGGTGGATGCTACCAACGATTTCAACTGCTTGAATGGGAAAGTGCTTTAACACAACCACAAATATCTTTGTCATGCTATGGCAAATTATTTCAGAAGCTACTAGCTACAGGAAAGCTTTTAGACTGTTTGTGAAGGAGGTACGAAACTTAGATACTATGCAAAAGCGTGGAAAATCGTTGGTGCTTCTCAATGAAGTGTTGGAATACGCAACACATGAAATTTGTGATGGTACAGGGGTCAACATAAGTGTAAAAGAAAGAACATATTTGGGCGACTTTGTTGGTGACATTAAAGGTAAAATACGTGACTGGGCTGGTGGATCAGTGATGTAATTTCTTTCACGGCTTGCAAAATCAGATCCTTGTGCAGCGTACACAGATTCTGTTAGTGGTTTTCGACATAAACTAACATATTTTCTTCGCACTTAACCTGGAACATCGATAACAAAAGGGTCTGAATGGTAAAGGAGGAGCTGCTTGTAAACGATTTAGCGACAAAAAGAAGAGCTTCGAGCTAGCTAACAACGTTGTCGCTTGAGTCAGAGAATTTCAAAATGTAACGTTAGCATTATATACAGACAGATGGAGTGTAAAGTATATTCCCCCTCCGGTTCAGCATGTTGGTCCAAGTTTGATGTCAACCATGCCATGCCGTGTAAAAAAAGTGGATTTATTTATTATCGCCATAACAATATCAGAGATTTCTTCGCCAAGCTGTTGAATGAGGTGTGCAATGACATACGCATGGAGTCACCTTTACAGCCTCTCACTGAAGAACGTTTATCGAAAATATTAAACACCACAAACAAAGCACGACTGGGACATAGGTCCACGAGATTTTTAGCACAGGATGCAGCTTGCATTTTTAGACGTAAGGATTTTCAACCCATTTGCAAAACACCACCTGAACACAGACTTGTGGTTACCCTGTGTAATCTTGATGTTGCAGAATAAGTTCTCGTGAAAGTTTCAAAATGAAAGGTAACCTCGGTTTAAATAAATACACGGGTTAAAACCTGTGGTTACCCTGTCATAATAAAACAGCCACCCAGTCTTTTCTAAATTGCAGATAAAAGATGTGAAAGTTAAAACATTAGCGGCTTTCGAGAACGGTGGGAGCGGTTGGTAAATTACTGGGTGACTGTTTTATGTCGACAAGTTGACGGCAGGCTGTTGCCGTTAATTTAAACCAGACTTATTTTTCGAAAAATAATGAATAAGCTTACTGTTGTGAGCGCTCCACACGGATTGGAAACATAATTCTTAAACTCTCACGGAAACTTATTCCGTAACATAAAAAAATTTGTTTTTGCTATGACTAAATATAGGTGTCAGTTATTTTTGATGTTCTTGTTGTGAGCGCTCCACTGGATTTGCTATAAACCCCTGGATTTGCTATAAACCCTAAGTTTTGGTTTATATCGAAGTTGCAGTTTAATTTTGGAACTTACCTTGCAAAATAGGGGATGTCGCGTAGCGATTAGCTGTATCGTGTGTTTTTATTTGAACCGGTAGCGGTAAAGTTCTCTTTTTGGTTATTTTAACAGAAGTGCAGTGTAAATTATACCTACACTAAGCTCTCCACCCGGATGTATGGCACGGTTTTACTTGTAATTAAACGATCAACCTAACGTCCCACGTCGGGTCATCCAGCTAGTCTTTAATACTTTTCGATGTATTCATACTTATTTTTTTTAGATGTCATTAAAAGCATTCAGGTATGACTGTTTGGTTGGTTGTTAAAGCTATGTAACGATATTAATAAAAGTACAAAGCACAAAATATTATGACACTCATTGGCTGGGTATACCACTTTCTTGTCCTTCCTAGGATCCTGAAAAATCTCAAACCCTCGAAGAATTACTAGTGGTGAAGGAAGAACTAGTGAAAGTCCGAAAACTACGAGAAGATGAATACGAAATCGTAGTGGAGGTTGTTCCCACTGTTCCCCACTGTTCACTAGCAACTCTTATTGGTATGATTCTCAACCGTCGTGATTGTTACTTGGCGCGCCCTGTTCTGTCATTTATACCTATCATTTGTGTTTTAGGTTTGTGTATTCGTGTAAAGCTACATGAATACTTACTGTGCAACTATAAGGTGCGTAACTAACTTACAAGCTCTCCTCTGCACGCGTTTTTTTTATTTTCCAAGTAAATTTATATTCATCTAGCTCGATGTGTTCATCAGGAAGGAAAAGCATCTTAATGCTGGAGAAAGTAAGTGTTTATTTTTCTAGTAAGCGCTGTGCAGGGTGTAAACTATAAAGATTCTGGGTTTTTTAGTCACAAAACAAATTAATGACAAAGAGAGAACATCGGCTGCGATGGAGAACCCCGAGTTGATGAAGATAGTGCAACAATGCATCAAAGAACGAGATTAACTGACACTCTCCACCGTTGTTTCGTTGGAAAAGGTTTGGGTGTATGCGTTGGTTTGTTGTTACCATTGGAGATGCCTATATGAAAGTGACATAAATTCGCGTTTTTTAATGCGATTAAAGTAGAAGTTGATTTTGAAAAGCGTTTGAAAACTTTTAAATACACGTTATTTTAAAGGAAACCACTTTTTGTCGAGCCGGGGGTTTTATAATCAAAAACGCTATTGTAATGGCACCCATTATTACAGTAATCACCTCCGTCCCCGTCCAGCATTTTGAAAACTCTAGGGACGCAAGACTATATCCAATATGATTTTACAAAATCAAATATTTCACATCACAAATCGAACATTTTCTGGTACAAATCAAATGTTTGAAAGTGAAAAATATTCTTACTAAAGGGCTGTTTATATGGAAGCTGAGCCAGCACAGTTGCAAGGCCGTGATCTCGCCTAAATGCTTTTTTAAAGGAATTTAAAATTTCGTTAAGGATTGTCCAAGCTGTTCCGCAATATCCTGCGTTGTGTAACAAAATATCTGAAGATTTCAAAGACAAAAAAATTTAAAGACTAATTGCTGGAAAAAGTAGCAGAGGAACTTGGTTTTGAATATTGACGTACTAAACAGTTAAAATGACAGCACGTGTCAAATTTTAATCCAATGTTTTTATTTCAATCAAGGCTGAGAACAGTCACGCTCTTTTCGTCGAATGGCGAGTATTGAGTATCCAGTGAAAATTCCACCATAACGGATTGTTGTCTGTGTCACATATTTGATAAGCTGTGTGTTGAAGTATTTAGGGACGACATCTGATATCATTTGAAAAGTATTAGTCATAATAAAGTGAATGGTGGTCTCTAATGCCAGGCCTGATAACCCTATTCATATCGTGTCGTGATATATGAAAATGTGCCCTGTCGATTTTATTAACCAACATTCAGCCTGAAAACATATATTCCCGCAACTTTGGCTGAAATGAAAATGCAGGTTTACAAGTTCTTGTTACCCCGCCGTACCAAAAACAGACTGCCAGGATTTTTTAATTTTTGGAATAAGGTTCCCGTTAAAGTTTAAAAATTAATCGCGTGTGATACGGGAATGAGCGCTTGGTAGAGGTTAACCATATTGCACATTCGCGTGTGGAGGGAATGCTTACATCCGCGTGTGGAATGCTTACATTCGCGTGTGGAATGCTTACATCCGCGTGTGGAATGCTTAACATCCGCGCGCCCTAATACTGCTTTCATCAAATTTTATGAAAACTTCGATTAAAGAAAAACACAAGTAACTGCCCGTCGTTACCTCGTCCCTCCGTCGTTACCTCGTCCCTCTAAAATAATCACATAGCTTTTTTATTTTGCGGCATAAGTCTTTAAATAAATAAATAAAATTAATCGTGGGTAAAAAATAAACCCTAAGTAGAACTGGTTCATCGAGTCTGTTGTCTCATTGCCAAAGTTAAAAATAAATAGTATTGGCCAGGAATAAATAACTCTTATATCATACCTAAAAAAATCTTAGCAATTCCTTGGAGGAATATATGCGCAAACTTGTTTGTTAATCAAATTGCGCATTCTAAGTTTGTTTAAGTTCCTTCTGCATAAGTGCGATTAACACACGTTCGTTCACGCTTGGATGTCTTCTCGCACAAACTGAACACAAACAACTAATCAGCCGTGCTATCGAAACAACAGTTAACGACAAAAAGAGCTCATGCTGAACCGTGTTTACGCACCGCGTTTCATATTAGGCACAGTAGTTGTTTTCGCAAAATCTCGATGTGAACAGGAAGTAAAAGAAAAATGTTACTCTTGATTCTACTAATACTTAGTGTTGCTGATGTCAGCAGTGAAACGATTACTACGACGAATGTGGATTATTCTTCAGATTATGTGATCAACATCCAAACTGATGACAATCCGGATCATCTATGTAAAGTTGACCGGAGGTTTTTATCAATAGCTTTCGGTATCGGTCAGATTAACAAAACTGTAAGTGGCTATGATATTGACTCTGATAAATTACGTAACATAATGACGGCTCTCTCCCCGAGCTATATCCGCATTGGAGGAACAAAAGCAAATTTTCTGTACTTTGAGCCAAGAAAGTCTGGCAGCGAAACTACACCGACCACAACAGCAACACCTGACGATCTGACACCACCCAAGGTTGAAGAGGCTCCTACCACACCTAAAACAACGGTCACAACTACCCACGCACAGTTGACTACAACTACAAAAAAGAAGAAGAAGAAACCAGTAACTGAAGCTAACTTGCAGATAACAACCACAACTCCCTCTCCTGTCGAAAAACTTGACGGACCACCTCAAGAGGAAGGCCATCATGAGCAAAATTTGGAATTGCCATCAATGAATATAGGTGAAGAGGCTCCTACCACACCTAAAACAACAATCACAACTACCCACGCACAGTTGACTACCGCCACAAAAAAGAAGAAGAAGAAACCAGTAATTGAAGATAACTTGCAGATAACAACAACAACTCCCTCTCCTGTCGAAAAACCTGACGGACCACCTCAAAAGGAAGGCCATCATGAGCAAGATGTGGAATTGCCACCAATGAATATAGGTGAAGAGGCTCCTACCACTCCAAAAACAACAATCACAACTACCCACGCACAGTTGACTACAACTACAAAAAAGAAGAAGAAGAAACCAGTAACTGAAGACAACTTGCAGATAACAACAACAACTCCCTCTCCTGTCGAAGAACCAGAAGGACCACCTCAAGAGGAAGGCAATCATGAGCAAGATGTGGAATTGCCACCAATGAACACGGGAGTAAATCCTGATGATGAAAGCAATGAAGTTGAAACGGAGAACAATGAGGCAGAATCTCCAAATGCCGCTGAGGACAGCGACGACGAAAAGATGCCATCAGAAGATCTTTTCAAAGAAAAAAAGATTTCAAATAAAAAGATGCCGAGTAAAAAGAAAAAACACACAACTCCAAACCCACTCGCCACCTTAGCTAAAAAGAAAAAAACAAAGTCTACTGAAAACAAGGTACCAATTGAGGATATTTCACCGTTTCCTGTCGAAGATAATCCAACAAGAAAACCAGCTACTGCGCCGTCTTCAAGTCTAAGTAGTAAGAAAGTTACTCCGTCAAAAGATACCAACACGATCAACTTAGAACTTCCCAGGAAAAAGAAGAAAAAGAACAGAAAGAACAAAAAACAGAGCAAACAAATAGAAGAATTCAACTTGGACGGGCCTATATCGAGAAAGAAAAAACCATCAACATTAAAAACCACCGGACCAAAAACAGTAGGGAAAAAGAAGAAAGGACGGAAATTAAACTCCGACACATCAGATGTTGAACTAAACGAAAGTGACATGCATGATGATGATACTGATGACAGCGTGCCAAATGATGACACCACGTCAGAGAATGACACATCAGACGATGCTAACTCGAATCTAAATGATCCGGATAATGATATGTCAAGCAACAGTGACGATGACGATGACTCAGTTGTGATTGATGACGACGAAAATAATGAGAATTCCGATGAGAATGACCCTTCTGATATAGATGCCATGCCCCCTGTACCAAAAAAGAAGAAAACGAGTAATAAAAAACCAGAACTTTCATTACCTGGGAATGAACAAACAAATCAGAAGACGACTTCCATGCAGCCATACCCCACAGATGATAAAAAGAAGCCTTCTACAACTGCCAACCCAATGGACAGCAACATCGACATGACCTCTTCTCCAAACCAACTCGATTCTAATACACCCGACCAATTGAGCGGTCCTGAGTTTATTTCCAGCGACTCTATTGTAACGGATGCGAAGCAAGTCGTTCCATCCGTTAGTGCTAATGACGTCACGGATTTTAAACAGAAAAAAAAGAAAACCAACAAGAAGAAAAAATCGAAAGACAATGCCATGACGCCGGAAGACGAAGAGGCGGCTTTCCAGGAAAAAAAGAAAGAGAAATTACGCGGTTACCGTAACTTTACTATGACGGCTGATTTTTTTGACAACTTGTACGGTCTGATCGATGACACCAAAAATGAAGTGCTTTTTGATATCAACGCTTTTCCGCGAAAAGATGGAATGTGGGATCCGAGTAATGCTATTGAATTCTTTGATTACGTTTCAAAGAGAAATTACAAAGTGAATTGGCAACTTGGGAACGAGCCGAATCATTACAAGAAACTTGGTGAGCAACATATAAGAACTGGTGAAGAGGTGGGAAAAGACTACGTATTATTTAAAAACATCTTATCGCAACCTAAATATGGTAATCCAAAAATAGTCGGCCCTGATACTACCCGACCGAAAAGAGAAGACGGCCCGGTAAGTGAGTGGCTCACTGCTTTTCTTTCACAAGCACGTAAGAACATAGATGTGTTATCCTGGCACCAATATTACGCCAATGGGCGTACCATCAAAGCTGAAGAATTTCTGGATCCTGATTTACTAGACGATTTTACCCGGCAATGTACTATAATGAAGTCCATAGCAAAACGTGCTAATTTCAAGAAGCAGATCTGGTTAACTGAGACAGGTAGTGCATGGGGTGGTGGTGCAAAGAATATTTCGAATCGATACGTCGCTGGCTTTCCCTTTCTAGACAAGCTCGGTGTTGCAGCTAAGTTCTGTATGAAAGTGGTGGCACGGCAAACGTTCCTGAGCGGGAGTTACGCCATGGTGGATTGGAAACAGAATTATACGCCATTTCCTGATTACTACTTGGCGGTTCTCTTTAAGCGATTAGTTGGTCGAGCAGTGCTTCGAGTCACTGTTGATTCCAAATCTAACGAACAAGATTTGCCTGACGATAGATTTCGCGTATATGCGCATTGCACACGAAAATCGAGACGAAATCCACCAGGTTCTATCACAGTCTACATACTCAATTTGCATAACAACTCGAAAAAATTCTCTTTTGGAAGTCTTGAGTTGCTGAAAGTAAAGCAATACTTGTTAACAGCAGATTCTCTCCAATCTGATGTGGTCAAGTTGAATGGCGTTCCATTAAAAATGAGAGGAAATTCTCTTCCACGCATGAAAAGCAAAATGGTTGAACAACCCATCCACATACCGGGACAATCCTTTGGATTTTTTGTTATCGACACAGCAATGGCAGCTGTATGCGAGTAATACATTGCATTGTAGAAAATGTAAAATGTTACTATCTATACGTTTATTCTCCTAAAACATTTTGGAATTACTCGTATCTATTTTTAAACATTGTAAGCGTCCGTACTTAGTTACAGTATGAGAAGAAAACAACTTTGCTTATGTTTTTTTGCTTTTTCTCTCTTTTGGAATAAAGTAACGTGACGTTCCACGATAAGAATTCGCCTCTGCTCGTTGTATTTGTGAAGGGATTGTCGTGAACACGATAAGAATCCGCCTCTGCTCGTTGTATGTGTGAAGGGATTGTCGTGAATACGATAAGAATTCGCCTCTGCTCGTTGTATTTGTGAAGGGATTGTCGTGAACAGAATTCTGCAGATGGTTGACTAATATAAGGAAAGCAACATGTTGATTTTTGTCTGCAAATGTTCTCTCAACACGCATCAGTAATCTTACCAAAAGTAGCACACAAACACTTCCAAAACCAATGCACATGTAAGAAAGATTCTGTCACAAGCCGATCGCTTTTTTCTCGCCTACTATCACTGCGTAAAACACATATATTGACTCGATTAATTCGAACACAGAGGTCTCCATTAGCAACAAAAGCATCCAATATATACCTTACGTTGACTAATTTCCGTGTCGATTTACTTTCTCGAATAGCGACCTTAAAAAATTTCGCGTTGATTTATTTTCACGAATCGCAAGATTTGAAAAATTTCGCGTTGATATTTTTTCGCGAATCGCAAGATTTAAAAAATTTCGCGTTGATTTATTTTCGCGAATCGCAAGATTTAAAAAATTTCGCGTGGATAAATATTCGCGCAGGAAGGATAACTAACAGGAAGAGGAAACAAAAAAAGCTAATATTTTACTGTAAATCATTTGTTTATAACGTCAATATTCTTTTCAAAATTTACATTTTAACCGCCTTTAGTTACATATCCTAAGCATGTCGAATACTTTTTAATCAAAATTTCGCAAATGATGAAATATGAAAAATTTCGCGTGGATTAATTTTCACGAAAAGTCCAAAAATTGCGAAAATTGATCTACGTAAGGTATTCATATAAACACATTACTTTCAAGAGAATGAAGTGCAGTTGAACTCATGTAATTCAAACTCCTATAATTCGAAAAATCATGTAAATTAAACAGATTCTTTGGAACTTGAACACTTATAATTTAAAAACTCGCGTAATCCAAATAAATTTTGAGATTCCATTACATGAGTTCAACTGTAGTTACAAAGTTTTCGCGGGAATTAGAAAAGCTTCTGAGCATGCGTACTTGGAATGTTTACGCCAACGCATAGGATCTTTTATTGTATGAAATATAGCTTTAATTACAGTGGAGTTAATTTTATCAAAACTTTTGTGTTACTTCAACGATGAGGAAAGAGCTACACTTTAAAAAGTAGCGTTTGGAAGAATATGAAATAGTGAGAAAACTATAAAATTTTGAATAAAATAGTAAAAACCCTTTTTAGATACTGGGAAGCTGGGAAGAATGGTCAAAAAAGTTTGAAAAAAAATTCAGCCGTTTTGTAAGAGAAACATCAGTTAGGAGAGACTGGGGTAAATTTTGTATACACCTAAACCTCAAACGACCTTAATATTTTTCACTCAATTGAGAAAAACAAGAGCTTCCAAAATATCTACATATCGGGTTATAAAAATGTTATTTAGAGATGATATTTGGATTATAAAAATCATGCGCACTTTCCTTTACACTCGCCTTAATAGAACCAAAAAAAGTAGTAGAAAAAATGAATTTAGCTATAAACAAAGTGTCTTTCTTTATATATATTTTCTTAGTAAAGAATGTGGTTTTCTAAATAAACAAAAGAAACAGTAACAATGACAATAACAAATAGTAACGTAAACAGTCCATATTCTACATCTCCCCCTCAGATTAATAGTCTGTTAATCGACGTCGGTCCGGAAGAGTGTTTATTGTTCATTTGGGGTAACGTATTTCCCGGTTTCAGGTTCATAAAACTTCTTAACTGTATGTGTTCGAGTCGATCTCCTCGGCTGATGAGATTGTTCCTCGGTAGGAGGTTGAAGAATATCTGCAGCACGCAAAGGAGGTTGGTTGTCGGCTACATTTGTTGAAGGGTGAACATTTGCTGCACGCGTCGGGGATTTTATAGGGGCTTCACGAGTTGGATGTTGACCGTTGGTTCCGCACGTCATAGGTTGGACATTGGTTGAGTGTGCCAGAGGTTGGATGTTGGTTGTGCACATTGGAGGTAGAATGTCGGCTGCATGCGTCAGAGGTTGGGATGTTGCATCTTTTACTGTTCCGTGAAGCAGATGAGGCTGGTATTTTCGGAGAAATCTGCGATTGCGAAGTGTGATACGTCCAGTGCCAGCAACTTTCACGTAGTATTGATCATAATCACACACTTCAACGACAACACCACTTCGATCCCATCGCGTAGGATACTGACCGGATTGGTTCTGGATCAGTACCTGATCAGCCACTTCGAGTTGAGGGAGTGGTTGAGAATGTTCGTTAAGTTTTTCAAGCGTCTTGGCATAGCGAGTCTTTAATGATTCTTCTTTCAGTTTCCATGCTTCCCTCCAACAAGCAGAGACTTGATCGTTATCGAACAGCTCAATGTCCTTTCTGATGAAAGGGAGGGTATCTCGGAGTTTATGACCGAACAATACCTCAGATGGGGATAGATTGCAACCTGGATCGGGAGTATTACGTTTGATTAGTAATGCACGAACCATTCGGTCAGTATCGAGGCGTCCTTGTGAATCAATATTATCCATCAGCAATCTCTTGATCGACTTGACGGCAAGTTCGGCCCTTCCATTGGAGGATGGCAGGTAGCTGGAAGAAACACGGTGCCTGATGCCCCACTTCTTGAGGAATGCTTTGGTTCCTGCAGCTGTAAATTCTGGACCACCATCACTCGCCACCTCAACTGGCACACCAAATGTCATGAACAGTCTGCGAAGAGCTGAGCAGAGTCCTTGAGTGCCAGCACTATCACTACCAGGCCGAATTTGAGTTTCTTCTGTCCAACCTGATAACCTATCAGCAGATATGAGGTAGTAATGTGCCTTGTAAAAAAAATAGTCGCATGCTATAGCTTCGAATGGGGTCGTTGGGATATGAGGTTCGACAGGTGGTAGCTTTGCGTGAGATGGTGCGCATCTATTGCACTGGAAGCATCCATCACGTGTTAACTCGATATCCTTCGTGATACCAGGCCAGTAAACAGAACACCTGGCACGGTCCTGCATTGCGGTTACACCCTGGTGTGCAGCATGGAGGGATTGCAGGACTTCAGCTCGGAGTGATTTCGGGACGACAACTCTATTGCTCATCATTATTACTTCATCGACAATATGTAGCTGTTCTCGTTGTTTCCAGAACTGTGATATGTTTGCAGGCATAGTGGCTTGTGATGGGGGGGAATGCTATCTGGATGTGATGGATCAGGTCTTGACAATCACGGTCGTGGTGCGTCGCATGTTTAACAATGTCCCACGTTATAGATCTAAAGTCGTTTAGGTTATTAGCAGAGATATGAGACAGTTCAGCTTCCATGGTATCTTCGATGTGGCAATAAATGCTGTCCAAAGTCATTGCATCACTCGGTAGATTGTCATCATCGTCATGTCGCGCAGGTTTCCTGGGGGTTGCGTCCGAAAAGAAGTTACTCTTGCCTGGAGCATGGATGATCGAGAAGCGCCATAACAGGGTCCTCTGTTTAAGACGGAATAGTCGTGGATTTGCGATCTCATCGAGAGTTCTGTCGCCAAATAGTTTGAGAAGAGGCTTATGATCTGTAACAACGATTAATCGGTTGCATCCTTGCGTGAAGTACCTGGTCTGCTCAAGGGACCAAGCAATGGCCAATGCCTCACCTTCTACTGGTGCGTATCGTGTTTCAGCTGAGCGTAGAAATCGTGAACCGGCCAAGGTTATCCTCCAACCACCTTTACAGCCGTCTGGAGATAACTGTAAACAATTGCAATGTTTTTGAGACAGAAAGAAGCCGACTCCTGTCTTGGACCAATCGGGTCGTAGGCACGTATATCGCTGAGGGTCGAAGATCTCCACTCCTTTGAGGATTGACTCAACCACATGGTCTCTGGATTTTTTGAAGGCGATATCGAGATCTAATGTCCACTCGAACTTGGTCTTCGGACTGAGTAGGCGTTTGAATGGCTCCATAACGTTTGATAATTTATCGTAATGTGAGACCTGGTTCACCAACCCAAACCATGATCGTACATCGGTCAGTTTAGTCGGTATGGGAAACTGCAAAATAGCATCAATGAATCTTCGAGTAGGTTTGATCGAGTACTCCGAGATTTGGAATCCTGCAAAATCAACGGTTTTTTGAGCAAACTGGAACTTGTTTTTATTCAGTATCACACCATTGTTGCCCAGAAGAGTCAAAAAGTCTATCATCCTCCACCATTGTTCAGTAAGATCATCATCCCACATTAAAGTATCGTCTACACACTTTGTCTTCCTCTCCACATCTGTGATTATCTCATCAAATCTTCTGGAGTAAGCGTCTCCACTTGCGAGGAAGCCTTGTGGTGCGACCCTATAATGGTACCTCCCCCAGGGCGTAATGAATGTAGTATAACGGCGATCTTCAGAGCGTATTGGAACAGAGTGGAAGCCATTCCATGCATCGGTGACTGACTTCCAACTATTCGACGGCACCTTTTTAGCTTGTTGGAATGGTGGTTGAACATGGTGGGTTTCCCTGAGGCAAAAGGCGTTCAGTGGCGACAAATCGACAGTTCTACGTGGTGAACCATCAGCCTTGGATGTGATTACCATTCGATGGCACCACTGTGATGGTACCCCGATCGGTACCTTTTCAAGTACGCCCATGACAACATCATTATCCAACTGTTCCTTTACGGCGTCTTGCCAGTGAAGAGGAACAGGCGCTGGGGTGTGGGCAGCGTACGGTACAGCATCATCATCAATGTGTAGAGTGACTTCGGGGCCTGTCATTCCAGGGAGTTCCTGATGGGGACATTGGTTGAAGGTGGACACAGAGAAGTAGTCGATGAGCCATTCACGCATTTTGTTGTTGTTTGATGGGATGCACTCGAATGGAAGTTTGGCGGGGCGTGAAGGAGGTTTTGTCCTCTTCGGACAATCGCAAGATGCAGGTTGGTCATGTATGGCAGACTGATGAAGGGCACCACCGAGTTGTGGGAATGTTTGTGAAATCACATCAAGTTGAACAAGTGCCTCCCGAGAAAGGTAAAATTTGTTGGATGATGGACTAATGTAAGTCATTACAGCCGCAGTGTGATTTTGACCTGTTGAGCTTGAGCCGGAAAGTCGCAGAAGGATAGCTCCTGATATTGGTATCTTCTCCTTATTTGCAGCGTATAACGAGTGTCTAACAGGTATAAGGTCCGCAGTGGTGAAACCAGCTTGAAGGAAATTACTAAGTCCCCACAGGCAGGACTGCGCACCAGTGTCGGTAACAACAGAGATGGTGAATGAGTTGATGGATGGGGGTTTGCGATTCATATTCTCGTAATCCTGGTCATTGATGTGGACAGTCAGAGCAAGGGTTGGGTGGTCAAATGACTTGGCATCCTCCCATCCGCTTTCTGTGTCGAACAGCAGGTGGTTCAAGGGTTTTATAGCGTCGATACTACCGATAGTGAGTGCTGAGTCCTTATCTGCCACTGCGTTGACTTCTTTGTGCTGTTGTTTCTTTCTGATCTGCTCACTCCAGCATGTTGGACAAAATTTTCTGTCAACCATCTTCTTTTGTCGTCTGCCCCAAATTAACTTTTCGATCCGAGTGGAGCAGACGATGCAAGGTCGTGTAGTGATGTCAGATGCACCAGTAGGGACTTTTGTTGACCGAACGTTCTTCCTGTAACTCGAAATAGAAGACATTGTTGAGCTCCTAGTCAGGGCGCTTCGAGCCATCTCCTTTGCCTCAATGAACTGTACAGTTTGGTCAATGGTTTTCTGATCGAGGTTATGCTGACCGAACACCTCCATTTTTACTTCCTCATCGGACAGCCCAGATATAAGAACGTCCTTAATGATTACATCTGTAAAGTCTACAGTCTGTGTGCAAGTCGTACTGGGGCAACCAATCAAATAAGCACATGTAGCGGCTTTGCCTTTAATTCTAGCGTGGAATGATCGGACACTTTCACCATCGGCTTGTCGAAGTGCAAGAAGATCAGACCTGCGAACGCTAATGGCAACTGGAGTCACAGCAAGTTTTTTGACGGTATCCATAAGCACTTGCTCTGTGGAGTGCAGAATGTCATTGTTTTGACGTAATATATCATTGCCAAGCTCCTCATCGCAGCAGCCAAATAACTGTTGATATATCTCAGTGCCAACAAGGGCAGTTCCCTGTTTAAACATATTCCATCTGGCGATGAAGGAATTCCAACTTTCCTCAGTGGACCCCTTTGTGATTGTTGGACGTTGAATCTTTGGTGCCTGCTGTTTCGGGACTGCTGGTCGTGGAGCATTCACATGAACATTGTTGTGAACTGTCAACAAAGCAGCCGCAATGGCAGCGTCAACATCATCTGTAACATACCCACATCCAATCATTGGACATGCAATAGTAGGCATTGTCTTCACAGTATAATAACCAAAACCACATAAACAAAGTGTCTTTCTTTATATATATTTTCTTAGTAAAGAATGTGGTTTTCTAAATAAACAAAAGAAACAGTAACAATGATAATAACAAATAGTAACGTAAACAGTCCATATTCTACAAGCTAGTAATCTGGAAATAATTATAAGAGAAATGAAAGTTGCAGTTTGAGAATATTGGCCAGAATACTAACTGGCTTTGAAATTAGATATTAAGTATATAGAGCAGTCACTCTGAAGACGTTCGTCAGAAACATTATTTAAATGTATCAAGGATAATCCAATATCTGTGGTTTCAAGTAACCAGTTCTTGATTAGGATGACGTTATATTTGACTGCTAAAATGGTTGACAACTTTTTATGTTACTTCATTGCGTATGTCGTGACGTCAAATATATTGACGAGATGTTTTTGAGTAAGTCAATGAGGTGACAGCTTGGTGACATGGAACAAAAATCTTCAAAAGAACAGAGCAACAAAAGGTAGCGAGTTGTTAATCGCAGTTAGTAATACTTCCAAATATCGCACAGGAAAGTTAGCTAAAGGTTGAGAATAGTATTCCACTTAAGATTCGCGCACATGTTGATTCAGGGCAACTTATTTTTGCGCATTTATTTTCTACGATCCTATGTGAATTTGGAACACGCAAGAACAGAATAGAAATGTTTAATATGGGATACAACCATTAAATTTTGTTGCTGATTTAAAGAAAAAGTTTATTTTAAATGATCATACCGCGCTTTAACAGCTTCGATTAGTTTTGCTATTCGCCAAGAAAAAATATGGAAGCCAACTTACTATCAATACATAAATAATTGTAACTGAAAAAAATTTAAAAGCTTTCGTTAAATAAAACAAAAGGTTAGAATAGAATAAGAGGGGAGGGGACATAAAAAATGAAACCAAAGCGATCGAACTGAAAAACGAAGAGAAAAATGTTTCTTATGCTATGACATAATTGGTCATATTTAAGGAGAGATAACACGGTTTAGCCGTTATTTTATGAAATTTGGTGAGTCGTTAAAAGAAGTTATTACGGATATTGTGAGTTTTATTTCACTTGTACTGAACTGGGGACTTAACTACGCAAAAAGCGAAAATGATGAAGAGAACCCTTAAAGAGTATTTTAAGGAACTATATCTAGTTAAGAGAAATCAGGCAGGGCAGGATGTCAAATGTATTTTGTACATGAAGAGAATTAAATTTCGCGTTTTTACATATTTTGGCCATTTTCGTAAAAATAAGTTCCCACGAGAAATCTTTAAACTCCTGATCCGAGAAAATAAGTTCTTTCGAAATTTTCTTTATTCTATAAATTTTTTACTAAAAACCAGATTTTCTCCAAAACTTTCACTCCAAAACTTTCACTCCAAAACTTTCACTCCAAAACTTTCACTCCAAAACTTTCACTCCAAAACTTTCTCTCCAAAACTTTCACTCCAAAACTTTCACTCCAAAACTTTCACTCCAAAACTTTCACTCCAAAACTTTCACTCCAAAACTTTCACTCCAAAACTTTCACTCCAAAACTTTCACTCCAAAACTTTCACTCCAAAACTTTCACTCCAAAACTTTCACTCCAAAACTTTCACTCCAAAACTTTCACTCCAAAACTTTCACTCCAAAACTTTCACTCCAAAACTTTCACTCCAAAACTTTCACTCCAAAACTTTCACTCCAAAACTTTCACTCCAAAACTTTCACTCCAAAACTTTCACTCCAAAACTTTCACTCCAAAACTTTCACTCCAAAACTTTCACTCCAAAACTTTCACTCCAAAACTTTCACTCCAAAACTTTCACTCCAAAACTTTCAAAAGACTGAACAGATTTTATTTGTTCAAAATGTTAGATGTTCATAAAACCAAATAGAAAAGTTAAAACATAAGTTAATAACTCCCGGTATCTTCACGGAACCGAGGAAAATAGTTCAACTTAACGAATGCTTGAGTTATCCAAATAAAATGGTCTCAGGGGGTGGAGGCACGAAAAATGGGTCGAGTTAACCTACGTTCGAGTTATCCAAGGTTCGAGTTAACCGGAGTTTTTTATAAGAAAGTATTAACGAAAGTTCAAGGGACCCAAGAAAATGGTTCGAGAGAATGAAATATCGAGTTATCCATTGTTAGAGCTACCGAGGGCTAACTGTATATCAAATTTGAGGATGTTTTTACTTTATAGTTTCAAGGATGTGTTTAGTGCAGCAGACCATCCTAGACAAAGTCAAAGACGGTCAAGTATGCCAGCCTCATCTGATCTGTCGAGTTTACATCGAACAACTAGTCACAATAACTTGCCACATTTAGACGTGGTTAATCGAGTCAAAAGTACGCCGTTTCATTTCTCACCGAAACTTTGCCAACCTGACAAACACTTGCACAGTTGTCACAGCCATTGCACTTTGCCACATTTGCCGGGAACATCGAGACGACGAGCAAGTCTACCTCCTAAATTGACCTCGTATCTAAAGCCGTAAGTTCTTTAATAGTAATCGAACGATACACGTGTCTTTTTATAAGACAAATGAGGCTGTGATTAGACGTACTTTTAACTGCTAACTCGTGAATTATTGAAACAATTAAAAAAGAGAAAGTATGGATTAAAAGGAATAGGACTCAAGTGAAAAATTACTTTACAAGGCAAAATTTAGGCTGAATCATAAAAGCATGCTTCTTAGCACGTGTACTATTTATTTCTGTATTTTTTATGGTTATTATTAGTTTACTTATCATCTGCTCTTTTTGATTTGAATTAGAGTAAAGGAAAATAGACGCAAAAGCTATCCAATTGAGACGACGGAACAGAAAGAGCGAGAACTGCATCGTTGTAAAGCGTTACACAGAACGAACATAACATTCGCAGACATCGCCAGCGAGCTTCAAAATATTAGCAAGGAATATCGCCAACAAGACGTAAAACAAGTTAAGTCTGTACCCACCGTATTCCCAATCACGGCACGAAAAGACGCGAGTTGCGATTTCATAGATCGCCAACCGAGTAAATCGTTTCATTGCGCTAACTCGAGTGTTTTAATGGTGCATAACATCGACTCTCACAGTTCTGGTTACTCGACATCACACAGTGATACGTGTCACCCAACACGTTCTCTTGCTAGGATTGGAGAAAATTCTGTCGCCTAATTTAGCGCCTGTAACTCTTATTTTCGCTAATAATTATCTTGTGTTAAACATAATATTATATTAATGTATTATTATTTTCTATTTTAAGTAAGTAAAAAGACGCCTGGAAGATAAAAAAGGAAATTCGTGTTAAGTCGGTCGCAAACAGGGCTATCATGTGGACCACGTGGTTATCAAATTTGTTTATATTTCCCCTAGTCCTCTAGTTGCTCTGATACCGCAAATGCTCCGTAGTAGCCCTTTTCCAGGCTGATGAAAATCACCCTTATGTTGGTTTTGGGGCGAGCAAAAATATCTCTACGTTATTGACAAGCCGTATGTTTACGTGAAAGGTGACAATTTTACACCTTTTTAACATTACAACCTCCTTACTCATCACAATTTCGAAAGAAAACTATAAAAATAAAATTTTAAAGTTAGCTAACCTCAGCCAGTTCTTCCATTCATTGTTACAACGAACATTTTGTGATGGAACCTTCTTTCAGTATTTCGGCGGGGTTTTTTTCGTGCTACATTTTCCACTCTTCACGCTCCATTACCTTGTATTATTGTATTAAAATAAAATAAAAATGTCCAACTCGCCGTTTCTATTCAAAACGCGCATCCAATCAAAATCCGTCATCAGCCTGGATCACGACTATTACGGAGCCGTTCTGTCAGAATATCATAGGCGTAGAATAGCCCTGGGAACGAGGTTGACTGTAAACTAATTAAACCTTGTCTATAATAAACGCCTTCTTCAGTCAAGATGGGGCGTTAATTATTATTTTTTATTATTCTTCAGTCAAGATGGGGCGTTTATTATTATTATTTTTTATTATTCTTCAGTCAAGATGGGGCGTTTATTATTATTTTTTATTATTCTTCAATCAAGATGGGGCGTTTATTATTATTTTTTATTATTCTTCAGTCAAGATGGGGCGTTTATTATTATTTTTTATTATTCTTCAGTCAAGATGGGGCGTTTATTATTATTTTTTATTATTCTTCAGTCAAGATGGGGCGTTAATTATTATTTTTTATTATTCTTCAATCAAGATGGGGCGTTTATTATTATTTTTTATTATTCTTTAGTCAAGATGGGGCGTTTATTATTATTTTTTATTATTATTCAGTCAAGATGGGGCGTTAATTATTATTTTTTATTATTCTTTAGTCAAGATGGGGCGTTTATTATTATTTTTTATTATTCTTCAATCAAGATGGGGCGTTTATTATTATTTTTTATTATTCTTCAATCAAGATGGGGCGTTTATTATTATTTTTTATTATTCTTCAGTCAAGATGGGGCGTTTATTATTATTTTTTATTATTCTTCAATCAAGATGGGGCGTTTATTATTATTTTTTATTATTCTTTAGTCAAGATGGGGCGTTTATTATTATTTTTTATTATTCTTCAGTCAAGATGGGGCGTTAATTATTATTTTTTATTATTCTTCAATCAAGATGGGGCGTTTATTATTATTTTTTATTATTCTTTAGTCAAGATGGGGCGTTAATTATTATTTTTTATTATTCTTCAATCAAGATGGGGCGTTTATTATTATTTTTTATTATTCTTTAGTCATGATTGGGCATTTTTTAGTTTTTTTAATGTTTTTCAATTAAAAATGGGGCGTTTATTAACGGCTTTCTTCAGTCTTGGGACACACGAAATGGTTGTTATTTTAAAATTTTATCTATATTATAATGCCCGTATACGTCTGTCCGTCTGTCCGTCTGTCTGTCTGTCTGTCTGTCACGCAAAATGGTAGCTTAGCTGCGACAGGCGAACCCGTGGATTTTTCCACGGGCTAACGACTAGTTTGAATATATTTTGCGTGGTTTCGAAGTTTAATTTATACAAATGTCATGGATAATTAAGTTTTATTGTTCCCTCGATGAAGTTTCTATGTTGGACAATTTAAGATTGCATTGTCTTTTTCATTAAAAATAATTTTTAATTCTTCGCCTATTTAAATAAATTAACAAGAACACATTTATAATGAGAAGAATTTTAAGTTATTTGTACGTGGTTATTTGTACGTGGTTATTTGTACGTGGTTATTTGTACGTGGTTTTTGTACGTGGTTATTTGTTTGTTGACTCTTTTATTCCTTATCGCGAAGAAGAAACAATGTTTTTGTGTAAAAACAAATTATCATGAATAATTTATGAGAGATCAATTTGCACATTTTTTCCGCACGTGCGTATAAAAGTAATTGTTTTAAACCACCTTAAAAAACGTCGAATTGACGATGAGCCTGAGCCGAGACTGAACCATCGCGCTATAGCGATTGAAAAAGTGTTTATATTTACTCGGTATAAATTGGAATTTATTTCTTCGTGAATATAAGCATAGACCGCTGAAACTGGATATGCTTATTTTTGCTGATTAATGTTCTTATCTTTAAAAGCGTAAAGGTTTTTGACAGCTATTAACAGCTTTTCACAACACAGATCTTGCTGTAAAATTCGATCATTATTGATTTCCGTCGCCGCTATGCGGGGCGGAATCTTTAAAATCGCCTGATGGAAGATAGATATATAGAGAGAGAGACAGCGCAGAGCCCGGACGCTGCTAAGTTTTTTTTTTTTGTCCAGGCTAAACGCTCGGAAAATTCCATTTTTTTCGAAAGCCAATGAAGATGCTCTATTATAATCTCTGTCAATTAAATGACCAATCTGAACAGAGAGTGTACTCTTCGTGTAACCAGAACATTCCGTGTGCGGCCATGACTAAAAGTGCATTTTGTTGGTCGCCCCTTGCTGGTCTCTTTGGTTTGGTCGTAGCAGCTTTATTGATGGGGAGCTAAGCACTATTTTTTAAATTCGTGTATTTTATCAGGTAAGAATTATTTTATATATAGCTAAGTGAGAAAGGTGTGCTGGCTAGCTAGCTATCTCAATTTTTGGTGCTGACTTGGATCTCCTTTTGATTGGTGCTGACATTATTTACTTGCTAGCTAGCTATGGAGCTAGCTACACAAAATAGTGCTTTGATTAGAGTGCCTTTTTTTCTTAAAGAGCAAGCAACAAAAAACCTTTATCCTGCCTTGCGTAGTTCTTCCATGACTGAAATAACTTCCAAATGACACTTTGTGGGACTACCTTCTATCAGATATAAAGATATTTTTTGCAAAAAAGTTGTCGAAACGTGACAAAAGTTTATTGTTGCTTGCACTGAGCAGTCGGTGAACTGATAATTAACCTGTAACCGATGCAGGATAATTAGATGCTACGCCTAGTATAATTAGCCGTTAAAAGCTTCTTTGTGTTCTTTACAGCTAACTGCGTCTTTTCCATGTTTTTTCTTGAAATCAGAATAGTTTTGTTGTTTAATAATATATACGACATATGTACTGCTAGCTACAGTAAACTTATAACTTTTTTGCAAAATTGTTTCTTGTTCTTTTTCTTGGTTTTAATTGAAGCACAACTTTATTTTGATCTATATAAATATAGATGGCTATGGGGAGACTGATAACGAAGAAAAGTTAAAATTTAAGTAAAAAGATAAATATCGTATAAGTAGCTGTATAAGCGGCTAATTATACTGTACACACCGTATATATAATTATTCTGCGTAGATAAATAGAATGTCTGTATATTTTATATGGCTAGCCTTACAAATCCTGTCTATTATTTCCAGGAAAGCCCATAGCTTAGATAAGGAGTCTTAGAGTATTTAATGCTCATTTTGAGCTATGCAGAGGGCTGTTGGATGCTACAGGGAGTTGTTTGGTAGAGCGGGGACCCTAATTGGATCAGATCCAATTAGGGTCCCCGCTCTACCAAACAACTCCCTGTAGCATCCAACAGCCCACATATTGTGTCATCTCCCCAATTTCTCTCACATGGCTTAGGTTAACCCGGGGCTATGGTAGCATTCACTCACCAATATTGAATTGCCGCCAAGGGGAATCGAACCCCGTTCTCATGCACAAAATGCCAGAGTTATAACCACCAAGCTATGGCGCCATTGAAAACGGCTAACTATTTTGTTACTGGCTAATTATCAGTTCTCCTTGTGCCTAATTTGCTTGAAAATCTTTCTTGAACTCACCCAAAGTATCACAAAATATTTTTCTAAGATTTCTTAGATACTTGATTTTTAAAAATCTCACGAAAAGGACCATCGATTTTTCAAATCCGCAAATTTATTGTGTGTGTATATGCCCTTTTATGTTTCAACTTGTTGAATTCAATTTGTCAATTTGTCAAACAAAACAATGACCAATCAGTTTCCTCAAAATGAAAACTTGCAACTAATCCGACTCCCCGAAAGAAATTCAAATTTGAGAATTCGAATCAAAAAAGAATAATAAAAAATCAGTTGAATTCAATAAATCGATTTCAAAAAAATAAATCCTGTATTGTCCACAGGTTTCAAAATCATGCATCGCTTGCTTAATATGTTACTTGTTTAACAAAGATGTCAAAAGCCGGCCTGATTAAATTTATATACATATTTATATATATAATATACATGTGCATTACATCGCATGGATTTGTATCTTTGTATTAAATTCCCTTTTTAAAGCAAAGAGGCAAAGAGAGGTTAAAGAGACAATATTTAAACAACCTGGTTTTAATTCAGTTTATGGTAAAATTGTATTCTTGTTTCTTATTTTTAAAACGTACTTTCTTTTTCAGATCAGCTGTTATCAAACCATGCACCATCAGCATTTTCAAAAAATTTTCAACAAAAGAGTAAATTTTGAAGGCCTAAATACTGAAATATTCAAATGCTAATATGTATTTATTCCTGAATTAATAAACAATGAACTACTTCATCATTCAAATTGAGCTCGTTCAGAAGTTATTATATTCGAATCGTCAAGTTTCTACATAGCAAGATTTGTATTCTGGAATTTCCTGATCACTTTTAAAAATATCCAGTTGAAGTTTTAACTGTTATTTTAGAATACTTCATATTAGCTATGTAAAATTTTTATTTATTGAGTTGTATTTTAACATTGCAGGTTAGTTACAAAAATAGTTGAGAATTGTGATACTCATGATTTGTTTACCCCATAATTCTCCGTTTTCAAGGTCTACTTTAAATTTCAAAATCTTTCAGGCTAATGACGGAAATCTTAAAGCCGCAGGGCTTCTTGTTGCTACATACTTTTACGAGAAAGCGGCGTAACCCTACTTTCTTTTCTTTTCGTAAATTTTGCTAAGCTTAAAAAGTCGATTGAGGCTCAGTATAGCTTTAATATGTTCAAAAATGTGCAAGAGAGAATGTGTGCCCCTGGTAGAGAAAAGTCAATTGTCTGTTGCGTCTACTGTAAATGCAGCGTAAATAGTTGTTGCAAAAACCTGTATCTTTAATGTATCGTTAGACTTAGGTTTCTTGTTCGAAAGAAATTCAACTGTGTCTCCGAAGTTAACTTTTAATTTTGTGTGACGTTACAAATAACAGCGTTTTGCTTGAAAAGGTCAACAAAAATAGAATATTTTGAAATAAAAAAAGTTCTACTAGGGGTTCATATGTAAATAATAAGAATATAGCGATTCATCTCTTCGTCCTTTTAGAAAGGATGTAATTTTACATTAGTTTTAAACATAAGTTCAAAAATATGTTGTCAATTTTTAGGGGTTTTGTTTAATTAATTTTTGGATTTTTACCCCTTGAAATGGATTATTTTAAATTCAAATATATCTCCTTATGGCATTTATCTTACATACTTTCTATAAGTTTTCTGTTCAGTTTTGTAAAGGCTTTTCAAATATGTGTAACATGACACCATATTTGGACACTTGTTTTAAGATGCCCATACCGTATTCCCTCTAATTAGCGCTGGACCTCCAATTAGCGCCTTGTAATTAGCGCTGGACCTCCAATTAGCGCCGCCCTTTTTGTCCCGTGGAAAAATACACTTAATTCAGAAAAAAACAATTGAAATTTTCTCGAGAAATTTTTTAGCCTACAAATACAAATGTTTCCAGCTTGAAATACTGATGAAAATAATGTACAAGGCCACCACGTTTTGATTAGCTGTTAAGGAGGATAAAATGGTTTAAAAATTTTGTTGACGTCAGCAATGACTCGTCGATGTAAAAAAATTGTTTTTTATACATTCGCTAACCCGTTGCCTCTATTGTGTAGAGCTTGAAATGCTGATTAAGAAAATGTAGAGGATCATGTGCTGTCCTCCAAGTTTTGACAAAAGGTTAATGAAATACTGTGTTTCAAAGGTTCTTCTGATAACTCTTTAACAAGTCCATTCCGAAACGGATTTTAAGAACTTATCCAGTTTGGTTCCTGGTGTTTCCTAGTTACCAGCGTAGTGAAAAATAACTGACGTCACCAGCGCATTTTCAAGTTATTTGGCCTCAAGTTAAATGTGCAATGACGTCAATCTAATTTATCAACGTTGTCCCGTAACGTCAAAATAAGTACTATGTCGGTTAGCAATTGAGATATAGTTGATCGCTTATTTTCAAGGGAAAAAGTGCTCCACATTGCGCCGTACAAGGGGACAGACTATTAATATAAGAGACACATAAAGGCAATTTGTGCCTTCTTTTTGCTCCGGCAATTTTTGTATATATTTAATAAGTAAATAAGTAAAGGGGAATTTTAACGTCCTTGGGGATTCCATCCTAACGGCTCTTCCTCCCCTCCGACTGTAACTGTTACATATCATCACTCATTTAAAGAAATTTTAACCTGTAACGTTTATCTAACGGCCATATATATCAAAAAAAAATAATTGAAAATGGATTTTTGATTCTTTCTAGTATAATCGGTGAGGGTAAAAAAGAACAGTATTTTGAATTCCATTTCAAAAATGAAATAACAATGTTTTTCAAACTTTTAATATGCCAAATCGCTGTTAATTATGAAAATTTTTGTTTTCATAACCTTGAAATACGGTAGAAAAAATTGGCTGGGTATGATGACGACTGTTATTTTTCACCGCATAGATAACTAGGGACCAAAATAGGACTAATTTCCTAAGGCTAGGTCAACCCACCTGTTTCGTTTCGAAAACCCTATAACCCCAATATCTCTTTAACAGTTCGTCAAAGCACATGATCCTGTACATTTTCTCCATCAGCGTTTCAAGATCTACACAATAGAGGCAACGGGTGAACAGATTTCTAACAAAAAATTAAAATGACGGTTCTTTTCCATTGTTCTGCTGTCTAGTTTGACAATAATTAAAAATCCAACATCAGGTTTCAAAATTATAAATAAACTTTTCTTAATTGAGAAGGAGCTACAATATTATTACACTTTGGACATAATTTTTTTGCACCGAGAGTTCGCATCCAGCATTCTCTACAACAAACATGCCAGCAACCGGTCGAAACGACAGGATCAGTATATGGATTCATGCAGATTGAACACTTTGAAACCTCAATATCAAGTCGCTCTTCTATCTGGATGATTTTATGCTTAAGTGAATCGATAAATTTGTCTTTATCCCCTGCGCTTTTTTCTTCCAGCATTTTGATGCTTTCTTCACTAGCCTGTTGCAGCGTGTCGTTCCAATGGCTACTTGATTTGGAATATTGACTACAACCACTGGGTCCCTCCGTAACAGCTGCATGCAAGTCACGTGGTTTTTTGCCGGCAGAATTTGATGTGCACGGTATTACGTCAGTTTCAGCGAACCTAATTTTACGAAATTGTTAAGAAAACTATGCATTCCAAGTAATCATGAAAATGAAACAATACGAATGTGCTCATTTTAACTAGCCGAAATAAAATAGTTTTTATTTACTGATTTTCATAATAGCAGTGTTTACAAACTTGAACTCACTTAGAGGGTTAAATCAGCCCTGGCCGAAAAATAGTCACATGAAAATTGTGCATTTTTCAATATTTTTTAAAGGTGAGATTTCGGCAAACTGAGCCAGTCCGTTTTGCTTTTTTTAATTTTATATGTTGTTTTTCTGCGCCGAACGTTAATATTTGTGCATTTAAACTAATGTTTTTTTGTTGCATATTATTTTATAGTTTTTATGGTAAATAAGAAAAAAAAATTCAAAACATAAAACTCGCATTTCACGTGAGAGACAAGGCGTATGTAAAGTGAAAACGCTATAAATATGTCTGCTCGTCTACGATAAAAATAAAGATTTTAGGATTGCACGCCTGGGAGAGCTAAGCTAATACACTTCTCCGTAAAGGACAAGTGTAATAAATTGACAGTTCTAGTAGGAATCTGCCGTAGAACTTCCTGTCAAAACAGGTGTTTGCTATTTACACGGTCCTTTTCTACAACAAGGCATCATGTATTTCAGCCTTCAGATTACCAAGGTTCGCCTTAAAGGGGAAGTAACCTCAAAAATGTGAATTTTTTTTTTTCGACTACGTATTTGTATTTGAACTTATAAAATCCGAAAAATAACACATAAACACAAGAATTTATCTCTAAATACCTATATTCCCTGTTCATATCTCCGCAAAAACTTCGTTTTGGAAAAAAGCGCGTCAAAATAAAAAAGACTGGGTTCTAATTTGAATATGACGTTTTATAGTTCAAAACATTGCGCTAGCTAGACGAGGCCCTATGTTGGTGCTTATAATGCAACAGACTTTCGAATAAGAAACTAAAAAATGCATCATAGTTTCTTGTCCAGTGACGAAGAAAACACTGTTCCAGACATTTCGGCTCTAAAGTCATTTAGTTTTGAGCCTGAAATGTCGTTGGAAGAGCAAGATAAATTTTTAAGTTCAAACCATGAAGACGAAGTTATACAAAAAGAAGGCAATCGAATTGGAAACAATAATTGGTGTAAATGAGGTGGTCACTGTAGACCGATGAGTTTATTCTCTGAAAGTTTGTGCTGCAAAGATAATAATGAAATTCCTGACGACTGCTTCGAAAGTACAAATAATTTCGCCAAATATAAAGTCTTTCATATTTATAATCATGACTGAAGTGATATCCATTTTATATCTTTAACATCCTTCTGTCTTCAAATAATTGAAATTGTTAAATTGAATCGTGTTAAAAATAAAAAGTCCGATATAAAAGGAAATACATTTTCCATACGCACAACATGATAAAAAGTTTCTCACCAAGCTCTTTACAATAAACTTTTCAACAAGATCTTTTGTGAAAAAAAAACATCTTGCTCTCCATCCGAAATATTTTATGCAACTGCATCTTTGAAATTCAATGAAGAAGGCCCGGAAAGCAACAATGATGAAGGGATTAAAAAAAATAGAATACCGAAGATGCGTTCTAATAAAGAAATACAAAAGTGAGATGTGCTCTGAATGAGTGTACGTGAACAGGGGGTAAATTTTAAATTTCCCATTTTAGGAAAAACATGTATTACAGATTTGATGGGTACATAATCGATTAGAAAAAGATGTTCAGAAAGACATACCATCGTGTGCTTTATGGGCAATCCGCAATAAATACTCTAAAGCCGATAGATATTTCCGAATTGTTGTCATTACCCCCGTCTGTCAAGGCATGCATGCGACGAAGAAAACATTTACTTGTTGTGAGGTGCATAATTTTTGAACTTGAAAGTCAAAGTAAGTTTGAAAAAAAATGAATCAACGAGACGAAGTTATTAGTAGGAAATCATTAATGTTAAAAGAAAGAATTATCATTGTGTAAAATATAATTTTTGTTGGCTTGGTATGTAATTGTTGGTTACGAACACGAAGTTTATACCGAGCTTGAATCTCTTTATTTTGATAAACAAATACGAAAGAAGCATGTGTTTGGTTGATACATACAAAATCAAATGATTTACGTAAATCAGGTAATTGCCTGAAGATCTCTTTCAAAGCAGTCTGGCTCAAAGTGCGTGAAACATATATAAAATCCTGAATCCTTAGGCAAGGGACCAGTTCTTCTAATGTTATGTGACCATCTTTTTCGAAGCTCGTTTTTTTTCTCTGCGCTGGGAATTTTGAAAAAAACTACAACATCGTCAACATTTTCTTTTGATTTATTATTACCAGTTCTGTTAGTGCAGTTGATGGCGGCGCAATTTGGCATGTTTTCAAGCAGTTAAACTGGAATGTTTAAGTAAATTAACAACTAATACTACTACCACCGCCAGCACACTACACTTTCTGAACTAAAAAACGTCATAATTTCAACTCGACCCAATCCTTTTAAAATCGCAAAGGGGTCAGAATAACGAAGCGATTTCACGCGTAGTAAACACAACTTTTTACTAAGTTAGTGAAACTTTTATATGAAAAGAAATAGGTATTTCAAGTTTTTTTTGTTGCGGCTACTGTTTTTTTAAATAAAAAATTAGAGGTTACTTCCCCTTTAATTGCCTAATTATTTTAACTTTCAGCCTGTTTTTACACAAATCTTAACCTTGACCGTTGGTTGCTTATAAATCAAAAACACACACAAAAAGATGTATAATATTAACATGGAAGGATACTGCTGTTCACCAAACCAATCACCACCATCAACATCTAACTCCTCGTCTCCATCTTCCATTTCCATGCGCATCAACCGTCCCTCTCGACGCAAAAGATCCGAATCCACAAGAGATGACGTACGTATCCAAGTTTGACCAGCCCAAGAAAACTCCTCCACTGTTCCTTCCTCCTCTTCATCACTGCTGCTGTACAAATTATACTCATAATCTCTCTTTGCAAAACATTTAGCTAAATGTTTAGTTGTCTTTTCATTAGACAATTCTAGGAATTCATTACAAACTGAGCACGAAATCAAATTATACTGAGCTGATTCGTCCGTTTGAGAAGAACTTGAAGATGTCTCATGTGGTTTATTATGTTTATTTTGCTTTGAAAGGAGAAACATATTGGCATATCTATTGAATTTTCGTTTTTTGATATCCTTTAAATCTGTAACACGGGTTTCAAGGTCTGTAATTTCATTCGAGTGAGAAGATTCTTCTTCTTGTTCAGCATTAGAACTTCGTAATTTCATTCTGTAAAACTTTCTTTTTGACTCCATGTTTTCGAATGGTTTTTGCATACGTTTCATTTCCATTAAATAATGTGATTTTAATGCGTTATCTCCTCTAACAGAAATAGTACATACAGGACAAGTAATGTGCATAATAGTGTTTTTTCTTTGACTATGGTCTCTCAAATTGCACCTTCCTACTCGGCAACTTGACTTTCTTTTTTTGGCTCTTTCAGAAGCCATGTAACAATAGTGTAAGCTATAGATATATAATAACAATAATTATGATAAATAACATCAAGCAAATATATGTGAAATAAAAAAGAAAGTGGATACGGAGCTCAAAACACTTTTTTTATGCTAGTAAAGTTGTTTTTTTATAAGCAATTGAAATTCCAAAATGAGGCTTAAGGATGCTTATGAAAAGTACTTTTTTAGGTCGAAAACATGCTTAGGTTATGCTTAATGTCAAAAAGATTTATTGGAACATGCTTATGAAAAACACATGATCAGGCTCAAAATATGCTTATTTGAAATATAATATATCAGGTTTTAAGTTATTATATACTTGATGATGGAATTTCATACTTTTTAAGTATATACTGGAACTCCACGATGATTTGAGAAATAAGTTATTTTTTGTGATCTAAAGAGCCAAATAATGTTATTGACTTGGATATATATATTTCAAGCATTTTATTTCTGGTGTTTTTATAAATATAACTATTTTTTTTAATAATCTTTGCACTATGCTTTTGCAATGATAAAGTTCTGTTTACATATTTTGTAAATTTTGATGCTCACACCAGTTGGATCAGTTACTACTTTTTTGTAAATGATTGCATAATGTAGAATGATTCAATAACCTGTTTTGAATAACAACTGTGCATGCACGTATATATCAGTTTACTGTTACAAAAATGTGTGCGAACATGTAAATAGTTCGCAAGGGAATCCACTTCATGTGCGATAAATCACTGTCACACATTATTCTATACCATATATACAGTCAGGGAAATCCTCTTAATTAAGCTGTATAGCTTAATTTGGAGATCTCCTAAATAAGCTGTATCATACAGCTTAATTAGTAGCCCGGCCTACCTGACTTTTTTTTCTTCTAATTCTTCTTCTGCAGTTTTTAAGTGAGGGAAGAAAAAAGAGTCAGGTGGACCCTGATTTCAATTTTTGACAGTTAAAAAAAAAACGAACTTTGAATTTTCGAAATTTTCCCGCATAATTTCGTAATTACTCATAATTATGTGAATTTAAATGTTGTACTTTAAAAATGGTAGGGGTAATAGAAGCAGTGATCAGAAAACGAAGAAGCTTTTACCCAAAAAAGGCCTTCAGCGCTTGAAATGAAATTTTATACCAAATGCAATGTTATTCACATGTTTAACGAACCAAAGCTTCGAGAGCAAGCATATGAATACACAGCAACATGATACGATTATACAGATTTACCTCAATGAGTGTGCTTGTGTCGACTTTTTCTCTCTTTTTTTGAGAAATCTGCTCTGTCTGTATCTTTCCTTTTCAAAACACATTTTTAACTGCGCTACTTCGTCCGCTCTGTTTGTTGAGCACTTTGTTTTTAACGCTGTGGACATGCTATAGGTGTATTTCTTTGAAGAAACTCTTGTTGTTTTTTCATGGTACATGTGAGCATGTGAGGTCACAAAGAACGTAAAAAAGAAAGCTTGTGGAAAAGCCTGGTGTTTATCATCAGTACCTTTTCTTATTTCAGTTGTACACTACGTCCTGCTCAATTAGCGAGAGCCATTTACAGGAGGTAGGGTGTTTATGAACACTTTATAAGCAATAAAATGGAATTATGAAGTACGGAATATGACATAAGAATGAAAGAAATGACAATCATCATCATTCATCATTCTCGGCTTAACGTCCGTTTTCCATGCTAGCATGGGTTGGACGGGGTATATTAATGACCCTCTTCCAATCTGATCTAGACTGTGTTAGATCTAAACTCAACTTCCTCTGTATCAAGTCTGTCCTTATAACCTCCTGCCAAGTCTTTCTCGGTCTGCCTCTGGGCTTTGCCCCAGGAACTATCAAGTCTCTACACTTTCTTACCCAATTATCCTCCTCCATTCTTTCCAAGTGCCCCAGCCAATTCAATCTTCTTATCTGGATAACATCTTTAATTCTACGGAGACTTAGCCTGCTTCTTAGCTCATCTGAACTCTTTCTGTCTCTCAGACTGGCGTTACACATCCACCTAACCATTCTCATATCATTCCTTTCTAAACGGTCAAGATCTTCCTGCTTCACTGCCCATGTCTCACTACCGTACAACATAACACTTCTTACACAGGCCTCATACAACCTACCTTTTACCTCAATTGACAGGACTCTGCTAGTCAACAAAGGAAGTAACTCTCTGAAATTTTTCCAAGCAGAACCTATCCTGCAAGTAACACTTCTTCCAACACCCCCTTCACTGCCCAACATATCACCTAAGTAACAGAAGTTCTCAACTATCTCTAACGAGCCACTGTTGTACATCATTAAAGCTGGAAATACTTCATTCTCTATAATCTCACCTTTGCAACGCTTGCATACAAACTGAATGTCAGCTCTTAACCTTCCACTAATACTACTGCACTTCTTATGTACCCATTGCTTGCAAGTCTGACAAAAAATTGAGTTACTACCAACCCCTTTCCTGCAAACTCCACAAGGCCACTTTCCAACTACAAGGTCACACTTGGCTGCAATGCTACTAATCATGACTTTAGACTTTGCTGTGTTTACCTTTAGCCCTTTCTCTTCTAGTCCTTTCTTCCACTTCTCAAACTTTTCAACTAATTCTTCCATCGACTCTGCTATGAGAACCAAATCATCTGCATACAATAACTCCCATGGACAACCTGTTCTGAACTCCATCGACAGCGCTTCTAAGACTAGAACAAACAACAAAGGACTAAGTACAGAACCCTGATGTACACCAACATTTACACTAAATTCATCACTAAGTGAATCGTTAATCCTGACACGACTTCTAGCATTGCTGTACATAGACTGTACCATCGTAACTAGCCACTCATCCACACCTAATTTTCTCATAGCCCACCAAATAACTTTACGTGGCACTCTATCAAAAGCTTTCTCTAAATCTACAAAGGCAAAATAGAGATTCTTTCTCTTTCCTAAATACTTTTCCTGAAGCTGTCTGAGTAAAAATATTGCATCTGTAGTGCCACGCCCTGGAACAAAACCAAATTGCATCTTATCTATATCAATCCTTTCTCTAAGTAACTTATCAATCACTCTTTCAATAACTTTCATTACTTGATCAACCAACTTCAAACCTCTATAGTTACCCCTTTCTAAGGCATCACCCTTGCCCTTGAAACAATTCACTATTACACTCGACTGCCACTCACTCGGAATAGCACCATCCTTTATAATCTGGTTAGCAAGACTTGTAATAAGCTCAACTCCAATATATCCAGATGCTTTTACCATCTCTGCAACAATACCTGATACTCCTGCAGCCTTGCCAATCTTCAATTTCCTAATAGCCTCCACTACCCATTCTGTCTTGATCTGCATAGCTGGCCCAATCAAACTCAGTGTTAAGCAACCTCTGATAATAATTCTTCCAAGCTACCCTTTTCTCCTCCTCTGTGCTAGCCAAAACACCTTCATCATTACGTATACACTTCTCACCTACAACATCTTGATTAGTCTTCTTCATTTGCTTTGCTATCTTGAATACCTCATTGCGCTGGTCTTCCCTTCTTAACACATCTGCAAATCTGTTTCTCTCTGCTTCTGATTTTGCCTTATACACTGCTGTACGAGCATGACGCTTAGCTTCTAAGTAAATATTTTTACTACCACCTGACTTCCACTCTTTCCAAAGTTTCCTCTTTTCCTTTATACACTGGTCAACCTCATTATTCCACAGAAGCAGAATTATTTATTAAAAACCAAAAACAAACCACCCTAACAGCTAATGATCATGGAAACCATCCCCAACAGCTGCCGTCTAATCATATGTAAATTAGACGGCACCGGTTGAACAACTTATTACTTAATTCTCGACAACTTAAACAAATAAAGTTAACTAACGTTGGGGTCTAGGTTGATTAAAAAGCTTTCCTTTTGCTTTCCTTTTGTCGGTGAGGCTCGTTGAACGTGCTCACCGACAACTTATTTATTTTATTTTTTTCACGCCGACAATTAATATTTTAGCCAATCAGCAACGTGAATTCAGATTGTGAATTCAAATTCAAGGAGGGTCCACCTGACGCTCTCCTGTATGACTTGTACTTTGGATTTTTTCTACTTTTGCGCGGCCCTGTACCGTGTAGTCCCCGTAATGCCGAGAGCGTCAGGAACCTGGGCTACTTAATTAGGTGACATACATCTAAATTAGGAGGTAGAAAAAGTTTTTCCCCGATTTCTCGAAAAATGTAAATTTTAGCAGAATCATCGCTGCAGCTCTTTCATTGTCAGTTTGACCACTATATTATAAAAGAAGAACGGTATTTCCAGCACCCCGGGTTCAAAAGATATGGACTATAAACAATGGTTCATTGTTTGCGATAGTCTATTTAAGCTGTACTGCATCCTAGTTAGGATGTCACGTCACGTGATACATCCTATTTAAGCGGATATTTTAAAACTTCAAATTTAGCGGATCTCCGGGGTGCTACGAAAAAACTAATGTATTGGATATGTTTATATGCACGTAAATATTGGATATTTTAGACGATCAAAGTTTTGTACATCTTAACTAAGCTGTAAAACGCCTAATTAGACTGTATCATACATCCTAATTAAGCTGACATCTAAATTAAGCTGTACAGCTTAATTAAGAGGATTTCCCTGACTGATATATATTATGCAATGTTGAAAGCTAAAGAACAAATATGTATATACATAAACAGAAGTCCAGAGGTGCAATGTGTGTGGAAGCCCATTTTTATAAATGGGTTCATTATTGTCTAGTAAGCACATGTTCACATTGGTACCAGGCCTGTATAGTGCTATAAAAGGAGTTTTCATTGGGTTTGTTTGCTCATCCAACATCCTGCAATGAATCAGTTATATATAACCAATTTAGTAAAATGATTACCAACAGATATTTGTGCTGTTCACTTTAGCCAGGTTGTAGCTATATATAATACAGACTCAGAATATATTCTTAGAAAAGAAACTTGTTCTTTTGCTTTATCACTAGGATTGATGATTTCATTATACTGAATATGATTGGACAGATATTAACTGATTTTAACAACATTCGAAAGTGGAAAAAAAAGATTAAAATAGACCTAACAATCATGCCTGTTTTAAAATAACTTAGCTAGGGCAACAGTCCAATAAAGATGAAACAAACAAAGTGAAACAAGCTACTATTATTGAAAACTCACACTAGATTTAGTAGCTAGGATGTCCTGTTCTGCCCAGATTGCGAAAACGGCCTGTTTACAACCGGGACAGCCGGATTATGTACGCATGGTCCGATTATGTTTTTTTGCACTGGTTATGTCGTGGTGACCGGATTATGAACGCTGATATAAATGGCTGGCCAGGCAGGCTGTGATTGGCATTTTCTTCGAACTTTTGTGAATTAAACATTCTCTGGAAGATAGAACACCCCTAAAAACTAGACATGGCGAAATAAAAAAAGTCTCGACGTAATTCTTAGTATAAACTACTCTTGTAGTAAATACATTTCAACATAATATACTCAGAATAAGTAACTAAATTTCACGGAACCTAAATTATTCTTTTTGCGGGAATTAAGTTTGGTGAAATGTTATTAAACTTGCGAATCCCAAAATTTAGTATTTGCCACGAAATTTCGTTTCATTTGAGAACAACAACAACTTTGCCACCAGGGCTATTTGCTTAAGTGACTATATTTGTTCTATAAGTCTCGAATAATATTTGACTGTCATACATAAGTCGGCCTGCCCCGATTATGTTCGTTCTATAATGAGTGAGAAGTAATATTAGACTGTCGTATATAAACTGGCCTGCCCTGATTATGTTCCTTTTATAAGTGCCAAATATTATTTTTTAACTGTCGTACATAATAAGCCGGCCTGTCCTGATTATGTTGCCTTGATTATGTATTTTCTGCCCTGTTTTTAACCGGGGCAAGCTGCCGTACTTAATCAGGGCAGCGTTTATTATCCGGGCAGAACAGTCCCACACAAGTCGGGCCTTATACAAAGTCTGGCGAAAACATTTGTCTGGTTTTAGCCGCTCGACTTTGAATGTTTTTGCCCTATGTGGTGCATGTATAAAAATTACACCGCGGATTGAAAAAAGAGGGCATTTTATTGACAAGAAATAAAGTAATTATTACGATAAAAAAAAGAGAAACTTTTTTTCTAAGAAACCACTCGAAGGCACCGAAAAATCCTGGCTAGCCAAAATCTCTTTCTACTTCCCTGCACAATTTAAAAACTAGTACCCACCCAGGTATATTCCTACTGGGTAGTTTTGATTTCTGCCCAAAGCCGGCTGAAAATCGTCAATATTAAAATGCCCCACTTTGTGTGGGTTTTATTTCTGTTCAAATTCCGCTAAAATACTTTGGGTTGTTTATATTCCAATCAAAGTCAAGCCAAAAGATTAGCCCTACTTTGGGTATCTATGTATGCTCTGTTTTGGGCCTGCTTTTTGCTAAAATAGTTGTCAATTAAAAGTTTAAATTTTGGTTAAATATGTGTTCATAGGAGTAATTTTTTCATTTAATTAAGTCCTGGCATAAAAATAGAGGTTACCTCCTGCGAAAAATCAAGTTGAGCAAATATGAAAGATCTTTGAAAGTTCTCTAGAAATCTTTTTATTTTTGTGAAAAATCTTTATCCGTTCTCGAGATTTGTCTTAAAAGTTGCGCTAATTATGCGAAATTGTGACGTCATGAGTTAGCATTGAGCATAATTATGGCAATTAAATATTGAAATTTATGTAAAATGTTCAAAACGCGTCAAAGTGAACGGCCATAGAACATTTTTAACGGTATATGGCATGTCAAAAATGTTAAATATAACACTTTGCAAAGCATACTCATCATGCATAATTAGTGAATTTTCTTAGTCCAAATTCTAAAGAACCAATCAAGAATTTAAAAAAATATATTCATGCAATATGCAATTAACTTTATTTTTCACGGGAGGTAACCTTAAAATAGTTTAATAAAGTTGTTTTAAGACGCAAGAATGAAGTTTTAAATGAGAAAAGAATGTATTTACTTTGCACAGTTTTTCCCTACTTAGGGTATGATTAAAAATTGCCTGACTTTGGACAGCCGCCCTACTTTGGGTAGAACAGTCTCATGTAGCTGCTACACAACATAAGTACATTGTACAGAATTTCGGAAAATGGCTGCGACAGGCAAAGCGGGTAGTTTGTCAACTTGGCAAAAATTTTACTCAGCTTTTCGTGTATGGTATGTAAATGCAGCAGGATATCGGCAAATGGGTAACATATTTTTTAATTATTTCTTTCTTGGTCGCTTCTAGGCAAGTATATAGCTAGTATATAGCTAGGCCAGCCCTTAAAATTAGAATTTTTTTACGTCGGCAATAAAACTGCCAACGTGAGATACATTTTAACTGATTTGCGTCCGCAATATTTTTTGTAGTAAAATTTTTCAGCTGGCAATAACTTTAGTCATTCACCTTTTATTAGGGCTAGACCTCTCATAAATTCGATGCATTGATCTCTTAAGACGATGACAAATGGGAATGGAGTACAAGTCTTATTGACATACCTTAGATAGATAGATGTGCATATTTTACATGGCTAGCCTCACAAATATCGAGGGATATACCTTGTCCATTATTTCCAGGAGGGGCCATGGCTTAGATGGAGAGTCCTAGAGTATTTAATGCTGATTTTGAGCTATCAGTCAGGGATAACCGCAAATTAGGCTATGATAGTCTAATTAGTCTACGATAGCCTATTTAGGCGATTTATCTCTCCTAATTAGGCTATCAACATGGTTTTGGCTGCTTATCGCTGTTTTGTTGCATAGTCACAATGATTTTATTAGCTAAAAACATTCTATAGAACCTCCTTTTGATGGTCCAAATATATTTTTCTTTATTATTTGCGCTGTCAGAAGATATAGCATTGAGTTTGTTTTGATTAAGAACGCATGCGCTGTGTTACGGCTTCTTTGTTTTACGGCCACGGTTGCTTCTGGAAAAAGGCTAAATTTCCCGCGCGCATATTTTCAACATGGTGGCGCATAGCTTAAATAGACTATTTCTCGTCTAATTAGCCGATCCAAAGACTTTTGACGTATAATTTTTAGTCCCGTAAAGCAAACTATAAAATTTTTTGCTCGAACGAAGATGATGTAATGAGCAACAAAACTCCGAAAAAAGATGGCGCGACCAGACGTGGTTGTCCAGATAATCGTAAAAGAAGAAAACACATCTCCTAATTAGGAGAGGATCTCCTAACTAGTCTATGGAAAATCTCCTAACTAAGCTACTATCCTAATTTGGCGTGATAGCCTAATTTGCGGTTATCCCTGACTGGCTATGCAGACCCAATTAGGACCCGCGCTCTACTAGACAACTCCCGGCAACATCCAACGGCACACACAGTGTGCCATCTCCCCAATTTCCCTCACATGGCTTGGGTTAACCCGGGGCTATGGTAACATTCACTCGCCCATGTTGAATCGCCGTCAAGAGGAATCGAACCCTGGTCTCCCGCACAGAGTACGATAGCTATAACCACTAATCTACGGCGCCATGATAACCACTAATCTACGGCACCATATAACCACTAATCTACAGCGCCACCTTCCGGATGGTGAACTTCGTTAGGTTAATAGTTCACTGCCAACTGGCCTTTTATGTTTCGAGATGAACTCATTAGGTTAGGGCATCATTAGGTTGTATATCGCAGAAGTCGCCGGTGACATGCTTTAAAAATGCTTGTCACCGGCACAGTTTAACATGAAGCAAAACTGTACAGGAGACCCAATTGTTAGAGTCTTCGCAAAACATCTCTCCTCACAAAACCGAGGGCAGGGCTGACTTATTGCCTGCTGTGTCGTGTGGAAGAAAGAACTTCTGGACTTCTTTTTAATACGATATACAATTTTTCAATATACAATGAATCGAATGGCACCACAGTATTTCTGTAGCCTGAATGATTTTAGTTAGTGATAATGGCCTAACTTACTGAAAATCGAATGTAATTATTTTGTAGTCGCAAGGATTGGGAGTAGCTTAAACAAAACCAAAATTTCACAACAAAATTACGTCGACATTTTTTTTGCCGAAGCAACTACGGTATCTTTGTATTTTACGTAGGAAATTACGTTGGCAGTGCCGAATGCCGACGCTAATTTTAAGGGCTGCTAGCTAGCACTCTTATTTCCGGAAAAAAAGAGCTTAATCTCAAGGAATAATGTTCCCAGGATGACTTGCAAAAGCAGTTGTAGAGTCTTCAGAGCTTCTATTAAAGTTGCATAAATTTCTGCACAACTAGACAATGGCCTTATACAGTCAGCTCCACTCTGTCAGGAATTTTAAAATATAGATTAAAGCTTTAGCGTATAAAAATTTTACTCAGCTTTTCGTGTATGGTATGTAAATGCAGCAGGATATCGGCAAATGGGTAACATATTTTTTTAATTATTATTAATTATTAATTATTTTAATTAACTGGCAAATAAATTTTTACTTACTTACTTACGTATACCAGGGGCAGATACAGGAATTTAAACAAGTTAGTCCATTTTTTTTACAAAGTCACTAAGAAATGGGCGTTAAAAGTATGCAAGGCGTTAAAAGGCGTTTTTTATTAAACGCATAAAATCCCATTTTAAAAATGCATTAAAACCAAAATAAGGAAAACCAAGCAGGGACAGGTCTATATATTAGCCACTTTTATACTGAGATTTAAAGCGGGTTTACTTATATAAATTACATTTTTGTGTGAATAAGGCATTTTTCGTTTTTATGTAACTAACAAAAATTTCATAGCTAAGTGATTTGTTATTTTACTAGTTTAAAAATAGTTTTTCTTCACCATTTATCTACATTCTAACTAGCTAAACACACATGACAAACATTACAAAATCTGATTCAACCTATAACACCGTCCATCGATAAACAAAGTTCACCAGAAAATAGTATTTTTCGAGTTCTTTCAAAGTAAACCATTCTTTTAAGCTAAAATCGTTGATTTAAAAGGAGCAGTTTATTCCACTTCACATCTGCTTTTAATTAAAAAATTCGCAGTGCCAGGCTTAACTTCCTTTATCCAACCAAGATCAAAGCTTTAATAAGAAAACATCATGCGTATTCTTTCTCCAGCTGACAAAAAAACTTTGTAACTACACCACACATGCTACGGCTTCAACGTTTCATATTCAGTTCAGCATGGAATTCTCTTCACAAATCAGTCGCAATTAATTTATCAGGGGGTAGTTGCACAATTTTTGTCAAGTTCTTATTTCTTTGCTGTTTTATGACCTTGGTAATAAATCTTCAAAAGTAAATATGTTGTTTATTATTTTATTTTTGTTGCGAAAAACTATTGTACGACGAAGTAAAGCATCATTTGTTTCTGTTTCTAACTGTATTTTACATGCCACTACCCCTATTGAAATATTCTCGACTTACTTCGTCGTACTTATGTCAAAATTACAGGGGTTGTCTTATGCTTTTTACGGTCACATGTTACCCTTATTTAAATTTTTTACCCCCTAATACAACAAGTACATCGAAGTACGTCGAGATTAAATTAAGGGGTATATGCTATTATTTTTACGGTGAATTAAAGCAAATAACTGAATTTTGTGCCCCCTAATAAAACAACATACGAAGTAAGTCACAGGATAATTATGCAGTTTGTTACGTATTTTGCCATATCATTGATGAATATGCGCTCAACTATATAATATATGCACCAGCCCTCGAAATTAGCGTGGGCAATCGGCAATTGCCGTCGCAATTGCTGGCGCGGTTTCATTTCGCGACGGCAAAAAACTGCCGTGGCTGTTCAGATCCACTTGCTTAATGTGTCGTCCGACTTTCTGACTAAACAGCCTACTAATGTTAAATAAATTGTCTATTGTTAATTAGTTTTTTAGGTTGATGCTCGCAACTTTAAAGCACTGCCTTCTACAGACATTGGAAACGTTAAAAACAATCGATTTAATACGGTGGCTGAAATCGTCAAAGAAAAATTTATTTTGTTCTGTTTATTTTTAGATATTGTTAAAAGTTTCTTTTTCTAACAATTGCCGACGCTTCACTCTCTCGCGTCGGCTAATTATTGCCGAGGGATTGCCGCTGCAAACGACTATGTCGTCGGCAATTTATTGCCGATGGGTTTTTGGGCTAATTTCGAGGGCTGTGCATATGTGTATTATGTGTATAAATTCTATAGAAATTCAACCCGGTGCATTTTAAGAAAGCCACCCAGGAAGATTTTTGTGTATAAGCGAAGTATGTACTATTTTGAAATTGCAACAAGGCTTTTAACGCAAATTAAGTACGTCCACCAGACTAGCTTGGCATACCCTAAATCCGCCACTGGTATACAGCCCTAATATCACAACTTTTCTAGAGTTTTATAACAATAAACCCTTTATCCTGCCGAACTGCATCAAGTGTTGTGGGTTAAAAAGTTCTATCTTTCCGGGACATAAAAACATGTTTCCTGGTTCTTTCGCCCTGTAGTAGTAGTAATAGTATTTATTTGCCATAATAAGTTGATTTACAACGAAAGAGGAATCAATAAATTAAATAAACTAGTGGCAGAAACCCCCCGTAGCAAAAGCTATTACCTAGCAATGTAGGAGGAAGCCACCTTAAATGATAAGTTACAATATTTTCATCTGTCTCACCACACATAAGTATCAAAATTTACTCCTGCTTCGGACTGTCCTATCATCGCCAAGTTGGTCCTTATATCGCCCTCTTAAAAAAAACTAAGAATTTATGAAGAAAAGTTTTTTTAGAATACAAACCTACCCTGTATAAACATATAACACTCTAATTTGAATAATTTAATAATCTGAGTTTAAGTATGTCTTCTTTTAAGCGTCTTCTAAAAGCAGTCCTGGTCATATGAATTTTAGCAGCTGAGTGATACTTCAATAGCCTCGATTTTCGTAGGTGTGTGATGAATTTCACGCGTCTTGCCTTAATTGAGGAGAGTGATTATTCAGTTTTCATAATTTGAGGTGCGTGATAACACATATGAAAAGTGTGGTCGTCTGGTAGGCCTACTGAGTAATTGAATGTATTTGCATCTTTATTAAAGGACCGTCTCAAAATTCCGTACGTAATTCGTATAATTCGTATCAAAACTTCGTATCAATGATCAGCCCTTAAAATTAGCGTCGTAATTGCTGACGTAAAATACGAAGATACCGTAGTTGCGTCGGCAAAAAAATTGCCTACGTAATTTTGTTGTGAAATTTGAATGAATGCCACAATCAAAAACGGTCGGTGTTATTATGAAGAACGTAAGGTATAGAGAACATTAAAGTCGGCCCCTTTCCTTCATGCTGACACTCTTATGCTCGGCTGGTGCATTACACTGAGACTCGAACGAAAGACGGAAGACCATTTGGAACCATGCCACAAGTCAGTCCGACTTTCATCGTCACAGAGAATACTGCGAGAAGAGTGCGCACCCATGCAAGTTAAATATAACAAGAACATGGGAGAGGTTAGGTGTCCTGTACCTTAATACAGCTTTCGGACGAATGTTCTCATGATGTAATACCAAAGAAAAAACATGTTGAATAAAGTTTAAAAAATCTTTTTAAAAGGGGAAAGAGAAATCAAATATGTTTAGTAATAATAATCTAAAAAATTGTATATCGTATTAAAAAGAAGTCCAGAAGTTCTGTCTCCCACACCACACAGCAGGCAATAAGTCAGCCCTGCCCTCGGTTTTGTGAGAAGAGATGTTCTGCGAAGACTCTAACAATTGAGTCTCCTGTACAGTTTTGTTTAATGTTAAGCTGTGCCAGTGACAAGCATTTTCGAAGCATGCCACCGGCGACTTCTGCGATATACAACCTAATGATGCCCTAACCTAATGAATTCATCTCGAAACATAAAAAGCCAGTAACATTCGAAAAGAACAACAGGTGTTATTACGCAATGCAACGTATTCAATTTCTAAAAATAATTCATTTTAAAACGCGCATGTTTTTCATTCAAATTCCGAACTTTAAGTCATTTTTTTCTTTGATTAGTAGTATAGTAAATAATTACTTTATACAAAAGACATTTCAGGTGCGCATTATTGAAGTGACTAAAGTGTTTGAAAGATTGAAAACGCTGCTCCATTGTTGCAGGAGCGTGCGGAGGTGCGGGGGCGCGATCGCGCACCTCAAAAGACCAGGACTGAAAAGTTGATCGCTTCTAGCGCTCCCAAAATTAGACCATTTATTCAATAATAGGGCGGTATATGCTACCTTCCATTTAGAAAAAAATAATAGAATATCAACTCTAAGTGTTGTACTAAATACGAAAATAATATTATTTTATACTTGTTTTGATTTGTGTGCCAGTGTGCCGAATACGCCGTAAAAAGTGGGGCATTTTCAGACGAGCACAGTGTTTGGAAAAAAGATTGAGTATTCACCTTAAAATTTTTTTATTTTTTTTATAATAAATAAATAAATAAACTTAATAAATTACTAATTCTCAACATTTAAAACAGGATAAGATGAACTTTTTTTTAGATGGGAAGAAAGCTTTAAATGTCAGAAAAATTTGATCTTCTTTATAAAATGTCAGGAAAATGTCAGGATGTTTGAACCTTTCACTAAGTCCCATAATGCCACTTTTTTTCTTCATTTCTATTGCATTTTTTCTTCTTCCCTGAACAGTCAGCTTGTTTATCAGTTGTAACTTTATAAAAAGAATATCAGGATTTTTAGCTAAAAAATGTCAGGAATGTCTGGAAACTTGAGGTCAACTTTTGAGTGGACAGGGAAAACTGCAAATAACGTTATGACATCTAAGTTCTAAACGAATAAAAACTCAAAATTCAAAAGAAATTGTGTCTAAACTATCCAGCCATAAATCCACGCAATTACACTGATATAATAATAAATTGAATTCTTTATAGGTTTGCCTTTTCATAGTTTTTTAGCAAATATTTCTTGGGTTTAAGGCAATTTAATTTGTTATTTATTGCCTTAAACCCAAGAAATATTTGCTAATTAATAATAAATTGTTCACATCGTTTAATTAGACTTTTCACGCACTATTTTAAACTACTAGTTCTCAGGACCCTTGGCACACACAACCAGAATTTTAGAGCAAGTCACGATAATAAGGGTGGGCACTGGCTGTAGGGAGTCAAGGAGCATAGAATATTTTTTGGCACTCTAGTTCTCTTGACTCTGAATGTCAAAATTTTGATCCAAAAATAGGGTTGGCCAGGTGACTCTAACACCATATATTTGTGACATCCGCCTATATCTATTGGGCTAGACAATTTCTCTCAACCTAAGACGCTTTTTCAAAAATTGTTGCACAGCCATATTTAATTTTCCAGCAAGTGGTTCAAGTTGAATTTTGAACCTTCTGTTCTTGAAAAAATCATACAAACATTACCGTTACTCTATGCTGACGTAAGCAAGATATTTAAAGAATGATATTTTCTTAGTTAGTAATCAAAACCACATGCTCATGCATTATTTTGATCAGCGTTTTAAGCTGTTAACAATAGTGGTAAGTGGTTTTTTTACATAATGTCATGAAAGTTTTATTTCTGTAACCAACCATCACTGGCCAGCAAAGATAACATATCATGTGCAATCAAATACATGGCAAAGTGAGGAGAGGATTATTGTCATGAAAGTTTTATTTCTGTAACCAACTGGTTTCATGTAATAAGTTCCAGCACAATGGCAACTTAAGGACAATCTGCAATCAAAATAGTACCAATTTCTAAAGTTGTGTCAACGATGACCTCATCAAAAAAATTAAAACCCAAATATCTCTAACCATCGAAAACACATGATCCTATACATTTTCGTAACCAGTGGTTTAAGCTCTATACAATGGAAGCAATGGGTATTATATGTATAGAAATTCTTAAAGAACATGTTTTGTATCGACAGGCCATTGCTGACGTTGTCAAAATTTAAACGACAGATCTTTTCTATTGTTTCACTGCCTAAGTGGATTTCCACAGGCTTATTGACTAGTTAAATAATATTAATATAAATCCCTTTTCAGGTTTAAGAGCTGATGATCTTCACATGGAAGAAAACCAAGATGTAAGTACGGCTATCACTCGCTTACCAGAAGAGGTGCAGTATCAGAGAATTTTCCGTGTCAAACGTGCATTAGATTTATCAATGAAACATCAAGTTCTGTCAAAGGAAGATTGGACCAAGCCAAAAGAGGTTTGCATACACCTTTGCCTTTTTCATCAATAGAAGTAATTAAACTCCTTTTTGAAAAGCAACTAGTTGTTAACCTTACATTTTCCACAACTATTTTGGCTAGTACATCCAAACGAGAAACAGAAACGACAACACACTCGTTTTCATAGATGTTCACATAGACAGGCTAAATAAATACAAAATACTGGCCGATAGAAATATAGACAGTTATAAAAACAAGAACTAAAAATACACACAGAAACTTACAAAAATAGCAAAAAAAGAAGTAGAATAAACACAAGTGAAAACGCATAGAGAGGCCTCATAACTGTCAACACGCGCAGTATAAGAGGTGCACGCAATACTCATAGAACTTAAAACTAAGAAAAAACAATATACACAGACTTACTGTGTTACCCACACACGGCAGCAAGCTAGGTGAACCGGTATTACTATATTACTAGCTGTTTCCCGTGGAAGAATCCACTGTATTCTCATTTAATTTATGTAACAGATATACGTCCATCAAAAAACAAACAATATAGCAGTGCGCATCTTACAATCTGCATTATTATATAAGTGACCAAAAAAATTTAAGGTGTCCAACAACTGCAGTACATATGTGACATTTAAAATCTAAATGAACTAAAATTACTGCTCTGACCATCTGACAAATGCGAAAATTATTCGGAAAGAAGTTTTCAAAAGCATTTCAAAATACATCTCACCCATAAAATTTAAATCACTCAAACGTCACATACTAAAAAAGCTAATCAATGTCAAACACAAATCTCTCTCATTGTATATGTTAAAATCAGTTAGTTTATTGCAAACCCTGCCAAAGGTTGACACAAAATGTGAAGAATAAACAATAAATTGTGCCTAAGTAGAAATTTTTATCTAAGGTGTTAAAAAGGGATTGCAAGGATAAATTATAATGCAATAAAACGTTTTTTGATATATTGAATACGGTCCTTCCTCACTAAACTTTAGACAAAATGTCAACAAAAAAAAGGTGTTTAAACCTGAAATTAATAAAGTCCTTTTAGCAACTTGCATGCTGTTTTACCATCAATAAATTAAACAAAATTTCAAATCTCACATAGTATTCTGTCACAAATGTTTTCATAAAATAGATATAAAAGTCATAATGAGTCATGTTAAACAACAGCAATCAATCTATAAGTTCATTTTATGTCAATTTTTGCACCAAATTTGCAACACAAAATATAAATTCTAAATAATACTAAAATCTCTTATTTTGGTCCTTCGCATACCGACGGTCTCCCACAAAAGTTTAATCAAAATGTAAAAAATGAGAAGTAACGACAAAATCAAAGTTTGCAAAATTTAATTATTTCGGTACATATATCTACTGCATATGCCCTCTAAAACAATATTTTAATCCAAAACGCCAAAGAAAAACAGTTTGCAACAAAAATCAGTTATTTCGATGATACTGCATACACTCTTTCCCCACAAAAGCTTCACAAACTGTAAAAAAAAGAATGGTTGTAGGGAGTGCTTCTGATTCAACAAAAATCAGTTTTTTTTACATTTTGCATCTTGTCCTTACCCATTAAATCTTACACAAAATTTCAAAAAACTATATACGATTTGGAACACATCAAATTTAAATCGAGAAGGATCAGTCATTTCGGTATATTGCACCCACAGAGACCTCCCCGGTAAGAATTTATACAAAATATAGAAAAACACAGCTTGCAAGGTGTAAAATCGAATTCTTCTTCTATGTATATATGGTCCTTCCTCGCCAAATTAACATAAAATGTCAAAAAGGTTCAGATATAACATCTATTAACACAACAAAAATCAGTTCTATCAGTATATGTCATGCCATTGTCCTCCACAAAATGTTCACCTTAAAGTTTCACAAGAAACAGCATGTAAATTAAAAACAATTAAGATCAGGTATTTTGGTCTATTTCATACCATTCTGTCCCAAATAATTTATAAAATATAAAAATTGAGTGGTAAAACAGAAATTTGCAAAATTCCATTTTTTTATATGCATATATATATATTATATATTATATGCCTTCTACAACAATAAGTTAATTCAAAATTTCAAAATGTCCCCATAGCTTACAAAGAGTATAAAATTGAAATCAACAAAGTAGCTCTTTTGGTATATTAAATATGGCCATACGCACAAAAGTTTACACTAAAGGTAAAAAAAATGGTTGTGTTTAGTAATTCTAAATTAAGAAAAGTCAGTTCTTTTAGCATGCTGATTTATGTCTTTGCCCACAAACTCTTACATGAAAATGTCAAAACCACAATTTGAAACAAATTAAATTTACATTTTAAAAATAAGTAATTTCTGAACTTTATTTTCAGAATATTTGCATGAATAGAACTTCGCAAACCAAAAAAAGAACCAGGAAAATGTTTAAAATTTTCAGGGTTAATAACGTTTGATGGGTTTTGTGGGAATTTATATATATAATGTGGGAATATATATATATAATGTCAGAGTTGATTTTCTTATTTTAATATAAAAACATGAAAGGCTTGCAAGGTGTAAAGTCAAATTCTACAAAAATTAGTTCTTTCGGTATATTGCATGATCCTTGTGCCACAAAAGTTAACACAAAATTTCAAAAGAAAAGCAAAACAGTTTGTATATATTATATATACCATGTATATAAATGGAAAGTCACCCCAGTGTTCCCTGTACATTTTTTCCCTAAATGTAAAAAAACATGTAAATCCTTCCCCCGCCCTCCCCCCAAAAATAAATATATAAATAAAATAATCAAAAACCCATGTATATAAATACTGCAACAAAATCAAAATATGTGAAAAAAGCTACGTAAATTTTCCCCATAATGTCAAAAACCTCTATCAAATAAGAATTTAAGAAACACAGGTTTTTTCGGTGTTAGCATGTAGTAACTCTCTCGAAAAGGTTTAAAGTTTTCTTAAATAACATGAAATGTCATAAACAAAAACATTTGAGTAAGAACATCTAGAACATCAGAATTACTACATGTTAAATAAAAATCCTTTTGTCATATTGCATGCAACCGATGTAAGTTTAGTTACACAAAATGTGAAAAATACATTATATATTTGCATAAAAAATAGTCCTTAAACTATCCTTAAATATTATAAATACTTTCTTAAAAGGTGTTGTAGCTTCTTATATCTTCTTATTTAGGCTTAAAAGGTCAAGTCAAATAAGTTACAGCCATATTCCTAGCAAAGACCACTAAGATAAACTACAGTACCTAGCTACATCATGTAAAAGCAACATAAAATTCACAGGTTAGCTAGGTATATTGGGAATCTTTAGTTTAAAGCTAACATTAGCTAGCTACAGCAGCTAACAGCAGGTCACTTAAACTGGAGACTTAGCTAGGTATAAAGAACATGGCTACATATATATAAATTCCTAGCTAGCTAGCTATAGCTGTTGTTGGTGGTTGGCTTTTTATGATGCTAGCTAGCTATAAAACATGTCTGGCATCAATAATATCATCAAAACTGAAAAAAAACATGAAAAAACCTTACAGAACCTTGCTATGATTAATTTATAAAACCATGCACTTCTTCAAATGTTTTTTTAAAGATTTATTTTGAATGAAAGATTAGAGGATACTCAAAAAGAACAGCCATCTTTTTCGTAAACACAAAATTTCCGTTCTATGCTGGGAACTTCATTTAACAGTCCGTATGCTTTGTGAATATCTAATACCGTTTCATATGTAGCGATACCTATATATATATATGCTCATATAGATTTTTTAGCATAAGGGTATATATATATTTATATCGTTATTAGCTGCGGGTTATATATTTACACCTTATGTGCAATTTCTATGAAGTACAACCCTAACTTTTTTAGTTAAATTTTAGCGTACAGCCACGTCATAAGAAAGTGACCCGTGATTTCCGTGTCGTGGACTCACAGTTTTACTCACGCAAGGGAATTAATATATAAGACTAGCCGAATTCCCGTGGAAGAATCCACTGTATTTCTCATTTAATTCATGTAACAGATATACGTCCATCGAAAAACAAACAATATAATCTGCATTACTATATAAATGACCAAAAAAATTGAAGGTGTCCAACAACTGCAGTATATATGTGACATTTAAAATCTAATCTACTAAAATTACTTGCTGTGACCTTCTGACAAGGCGAAAATTATTCGGAAAGAAGTTTTCAAAAGCATTTCAACATACATCTCACCCATAAAATTTAAATCACTCAAAATGTCACATCAAAAAAAAGTTGATCAATGTCAAACACAAATCTCTCTCAATGTAAATGTTAAAATCAGTTAGTTTATTGCAAACCCTGCCAAAGGTTGACACAGAATATGAAAAATAAACAAAAAATTGTGCCTCTGGTTAGCTGGTCAGTTAGTTTATTGCAAATCCACTGAATCTCTTATTGAATCCGTATAAGGGATACCAAACAAAAACATACAGCATGGTAATTTGAATTTTTAAAACTTACAACCCAACCTCGGCTGTTTGTCTCTTTTTATAACGGGACGGAAAGAAGAGAGAAAAAGCCCTGGGATCGAGGTTGCCCACAATCTGCATTACTTTATATTTATACCCGTTGAAACCAAAACGTTGAAATATAAGCAGGTGCAACAAAAAGAAAAAAAAATGCAAAATGGAAAATGTCTAACAAAATCAAAGGCGTCTAACAACCGTTACTTAAAAATCGAAATGTGCTGAAATTTATACTTGCTTTGCCATGCCAGAAGTACACCAGGGAAAAAAGTATATCAGACATTAAAAAATCCAACATATTTTGCCAAGTTATACAAAAAAAGTTATTATAAAATTCCACACCGTACAGTTTGTAACACGTCATACCAAAATGAAGTATTCAGTCTATTGCATACAGCAACCCTTTCAAAGTTTTACACAAAATATAAGACATTAACAGTTATCTGAATTCCCGTGGAAGAATCCATTGAATCTCTCATTAAACTGATGTAAGGGATACCAAACAAAAATACAACACAGTAATTTGAATGTTCAAAACTCACATTTCAACCTCGACACCAGGCTCTTTGTCTCTTTTATAACGGGAGGGCAAAAAAAGCAAAAAGCCCTGGGATCGAGGTTGCTCACAATCTGCATTATTCTATGTGTATAATATAAGCATGTGCAACAAAAAAAAATAAAAAAAATGGAAAATAAAAATGGAAAATGCCTGAAAAAATCAAAGGTGTCTAACAACCGTTCATAAAAAGCGAAATACGCTAAAACTATATACTTGCTTTGCCATTCCAGAACTCAAAATATAAGAAATTAATAGTTAAAAACACAGAAAGAGAAATATAAAAACTTGAATCATTTGGTATATTGTATATCTACCGAAATATTTCAATCCAAAATAAAGAACAGACCCAACTTATAATCAAGAAAATCACGCATAAAATCAAAGAAGATAACAATGCAGTGCTTTCGAATTTAAGAATCGAATAATATTTCAAACGGTAACGTAACAGATGTAAACATTGATTTAACTTTGTTCACATTAAAGTTTATTAAACTTCCACTATTTCGTAGCGTTAAAAACAATAACAACGGAAAAAATTACTTTTTACATTTTGTATAAAATTCTTCTCTAGGACATATATATACACGCTGTATTTTATAAGAATAGTGTTTTTTTTTTCGTTTAAGCCTTCATGTTCTCAACTTGATTGTCAAATCCTATCCTCATTATTCTTAATATTTTCTTAGCATGATTATGGCCTCAAAATATATGCCTTAAAAAAATAAACCCTGTTATAAGTTAATATCGCTAATGACAATTTCTACTACATGCAACGGTCCATTGCTTGGACAGAAAAATTATATTAGAACAAACAATCAATCTTAGACTTCTTAGAGTGTATTCTTGCAAAAAAATGTTCTTAATTTTCTTGACAAATACTATCCTCGTGGCCTAAAAATATATAATGCCTCAATAAAATAAAGCTTGCTATATGTTGCTATAGCTGCTGACAAATTTCTTTATATTTAAAATATTCTGAACTTCCGGCCCATTGTTTAAAGTATATATATTCTTACAAAAAAAGTTCTTAACTTTCTTGACATATACTATCGTCATTATTCTGTATACATTCTTAGCATGTCTATGTGCTGAAAATTTATAATGCCTTAATAAAATAAAGCTTGCTAAAGTTGCTATAGCTTTTGACAAATTCTTTTTATATTTAGAACAAACAATCAAGGTTGGACATATCCTTAAGATATTCTTAACTGACCCTGAGTATATTCTTACGAAAAGGAGTATATTTAGGCGCAAGACAAAACATATTTAACTTCATATTGAAGGGAAAGTTTAGCTTTGAACACACCTGCTTTTCTTTCGCCTTCTCAGTAAGCTGCTAGCTAGCGTTCTCTGGATAAAAGTCCAATCAGTTTTTTACTTCGATTACTAAAGCTTCGCTTCATCAAGAAAACAAATTAAAAATGTATAGCTAGCTAAATTGTCTGATACATTTCAAATCAGTTCTCTTTTTGACGTTATATCATCGTACGTTTTCTTCTTTTTAAAAAATATTTCTTTTATTTCTTTTTAAAAATTATTTAACAAACATAAACTTTTTATACTCGCTCGACAACAAAAGCTGCTCTACAACAACAGTTTTGTTTTTTACATTTTAGATTCGAATTATCATTCGAATTCGATAGTTTTTTTTAAAAAGAAACCAACCTCGGTCCCAGAACACAAAAATGATAGGAGAAACAAATAATCTTTAATCTAACCTCATGATGAGTAAACATTGTTTGAAATAACTTTTTTCAGCATTACTTTAAAAAAGAGACAACCTTCTTCGCTTCGGTTTCCTTTTTCAGTTGATAAACAACTTGTTTCCGTTAGATACGGCGCGCACATTGTAAACCGGGGGTAAAATTAAATTATTCTATCTTTAACGAACCCGTGAGGCTTTTAAAACAAAAAAACAAAACAAATCAAAACGATTTAAAATAAAAGAATAGTATTAATAAAATAAAGAAAAAGAGTTTTATTTTTTAAGGTAATAAGAAAAGAGAATTAAACATTTAAATAGTAACCCCCTGATTTGCGTTTTTTTTAACTTGGTAAATTTTAGCGTAACGCCACGTCGTAAGAAAGTGACCCGTACTTTCCGTGTCGTGGACTCACATGGTCACTCACACAAGCGTATTATTATATAGATTAATATATTATACAGAAGGGAAACAAGGCATAATAGTGCATAAAATTCCAGACAGCTGAATCAAGTTTTAAAAACGTTATTGAGGAGGGGGTAGTATTTATTTTAAACAGTTATATACATATTTTAAATTTACTTAAATATGATAAAGCGGCCATTCTATTGATTCATATGTACTTGCTCTTACCAGACTTTACCAGGAAGAAAAGTTATGACATGCGGTCGTTTGCATGCCATAAATAATTTCAGAATATTTTAACGTGCGATATTCGCACGCCAAGAAATTTTGTGGCGTGTGGTTCCATTTTTTATTTTTGTTTTACACATCTGTGTCATTATTTTTCCTGGGAGGGAGACAAGTTGGGGACGTTTAAGCAGTCTTAACTTCCATGCTCCGATAGCAGAAATAATGTTCAAATGAAAATAACTTGATATTGGTTACATTTTAAATAATCATTCAACTGTTTTACGTTTGCTACCGGAGTATTGTTAAACATAAGCAGGAAAGTTCATGATCATTTCATGTAAAAAGGGTTTAGGAAAGTTTAAATGTCGTGCTACGCTGTATCCAGCGTTCAATGTAATCTTCTGGCTTTTGACCAAAATAGCTTGGGTCGATATTAATAAAACAACAGAAATAATGCTGACCAATTTCTTTTAATTTCGCCACTTTTCCACTATTGTCAGCAAACAGGTATTCTTCGTTCATTTCTGTAAGACTTAAAGAAGAAATAATATTTTTAAATGTACATTTTATTCAAGAGGCAGTTTTTTTGTGGTGTGTAGACAATCACTAAGTTGATATACCTTCCATGTTCTAAAACAATCAATGTTTCACAGTATGAATTATATAAAAAAGGGCAGGATTATTTACCCCTCTTTAATGTTGGTTTTAAGCCTAGAGTACATTTTTTGGGTCACCCTTTTACAAAGAGAGTATAATTAGCAGCATATTATGAAACCTTCATCCAAAAACGTTTATTCACCAGTAGGTGTAGAAGTTCCAGAAAAAAAATTATTTATTTATTTTTTCATTTATTCCTAAAAATACAAATGAAAATATATTATACATATAAATTTTAAGTTATACGGAAATCAAGAGAAAACAAAGTGTTCTGTATAGAAAGAACGAAACAAAGTTTTTTGAATTACCGTTTAACTTAGCATTAAAGTCAAGGAAAAATTAAAATTGTGTCGAAATAGTGCACAAGCGAATTGAAAATTGAAAGACGGACGCACAGGCAAAAAATGTGGACTATAAACAAAAATTAAGTTGATTACTAATAATGCATTATTTCTTTATGTATATAAATGAAAGTGAACTTTTCTAAATGTGATAGTTGCTTTTCTGTAAGAACTACAATCTTGGACAAAAATATTGACACAAAACCATTTTGTTCCTCATCTTTCAAATATGGACAACACTGCAGCACATTTTAAGAATTTAGAATTTACCAAATAACTTAAAAATTCTAAGTCCACTCTGAACATTGAGAACTTTGTTGTGGCGAACTTTGAAATTAGCTGTCTTGTTTAGATTGTATAGATGCAAACTGTATTATCAACTTATTGACTCTAATATTTCTTTTTACAGGATGTATTTTATTTGAGTCCTCTGATCGAACAAGCGAAAGCTGAACGAATAGAGCGCGAACAGTGGGATCGAATATAAAGAGGGTGGAAATATGTTGTAATTTGTATATTGTTAGTAGGAGAAATAAATGTTTGCAAGTCTTCTCGTGTGTTTTGATTGAAACAATTTTAGGGAAGATTTCCCGATGCGGAGCAGATAGTGAATATTTTGATCTTCAAGGTATGCACTTAATCGAAAGATCTCTTAATAAACATTTTGCTGGTTTTTAGTCACTGAAGGAGAGAGATAGAGAAATGTCTGTTCTAGCACAACCCTAAAACTCACACGCGCACGCCACAGTCAAACCCAACAAATCAACACCATACTGTATATAGAGGGGTAAAGTCCATATCATACAGTGCTTATCCATGCAGTTCAAGGTAAAGTCCATATCATACAGTGCTTATCCATGCAGTTCAAGGTAAAGTCCATATCATACAGTGCTTATCCATGCAGTTCAAGGTAAAGTCCATATCATACAGTGCTTATCCATGCAGTTCAAGGTAAAGTCCATATCATACAGTGCTTATCCATGCAGTTCAAGGTAAAGTCCATATCATACAGTGCTTATCCATGCAGTTCAAGGTAAAGTCCCTATGATGCTGTGTTTATTCATGCATATCAAAAATCATACAAAAATGAGTAAAAATTTCTAGCACACCCAGAGGTAAATTCCCCCGCACATTTGATGACGTCATTAAAAATCAACGCATGCGCAATAAGATGTGTTAGTTTTGAGTAAGATGAAATCCTCTGTAAATCGAAAATCCATACAATAAATGAATACGCGCACTGTAAAACAATTACGAGATATCGCGAAAAGTAGTGGATTAACCGGGTATTACAGGCTACGCAAGGCTGAATTGATTGCTAAAATTCAAGAAGATGATAATTTTCAGGAACACATTCAACAAGGCTGTTGAAGAAAGGGCCTATATGCTCGCGTTTGTCCCCAATAAAATCAAGACTCAGGACATGTGCAACGAAGCTGTTGAAAAGGATTTCGAGATGTTCGTGTATGTGCCAGATCAATTCGAGACGCAGGACATGTACAATAAAGTTGTTGAAAAGGATTTCGAGATGTTCAAGTATATCTACGACCATTTCAAGACGGAGCATATGTGCAACATGGTTGTTGGGAAAGATCCCTACCAATTCTGGTATGTGCCGGATCGATTCCTGACGCAGGACATGTGCAACAAGACTGTTTAAAATAATCCCCGCATGCTCGGGCATGTACCGGATCGGTTCAAGACTCAAGATATGTGCGGCAAGGCTGTTGAGGAGGAGCCCTACCTGTTCAAGTATGTGCCGGATTGGTTCGTTAGTAAAGAGATGTTGGCGAACAGGAAAAGTAAATTAAATGGCGAAGAGCCTATCGCCATAGGAAAGCCGAAAAGGCTAAAATTAAGGAGGAGCTAGCTCCAGTAGCCTGGCATCCGGATAGGGTCAGAGATTGGTGCTTTTCAGAGGATGAAAAGGCAGACCTTGAAACATTGTGGGGGTAATCCCCCAACCTACTTGGCAATCCACGGACCTTGTTGGAATGTATATAAATGGTACTCTGTTACTGGTGCTCTGTAGAACTGTGCGATAAAGTCAGGTGTCCCATGAGATACAACCCTCCACAGGTGAGTATAAAACATACTATGAAATCAGGCTTTTTTCATGTGAAGGAAAATCTAGTTGCCCATATGGGCGATGATGGTGTGTATGTGTATGAGGGCTACTTTTGTGGTAATGCGTGCTGTTTGGCTTACGTGGAGGAGCGAAAGGTATATGATAGTGCGTACGAAATATCGCTGTGGTTATTGAAAAGGCTCTATAAAGGAAGGCCTGCCCCAGACTGGAGACGCCTCGGAAGATTTGGGGGCGACTTGACGCAAAAGAAATTCCTGGCATTGATTTGAACCAAGGTTATCTTACAACAAGGTTGTAAGATAAAAAAACTACTACTAATAAATGTGCATTAATCGTCATTCAAAAATAGAAGCCATGGAAAGCGTAGTGGCCCTACTATTTATAGTTGGCATTAGTCTCTCCCTCCCACTTATGGCCCTAGCATTAGTACAAGAATCAGAGAAGGATAAGGAGAATGAACGAAGGATTCAAGACTTAGAGGATGATGTAATAAATGGAACAATGTAAGGACTGTGAACGCGTACTCGATGAGTATGACAGGTATACCTGTGGACGAAGGCTCGTGGTGAAGGCTAAAATGTTGTGCTGGTACTGCTACCAGGAATATATCACATATAACAGGGGTAGTTGTATATGCAAACCCCGGAGCCTGTTTGAATTTCAATAAAACAAGATGCTACAATTTGAAGAAGAAATTGTCAACCCTAAAATTTTCTACAACTTTGCCACTACGTTTACAGACATCAATGACATCAACGTGGATTATCTGACAGTATCGGATGCCATCCCTGCCAATGGAGGTAAGGATCAACGGTACATTATAGGGTACCATACACGAGACCTCGTGGTAGCCCTCAGAGTAAAAACACCTAAAATCTGGTCCCCGAATGGGGTGACCCGGTACAATGCCAATGCTGTACCAGCGATGAGTCTCGATTTTGAAGAGTACCCCGACTGGGTTGCGAAGTATCGCCAAATATGGGACAAGATATCCGAGTTGATTTCTGAGCAATTGACGACGGAGCCTGAAAAAGGACCGTTACGTGAACGCCAAGCTCAAATACTACAAGGACGCGATCACTACTAAATTCCACGGTATGCCAGTACCGTATGATGAGCCTGAATTTCCAGATAAATTCGTATACAAATAAAACTTTATTTTAAAACGTGACTATATTTTTAAAGAACGAAATCTAAACTAACATGTGCGAGAATATAAATACATAATAAGAGCAGCTAAGAGGACTGGGGAAGATATAAACAAATATGGTAACCACATCCTCCCCCCTAGCTGCCTAAATATCCTATATATAACAAATACGTGATAAACTATAAAAGTGTCAACAAATGTATAACATAATGTCTTCAATGTTTCTTATTTACATGTTCGTTATGATATCATTTTCGTCAATGAATGTAATATTTACTTCTTCTTTCTTTTCAGCTTCGTCTTTCGCTAATTCAACAGGATAAAGTTTGTTTATCGGTCTTCTTATTGTATGTGTGTTTCCATTGAGAACATATCTAACGACAGCTCCCCGTTTCTTGCCGTCACGTGATGGTACGAACTCTTCAACGACTCCCATTTTCCAATTTTGTCTCGGTCGCTTTGCTTCCTCAATTAAAACAACATCGTTGATTCGAATAGAAGTTTCACCACGTGATTTGCCAACTCTGTGATATTCGCGTAACTCTGTCAAATATTCGCATTTCCATCGATTCCAATAGTGGTTTATGATACGTTGCAAATGATCATAACGTTGACACAAATCTTTTTCATTTTCATCGCTATCAATATGCGAGGCTTCCAAATTAATTTTTCTCCCAAATAGTAAATGGTTAGGTGTTAATGGTTGCTCACCTATGTTTTCATACAAAAATGTCAGCGGTCTGTTATTAATAACTGCTTGAATTTCAGCTAAAACAGTCAGTAGTTCTTCATACGATAATCTAGTATTGTGTAAAGTCTTCTTTAAACAACGTTTAACGGATCTTACAAGTCTTTCGAACATCCCTCCCCACCAAGGAGCGGCTTCTAAATTAAAATGCCATTTAATTCCTCGATTTGACGAAAATCGTTGCGTATCTTCGGCAATGAATTGACTACCATTATCAGAAATAATTTCAGAGGGAATACCTCGTTCACTGAAAAATCGGCGAAGACTACGAATACAACCTGAAGACGAAGCATCAGGAACTAAATCCAAATGTAAAGCTCTGGTACTGGTACAAGTAAATAAGAACACCCAAGCTTTATACATACTTCCACCATGATAAACATTTCGAACATATAAAGGTCAGGCATGGTCGAGACCAGTATGTTTAAACGGATGATGATTGGATAGTCGTGATTTCGGTAATGCTGGTGGAACAGGATACGCATAAGATTTCCCTTCATAATAACGACATAAATAGCACTGTCGGAATAACTGCTTTATGTAATTTCGTGCTTTTGGAATCCAAAATTTCGATCTGATGGCATTAAAGGCGCGTAATCACCCTGTAGGCAACTTTTTTTAGAGGTGCCTATTTTATTGCAAAAATTGAAAGATATACATAAGAAAACATTATCCTGAAAATTTTATTGAAAACTGACAACCAGAACATGTTCAAATGTTTCATAGAAATAACAAACTCACCCCAATTTCTCTTCGCCTACAGAACCGCCATTGCATTTCATTGCACGAATCATGCGATAATAAACGCACGGCAAAATCGATATGGTTGCTGGATTCATGCCATAAAAGCAAAAATAATGAATGAGGGAGAGCATTTGTGTAGCTGTGTTTCCATCGTAATGCTTTTATAAATGTATCCACAAAGTTCCGAACATGATAAATCAGATAAATCAATCGAAGTTTCTGTGTTATTCTTTATAATTTAAACGTTTTAACTTACTGAAATCAGACTTCTTTGCAACACTGACCACTTCTTGTTGTTGTTTCTGAAGACAGCTTCGCCTCGCTAGCTGTCTTACTTTTTGATTATTTTCCTTTGTTCAAACAGTTAGTCGTTTCCTTATGGAGACAGTATCAGATCTAGACAATTAGAATACCTAAATTTCCCCTTTCATGCTCTAAATTTAATTATCTCCATAGTGCTTCAACTATCTTCAACTATCACAATGAGCATTCTCCCCCGTTGGTTTTTTTGGCTTATACTATGCAATAATCCCGGTCATGCTAATAAAAAAAGAAAGAGCGTGATAAGCATTAATTATCATAATTAATAACCACGAGGCAATGTTGTTATTTCTTCTTTTTGTTTTGTTTTGTCTGGTCTCCAAAAAAAATGGCGAATAGAATAGAAGAAAATTAAATCTAAGTGGAGAAAGTGATACGGATGTTTTTACGTGCGGCCACTTTTTTAAACAGAACCAAAATTTCTTTCCACTTTTTGATGCCATGTTTTACAAAGAAAAACAAGCCAAAGAGAACAGCGTGAACGGAGCCTACCATTAATGGCGATTTTATCGATCTCCATCTCAGTGCTCATTTAAAGATAAGGCCGTTTGTTTACCTACGGTTTCACACGAACATTTTGCGACGGCCCGCTTATTAGACGAGAATAAGAGATCAACAAGATCGTTAAATATGGCGGCTGAAAAACAACAACAATAAATTCAAGATATTGAAGTACCATTATTTCCATTTCTAGTAGGTTTTATATCCTCAAATTTTCAGGAAAGTCATAACTCCGTCTGAACTTTGAAATAAATATAAAAAATGTATATGTTAATTTTTTTCGATAAGGGTGATTACGCGCCTTTAAGTGTTTCTTTCAAACCATTATGCAAAACTTGAACATGATAATGCAAAATGACTAGCTTTGTTAAAGGATTGTTTTTCGGTCAAAAATATCGGAAACCTAGTATCAAAGTCTAAAGAAGCGTTTTCTAAGCGTCCCTTACAACGAATAATATCATCAATATTTTCAAATCGTAAGTCTTTTTGTAACTGTTTGTAACTCGGAAGTTGAATTATATCTTTTTGCGCATATTTAATCCACAGTTTTTCTGCATGCAACAGCTCGTCCTTTGTAACAAATGTATGTAAAACCAATTCTTCCTTACGACGCTTTTTTCTGAGGTTTCCAACAAATCGTAAAATCAATGCGGTAATTCGCAATAAACGTATGTAATTAGAATATCGTGCAATGTTCATAAAATTTAAATCAATTTCTTCTTCGGTGCTCTCCTCTGATTCGTCGTTACCAACAATTAAACAAGTCGAATCATCAACCTTGAAATTACTGAAATAAAAACTCGAAGCTGAGATGTTAGTGTCGCGCAAGAAATCAGGTCCTGAAAACCATAAGTTATTGTTCACCAACTCAGATACCAAACAACCTCTCGACAAAATATCCGCAGGATTTGCCTTTGACTCCACATGAAACCAACTGTCCGGTGAAACTAAATCACGAATGATACCAACTCGCCGTTCGACAACCACCTCATACTTCTTATTAACATTTTTAATCCAATATAGAACAATAGACGAATCCATCCAACACCGTGTAACAGAAATATCATAAACCAAACTCAACTCATCACGAACATACTTCACCAGCTTCGCTAACATCACTGCACCATACAGCTCCAATCGAGGTATCGTCACCGGTTTAATTGGCGCGATTCTCGACTTAGACGTCACTAGCTTCGTAGAAAAACTACCATCAGCATGTTCGAACCTCAAATAAACACACGCACCGTAACCTTTCAAAGAAGCATCAGAAAAACCATGCAATTGTACATCAACAATATTCCCGCCATCGTAACATCGTGGTACATTCAAATGTGAAACACAATCATTGTACGTAACTCGCCACTCGTCCAAAACCTGTCCACTCAACTCGATGTCCCAACCAATTTTACCTACACAGGTTTTTTGAAACAATGTTTTTAATCGCATAACAATAGGGTTAATAAGACCAAGAGGGTCATAAATGGAAGCGGTAAATTTAATCAATTGTCGTTTTGTCGGTATGTCCTTCGCTAACGATAAAATGTCGTCGAATGTGAATAAGAGCGAATCTTTCTTTTTATCCCACAAAACACCAAGAACTTTGGTAACATGTCCGGTATGAGCAACATGGGGTTTGGTAACTAATTGTTCCAACTCTTCGGAATTCGAATGAAATTTATGCAGATTGAAATTTGCTTCAGCGAGACGTTGTTTACATTTCTGGTAAAAATCATGTGCTACATTAACAGTAGCGCCACCGGAAGTTAGATCATCAACGTGAAGTGAACTCAATAACTTCTGTACAAACAAAGGATCAACATGATTAAATGATTCAGCATGCTTAATAAGAGTGGCACTAACGAGGAATGGTGACGAACTTACACCAAACAATACTCTACTCCATCTATAAATACCAATTTCTGCAGTTTCAATGTTTTGTTCTGATAAATTATGTAAATCTTTAAACCAAATAAAACGAACAAAATCACGATCGGTTCGATGTAAACTAATTTGTAAAAATGCCTTCTCGATATCAGCAATGAAGGCTACTTTGTGAGATCGAAAGCGCAATAAAACGTTATATAAAGGCTCGGTTAAAGATGGTCCAGCATACAAACAATCATTTAATGAAGACTCCCACCAATTTTGAACTTGCATCGAATACCATGCGTACTTTGGTGCTTGGTTTATTATCACGAATGACTGGTCGGTGTGGTAAATAGTGAACTTGTCTTTTGGCACAATCGTTGTTGGTAACTCTTTCAATGATACCTTGTTCAAGCTGTTCTTTGAGGATACTGTTATAATTACGCAATAATTCGGGATTATTTTTCAATTGCCTCAATGATTCAAGTCTCTTTAAAGAAACACAATAATTATCAGGTAGCACATCGTGATCATCCTTAAAAGGCAGCCGCACCTCGTAACGTTTAGTCTGCGCGCTGAATTTAACATTTTCACAAAAATTTTCAACAGCTGGTTGTTCCTCGATACCAGCGTTTTCGAAGGACCAAAACTTTTCCAACTGATTATCCAACTTATCTTCGACAAACTCAGCCCCAATCTTCAATACATTTGCTACCAAGACTGCACTTCTACTACCTTCACTCGACCCTATGCGCCCACTTACAATGTATCCAACCTTTGAATTTAAAGCAACTGGCCCATCCTCACCCCGAACTATACCACCATAAAAAAATTTCCAATAATTATCAGCACCCAACAAGACATCCACCTTCAAATCTCTATTATTGCAGTTACTGTCAGCTAAACGTAAGTCTTTCAAGTGTTTATACTTCAAACAATCGTTAAAATTCTGTCCTGTTAAAGGATGACAAATATTTTTCACATAACAATCAACGTTGATTTTATCTCCATCTAAACCGATCACTGAAAACTGCACCCTATCTAAAGTTTCTTTGAACGAATGTTTACCAAAAATACGGATGCAAATCTCACGCTTACCAACAACCTTTAATTGCAATTTTTCACATAACTCTGGCGATATGTAACTTAATTAGGAACAGTTATCGAACAAAATTCTCGTGTTCTCAATTTTTGAAGGATCAGTAGTATTAACAACTCCCTTTTCTTATCACAAATAGCAACATGGTGTCTACCCGAACACTTTAAACAACTAATCTTAGAATAACAAGACTTGGCTAAATGTCCACCTTTCAAACAAACAAAACATCTCTTCTTGTCACGTAACACGTTTTTCCTTGCGTCGAAATTAGTGATTATTCGGCATTGCTGTGATTTATGCGATTTGTCACAAAATATGCATCTATAATTATTCTGATTATTCTGATGATTGCGATAATTATGCTGATTGTTCTGATACTGATTGTGCGGAAGATCACGGTTCGATTGATGTGAATAGTGAACTGGTAATGCCGATGATGAAAACGGGTTGTTATCGTGTGGCTGTTGTAAAGAATATGCAGATTTCTCACGAACTTCGATCTCCGATTTTAACGCTCTTAAAGGCCGGTTTCCATACAACTGCATTTTGCGCCCAGTCGTAAAAAGCGCCGTGACTTTTGATCTCCGCATGCGCATTATCAGAATAATGCCGCTGACCTCGCGCTTTTGCATGCGCTGGGGCGATTTAAAAAAAGTTGAACAGGCTCTACTTTTTGCGAGCTACATTTTGCGCTTCAGCTTAACAGCCAATCAAAAGGTAGAAATCTACATGAATTACGAAAGAATTTTTAATTAGATCATTTCAAGATGGCTAGCAACATCTCGTTTCTGTGTTAAATTTTTGTCAAAGCCAAATGAATGTAGAGAATCAGAATATATATCAATCAAGTGAAGTAGATGAAAAACAAAATAACATTAATGAGTCTGTGGAGGCACAAAGAAACAACGTTGTAAACAAACTTAAAAAGACTACTCGTGATCTGACAACATTAAATCCTTAAGCAAAACGTTGTATAGTCCTTTGATTCTTCTTTCTATGGAAAGTCGTCTCATCCACATGTTTTTCTTACGTATTTTACAACGTTGTTTATTTCTACGCCATAAAAATATTGCTAGGACTACTCTCAAATTTTGCAGCAACAAATATCGTCTGTTTACATCAGCCATGTTTTGCAAAAAACACGTGAGCAAAAATCGCTAAATGGAAATGGTTCAGTATATGTGATAAAAGTCGCGGCGCATTTTACGACTGGGCGCAAAATGCAGCTGTATGGAAACCGGCCTTAAAACTAACTTCATATCCCAGCAATCTTTGTCGTTAAATTGACGACTAATAATTAAATTAAGCTCTTCTGGAAGTTTCGACACATAAGTACCGGTATTAATAGCGGACCATAATTTTCAGACGTGACATCTAAATTTTCCAGACTTCTCACTTGTGTCTCAACGTTGTCAAATACATTACGCAATGTTTCTATGTTAGTTAAGTTATTCGCCTGTTCAAGTTTCAGTAATTTTTTCATATGTGCTGAAATAAGTAACTGATTATTATTATATCTCTCTTTCAGTAAATCAACGACGGTTTTATAATTTTCATTGCTAAGTCTAAACCCAGCGATACAACTTGCAGCGGGACCTTCTACTAGATTTTTTAAATAGGTCATTTTTTGAACGTCGGAAATATCGTCATTAGTGTGTACGGCACATTCAAAGCTATCCCAGAAAGTCGACCAGTTTTCCGGATGCCCATCAAAGGGCTGTAAATGTAAGCGAGGCAATTTTATTAGTTTACTGTGGCTGAAAGTGCTTCCTGCTTCAGAAAAATCTTTTTTGGCTGATCGTTTTTCTAAAAATGATTCAAACAGACGAAGTTTATCCTTTAACATCATCATTTCCTCCGTACTAGAATCTTCTTCCTTGTCGATATCATCCTGCTCTGTCAAGCAATCCATAATCGACTCGTTTAGTTCTGCAACTTTCGCTATTTTTTCCATCAAAGTATCACGGATCGACTCAATTTGACGAACATCTGCAACATTATCGGTAAATGACGATATAATTGTCTCTCCCCTTGTAATTAATTTGTTTGCAGTTCTAACAACAGACTTTCTAACTTTGTTGTACTTCGCGAAATCACCCATTTTTAAAATCAAAACAACACCAAACTTTAAACCAAACCAATAAAAATAAGACAACTAAAAACCACTAAATAAAACCATAGATACATAAGCAAAGTATCTCTCCGAGGGCTCCAATGAATTTCCAGATAAATTCGTATACAAATAAAACTTTATTTTAAAACGTGACTATATTTTTTAAGAACGAAATCTAAACTAACATGTGCGAGAATATAAATACATAATAAGAGCAGCTAGAGGACTGGGGAAGATATAAACAAATATGGTAACCACAGAGCCATGCCAAGCCAGTGCCATCCTGGCACCATCATCGGTGTATGTGCAAGGCAAAAACCACTACCCTCAAGTACATGTTGTGGAATGCGGTACAAGGACTTCAAAAAAGAATGGCTGCTGAGCGATGATTAAAAAACCATATATTTTATAGGCACCACAAGACCTATAAAATATATAAAACTAAGGCTTATACTCAGGTGGAGGCTCTAGACACCGCTTGCATACTGTGCAGACTGAAGCTTTTTTAAAACGTCATCCCTACCCTCTTGTCTCCCCTTTGCAACTAGTTGGGCACGCTCTCGTTCGTTGATGGCGTCAACGATCCGCTTAAAGCGTTGTCGCATCTGTTCTTTCAATAGCACATACTTTTGCTTCTCCTGCATAATGAGACTAAACTCGCAGTCGCTAATCACACCATTTTCTACAGCCTTTGATATAAGATCCATGATGGAGTTCAATTTTGTTTCCGCGAGTAGCCTTATATTCTCGTGTTTCTTACTCTTAACCCCAAGCCTTTTTCCGGCGTTCCTAAGACCTGCTTGCCCGATTGCCACGGCGATCGTGATTCCGCCCATGGCAATACAGAGGGGGGCTCCGAGGCCCGAGGCCAACGCCCCGATCCCAACGCCCGGGGTGATAATGCTTACACTCAGCAGTCCGTGGTCGCAGTATCGTACCCAGACCCCGTGCATTCTAAACCTTTTTGTGAGCCTGTCCCGCTCCCTAATCTCACTTCGCAGATACTTTTCAATCTCTCCAATCTTGTCAAGTCTATACTTTTGGCTTTGTGCAGGTGCACTCGGCAAATTCGGGTACAGCTTAGTGATATCGCTCATTTATTATTCAATAAGTAAATGCATCGTGATGCCAGTAAAAGATACATTTTTGTCGTGGTGATACTCGTCTGTTAACATAAACTCGAGGCGATCCGTCGAGCCCTTCAAGGGAAGGTATATTGGAGTGTCAAAACTCCAAGTCAGCATATCCCCCCAAGCGCTTAGCTCCTTGGTGGGGAGCAAAGCGAGAATTTTAGACTTTTTACCATCCAGTAGGCAGTCGTCTTCATCCAACTGAGGGCAAACAAGGCGTAGTCGAATATATACGTCAGTTTTATATTCAGCATTATGATCACCCTTTTTGTAAAATTTACCATCAGCCGGAGGAGGTAGGCCCAAGAGTTCTTGCAGTAGTCTGTTAATCACCACCGTGTACCCGTCACTGACACGGAGCCTGCAGTGTCCATCTTTCAGGACAAACAGCTTAATCCTCTCCTGTGCCTGACTGTTCACGATAGCCGCCAAATCCTCGATCTTGTACAGACCGTTGAGGATCTCAATTCTAATCTCCCTTTGATCAGGTCCCATTTTGCGGATGACGAATTCATTGTTGAAGTAAGTATTCAACCACGTAGGCCTAATACTTATCGATTTCAGGGCAATTCTCGTATCCTGTCCTAGGTAGTCCTCCAGTATCGTGGGCTTTTTGATATCAGTGATGTAGAGTTGCTTCATCCTTTTCTTCTTAAAGGAAAAGGATGAATATATACTCATACAACCCCAAGGCAAGGTACAAGTCCAACAGGGGAGAATGGCCCCTTGATGTAACCAACTTGGAGCATCAGGACCTTTACGTGGTGTCTACGGGGTCACACATTCCCGTGGTATTCCCCGAGTTTACCAAATACCCTATCAAGATCCCAACCAATTTACTAAATGACCCCGTCAGAGTGGGATGGAAGGGACAAGCACTGGACTACTGGAATGTGCAGGTAAATTTCGCTACCCATTGCGCAAGCACTGCATTAGGCATCTCTGCTAAGCATATGACGGGCTCCGTACCCCTTGTCAATGCTATCTTTAAATTCCATGTCTATTACCACATGCGTCGCATTCTGGCAAGAATGAAGGTACCCATGCCTTATAACGATGGGTTTTCACAATATAAAAACCCCTACTCAACCTCTGGGTATGCACAGGTGTGTCGTGAGTACGGTGCAGATCCCAATAGCCTGTACAAATTTGGATCAGTAAGTGCCTCAAAAACTAATGGTTCATGGTGGCCACAGGTTGATGGTGATTGGGCAAAATTTATAATGCCAACAAGTCAAGGCCTAACGTCGGAAGGTCTGACCAGACAAGTGAAAGTATCCGGGTTTACGTGGTCTCCTGGGGTCGCAGGCAGGAGTCAAAGCATCCTTACTCGGGTCCGGTGCGGACAACTATACGGCCAGGCAAATTTTAATGCAAAAATTTGAAGCCATGGTACAACGTCAGGAAAATGTAGGGCAGGATATAAGTCAATTTCAGAAGGTGCTGCAATATGCCCGAACCCCGGTGAATTTTGCCGTCATGCCCAGCGTGTACATGCTACCTTCTAATATGAACCTACGTATAGGCAAAATTGAGGGGTATAACAACAACATTTTGATCGCGCCTACCAATGTAAACGTGGGTGTCCAGGTTAATGTGAATAGTGTGAAGACTATTGCGAAGCCTATAGAGAGGGTCATCAAACCACCCCCAAAGCATACCACGCCTCCTATACATACCCCTGATCATACTATACTGGATATACCACCTATACCTCTCAAGCACACCACACCCCCTAGGCATACCATCAAACCAACAACACACAGGGAGGTGAAAACCACACCACACATCACCCTTTTGGGAGGAGGGGCTCCAAACCCACCACTTATAGAAGGTCAAAATCAACATGAGGAAAACAAGTCCGCATTGATCACGACAGGGGTGGGCCTCATCATTGCCTACATCTGGCTTAAAAAATAACTAATATTAGACCTTTTTCGTCCCACCAACATAGACTACAACAAAACCAGCGGCGGCCGCGATTGCCATGTACAGATGCCCGGCTGCATATTCCACAATGGTTGCCGCCACTCTAAAAAAGAATGAGACTACTGTGCCAATAATCCCAGGTAGAGCAGCACCTGCCCTACCTGCCAGATATTTAAAGAATTTTCCAAGCCTTTCAAGCTGCTTTTCTACAAACCCTTTTCCACCACCCGCCGCGGCACTTCCTCCTGCAGCACCTGCTGCGGCACCTCCTCCTGTAACGGCGAGTACAATGGTGGAAACCAGTAGACCAACAGCCGACACGATACTCGCTATAGTTATACCCTGCTCTTTGAAGAGGATCTTTAGCTTTTCAAGCAGGGACGTGTCCTTTCCGGCAATTTTCATCAGGGTCTCCTTAATAACCTTCAGCTGACTGTAAATTAGTTGGGTTAGTATCTTCTCTGCTTTTAGCGCGGCCTTTTTTAAATCTTTCAAATTTTCAATCTTTTCCTCAACCTGGCGATTTCCCTATCAATATGCGCCTCATCCCATTGTCCTCCGTCTTTCCCGGCCTTCCGCTCCTCGAGTTGTTTCAATTACCCCTCCGCCTTGTTAATCTCGCTGTCGTATAAGATCCCCTTAGCTTTTTGTAACTTTATAGCGCCCCTGATAGTCTGAAGTTCAACGTTAAGCCCTCTTATTTCACGCTCGTCGAGGCCGCCTTCACCATCCTCAACAAACGAATTGTCTTTCCGTCTCGTCTACGACAGTCTCAACATTCGTGACAAAGATATCCATCTCAATATTTTCACCCTCCTCCTCAACCTCCTTCACAATAGCATCAGCCTCCTTCACAATAGCATCAGCCTCCTGCATGAGTTTCTGGGACATTGCCTTACCACCCTTGTTGGGTGTAGTGGTATAGTCGGGAAAACCCATGGCCCCCACGAGGTCTACCTTCAAATTTGTTAAGATAGCCCCAGCGGACCTTAATTCAATACCATTCTCCTTGTATACTAAATCTGTAATGTCTATGTCTTTGAAAAATAAATGATTCCCCCTAAGTTTAAAATCATCATAATCCATCATAAAGAATTTCCCAAGCCTCTTATCACTCCTAATTTTCGCGTACAGATCGTCGACCTTTGTTTCTAAAAAAGTCTTGTTGGCCTCGTCCGCGATGTCCCCTGGAATATGGTGTTGTACTCTTGGACTTGACGTTGAAGGCCCTGAAGTTGATGGAAGATTTGGAGTATCATCAGGCTTATCATCTTTCCCACCACCCTTATCAAAAAAATCGTTTCATATGCTGGGTTAGTTGGCATTTATTTGTAGAAAAAAAACATATAATAAATGAGTCAGTACGGAGCTACATTAGACCCCTACGCAGAGACGAAGCAGCTCTTTGGTATAAAAGGACGCCGTCAACGGGTTCAGATCAGTAACATACCTTCCACTATTAATCAGAATGAGGACCTGTAACCACAACAAGATGGGGAATTGACCTTCATCGTTGGCTCCCTATCTCTGCTAGGATTTGTAGCGTACAAATATCTGTAAGAACGTTTTTTAACATGTAATAAAAGACATGTCAAAAGCACATATCGTTACCGAAGAAGAGGCAGAAAAATTAAGTCAAATTTACTACACACCAGAACATTTGTGGACTGGGCGCAAGGCCATCAAATTACTCGCGAAGGAGGGCGGCTTATCCAAAAAGCTAGTCACTCACTGGCTGTCTCGTCAACTGCTATGGCTACGACATATCAAAGGCCCAAAACGTATCGATTTTCCACATTTTACCATGTACGAGCCCTAATGAGATGCACATTCGATCTCTTGTACATGCCTCATGATAACTGTATGGTAGCACCTACAAGTACATATTGACAGGCATTGACGTGGCCTCGAGGTACAAGGTAGCGAGACCTCTGCGTACCAAAAAAGCCAGCCGAGGTCGCGGACATGTTGAGGGATATTTACAAGGCGGGACCTTTACGATACCCTAAAACCTTCCAGTGTGACAATGGTAGTGAATTCAAATCAGATGTATCAAAATTGTTACCACCATAAATACCACCATACATTTACGGCCTTTGTAGAGTCGTACAACAAGGTACTCGCGGAAAGACTATTCAAGCCCCAGGATGCACAGGAGTTGGTCTCTGGGGAGCCTAGTACCATTTGGGTCAAGCACCTGTACACTATAGTCAAAAGCCTCAATAATACCAAGACTGCCATGATTGACCTAAAACCTAACAGGGCGATTAAACTCGAAGATGTCCCGCTCGCGAAAAGTCAACAATACCCCGAAGAAAAACCCTTACCCGAGGATGGTTTGTACCTCTATCTGTTACAACCAGGCGAAGAGCATGGCGATACAGATCGTCGACCTTTGTTTCTAAAAAAGTCTTGTTGGCCTCGTCCGCGATGTCCCCTGGAATATGGTGTTGTACTCTTGGACTTGACGTTGAAGGCCCTGAAGTTGATGGAAGATTTGGAGTATCATCAGGCTTATCATCTTTCCCACCACCCTTATCAAAAAAATCGTGTTCATATGCTGGGTTAGTTGGCATTTATTTGTAGAAAAAAAACATATAATAAATGAGTCAGTACGGAGCTACATTAGACCCCCTACGCAGAGACGAAGCAGCTCTTTGGTATAAAAGGACGCCGTCAACGGGTTCAGATCAGTAACATACCTTCCACTATTAATCAGAATGAGGACCTGTAACCACAACAAGATGGGGAATTGACCTTCATCGTTGGCTCCCTATCTCTGCTAGGATTTGTAGCGTACAAATATCTGTAAGAACGTTTTTTAACATGTAATAAAGACATGTCAAAAGCACATATCGTTACCGAAGAAGAGGCAGAAAAATTAAGTCAAATTTACTACACACCAGAACATTTGTGGACTGGGCGCAAGGCCATCAAATTACTTGCGAAGGAGGGCGGCTTATCCAAAAAGCTAGTCACTCACTGGCTGTCTCGTCAACTGCTATGGCTACGACATATCAAAGGCCCAAAACGTATCGATTTTCCACATTTTACCATTACGAGCCCTAATGAGATGCACCATTCGATCTCTTGTACATGCCTCATGATAACTGTATGGTAGCACCTACAAGTACATATTGACAGGCATTGACGTGGCCTCGAGGTACAAGGTAGCGAGACCTCTGCGTACCAAAAAAGCCAGCGAGGTCGCGGACATGTTGAGGGATATTTACAAGGCGGGACCTTTACGATACCCTAAAACCTTCCAGTGTGACAATGGTAGTGAATTCAAATCAGATGTATCAAAATTGTTACCACCATAAATACCACCATACATTTACGGCCTTTGTAGAGTCGTACAACAAGGTACTCGCGGAAAGGACTATTCAAGCCCCAGGATGCACAGGAGTTGGTCTCTGGGGAGCCTAGTACCATTTGGGTCAAGCACCTGTACACTATAGTCAAAAGCCTCAATAATACCAAGACTGCCATGATTGACCTAAAACCTAACAGGGCGATTAAACTCGAAGATGTCCCGCTCGCGAAAAGTCAACAATACCCCGAAGAAAAACCCTTACCCGAGGATGGTTTGTACCTCTATCTGTTACAACCAGGCGAAGAGCATGGCGACTCGAAAAGACGTGCAACTGACGCCGTTTGGAGTAAGAAAATGTATAGGCTGGATAGGATAGTGGCGGGTAGCCGCGTTTTGTACTATTTACAGGACGGTCCTGAAAGAAGCTTTGTTGCGGAGGAGTTGATGCTTATTCCTGGGCGTTGGGTACATGCCGTTGTTGAAGTGTTTTCTACTTGTTCCTGCAGCTCATCAATTTCATCCCCCAGCACCATGAGCTGGTTATCTCTATCATCTAGATCGTTCTCGAGAATGGCCACGTCAATATTCCTGTCCTCGAGGGCTTGACGCTGCTTCTCAAGTTCATCTTGTAATTTTTTGACACCTGCTCGAGCAAGCCATTTGATTAGCCCTATAGCCTTGGGTTTTCTGGAACGCCTTATAATCTCCAATGCATCGTCTAATGACACGAAAGCGTCATGTCCATTTTGACCTTCTTTGAGGGATGCGGCCGCCGCACCCCCCATAATATCACGGCGAGGAGTAGTATTCTCGTCTCTATATGTTGCCTTTATATCATCAATATCTAAAAACCTCCCCAGGTCAGCACGTTTGAACATAGGCTGATCCTGCCTAGCCAGGGTTTCAATGGCTTCTGCGTTAAACGTAAGTTGCAACGACATCTTTTCTAATATACCAATGTAAGCCAGAGGTTTTCGCTGTGGTCATTCGAGAACCTTCCAAGTCCTAGGGTGTTCCAATCTCACATACAGGCATGCATGTTTGGATTTTTTCAACTCGGCCTTGATATCATCCCAGTCCGAAATAAGGTTGGTTTCCTCGTCGATCATCTTCATATCCGAGCGTTCGTTTGGATACCACAAAAACACGGCTTCTTTCTGCCTCCTCAAATTTTTAGGCAAAGCTGTGTACGCCTGTGTCAAGAGCCACAGGTTGTGCTTCCTATGCCTACCTGAAATAGCAAGCTCAAGCAGGGACTGTCGACGCTTATCGAGGCTTTCATCGGCTATACAGTCATCCACCACGAATAACGTCTCCTCGCCTGCCAGCAGCGAGGACAATTTCTGAATCCATTCAAAAAGTTGATCTTTGGGGTTTATTAGGAACACTTAAGGGTCCTTCCATAATGAGGCTCTGAATAGGTACGTCTCATTCCACCGCAGGGTAGGGCACAGGAAGATGATATTGTGATAGTGTTTTTTATACTCCTGCTCGAGGAGGTCCAAAACACGTTGTGTTTTTCCGCATGATGTCGGGCCTGTAAAGATAGCCGTATGCGGTTCCTTTAATACGTCGATCATTTATTGGTAGGACCATTTCTTGGAATGGATTTTAGGGTATATCGCGGCGCATGTGGAACAGATCAACACGCCGCCGTGATTGTTCACCAGAGACCCCTGGCAGACAGGGCAGAGCTTGGTCTTTCGAGTATGATATTCGAGGGGTAATGGAGGATATGTTATTTTTCCCTGTAGGCATCTCAATGCCTTGCGGTACCTCTTGACGAGCCGTGCCTTTTCCTGGCTGACATGGGATGACTCGGGTCCGATTAGTTCAGCGTACTGGGCCATAATATCGTATGTGAGCAGGGTATAGAAAAGTAGGTAATATTCATCCTGTCCAAACCCTCTAATTTCCCTGTCAATAGTAAGAGGGTTTACTTCGTATTCAATATCACGGTCTTTGCCTTTGCTTTTGGCACTCCGCTGCCCTTTCGCTTTATCCAGGCAACCCACGCAACTTTTTGTTAGACCATTCCCCCTAACCCTAAAATTGTCCAGGGAAAGCTGTTGTTTGCATTTTGTACATGTCCTCTCCATTTACTTGAGTGTTGACGTAATGCCATGGCAACCTCGGCAAGCGTTGGAGACTTGCCTGTTTCCTGATACCTATACGCTACCTTATGATGTATATGCAAGAACTCATAATCCTCCCAGGTCATCCCCTCGGAAAACTGAGCTTCAATATGGGCCCGCAGTATAGCTATGAGTTTTTCATGTAGAGGCCGGCTGCTGGTACGGCACTTTGTACGTTTCCTTGAAGCCTTGTTAGCAGCGAGGCAGGTGATACACTGTCTTAGAGTTTGGCCATTACGCTTGATCCTGAAATTGTCCAGGGAAAGATGCTTTTTGCATTTTGAGCAATCCTTAGCCTCCTCCATGTTGATTTCTATCTCTCTACGAGAGATAGAAATTTTACCGGACGGTTTATTTTGGGGGTATCAATGATTTCTTATACCATCCCTGCTTAATCGCGTATTCGTCGAACAAGATCGCTGCCGTCATATAGCCGGCGAGCTTCAGGCCGTCCTCCAAGTCCATCTTAGCCCCAGGCCTAGAAACTCCCAGAGCCTTTTTTGCACCCATGGCTATCAGGATCGTATACGATACCAGCCTGACTGATTCCCATAAAGAGCCAATAACCATGGTTTCCTTCGGGCTAATGTTGCTGTCCATATGAGCCTTGCTTGTAGTCATTTATTATAGCATTTTGAAAATCTCGATATTTGGCTGAGTTTTGCCTTTTTGAGGCTCTGGATGAGTCGCTGGCTTGTCCTCATTTTTGGCTTTAAATTTATAATAGACGCCAACAGCTATCGCAAGCATGGCAAGCATCCCTACGCCGTACATGTATACTGACTGTACGGAACTTGCCCCAGAAGAGGCTTTGACTGTAGGTTCTACTGTACCCTCTTGTTGTTTCATTTCCTCCTTCCTCTTCTTCATCAGTGCTGCCAATTTGTGGCCTTGGGCCACACGCCCCGGATGCTTAACTGGCTTTGTTATGACCCTCTCTTCTTGTCTCGGTTCCTCACTATTTATTTAGATAAATTTTACCCTGATCTTCAAGGCTCTTTCTCTTTGGTCTCATTCTCCTCCTCTTTTTTGCTCATGTCTCGCGGTATGCCCTGCTACCAAAATCGGAGCTAGGCATCTACCAATGGTGCAGTACACCACAATACCGAGATCCGTCATGGCGTCCCGGATAATAGGGTCCTCTTCGATATCCTTTCGGAGCTCGTCAACATTGTCGATATCCACAACATTCCCAATAAGGTTCGCGTATAGGCTGACTACGTGAGTAGAAAGTGCTCTAGCAGTCTTCTCCCCCTTCTCTTGGAGTTCGCGTTGTACGTACTCGGCATGTACCTTTTCTACCGTCTCATCAGGGGCCTTGTCGATAAACCCCTCGGTACATTTTTTAGGTAGGAGATGTCCTTTGCCTTTCCTCAGGGCCTCCTTCAAGGCTTGGCGTTTATCAGTAGGTTTTTCAACATGTTCGAAATTTTCTGAAGCTGTGTCGAATACTTGTGCAAGTTCTGACATTCTCTTTATTGTACGACGATATCGAAAAAAAACAAAAGCGATCAGGGCATAAGGTAGAAGTATAGCGATTAGTAGACATATGTCCATGGTTTTTATTCTCGGGTAGACGCCCGACGGTAGTGGCCACGGGCTAGCGTCGTAATTTGGTCTGGTTGTACGAGCCTCTTGTCATCTGCCCTATTCAGGGCTAGCTTGTTCACCTCCTGAGTATATACCTGATGGTTCTTGTTCTGAATTAAGACTTGTTTTTTGTATATATTAACGCCCTGCTCCAAGCATCACCTATAGTCGTCGAAAGTGATGGACTTTTTCGTCACACATCTTTTAACTCCCTTCGCTTTTCTGTCACCGCCCTCTTTTGTAAGGCTCTCGTAGGCATACAATTTTGCCCTCAGGGTGATGAACTCGGTCATGATTTTTCCTGCTAGTTCGTCCTTCATCAAGCCTACCACTTTTTTGTTCTTCTCTATAGGGGGAGGCCTATTATCGTCCTTGCTATAGGCACTCGTATCGAAACGCGTCTCGACATCGTTGGCTATATCCCTGTAAAAGTCGTGGGTTCGAATGTGGTATACGAATCTGTCCGTATCCATATAACAGAGCTGCAGCTTGCTGCCATATTTGGGCTGCATATAGTCGTGGTGAAACTCGTAGATGATCAGCTTTGACATGTCCAGTATCGTCTGGCCTATGTATACGGGCTTGTTCATCCTAACCTCCGTCTTGCTCATTTTAACACCTAGGAGGTGTTTACTGAACCGGCTTCCACCCTTGAAATTTGGTTTCATGACGAGCTTCATATACTTGTCCTCGTTGGTGACCAGCTGAATGTTGCGGTGGTTCCTAATGTTCTCCATGGTTTTTCCGAACACGCTTAGGTTCATCAGCTTGTAGAAGTCTTTTTCGAAGTCATTTTTGGCAGCAGTCCTCAGTCTCGTGTTGTGATCAATATATCCTTTCAGCCATGGCTGTTGATTAAACTGGATAACCCTATGCACCTTCTTCAGTTCAAGCCCGTGCTTTATAGCCTCGTGGAGGGCTCTGATATGCACCACATATCCACGCTTGTTTTTCAAATTCGGTACTAGCTTCTCGAGTTTATTAATCTTCATACGTTCCGGTAGGAACGGCAGCTCGTTATGTGTGTCATGCAATCTCTCGGGGTAGTCTATATCGACCTCGAGCAAGTATCCATACTTGTTCTTTTCGACAGGTTTCGCAATTCGCTTTACGGTAAATACCTCAGCATTTGACACCCATTTGAAGCCATCTGTTGGGAGATCCTGACACATAGCCCATCCGTACAGGTTGTTCGCATCCAAATATTGGATGTATGAGGATTCAACCTCCGGATCGTACTGTTCTCCCATGTATTTGTTGTTTGCTTTGGCATACCGGTGGACCGCCTGGGTTATGCCTCCCCGGATACCCTTTTCCACCATCAATAGCATGTTGGGGTCTGTGAGGAGCTCTAGCCTAATTCCGGTAAACTTGAGTGCTGCCTTCCATGCCAAACCAGGTGCACTGTAAAAGTGCGCAGGATCAAGCTTGTAGTTTGTTAGACACACGTCCCTAAACGTTTCAAATACGTCGGCTAATAGTAGTACGTCCGTGGTCAAATACACATCGTGATAGTCGCCCATGGTGACTACATCACCCTCTGGAGTGATGCAGCTCCATACTTTTTTAGCATAGGCATAATCCTCATCACTAATCCCCTTCATGTTCAACTTGCTGTAAAATACCTTCTTGGGGGGTAGCTCCGACTCTTCAAATCGTTGCCAATCATCCATATATTCATGCGGGTATACGCCTTTTCTGCGCATGAGTTTAAACGTGTCATTCTTGTTGAAAAAACAGCGGAGATTTTTGCACTGTTCATCGTTGAGGTTGCTCGCCAATTTGTCCAAGCTGGAGGGCATGAATCGACAACTATCGATGAAGCGGATTTCGATCTTCTTATACATTTCCCCATCACCATACTCCATACCTGCAAGTGGTACCTTGATTTTCACATTAAAACTGATATATTTTTCAGTATTCTCCGCTATGCATCCAATGTCCTGCGTGTCGTATTTCTCTCCCAGTTCCCTAATAAACAGATGCGCGTCATACCCGCTTAGGTTGTGGAATATTATAGGTATGTGGCTAGGTATCTTGTACTTCAAATTACAGCTGTTATGCGCCGCACCTCTATACAGCCCCGTATAGTGGCAATGGTCCCGAACCTTGCGGTTATTCTCATCGTTGAAGGGCCTCAAACATATATGGCATTCCGTGGCCTCGGAATGTTCCCTTTTTAACACCTCTGTCAGTTCTATCATGGGTTGTTCCGGGTAGGTATTATATAGTCGCTTCACCTCATCCTCCAGATGGTCCACTAATCGCTTGACGCAATCCTCACCGCGATACACTGTTAGTGGGTCTGGTACAGGTCCATAGGCAAATGTACTATAGGTACACCAACCTGATGGTACATGCTTGCTCAGCTTTTTCGTCTTTGTCCCCCTGTCATCCTCCACTGGGATGAGCAGGCTTTCAAAATCGGCATATATTGTGAAGGGTACCTTGAATTGCATCTGACCATCTCTGTAGAATAACCATTTCTCGGACTCTTTTGGCATCGTGATTTTAACAGCCTCGTGGTCCTTGCAGCATCGATAGTGCTTATCCCTTGATTCAACTGTGGGAAAGGCCTGCAGGCAGTTCAGGCAAAAATGCATCAGGTGCGTGTTCTTCGATGTCTCACTACCTAGGAGTCGCGATAGGCTCTTGACGGCTGTGTAGTGGGTCTTTTTATCATTGGTGATAAGCAGCAGGTTCACCTGCTTGTTATGATTAATAATGTACTCAGATAGCCTCAGGATGTTGATCTTTTTTCCCGTTATGTATAGGACATTTACCGCGATATCCGTGTTGATCTTCTCAAACTTGGATATATCCTTAATAGTTGTTGGGAAATTGTAGAGGCCTACATAGCGCTGCATCTGAGATATTCGATTCGGGTTCCTTCCGATCTCTGTATGGTGTAGGGATGCTATAACAGCCCACTTGAAGCACTCCTCATCCTCATTCACTGGATTGATGATAGTCTTCTTTGAAGCTATCCATTTGGGTACTTCTATGTACGAGGAACCTCTTGTTAGCCGCAGCTTATGAAATCTACATCAAGGTGTAGAATTCGACTAATGGTGAATCCGCTCTGGGGTAGTGCCGGATGTTCCACGTGTGTCTTGATATCAGCAAACATCCGGTCCAGCACGTCGTCTACGTCGCTACCTTGGAATATTTGCATCATCTTGCTGTTAAAGGCTTTCTTCACCTCAATGTACTCGTCACTAATCTCCTCCTAGTTTGGTACTATTTTCTTCTTCCACATAATCCATAGGGTCATCTGTACTTTTGCTGATTCCATTTCCACTACCTGATCCTCAATCAAGGTTTTCACGTTGGGTCTCACCATCCCTATATATCCATCAACGTCGGCTCCTCCTATACCAGAAATTTGAAAACTTCGAAATGTCCTATGTAGGGCGTGCTTATGTTCCTGAGGCGTAAAATCTTGTCCAGGCTGATATAGATTTTGAATATCTTCCAGGTAGTCTTCTCCAGCCTCTTTTTCCACTTCATTATGAAGGGTAGGTCTCTCTTTAGCTGTCCCATTATAGAGATTCATCACCTTGCGCTTGAAGGATGCATAGGTTCTCTTGACTCCCTCTTTTATAGGCTTTGGAACTGCGTCCACTAACCAGTTGTACAATCCCCACATCTTATCCCCTACAACCGAACGATTTTTTGCAGTTCCTGTTTTTCGAAGAGGTCCATCTCGGATGGGGGTAATAGCCAGTTGTGCCATTCCTGGATTTTATCCCCTACAACCGAACGATTTTTTGACAGTTCCTGTTTTTCGAAGAGGTCCATATCCTCTGGTTGTATAGCCCTCCTAGGTGGCCCCTGTGGTTGCTCCTCCAGCAAAGCAATCAATTCAGCCTTGCGTAGCCTGTAATACCCGGTTAATCCACTACTTTTCGCGATATCTCGTAATTGTTTTACAGTGCGCGTATTCATTTATTGTATGGATTTTCGATTTACAGAGGATTTCATCTTACTCAAAACTAACACATCTTATTGCGCATGCGTTGATTTTTAATGACGTCATCAAATGTTCGGGGGAATTTACCTCTGGGTGTGCTAGAAATTTTTACTCATTTTTGTATGATTTTTGATATGCATGAATAAACACAGCATCATAGGGACTTTACCTTGAACTGCATGGATAAGCACTGTATGATATGGACTTTACCTTGAACTGCATGGATAAGCACTGTATGATATGGACTTTACCTTGAACTGCATGGATAAGCACTGTATGATATGGACATTACCCCTCTATATACAGTATGGTGTTGATTTGTTGGGTTTGACTGTGGCGTGCGCGTGTGCGTTTTAGGGTTGTGCTAGAACAGACATTTCTCTATCTCTAGGAGTGTTTTATTGAAACAGGCTCCTGCTCCTGCTCCAGATCGTCTAGCAACGTTTTCCTAAAAGTTTCTGGGGGTTTATTTTTAAATTTGCTACTAAACAAAAAGAGCCCACAAAAAAAAATCTTTCACTTAAATGACAAAAAAGTTTATCTAAATCAACTTAATTAGTGTGCTAATTAAGACGACATATTTATTCTGCTCAAAACTTGCAACTTTACCAGTCGACAATTCCGCACATGTTTTCGAAAGACTTTTTTGGGCTATTTCTCGCAATGGCCAAGCGGCGTCACTTGTCTAGTACTCAACAGTAGGTAGGTGCAAAAGTTTTACTTTGGCAGGGGTGTAGCCCGAGCAACCAAAGTCGATAATGCACTAGCTTCACTTTCTGCAATGTACGGAACAACCCTCTCCACTACCCGAACGGAAGGAAAAATCGTGGAAATTAGACGCCCTGACGGGAGCACAAAGTAGTAACCACTTTGGATCTGGATCGGACCTGAGATCTGAAGTCAGTCGCCTGTGATCATTAGCAAGTTTGTAGTGTTTATTACTTACATAGAAACAGCTTTCTCAATTGCTTGTGGTTACGAACTTTGAAATTCCGCCCTTCTTTGCAATGATTTATGTTAATTTATTTCCGGGATTGAATTTTTTTGCAGATAGCTAATCAGGCGATATTGGACAATTATTGTGACCCTATCAACGAAATACAGTTAATATTGGTTTTTCAAGGTTTTTGACCGTGGATTGTCCACGGACTTACGGCAAGAAATGAATTTTTATAGGTTCGGTTTCAGAACTATCAGCTGATATAAGATGTGCTGAGCGCAACTCAGTAAAAGTTCTGTGAGTTTAACTCGGCACGGAACAACTTAAATAGCGGGCCTAAAAAGATGAGTAGTGCTTTAATGGGAGCTTTTTGTAAAAAAAGGGGATAAAAAATCATTGTAAAATTATGAAATATGTTTATTTAAATGTAAAAGAATGTATTGTAGAACTTTATGTGAAATTACAACATGAACCAAAAATAAAACACAAGAAACTTCATGACAAATGAAAAGGAAACGACAATGTTGAATTCTTGCGTATGAACATTTAACCAAAAACTTTCTGTTTATTTTGTTGCAAGTGCAAAGAAAAAGGAAAAGATTTCCTGGGTAATATTTCTACATTTTGACTAGCGCTATACACAACCGTACTTATATAAAATAAAACAAATAAGAAAATTTACACATTGTCATTTTAAAACTCTTGAAAATGGCGTCTTTTCAAATCATCTAAAAGATAAACTCTTATTCCTCGCATTGACAAATTAATTTAAAACTTTCGAACAACAAAGGCTATCTGTCAGCTGTATGGATTGGCTAGCTCTATTACGTACTACTTTATCCACATTCCACCATTACTATATGCTTGCAGTTTGAAGAAGACAACATCATCCTTCCGTTTCACCTGTAACATGATAAAGAATTTTAAATCTAGCGAATCTAGTGTGTCCTAAAAACGCCCCAAACATCACCGCAGCCGTCGAAAGAGTAAACCCAACATATCTCATTTTACTCCTTCTGTGATTTAAAAATTAAAGTTGGCGCAGGGACCCGAAAAAGGGTACACATATGGGTTTTCCGCCGTGGACAACTGACTATATTGACGCCCTAGGTGTTTATTTAATTTTTGAGATTTAGGGCATTAATAAGGAGAGGGGCGTTAAAAACTTAACTTCGTATATATTATTCCAAAATATATTTTTCTGTGATATCAATTAACAATTACAAACTCGTCGTCCCCGAAATCTTCATTCAGAAGGTTGAAGTCCGCGTTCGCCTCTTCAACATCAGAGTCAGTTGGGGAAAAACGGACCTTGTGAAGATCGCTTCCATTCCATATAACAGACAGACACGTTCGATCTTTCACGGAGATCTCTTCCCAATTGAGCAGGGTTGATGATCCGTGAAAATTTTTATAATTTTAATTAAATTAAATAAAATAGCTCGAAAAAAGCCACATTTAAATTAAAAATCAATCTGAATTTCCCCATTCTCGACCCCAGGTTTAAATCTCAAAGAACTCTGGGGACGAGAATGGGATTTCTCCCTGTTACTTAGAATTCTAATTAACGTCTCGTGTTTTGATATCAAATAAGGGGGGCGGTGTTTATTGGAAAGGGGCGTTATTAAATTTTAGAGGTTTTTAGAGAGGCGTTCTTTAGAAGAGGGCGGTTAATAAGAGATGGGCGGTAAGTAGAGCATTAATACGGTTTTCAAAATGGCGGATGGTGACATTGCAGACAAAATAAAAATTACTGTGAAAACAGCTACTAGTAAGGAGGTTATAGAAGTTTCAGAGAATGCAACTATAAAAGAGGTTGAAACTATATTTTTTATTAAATGTGCTGTTACTTTTTTAAGACCTTCCCATACTTGTGGTTGCCATGATGCAAAAGTGTGAATCCACATTATCATTTCAAAACCTAGCTCTAGCTAGCTCCCTAGCGCAATAACATCGATCATAGCAATCTGATTATAACCTCCCTTATTCAAAAGTCACAAACTCGTATGCTTATAGATCAGAGTTATTGAAAAAAGTATTCTGAAAAATGGTACAAAAAAGCAACGTTGTCAGAAGGGCTCATAAATCAGTCAGGGAAATCCTCTTAATTAAGCTGTACAGCTTAATTTAGATGTCAGCTTAATTAGGATGTATGATACAGTCTAATTAGGCGTTTTACAGCTTAGTTAAGATGTACAAAACTTTGATCGTCTAAAACACACATTTAACTGAATTTTAGCATCTATCTAACTGAATAAATCCAATATTTACGTGCATATAAACATATCCAATACATTAGTTTTTTCGTAGCACCCCGGAGATCCGCTAAATTTGAAGTTTTAAAATATCCGCTTAAATAGGATGTATCACGTGACGTGACATCCTAACTAGGATGCAGTACAGCTTAAATAGACTATCGCAAACAATGAACCATTGTTTATAGTCCATATCTTTTGAACCCGGGGTGCTGGAAATACCGTTCTTCTTTTATAATATAGTGGTCAAACTGACGATGAAAGAGCTGCAGCGGTGATTCTGCTAAAATTTACATTTTTCGAGAAATCGGGGAAAAACTTTTTCTACCTCCTAATTTAGATGTATGTCACCTAATTAAGCTGTATGATACAGCTTATTTAGGAGATCCCCAAATTAAGCTATACAGCTTAATTAAGAGGATTTCCCTGACTGTAAATCAGTCAGGGATAACCAAAAATTAGTCTATGATAGTCTAATTTGTCTTGGAAAGGCTATTTGGGTGATTTATCTCTCCTAATTAGGCTATCAACATGATTTTTGCTGCCTATCGCTGTTCTGTTGCATGGTCGCAGCAATTTTATTAGCTAAAAACAACGAGGGTGCCGACTCGCCGGAAACGCCGCAAAAACCACGGAGCTGTAACATAAATGTCTGTCTTCTGTGTATTAACGAAGTCCGTAGATACTTTACAGTACAGCTACCACGCCATTATAGCGCATTTGCATATCGGCACATAACGGCATGGTTAAGGTACCCAATACCAAACATAAACATAGTGATAGACTAATAGTCATATACTCAACAGTGCAAGTTCTGAAAAAACTGTTTTTTATATCATTTATTCGATAAATATAGCTGTAATAAAATCCAACAAATAATAAACTGAGAGTAAAACGACAAAATAGCACCTTCCTTCTTCGCGACAAAATTTAAATGAGAACAATGAGCCTCATGCGCATTGCATTTCGGGCGGTTTCGGACGGGCCCAGACTTTTCTGGGCAGTTACAGACGAAAACCTTGAAAAAAAACCAAAAAAACACCCGCGGCCGCCCTAACATATACAGCGTTTTTGGCGAGTCGGCACCCTTGTTAAAAACATTCTATATGTAAAACCTCTTTTTGATGGCACAAATATATTTTTCTTTATTATTTGCGCTGTCAGACGATATAGCGATTAGTTTGTTTTAATAAGGAATGCATGCGTCGTGTTATGGCTCCTTTGTTTTACGGGCATGGTTGCTTCTGGAAAAGGCCTATATTTCCAGTGCAGCATATTTTCAACATGGCTGTGCGTAGCCTAATAAGCGAAGACTTTTGACGTAAAACTTTTAGTCCCACAAAGCAAACTATAAAAAAAATTTGCTTGAACAAAGATGATCTAACGAGCAACGAAACTTCAAAAAAAGATGGCGTGACTAGACGTGGTTGTCGAGATAATCTTAAAAGAAGAAAATGAATCTTCTAAATAGGAGATGATCTCCTAACTAGTCTATGGAAAATTTCCTAACTAAGCTATATACCATCCTAATTTGACGTGATAGTCTAATTTGCGGTTGTCCCTGACTGTAAATGTACATAATTCAAAAAGCAAAAGTTTAAAGAAGGATGTGGCTAGTGCAAAACAACCCTACAAAGCTTAAAAATCCCTGTATTTTTTTGTTCTGAAATGACTAGAAAACTGTACAGAGCCTAAAGATCGCCATGTTTCATTCTAAAATGCGTGAAAATTTTTGTCAAAGCTTAAAAATCGCCATATTTTGTTAAAAAATATAGCAATTAAAACTACTATTTTTAATCATGGTAAAAATGTATCGAAAGAAGTTGGTGTCTGTTCATTTAAAAATGGCTTGCATGTTTCATGTGTGAACAAAAGACTTTTTGTTATGGTTCACGCATGATAATAACAATAGAAAGCAATTAAGTAAACAAAAGATATATGAAGGTTCTTTAATGTAGACCTGTTAAACAAGGTTGTACAACTTGCTTACATCATCGTCATCATCATCATCATCATTCTCGGCTTAACGCCCGTTTTCCTTGCTAGTATGGGTTGGACGGGGTATTTTAATGACCCTCTTCCAATATGATCTGGTCTATGTTAGGTCTAGACTCAAATTCCTCTGCATCAAGTCAGTCCTTATTACCTCATGCCAAGTCTTTCTCGGTCTACCTCTGGGCTTTGCCCCAGGAACTATCAAGTCTCTACACTTTCTTACCCAATTATCCTCCTCCATTCTTTCCAAGTGTCCCAACTAACTCAATCTTTTATCTGGATAACATCTTTAATGGATACCTAGCCTGCTGCTTAGCTCATCTGAACCCTTTCTGTCTCTCAGACTGGCGTTACACATCCACCTATAACCATTCTCATATCATTCCTTTCTAAACGGTCAAGATCTTCATGCTTCACTGCCCATGTCTCACTACCGTATATACAACATACCTTTTACCTCAAGACTCTGCTAGTCAACAAAGGAAGTAACTCTCTGAACTTTTTTCAAGCAGAACCTATCCTGCAAGTAACACTTTTTCAACACCACCTTCACTACCCAACATATCACCTAAGTAACAGAAGTTCTCAACTATCTGTAACGAGCCACTGTTGTACATCATTAAAGCTGGAAATACTTCATTGTCTATAATCTCACCTTTGCAACGCTTGCATACAAACTGAATGTCAGCCCTTAACCTTCCTCCAATACCACTGCACTTCTTATATGTACCGAATACTTAAAGTCTGACAAAAAATTGAGTTACTACCAATCCCTTTCCTGCAAACTCCACAAACTTTCTCTTCTAGTCCTTTCTTCCACTTCTCAAACTTTCCAACTAATTCTTCCATCGACTCCGCTATAAGAACCAAATCATCCTACAATAACTCCCATGGAAAACCTGTTCTGAACTCCATCAACAGCGCTTCTAAGACTAAAACAAACAACAAAGGACTAAGTACAGAACCCTGATGTACACCAACATTTACACTAAATTTATCACTAAGTGAATTGTTAATCCTGACACAATTTCTAGCATTGCTATACATAGACTTTACCATCTTAATTAGCCACTCATCCACACCTAAGTTTTTCATAGCCCACCAAATAACTTTACGTGGCACTCTATCAAAAGCTTTCTCTAAATCTACAAAGACAAAATGGAGATTCTTTCTCTTTCCTAAATACTTTTCCTGAAGCTGTCTGAGTAAAAATATTGCATCTGTAGTGCCATGCCCTGGAACAAAACCAAATTACATCTTATCTATATCAATTCTTTCTCTAAGTAACTTATTTGCAAGTTGTACATGTAAAGTTAATGTAAAGTTAATGTTAACATGTAAAGTTAATACAAGCGTTACTGTAAGAAACAAGGGATTCATTGGACGCACAGTCCTTGTTTCTTATACTGTTTTCTGATTGGGTAGTGCAATTCAGACAAAAGCTTCAATTTATTTGCAAACGCCCAGTCTCCTGAAAATGCCTGCACATTTTATGGTGTATGCAGCTTATTGGCACCCTCATTCATACTACACTTTTTGGTTCTTGTATATACATGTGAACTCGTCCATCATGGTCAATTTTTCGTTAAATTGGAAACCAAAATAGAGAAGCCAATACTTACAAAAATACATGAACAAACTAAAAATCACTCTTAATGAAGTTTGCATTCCTGATCTAAGAGATTTAAACAAGCTAATTTCTCCAAAGTTCTCCAGGGGAAGAGTACATTGACCTTGAAAGATGTTCATTTAAGGAACCAAAACTGTGTCTCAAAAAAATAAAACACTTAGATATTTTTAAGGCTAGGAAATTGACGTTGTTAATAGAAGTATTTTGAAATTTCCCATGCCGTGAGTGACAAAATTGCCACAGTGTTCTGATACTGTTGAAATTGCCCTTTTTATAACACACCATGACATAGCTGAGGTGAACAAAAGATAGAATGCCAGAATTAATTCAGGTGTGTGCAGAGGCATTCATTTTTGACCAGGTCTGATGTTTGAGAGGGTTTATTGGGCTAATGTTAGTGGGGTTTTTTCAATTACAAGTGCTGTATATATACCCTCTTAATTTGGTCCCGGGCTGTAAGTGAGTTGTTTTAGCTTTTTTGAGCTTTTCCATATAGTGAGCTAGTGTTAAGCTGTGAAAGAACCAATACTGAGCCAACCAATCAGCCTACAGTTCAATAGTGAAATTATTATACGAACTTGTGTATTATATAATTAAAGGAAAGATTTTTTTACCTTTAAATACCACTATTTTGCATGTTAGCTTCGAGAAGTTATTCATAACAAATTTGAGGCACCTGTTGAACAGCTGTGTTTAATATTTGCGGGACGTATTTTAAAAGACGCAGACACAGTTAAATCAGAAGGTATGCTTGATAACCTATATATATTTATTGTTTTTTTTTGTCTGTTTTTTTTCATATACTTTTTTGTACAAGTTACTAATAAAATTGCTTATATATATAGGAATAAAAGATGGAATAACGATACACCTGGTAATCAAGTCACAAAACAAGGTAATGCACAAATTGTCACAACATAAATAACGAAATTTGCAGCACGAAAAAAGCTGTAAAACATTTTATGTGCAATCTATGTATGACCCTGGAGAGGGATAGTTTTCAATTCTTTCTAGTCTTCCCGGAGAGATAATTTTAGAGAATTCTTTTTTCAAAAGAACCACTTGTTAGATTGCTGATTTTTTGTATAAAAACATATTGATTTCTTTATAGGCACAAGCACAGGCAGCAAGTCATGCATCAGCCTCCACTACAGCAAATCCACAAGTTAGTTTTCTAGAATGCAATAAATCTATATGTTATATTATTTAAAAAAAATACTACTTTGTTTTAACCATAACCAATGCTAATAAATTGTTTTAGGTAGCAAGCTCTCCTACTGGCGGAGGTGCTTCATCTAATTTGTTATTTGGAAACAGCTTTGGAGGAGGGGGAGGAGGAGGAGGTATATAATTCTAGTTTTATAATTTTAAATTATTTTGAAAACTAACGTGAGATAACCTCAATCAGACTAAGCTATGTAGTTTCTGTGAATATTGATTTACAATGAGCTTTAGAATTAAGAATTGCAATTCTTACTCATTGGTTTAAATCATGTTATTTAAGTTTTCTAAACAAAAATGTCTCTATAATGATACCCATTATTAGTCTGTCTGTGAGCCAAATACAAGTGGTGCTACATGATACACAAAATGTTTACAAGCAAAACCAAGACTTGTGGTTAATTTCAAAATAACTGCTGTTTAAAGATCAAGCCTGGGTTAATCGCAAGCTAATAAAAACTATAGGAAAAAACACAGCAAAGGAATAAAGTCTTGATTTTTTTACAAAATGTTAGAAGTGTTAGATGCATCATATAATGAAAAAGTGTAGACAAATAGACAAATTAGAGTGAAAATTTTTATTTTTTTATGTATATATATACTGGCTGTGAAAATCTAAACTCAACTTTCTCTTTTAATTTAGTAAAAGTAAGCAATAAAAATGTCTAACAACAAAATATCTCAAGATTTTAAATGATTATGTTACATCATTTGAGAAAAGGAAAGAACCATTAAGCCTAAAAAGAAACAAACAGTATTTACTTTTGATAAAGATGTTTTTGTAATTACAAGCGCTATTGTTTAGGTTTAGGCGGTGATTTTCGTCAACAGATGACACAACAGATGCTCAATAATCCAGAAATGTTGCGCCAAGCATTAGATAACCCTCTCATTCAAAATATAACCTCGAATCCAGACCTGATGCGTTCCGTTATGACAAGTAATCCAGAAATGCAGAACTTGATGGAGGTAATCTTTTTATTAATTTATAATAACTAGTCTATTCTTTATTAACACACAAACTCTTGTATAGAGTATGATATACCTAAAAACCTGAAGAAGAAGATTGTTTACTGCCACTCAGGTTATATGCTTGTAGTCAGGAAAAACCAAGGGCTAGATTTTATTTGTAACAAAATGTTTCCCAAATAACAAAATGAAGCCATACGAATACAAATTTAATTATTTTAAGCATGGATTTCTAGAAGTTTTACTTTCCCTGGATGAAAGTAAACATCCTTTTTTAGCTGGAATTTCCTTTTGTGTTTGTAAGACAATAAAAACTTTGCTATGCAAAAAAAATTTAAAAACAGTTGACTATTATTTCTTTGTAGAGGAATCCAGAAATTTCACATCTGTTGAATAATCCAGAGTTGATGCGTCAGGTTAGTTTACAATTATAGATGATTTAATTTGCAAGACTTGCAAGATTTAATTATACCATTAAGACATTTTAGGCTTGCATCTTATATCATATATAAGATGCAAGCCTAAACTAATGTAATATATTTAAAACATCAGATATGGATATTTTTAGGTTGTATAATAAGATGTAATGAATTATATTATTTCAGACAATGGAAATGATGAGAAACCCTGCCATGATGCAAGAAATGATGAGAAATCAAGACAGAGCTATGAGTAACCTGGAGGCAAGTAAACCTTTATGAGCAATAAGCTTAGAGAGCTTTTTTTAAATTTTTGCAGTATTTTTATTTCGCATCGTAGTACAATTTGCACTGGCATTTTTTAGAGTATACCGGGTGGATTCAATGCCTTGAGACGATTATACACTGATGTTCAAGAACCTATGATGAATGCAGCTGAAGAACAGGTAAATAATCAAACATGAATGCTTTGGTGTGATCTGATTATCAAATTAAAATGACTTTTATCTGTGTTTATATTTTAATAGATGCGGTCACGAATGGATCCTAACCAAGGTAGTGGTGTGTTTTTGTTTTAAATTATTAAACAAACTGTGTTATAGTATTCCAGCCACAATATTATTTCAATGTCTTACATCTAGGTGGGGCAACAAGTCCTGTTAATCCACAAAGAGGCACAGAAAATCTTGACCCTCTACCCAATCCATGGAATCCTAATGCAGGAAGCACCTCAACGCCATCTTCCTCTGGTAATTCAACTGCAACAACAGCAAACCCATTTAGGTGATATCTTTTTTGTCAAACTTATGTGTAATGTTGATTAAAAGATTCAGTGTAATACACATACCTTTAGCATAAACCTTTTATTTTACCTGTTTGACCTTCCTATTTACTATTCATTTGTTTTTTAGTTTGTTCAGTGCAAACTCAGGTGCTAATATAAGTTCAACAGAAAGTGTGCAAAGTTTGTTCTCTCAAGTCCAGTCCAATCCTGAACTGCAAGCCAATGCATTACAATCACCTTTCATGCAGCAAATGATGAATCAAATGATGAGTAACCCCACCTTAATGACAGCAGTAAGAACTCTCAGCCAACCTTTTTGTTGTGGGGGCGATATAAACTTTCTGAAAAAAGTATTTTTTGCTTTAGGCTCTACGCAGCAACCCGATGTTTGCTCAGAATCCACAGCTGGCAGAGCAGGTGAAGTATTTTATTTATAAACCACTTGTTTTTCCACAATTTCATTCAAAAAACCTATTACCCAATAGGTCATTACCATAGTGACCAATTATTTATGCGAAAGTATAGGTTTCTGTGAGAAACTTTAAAGCTTTTTTTTAGCGTTAATTTTTTAAGAAAGTATTTCATACGTTTTGAACCTCTTTTACAAGACGTTTAAGACTCAGGGTAGAGAGGAATGTTTGCTTTAAGAACCATTTTTATTTCAGAATTTGAGCAAATCATGAGTTATGATGATGAGTTTTGCAACAATGAGAGTTTAAAAATTGTGGAAAAAATTTAATACCAAAATCTCCAAAACTAAAAAATATTAAGAAAATAGCTACAAAGAGTTTTTAGATCAATGTCTTGTGATCACAAAAAACAAACGGCCAACATAAGAACCTAGTAGTTTGTAAAAGAGATCTCATTTGGAAAAGAGGGGTTATTTTTTATCTGTGTCTGTGTAACCTTGAAATGTATATACCATTTATCAGGCCTGGTCAGGAGAATTTACCCCGCAAGTGCTGAATGGCATATGTAAATTACTCTGTGTGAGTGATGCATGTGCGATTATAAAACCTCGCGCAAATTAATTTGCAGGAGTGGTTGACTGTCAAAAATTTATACATCTTTCTCTGCTGTAATTTGTATTTTTTATCTTTCAGAAAAAAAACGTAATTAATAATCGTTCATTTACGCGCCTATGATGTTATCCTAATCCTTACCAATGTCTTTATTCTACCAGATTTACTTCCGCATAATAGAGCAATTAATGTTTGATTTTCGTTCTTTGTGTTTCAAGGATTTTTTACTTTACGCTATTTCATGTATATATATACTTACGCATTTCGAGATGAAGAACCATGTAATTTATAGATATGCTTGAAATAAATCGGTTATTATTATTATTATTATTATTATTATTATTATTATTATTATTATTATTATTATTAATAAAGAAATTAAATAATAATTAAACTTAAATTAATAAAAAACACAATGATAGATTTCATATTTTATTTATCCATTAAAGCTTTAAGCAAAAAAAACAAATTAAAAAAATGTTTTGTGCTTCAACTATACATCATTGAAAACAGTTTGTAACCATTTGTGTTTAAATTAAATCAAGGCAAATGTTTTGGAACCGACAAGGCTTGGACATCATCAAAAAACCTTTAAATCTCAATATTAACCATTCATCAAAATCGCATGATACTACATAGTTTTAATCAGCACTTATTAGCCTTCTCTTAAACTCGACACAATGAGAGAAGGCTAACAAGTCAACAAAAAATATTTTGCATATAGACAGGCCATTACTGTAGTCCTTGATTTTTTCCATTCTTCTGCCTCGGTGGATTTTTCCACAGGCCTAACAATTAGTCTTTTCTATTAATGTAGTAATTCTTTAGGTTAGAATGTTTTTAAGTGTCATTTGTTGACCAACAAATTAGCTCTTTCTTGACGCTAATAGTCTGACGTCAATACATAAAATAAATTTAATGGAGCTATTGCATTTAGGTTACGTGGTCGAGGCCAAGTACCTGTTAATGGGAGGGGGAATAGCTGATGTCTTAACTTGTGTGGCTAGCTAGGGACAACCTGGGACTGAAATTATGCAAATTTCCCAAGGCAGGGTCCATACCCCTTTTGTAAAGGACAAGTTGTGACATCATTCAAAAACCTTTGCGCCTCAAAATTTCTGTAACTGTCACTCCACTTTTCTACACTCCTTCTGGAAGGAAAAACAACAAATTTCTGTACACAAATTATTTTTTCATTTGCAAATGATATCCCTGTAATTGTTTGCCTCCTTAATTAAGCAGATTTTTCACTGGTCAATCAGTTTATAAATGATGGCTTAATTTTGCTTTGTGCTTATTTTATACATTAATCTAGCTTTAATTCCCAGTGTTTTTTGTATCTTTCAGGTAGCACAGCAGATGCCACAACTTTTGGAAAGGGTATGTACTTTATATTGTCCCATATGGTATATAGATGTAAAAAATGCACTTCTGCTTATTTGTTAGAATTGTTCAATTTACTCTTTTTTCTGCTAATTATTTTTTTTCTTTTTTCGGTTGTCTATATTATAATACCGTATACGTCTGTCTGTCTCTGCGGCAAATTAAACCAAATTTCTTTTTTAAAAACCAGTAGATTTTTTAACCCCCCGTACAGTTTTTGAAATCCCTAGGGACATGGTTGCGTGAGGCAAAGTATACCAAGTTTTTTCTAAATTAAAAGCACGGAATCGCATCTTGAATATAGTCTCTTCCATCTGGGTAATCTGTGTGGTGGTAACCATTTTAAATGTCCCTTTTTGAACTTTGTATCTTGTAAATGCTGTGTATTTGAGAAATAATATAATCCCTATATGTTTCTTTAGGGAATTTTTCATAATATTTTTAGCCATGTAAGAAACAAGCCAATTTTAAGATTTTGGCTATCAATCCTGGACGACAAAAATATTGAGACAAAAGCAGTTTTTTCCTCATCTTTTAAATATGGACAAAAGTGTCAAACAGTCAATGCTCTGCAGGCGGTAGGCTGCAAAGTCGCTGTTTTTGTGCACACGTAGGCCAGGCAGACAGCGTTGGAAAGTTGCTAGTCACATCTTCTAGCATGCCCGCACACAAATAATCCATGTCGGGGCCCACAAAGGTCCTGAAATTCGTGAAAATGGCCATGCTGACGTCAGCAAAAATTACATATTCGACCATTGTGTGTTTGTTATGTGCATCATGTTTTTACAGCAATCTGTTTCAATTTTTTTGCAGCTACAAAATCCAGAAGTAAGAAATAGCATGAGTAACCCTCGGGTTATTCAAGCCATCCAACAAATTCAGCAAGGAATGCAAACCTTACAATCGGAAGCTCCAGAGTTAATGCCAATGTAAGCTTCACAGAAACTTTTTTCTTGTTGATATGATTTTGAATGCTTGATCATGTGATTTAATCTTGTGTTCAGCTAGTTGTCTTTTTCTTTATTACCACCTATATTAAGAAGTTTTTTTTAGCAATAGTTTTTTCAAATAGGTTTGGCATGCCAAGTGGCACTCCCTCTACCGCGACAGCCAGCACCACTGCTTCCACTACGACTACTACTTCTTCAACTCAACCAAACGTTGATCCACTCAATTCTCTGTTTGGACAGCTAATGACAAGTATGGCTGCACAACAACAAGCCGGACAGGCTAGTGGTCAGCAACAGCCCATTGTGCCCCTTGAACAACGCTATCAAATACAGTTGGAGCAATTGTCATCAATGGGCTTTAATGACAGAGCAGCAAATATTCAAGGTTGTTTTAAACTTTTTTTCTAAACATGATGTAACATTAGTTTATCATACTTCACTTGGAAACAGGATAAATTTATTGTTTGTACGGTATACTCCTGATATCTTGAGCCTCAAACTGCCCAAGAAAATAGTCTGAGTTACGCATTCCAACAATTCTAAATTTGTTAAAGGATTGAGATTAATGCAACTCAAATCGTAAATAATCTTAATGATATCGAGAGCTTGTACTTTGAAATTCATTCAAGAAAAACGTTTAACCCTATTCAGTCCGGGGTGGGGGGGGGGCGGATTCCGCTCCCCCCCTGACGTTTTTTTTTAATAACTTGTTGCTATGTTGCATGCCTACAAAACTTAATAAAAAACTTAGTTTCAATATTTATCTATAAGACACCTGCATGCAAAATGTTTAGGTCCCATACCTTTCAGAGGCTTTGATATTGGCTATTACTCAAAACAACCATTAAAAATCTCTATGAAATCCTGATAATAGGGAAAATATAATAACTCTTGTTAGGATTATCTTTAGAACTTGAAACTTACAACACAACTTTGTTTCATCAAGAAGAATCATTTTGCTTGTTTTGGTCACGTGATTAATCTGATTTCCCGATTTTTTCGGATCTTACCCGAAAATCGGAAAAGAACGGATTTTCGGGCAATATTTGGCATATTTTCATGCGATCAATGTCAAAAACGGAAAATATGTTAAATAACTTTTATTTAGCTTTCAGAAAATTCAAACAGAATGTAAAAAATTCGCTCTAGAACTAAAGTAATTGAATTTTAAGCAGATAGTGGTTTTTTAAACAAATTTTAAGCTTTTGATGACGTCACAAAAAATGTGCTAACGCAAGCAAAAATTTATTGCTGCCATTTTGTTCCTTTTGTGACGTACTATAATTGTGGCAAGTTTGATTCAATTTGGACAAGCCTATGAAAAGTTATTGAGGGGGGGGGGGGCGGATTCAGCCCCCTGGTCATAATATGTTCGAAAAACCCCGGACCGAATGGGTTAAAATGAAAAATTTAATATTTTTTAAAGAAAAGGAGTATTTCTTCATATTACTTGCAAATACTCAGTTGTGTCACAACATGTGAGATTTGTGTTCTGTATTCGGTACAATTTGCAATGCTTTTTTGACCAATTAGTTTTAACCACATCCGTCCAACCCATGCTAGCATGGAAAACGGACGTTAAGCCGAGAATGATGATGATGATGATGATGATGATCTATTACTAAAAATTAAAATTTTCTAAAAGTATTTATATGCTTGTTATGTAAAAAAGTATGTTGTTTTTTAGCATTGGTGTCCACAGGAGGCGATGTGAATGCAGCTATTGAACGTCTTATTGGAGGTTGATGGAAATGGATTTGAACAATCTAAATTATCTATCACTTAAATTTGTTGATAGTTGTGATAATGTTTGCAAACAGAACATATACCTAATATTGTTAACATTTGAACATTATTGATATGCATAGAAACATTTTTTTGTCATCAAATTTTCTTTAAAATTTAATATGAAAACATTTTTCTTCAAATAATTCCATTTACACGTCGCCCATTTTGGCCAAGCATTTTTTTTTTGGCCAAGAACTTTTTTGTTGAATTTGCATCAAATGAACTACTTTTTAGTGTGTTAATCCACTCAATAAAATTGAAATCGTTTATTTTGGTTTTTTTTACTATCTGACTGTATAGTTTTTACTTAAAATTCTCTTACAAATTGAAAATCCTCATATATTTTTTTCAGAAATTGAAAAAGGTCTACCTTAACAGGACACATTTTTTTGAAATTAGTCTGTGTTGTTTCCATTTCATTTCAAATGTATTAGATTTATATCCATCTTTATGCAGAAGTATGAAAAATATCCGCTTAAGTTTATAACTCGGTTTATTCCCCTTTACTTGTGTTGTTAACTTTCTTTTTCAGTACCTTTGAAATTATAAATAAAAACGTAAAAATCTCCCACAAAACTGTAATTGGTGTGGGAAGCATATTTACTATCTTTATTACTGCTTGTTTTAGTATGCTAAATCTCTGAGATTTTTTTAATTATATAATACACAGTAAATCGACTAAAACATGTACTTACTGACTTTCTATAATTTAAGTGGGTAATGTTACTAATTTTGAAAAAAGTTTCCCAAAAAAATGTATAGTTTTAGGAACAGTCGCTTTTCTTGGATTTCTTGTTGTTGATTCTGATTAATCGTGACTGTCACATCTCTTCATCAGCTCATTAACCTTTACATTTTCTAATTTTATTATTCATTATCAACTAACAACATGGCTGACAACTGTAGAGGCTTCTTAGAGTGAGAGGTAGGCTAGTTTCACCATAAGTTCATCTCACAACCACCGTGACTTATTTCCACTGTATGTTCAATTTTCATTTTTTTGCTCTCCTTTGATTATTTGTTTATTTATTTATTAGAATAGGATGAGATAGGGAAATTTGATCATTGTTGTGCATTTAAGGTAAGTGATTTTTTTATTATTTTATTTTATTTTTGTTTTATTTTTTTTTTGCTTGAGCACATTGTAGCTAAAACCACACTTTTGGTTTATTTAGTTAAACGTGGACTAAACATGCGGCCATTCATATGTTTTTTTTGCGTTCCCTTATTGGGTACTAATAGGCCATATTACAGCCTTTGGAGCCCTGTGCACGTAGTTAGCTGTCTTGTAAGGGCCTGTCGCTAAGGAAAACGACTTGGGACGTCGTAGTCCATTGAGGCTGGAAGAACTAGACCAATGGCGTAATTAAAAGAGCGGTTGTGAGACTTTTGCGGGAAGAAATTTTCACAAGGAAAAAGTGCAAACTTCAAAAGGGTAAATTTTCATAACAGACGTTTTTGCAAATTTTGCAGAAAAAACTTTTGCGAGCGAATTTTCACGGGAAAAAGCGATCAAAGATAGTTTTGGGTATAGAAATTGGGATACAATTTCATAATTTTAAGTAAAAAAAAGTAGAAAATGACTTTCGCGATACGAGAATTTTTTGAATTGTAATATTCCAAAACAGAACTGATTCGAAGAAGTTTGTATATTATGTAGCAAACTATTGGAAGAACTTTTCTGAAAAACTAAAGACTAAAATACGTTGAATATGAGGACAATATATATGTTATTGTTTTCATAGCCCGCGTGTAGTAACCAATCATGACGCCCGAGTTTTTGAAACAACCGATCTGATTTTAAGATTTTGGCTACAAACGTAGATTTTGTATATTCAGTTTGTTATAAGAGCTTTTTTTTATCATTATCATTATTTATTTTCATGTTAGGGTTGTTGCTATCTAGCTAACTCTTTAGCTAGATACTACCTCTGGCTTAAAAGTTAAAGTAACCAAATGCAGTTTGGCTAGAATAAAATTCTTCATTAATAATTCTTATAGTAAAGCAGTAAGGTACCTTTTATTACTGTCTGGGGTACTGGGGTGTGTTTTTATTCAAACCGAAGTTTAACCGGAAATAGTGTTTTCAAAAAGGGTATTGCGCCGAAACGGATATGCAACATGGTTTGCCTGTACTAAGCGCTCAACCTGGACTCACCCTTTTTTTGCTGTGACGGGTTGAAATTGTGTTTTTATTTCAGCTAAAGTTGATGGGAAAGTTATTTTTTGAAACATATATATCACACCCGAAACACTATTGCTGCGTGAACTTTACTCGATTTACGACATACTGTATATATATAAAGCGCTCAACCTAAATGTGTAGCAAAGTTTACGGCTCCTATTTAGCGCTCAACGCACATTTACTTGTGACTTAACACGGCGTTTTGATGCTGGGTTAACGCAAATTTCTCACAGTTATATAGCAGTCCATGACAAATACTTTTGATGACTGTATGACATCCACCATTGTGATTTTAAAAAGAAAATTTGAGACGTTGCTGAATTGTGGATGATCTATTTTTTTTAACAATGATGATGTTAATTAAATCTAAAAATTGATTTGCGCACACCGTTAATTTAATTTTACTCTCAGGATATAGATCTCGTTACATTTTTAAGTGAGCAATTTCGTTTTTGATCTGGGTTGATTGTTTTGTTACTCTTTGCGCCACCATAAAGGTTTGAATGAGTTTGTTGTTTTTTTATTAAAGAAAGTTACGCAAGGTTAAGCGCGATTTCACTCTTCAATCACAACACGGGATTTTATTTATTTTATTGATTTGATTCTTATCCTCTTCGTGAGAATTGGTCTTTTTTTGGTCCATGGTAAGAATTTTAAATTTTGAATGTGTTGGGCGTCTAGGTCAAATGGAGACTTGGGCTTATATTCAGGGGAGGGCGTCTTTAAAATTTGCAAGATACCATGTTGATTGATAATATTCTGAATAAATTTGCTTTCATGTTTGAAATCTTCACCAAAAACTTGATAAAGAGATAGTTTTAAACCTTGCTCCTTTATTCCTACTTTATGATTAGGGCAAAAAATATCTCAAACGTGATTGGCTAAGAGGAGATACATAAATACGCCGCAAAAAATTCGGGAGTCTGGGTAGTGAGAGAAAAACAACAAGTGTAACAGAAAATATTAAATTTCGAAAAAATTCAAATGTTATCAAAACTTTTGAAAACTAAGCTCTGAAGGATTATTTTGTTAATTGTCTGTCTGTGTTTTTGTGGCATGCAAATGTAATTTGATTGTCCACATTTTTTTTTACGACGGTGGCTAGTAAAAAACTCATAAGAATGTTCCGTATTTTTATAAAATGGAGTTTTCAAACTTTTTTTTTGTCTTTTTTACTTTTACTCGATTGTTGTTAATTTCAGTTTTAATTATTTTCACCTTTGATTGAAATTTACAACAAACTTCTTGAAAAAATTTCGTTTTGGAATCATGTTTTAAGATTTTTCGTACCATTGATAAACTAGTTATTGCAATGAAACCTCGTACAATATGACATATAATTTTCCCGTTCTGTAATTTTTGTTTTTATTTTCCTAAAGACACAATTATTAAGACTCGAAAAATATATGCTATGTTGTACTCACCGTGCGATAACTAGTACTCTTTTCATATGGTTTAATTTCTCTTTTTGATTGGCCAATCTACACGAAATAATATATTTTTATTTCCTGCCGAGAAACGAGTGCAATTTTTACAGTGCAGTTCACGTGTGACTTCAGACAGATTTAAAGCACATCGAAGGAGACTTGCGTTCAATAACACGATCACATGTTGCAATAATTTATTCGCTGTTGAACAAAGAATTTATGAACTGTGATTAAAAGTGAAGAATCATCTGTCGAGTATATATATATATTTGACTTTAAAAATATTCCCACTTATCTGTTCAGTCATTGTCATTTAATAATATTTAATACAATATTTATGCTCGGTTTATATGATAAACTAGTTATCGCACTTTTTCTTTAAAAATATCGTCATATATATTTTTAGTTCTCGTTTATTTCACTCGTGAAATATGTAGACATAAAAAACGTCAAGAAATATTTCCTTTTTTTTTTTCGGCACTGTGCGAAAATTACTACTTACAAGGTTTTGACCATGGTAGTCCAAAAAGGACAAAAAAAAAGCATTTCCAACAAAAGTGTCTAGACGATATCAACTGAATACAGGCGACAGCGAGGAGGAATTTAGTTTGTCTTTAATGTACATGAATAAGTAATAGGTTGTCCAACACTTATTGAATTTGAACTGAAATTAATTTGTGTATTAATAGTAAAAGAAAGGTGCATTAGTGGAGATAAATCAATAAATTAATTATTTTACATCTTAATATGTGTTTTGTTTTTTTGTCATTTTAAGAAAAAAGTTGTACGCCGAACAACAAATCAGTTTTTAAACTTTACAGCGTAAATGTAGGTTTCCATACGACTGCATTCTTTCCACAAGCATGCGCAATGAAGTAAAATGACCGCTGACTCGACGCAAAAACATGCTCCCGAGCTTCTCTCAAAAATTGAACTCACTTTTTCAGCGCGTATTTTTTCTCTTGAGCTTTTCAACCAATGAAATTCAAGGAAATGTAAACAATTTTATTTCAGAAAAATATCAGAAAAAGCAACAATTTCCTCTGCATTTTTTTATTCACAAAATAAGCACACCTTTCAGAAAAAAAATTGGTATTGGTATTTAAATTCATAAGCTAACAGTAAATAATAACCGTCCCCTCTTTTCTGAAAAAGTTTTCTCATCTTTCTTAGTTGTTGTTTCCTGTTACGTCTTCTTTTAATTCGCTGCCATAAAAACAAAGTTGTTATTATCTTTAAATTTTGTAGCAAAAAGTTTCTTCTGTTTACGGCAGCCATTTTATTCTGAACATCTTTACTCTCAAGCGGGAAATTGATTTCCATTATAAGGTCAAACTCAAAAAAATAAAATTCTCCCAAAGTCTTTCCGCTATAGCGGAAAATGTAGTCGTATGGAAACCTACCTTAAGAGAGTGTTTTTGACGATGCTCTTAACAGCCATGATAAAGTTTATGAGAACTGAGGACAATAACAACATCTAAAAATATTTTAAATATCAGATTAGACAAATATAACTGAAAATGGCAGAAAAGTTCCCTACGTGTATTTGCTATCCATAATTTTTTCGATATAAGCACTTACTATTAAATGCTATTAACTCAAACTTTTTGATGCGTAAATCAAACTTTTTGATGCGTAAATCAAACTTTTTGATGCGTAAATCAAACTTTTTGATGCGTAAATCAAACTTTTTGATGCGTAAATCAAACTTTTTGATGCGTAAATCAAACTTTTTGATGCGTAAATCAAACTTTTTGATGCGTAAATCAACCTTTTTGATGCGTAAATCAAGCTTTTTGATGCGTAAATCAAACTTTTTGATGCGTAAATCAAACTTTTTGATGCGTAAATCAACCTTTTTGATGCGTAAATCAAACTTTTTGATGCGTAAATCAAGCTTTTTGATGCGTAAATCAAGCTTTTTGATGCGTAAATCAAGCTTTTTGATGCGTAAATCAAACTTTTTGATGCGTAAATCAACCTTTTTGATGCGTAAATCAACCTTTTTGATGCGTAAATCAAACTTTTTGATGCGTAAATCAAACTTTTTGATGCGTAAATCAAGCTTTTTGATGCGTAAATCAAACTTTTTGATGCGTAAATCAAACTTTTTGATGCGTAAATCAACCTTTTTGATGCGTAAATCAACTTTTGATGCGTAATCAACTTTTGATGCGTAAATCAAGCTTTTTGATGCGTAAATCAAGCTTTTTGATGCGTAAATCAAGCTTTTTGATGCGTAAATCAAACTTTTTGATGCGTAAATCAACCTTTTTGATGCGTAAATCAAACTTTTTGATGCGTAAATCAAACTTTTTGATGCGTAAATCAAACTTTTTGATGCGTAAATCAAGCTTTTTGATGCGTAAATCAAGCTTTTTGATGCGTAAATCAAGCTTTTGATGCGTAAATCAAACTTTTTGATGCGTAAATCAAGCTTTTTGATGCGTAAATCAAGCTTTTTGATGCGTAAATCAAACTTTTTGATGCGTAAATCAAACTTTTTGATGCGTAAATCAAACTTTTTGATGCGTAAATCAAACTTTTTGATGCGTAAATCAAACTTTTTGATGCGTAAATCAAGCTTTCTGGTAAAATAAACTATATTTTGCATAGAAACAACTTTGCAAAAACACAATGACTTTGAAATCTTTTTAGACGCATTAATTACCTTCTTAAAGTAATATGAATTTGTCACCAAATGACAGCTCGTTTTGTCTTTGTTTCCTCGTCAAAACAAACTTTCAATTTCACTGATATGTAATATATTATGCAGACCGTAACTTATTTTACCGCTAAAAAAGAATACTACAAAATAGCGAATTCGTCATAAAAAAGGAATTATTCATAAACAGGCCTAAAAAGTTGTAAAGTGTGTATAATCTCTTGTGTTTGTCCCTTCGAGTGGTATGTTTATTACATTGTTATTCAGAATGTACGAGGATGGAGAGTAACCTCAATGACGGAGATCTTACTTTAGCCGGTTCATGTCCCCTTTAAATAGATTCTTTTACAAATCATTGGAAATGCTGTGTAGTTTTTTTTTTAACCGCGAGCAGATATAAACTGTAAAAAAGATGGAAAGGCAGATGGTTAAAAGTGCTTTTTCTATGTCTTTGGCATATAAATAGTATTTAAAATTATGTTAAAATGAAGAATATTCGAGCGATTTTGCTAAAATGAAGTACGTCTTCGTTAAGTATTTTTTGAAACGTTTTAAACGTTTCAAAAAATAAGATTTTTTCATTTTAAGCTAGCTATTATCATCATCATTGTCCCTCTACGGATGAAGTTTTTCCTGTCTGCATGCCTGCCTGTCTCTTGCTGTTGTGTGTTTTAAAGGGAACAAATAAAGCCAGCACAATCCCTCCTCCATCATCCATTCTTTTCACCTGCTCTATTTTTCGTTTAGATCCGAGGGACATTCAATGGATACAGACATTCAAGTAAACCTTCCTGAATCCGAAGTACATGAATACAGCGAGGAAGAGTCGCAACAAAAAAATAGCATGGAGAAGAAGAGCGGATGTAGAGAGAAGAAGTAATGTCTAATTATTAGCTCCGTTTGTGTCTGTGGAAAGCAGATAAACAGGCTTTTTAGTATGGTGAAAACACACGAAGTCAGCTTATGAGGACTTAGAGCCCAGACCACCTACAATTTAAAACAATTTTGGAATGAGAAAAAATTGTCGTGTATTTTTAGGCAATGGCTTGGTCGTATTCGAAAGAAGTTGAGATTTCTTTTACACCATCATTATTTTCAAATTATAATCTGCGTTTTGGTGTTGATCGACACAGCTGTGGTCGTCACTGAAATTATGGTGGAAACTTCCAATAAAGATGGGTGTAAGTTCTAACTATCTCCATGTTGCTCCATGTGACTGGTTAAGCGAGTTTACGCATTCTTACGAGCAACCTAATGATTATTCTCGATTCTTTCAATAAGCCCCCACCCTAGTTTTTGACAAAAAACCCCCTATTGGTTACTATACTCGCTGGTGAACACATGGTAGCACTGACATTGAGAACAATTATTCAAAAATATTTCAAAGAGAAGTTTCCCGATTAAATAGTTTTTTTTCGACATTTCCTTTCAATATAAAACAGTTTCAACATATTGTTTTGTACTATTATTTTTCAATGATAGGCTTAGGGGCCATTTAATAATTACCTAACACCCAAATTCGTCACACACCCCACCTCTTGCATCGTAACAAATCTAGTACCACCCACCCACCCCCTTGTTACGTAATATTTCAAATCCTTAAGCCCTTATCTATTTATTTCCCATAGTACCAAAACACTTCATGTAATATATCTATTACATGAAAGCAAATTCAAGATCATATAAAAATTCTCTGTTACATAACAAAAGAGCTCTGCCCCCCTTTCCCCCCTATAAATATCCGAATACATAAAAATTCTCTGTTACATAACAAAAGAGCTCTGCCCCCCTTTCCCCCTATAAATATCCGAATACATAAAAATTCTCTGTTACATAACAAAAGAGCTCTGCCCCCCTTTCCCCCAAAAAAAAAATTTCGTAAGATGTCAATTTATTATTCTCTTTCTTCCAATAAGTATCTCGTGTTTCTTGCTAATTTCATTTAGCACCAAACCACGATATGGAAGTAGCAGAAAAGGTGTTGCATTTCACCAGTTTGACCATCCTCTCCTTCTTTATGGTTGAGGTGAGTTCTTACAACATTTCTTATAAAAAGCTTTGCGTGGACACCTTGTGAAGACGTAGTTGAGTTGCTAAGGCGCAGGGGAGTGGTTAATACATGTCACAGCTACGCCAGCATTTTTTATTAAAAATTATCAGCAAATATCGCTTGCTAATACATCTTTACTCGTTTGATTTTTCAGATCATTACCAAAATCTTTGCAATGGGAAAAGAGTTTTTACATCACAAATTCGAAGTGAGTATCAACTTTTTCGTGAAATCTTCTCATAGATTGCAGTCCATTTAAATTATGGAAATTTCAAAGCATATCCCTGTGAGGCCTGTCGTCATAGACGTTTGTTAGTCCTTTGTTAAATTACAGTTCGCGAGTTTTATATATTCAAACTTTGTGTACTGGTTACTTGAAACCAATTTTACATTTCAATGTCGCAATTGTGCGATTATCAACATGTTTTTGGCATACTTAAAATCACAAAAATGGCGATTTGTGCTTATTATCGTTTTGGGGATTTAAGTATTCAATTCAACACACTGGTATGACAAGAATTATAATTCATAGAATTAAAATCAGTACTTTTATTTAGATCTTTGACGCAGTCATTGTCACTGTATCTTTCTTGTTGGACGTTTTTCTTAGGTGAGAACAATACATTCACTCACTTGTTTATTCATTCATTCATTCATTTATTCATTCATTCATTAAATGTTGTAGGAAAATGTTTTGTGCAGCAAAACATTCAAATGTCGTCTAAAACAAAAATTTAAAATTGACTAAGAACCTAATAAAAATTGGTCAGAAATTGATTACAGTTTCCTTAAGGTTGCAGTAACCCTTGTTTAGCTGTCCAAAAAGCATCATTATTTACTCAGGGTTTTATGTATACAATTTCTTTTTTACTAGTTTTTGACAATATCGACCTGAACACGTATGATTAGACTTACGGTTTTTACGAGCTCCAACTCAAGACTTTTCATCTGCTTCTGTTTTAAAGTGTGCTTTGGGTTAACCATCTTGAAAGGGCGTGCGGAGTTTTTTGTTCATATATATTTTTCTGGCAATAGGCTTTTGTTTTTAATATTCGAAGCAAAATATTGATGTGATTAATAGTGATAAAATACGGTTAAACACCGTACAGGCAAAATATCGGGATAAAAATATTTCCACACACCTGCTTGATTTATCATAGCTACTTGATTTATCAGTCATGTCTGAAATTTTTAAAGAAGAACGAAAATGATGTCAGAAGTTGGAGTTCGCGAAGTGCAGTACTATAAAAATCGTTAAAATTCTACGTTTAGCGCCATCTTTGTTGTTATTAACGTTTCTCTGCAATATTTACGTCGTTCGTATAATTTTACCTACGCGTAACACTGGAAATATTCGGCAGAATTAATTAACTATTTACGACATCTCTATAATAGTAACCGTATTTTGTCTGTCTGCCCGCGAGAAAAGCGACGTGCAACGGGCACACGAAATAGCGTGTAATTTAAAGACCGGCGAACCCGTGGATTTTAGTTTAAAGAGGAATTGTTAAAGTTGATAATTTTGGCGATAATTAATTTACTCGAATTTCGCGAGTTATTTTCATTTCCGTGGATATACTTCCCCCGAAAATTATTAAGAACTCGCGCGGGAATTAATACTCGCAAAATTTGGGAATATTAATTCCCGCGATATTTGAATTTTTTTTATTTTTTTGGAAAAACGATTTACACTATTTTCGTTTTATCGTTCTATATGTGAATTTCAATTTCAGCAGTCTTTATTAAATATCTGTTACATAAGACCCCATGGTATAAATTGAAAAACAAAATATCAGCAATTCAAGGTTTCAAATTTCAACAGCGGTTACCTAGTTTGTTATTTTCTTTTACCCTAAGTATAATTAAAATTACCACTTCTCTATTTTAGTTCTGGTGGTCTCAAAGATGGTGTAGAGTTCCTCATTTTACTTCGCTTGTGGAGAATCACACGAATCATAAATGGTAAGGAAACGTTTTTTCGCTTGTTTCACCGCATGACAAACTTTTAAAAGAGTTTCTTTTTAATATTATCTTTGTAGCTACTAACGCTTCTAATACGACAACAATGCACCATCTCTTACATGTACCTTCGCACGCACGCACCAGTCATGTGTTAAAATAACGCTAATATCACACCACCTTCATTTATGTATAGAACGCCATCCACTAACTTCTCATTCAGTGTCAATTATTGCAAGAGAAGATTTCACTGTCGAATGGATAACTCGAAATATAGTTGAGAATGATAAGTGAACGAGGATGAATGTAAGAAAGGTAAAGCATGCGGTACAAAAACATCTTTATTTGTTATTACGTCACTTGCTAGGTTGTATACCAGGTTTCAAACGTCCAATTGAAAGTGGGCGTATTTAAGTTTCAAACGTCTAATTGAAAGAGGGCGTAAGTGTATCCAAGTTTCAAATGTCTGATTGAAAGAAAGCGAGGGCGTATACTCAGACATGTTTTTGAGGCGTGTCTCTTCATTTTATGTTATTTCACGTTTTTCAGTACCTTCCCTTCAATTTTCGTCTCCGTTCACCATTCAAATCAGTATTTTTCCAAAACATGTTGCATCTTAATTAAATCAAAAATCTAAAAATGTAAAAAAGGATGAATGAATGTTAATGTTACGGATAAGCTCAAACTCATCTTTTACTTAATGTTTTGTATTGTGTGAAATGGTTTTGTAGGGATTATTGTCTCCATAAAAACACGTGCGGAAGAAAGGGAGGCAAAACTTAACGAAGAAAAAGATGAAGTGATGGAGAGATGCAATCAACTTGAATTAGCAGTGGAAGTTCAAAAGGTTATATTATCATTTTACCGAACGATTTAAATATACTGTGTACTGTATGAAGTGAAGATATGTTTCATCTCCAAATTTCCTGATCCAGTAAAAGGCAGTCACGAGTTAATCCAGGGCAGGTTCAGACAATTTGTTTGATCATCTGTACCCCGCGCGGCTCAGAAGGTGTTGGAGTATTACACAAAAAGGTTCATGAACAACTGTTATGAGATGTCTTCAATATATACGGATGTCTTGGTCGTACAACTGTTCCTTCTGTTGCAGTTTTTTTTAGTTTTTAATCTACTGTTTATTTTTGTAGAAAAACATTGAATATCTCAAGCAACGGTTATTATCTGCTGGTATAGATGTAACAGCGATCATTGAGGACGAGGCATTATACAATGAAAATGAGTCATGATTTCGAGTTACTCGTATTGCATGTTATTCGCCGGCGGGGGTACTTCTTCCCTCAACTTTTGCAGCCAAGTTTAAATTAAGTTAATCTTTTTAATCCTAAAATTGATTTTTTTTCAACTAGTTGTGTTTTGTGATAAAAGGAGTGATTGAAAATAGCGTGTTAAGCTTCTCTCTCACACACAAATAAATTTTTGTCGGAATTTTAATTTGTGGCAAAATTGATATTTAAAACAAATGACACACATTGTACGTAAATATATCATAATCGCACACTTTACTTCCGGAAAAATAAAATGTTCTCGGTTGTATCGTTGTGAAAATTGTACATAAAAGAATATATTGTTTCAAGGTACATTGTTACAATTTTTGTTTATTGCAGAGCCGAACCAGCGAGCGAACAAAGTCTATTTAAATATATCTTTACCCGCTACACATATGTTTAAAGTATGGGAAACACCAAAATCTTCCCACTCCAAAACTTTGCAGATTATTTAAAGGGCGTACTTTTACATTGGCGTGTATTAGTAAACATTTTCCCACCCAATGGCAGACAACCTCGTCCCCTGAGCTGCTATTACGCATCAATAAGGCAAAATGCCCTGGGAACGAAGTTGAATAGCAGATTGACTGTCAATTTTACTAACCTCCCCTGAAAGACGATTAAATCCCAGAAGGTCAGGATTTTGTGCGAGTCGAAACTAAAAGAAGCTGTGTGTTCGTAGCTAATGACAACATATTTTTGACCGAGGATATGAAAATGTTAGGAACATATAATACGTTTAAACATGTAACTAAGTCAGCAATTCGTAACGTAATATTAACGTAAGCAAATATTTTTAGTAAGAATCCAAAGATTGGTGTTTGTATGTAAGAGTTAGGACGTCTTATTTATATAAACATATATTTTACTGCCATTTTAAATAATAATATGAATGTACAATAACATTTATTAGCATATAAAACTCAAGAACTAGGGGCTTGGTGATAAGGCTCAATGCCTTCTACTTGCTCCTGCCATTTTATTGTGAACAATTAGCGCATATGTAACTTTTTATTATAGGCGAAATATATATCTCTATCTATCTATAACATATGTCAAAACATCACTTAAATTCGTGTTTTTTTGGCATAAAATACCCCAGAGCGCGTTATAGCCATGTTTTCTAATTCGCCTGGTTTAAACCCAATTTATTTTCTCAATACACCTGGAAGAATAAAAAAAAAGTTGTTTTAAAAAGAGGAGTATAATATAATAACTGTACAATACAACACGCTACCCCACAATATCGCTTTTTCTTCTTACAATCAAACTGTTACGATCAATTGTAACAATTTCAGCATAATGCCAATATTGTGACATAAACTGAAAATCCCGCGTTTACTTGAAAACCAACACGTGATAACGAGGTTTTTTCCGTAAGGCCAGTTCCACGCTGAAAGTAAATTTTATTGTTTTAACAGTATTCTGACCTTGTTCGGACGTCATTTTTGCAACGATGATATGACATTGTGGAACAGTGAGCAAAGTAGAGGGCATTGGAATTAAACAAAGTGCATTCGGTAATTCTGATCCCAGAAAACTCGTTTTTCACCCAACGTAAAAAGTTATTCACGATTTTACCGGAACAGTATGCAACAACGGGATATATATTTGAAAAACAGACCTCCAGAAATGTATATGTACATACAGTATACTCTCGATAAGTGGGACACTCAAGGGACCGAACAAAAGTGTACTACTTAGCGGGCGTCCTACTTATCCGAATTTCCTTGTTTCATACAAAGGCTTAATTTGTCCTAGTTATCGAGAGATTTTTTGTAAAACTTAGCGAACAAGAGGACTTTGAGGCTAAATTCATAAATAAGAAATGGTGATAATTGCATTTACTTTTCTATTCCATTCAATATAACATAAGATTACACTACATTAAACGGAAAAAAATTCTGTCAATTTGCTTTGCCTGGAACCAGCTATTACTTCATTTAAATATGAAGTCATTCCATTGCATGTCCCACTTATCCGAAGTTTTTGCCTCAAGGGACCGAGAAAAAGTGTACTACATAGCGGGCGTCCTAGTTATCCGGGGTCCCAGTTATGCGAAGTTTTTTTGCTTGAATAGGGTAAGCAAGTTCAAGGGACCGAGAAAAAGTGTACTACATAGCGGGCGTCCTAGTTATCCGGTGTATCACTTATCGAGAGTATACTGTATATGAAAAACAGAGCTCCAGAACACGGCTGTTTCAGCGCGGAAAGTAAGACTGCGCTTGCAACAACGGGATATATATATGAAAAACAGAGCTCCAGAAATGTATATATGTCACAGCTATACATATCAAATCTGCAGGATCTACTATCTGAAAATACTAGCAGTAACGATTGTTAATTTTTAAAAATATGCATGGTTGTCAAACGGAAAAAGTATTTGTAAAGAAATAAAGAGATTAAATAATAATAATAAAATGCAGAACTTGAAATAATACGATCAAAAAGACGGTTTGAAAGCTCATGCTGGACTTGAAAACTAAGCACGCAATACCCAACCTTTTGGCAATCTCGGACGGCGAGAGAGAAAAAGAGCCCTGGGTACGAGGTTGCGCAATACCATAACCGTCAGGTAAGTTTGATAAGATAACAAGATGCAGAAGCTAGCAAAAACTATTTCTGCCACGCCCCCTCAAACTTTCTCCTCAAATCTCCGCAATTTTCTTTTACAAAACCATGTGGTTTGTCACATGTTTTTATTTTTAAAACATAGAAATATTATATGGGTATAGAAATAATGTGTTCTTCACTCATGGCATTACCTTTAAAATATTCTCAAATATTCTCAATCTTTTGGAAAAATATGAAAATATCCTTAAATGTCTTCATTTTCTTAAAAATTCTCATCATTTAACACAGACCAAAATGGTCTATGTTAATTGGATTATGACTACAAATCAAGCCTATTTAATAACTCTGATCAATTACTATATGAACTTCTTTAGGAAATTAGCATTATTAAAAGCTAGTTATAAAAACTTAAAATGAGCTAGAGGTAGCCACTAAATTTGTGTAAATTTAAAGCAGCTAAATGGGGCAGAGATGTTTTTTAAGAAAAAAAAATTTTTCAGGATACAATTTTATACATATGTGATACTTTACGGTATAAAATATTTCAACGTCAAAGGATTTAACCCTCGTCTTTCTTATGTTGGATTTACATTTAGTGTGCACTTTTCATTTGTATAATTTGATGAAATTTTTAAATAAAATAACTTAAAGCAGTTAAATGGGAGCAAATTTCGATTTTTAAAAAAAATAATTTTCTTAGGAAACAATTCCAGCTAACAGGAAACCTCTTATTTACAGTGAAGAGTCTACTCTATTGGAAAGTTTGTTTTTCGTCATCTGCTTTTGTTGGACATATAATGTAAATGCTGAATTTATAGTATTAAAAAGGCTTCATTATCGACGTAAACAGAGCTTGAGAAGATCTTTCTCACTCAAGCTTATCAGCTTTAATTGAATTACTTTTTTAGCTCTTTTTATCACTTTCCCTTTGCCGCGATCTTTCTCGTTTAGTGTCTTTTCTATCAGAAAATTGTTGTTCCTTTGCTTTAATTTCCGCAGCTGTCTACCCTTTTAAATTATGACCACGTGCATTCTAGTTATTCAACACAATCCCATCTGAAGAATCTTTCTCCAAAACATCGGTACGGTGATCGCATAATATTGCACTAGATTGGCCGATCCGGACGTAAGGGGATATCCCAACGAGCGATAAGGATTGCTAACCGCAAAAGAGAGGAGCACAGTGCGCATGCGTAGCGCATGTTCTTACTATCTGCAGAATTTCATTTCATCTTTCACCAATAGTATTTGTAATCCGTTCGGGGTGACCATTTCAGATAAACGCATCAGCTTTGTCTGAAATTTTTTATCGTCAACCTTCACTCTAAATGTTGCGCCGAAGCTACCATTTGAACAAACAACGGTTTTTTTCGGTGAAAATTGAATAACTTTTTGTAAAGAAATAATTTTCTTTACAGCTTTTAATATCGAAACTTAAATGATAAGTATTAAGTATTCTCAAATTAGTTCTCAATTGGTGAGCGCGCTGCACTTAGACACATTGACGTGCTTCGGAGTGATTGTTCAAATCATAAAGAGTCATTTTTTCTAAAATATAACGTACGAAAAATCATTGATGACATAGAAATATACCATTTTGGACGTAGTTAGTTAGGAGTTGGAGACCAATACTATCCTCGCAGGCGACAGGTTATAGTTCGGTGACCGTTTTTTATGCATTGCTTTGCGCGTCGCTGAATGTATAGCCGAAGAGAAACTCCTGCTTAATTGCAACATGTTCACATGTTGCTGATATATAAACGGTTCTGAAATGGATGCCGTACCTAATAGCGTGTCTGTTCACACTAGAACGAGCCTATCCGATATCCGAACAGTTTCTTCGGTCCCTGGGCTAAAAAACTCTCGTTAATTCGAACTTTTGCGCACTCATAATCTAAAACTGTAGTTAAAATAAAGATATTTTTTCTTTCTTTACATAAATAGTGGTAAAATTCGGTCGTTGATAAAAAGACAGACGAGCCATACAACAAGTGACAACAAGTGGCAACGAGTGACAAGAAGCCATACAACGAGAGACAACGAGTGACAAGAAGCCATACAACGAGAGACAACGAGTGACAACAAGCCATACAACGAGAGTCAACGAGTGACAACAAGCCATACAACGAGAGACAACGAGTGACAACAAGCCATACAACGAGAGACAACGAGTGACAACAAACCATACAACGAGAAACAACGAGTGACAACAAGCCATACAACGAGAGACAACGAGAGACAACGAGAGAAACGAGTGATAACAAGCCATACAACGAGAGACAACGAGAGAAACGAGTGATAACAAACCATACAACGAGAGACAACGAGTGAGAATAAGTGACAACGAGTGATACCCACTGACACCGAGTCATATAAGACATAAAATAGCGAGACATCACACAGACTAAAAGATATGGTAAGATCAATAAGGTTATTCGAGTTATAAAAAAAAGGTTTTCAGCAGTAAAAAAATATCTTAAGTATACATCAAATAACAAACTAGCAGAGTACAAAGTAGTTTTATATAAAATTAACAAAAGCAAGAAGCTATACGTATTTAGAATTGCGCGTAATTTGTGTGTCTGAATTAAAAAGCACCTTACCACAACCCTTTCTTTTGTAACGTGTAGAGAAAAAAGATAATAGCCATATAGGAAATTTAGAACAGACAAGGTATGCATCTTGAAAATATAAAAGAACAAACAAAAAATCACAATATCAATATCAAAAGCATCAAAATTACAATACCTCTCAATGAATAACAATGTTAAAGTTATTGCTATTTACGATATCGTTGAGAAATGCAGTATCAACATGGTACAATAAGTTTTGTTAAACACTGATATACGGGTCGAATACGGGGTGCTTTTTCATAATATGTCATGTGATGGGATGATAGTAGGCTGCCGTAAATTAAACGTTAACTCCCCAGTTGGCGATGTTCTGGTAATTCGACGGTCAACATGTTTTATGATTAGGTTGTATGGCTGCTGATAACACTTAGTCACAAAGTTATCATTGCAACCATAACAAGTAGATACGTTTAGTGGGGTAATCACCAGCTCGTAACGGTTCGGCGACGTCCCAGAGTGCCATTGACTGAAAAATTGTTGGTGCATTATTTGCGACATGAGCAGCGTGAGAGATTGTTGATTTTGTTGCAGCAGTTGAAAATGTTGGTTAAATAGATTAATTGGTTGATGTGGTTGCGAATAGTGTGACAACTGCGTTGTTTGCTGCGGTTGGTGAAGAGACGTTTGCGCCTGACTGATTTGAAAGGATACAGGTAAAGTTTGCAATCTCTTGTTGTCACTCGTTGTTACTCGTTGTATGGCTTGTTTTCACTCGTTGTCACTTGTTGTATGGTTTGTTGTCACTCGTTGTCTCTCGTTGTCACTCTTGCCGATAGTTTCTAAATCCCAACATTTACTTACGACTTCGTCCACAGGCTCCAAATTATTCTGTTGCTCCGTGCTAACTTTCAAAACATGCGTGTTTAAAACCGTCAGTGTTGGTAAGTAAGTTGTCAAACTCAAAAGAATCTTGCTTTAGTGGACATTTTTGATTGTTCAATGCGAATGAATGATTTCGGTTTGCAAGAATGCGTACCCATTCGCTCGCCAATTATGTCATTATTGGTAAAATCGTACAACTTATATACGACTGGTTTCTTATTCTTGTCATAAAGGGTGGTGCATATAATTGGTTTCAGGATTGTCAGAAGTAGTACATTCTTCTTACCACTTGATGTTTGGACGACATACGAATCCAGTGCTAACTCGCCACCTATTTGCCTATAAATTTCCGACGACAGAGCTTCTAATTATCCAGTGATTTCAATTCTGCTGGTATAGTTTTTGGTTGGACTTAAGTAACCATTCAGAAAGGGGAAGCGATGTGTACAATCGGTCAAATGAGATATTCCGTCCTTCCATACATTGCTTTTGCCCGAGACGATCTACCATATATTTTACGATGTTATCAGTGCCCTTACAGTAACACTTCCCCTCCTTTTCCGATTTCCAAGCATATGGAGATGCGACATACGTTTATGGATATCGGGCTGTACTGATAGCTTCGAAGAGCAAATCATATTTTGCAACACCATGGTAGCCATAAAACTCTAGTTTAGAGAGAAGGATATCATGATCTACAGTATCAAATGTTGTTAAAAGATATAAAAAAGCAGAGTAGGCAAATTTATCCAGAATCAAGATCTTTAAGGCTCCGTACAGTTAAGTAAGGCGTATGTTGTAGAGTGTTTTGAGCGAAAACCAAATTGGAAAGAATAAAAGACTGTTACAAGAATATTGAGAAAACTAGTTATTATATTGTGCATAAATTTTTAAAAATTTTTATTAATGCTTGAAAGTAGTAAAATAGGGACTTGTAAATGGAATTTTAGCTCTAATTTTATTGGTCACAGTTAAGAAAAGATCATTTAAGGTGTCAGCTACAGTTTTAGGACCTGAAAAAATAGACTTGCCAATTTGTACAGAAATGTCAGAATTTGTGTGTTTAGATTCTGAAGAGGAAATTAAGCTCCCTAACACCATCCCAGATTTTCTTTATGTTATTGAGTTAGTTTGAAAGTAATTAGTATAGAACATTATCTTGCTAAGACGGAGTAGGGATACAATGCGATTCCGATAACATTTATATTCAGATGGGAGTAAGAATTGTTTTCAGAGTTTAAAGCCTTGTGAAATTCTTTAAAAAAAGCTAGGACCTTTCGTTATTCAAGGATTGCTTTTTAATTTTGATTGGTTTACGGGTTAGTTTAACTAATGCTTATCAAAAACTAGGGGAAATGATTAAAAAAAGAATAAAAACAACGATTAGTGTCACGCTTTCTAAAATCTCTTTCCAGGTAAGGTTTAAAAATTCATTCTAAAATTTAACCTCATCAAAATTAGCCCACTTACGGTAAAACTCCAACGAACTTTTAGATTCACAGTTAGTGTTTAAGAGACAAAATTGAGGCAGATGGTTAGATATATTAATAGAAATATGTTATCAATGACAGTGTGAGAATGATTTGTTATAAGAGTAGGTCAGGTAATATAACGTAGAATTTGATAAGAGCCTATGAGATCAAAAAAGTTAGCATGGAAATTGTGACTGTTACATTTCAAAAAATCTATGTTAAAATCCCCAAGTAGAAGTAAATGTTTTATTTTCCTTTGAGGATTTGTCCAAGAAAGGAGATAGGAATAGCTCATTAAATTCATTAATGTTCATGGAAGGAATTTATAGATGCAGTGAAGGTATGATCATCATAACAGCTTCCATAGTAATGTTTTTCCACTGGTGTATGTTGAGTCTATGTACAGTTAACTCCCGGTAACTCGAACCTCCAAGGGACCGAGGAAAATAGTTCGACTTAACGAATGTTCGAGTTAAACGAAGCTCTTGTTAAGTCGAACTTAGATAAAAATGAGATATTAGTTCGAGTAAAAGCGATTTTTCTTCAGACTCTATAAAACTTCTGCAAATTGAAGAGCCTTCTCTTTTACCATATTACCATCAAAAGGAACATTTTGGCTCCTTTGTAAAAAGAACCATTTAAGAACAGCTTTTCGAAATTTTTGGCTACATTACACACCAGTATTCATTTTTTGAACATGTATTTTCTACTTAGACACTAAAAAATCCAAAGAAATTAACTTAAGGGGGACCAAAAAATGGTTCGAGAAAACCAATGTTCGAGTTAACGAGTAGTTTTTATACGGTAGTATTAAGAAATGTTCAAAGGACTGTAGAAAACAGTTCGAGCTAATAAAAGTTCAAGTTAACCGGTGTTCGAGTTACCGGGAGTCTACTGTATTCAGCAATTTTGTTTCGTTAGTAAATTTCTTTGTGGCTGAGTCTGTTGGAAGAAAAAATCTTCTTCCTCGCTCGTAAATGAGACATGATATCTTCAATTGACGAGTTGTCATGTTTTCCCTATATGTATGGGTTTTTTATGTGAGGTTACTGTCCGTGTCTGTTGCATGGGGGAATCGCAATCATCTTATGTTTTTTGGTAGAGAGTTTCTTTGCTGTTCTCTGGGGAGGTTTTATCCCGATCTTTATAACACCAACTACAAGCGCACTATGTAAGAACGGGCTAGTTTAAAGTTGGGCCAGCGTTCGGACTTGGGTCAGAACATTTTCACTCCCAAGATGATGTTAAATATGGTGGATGTAGTAGCAGTGTTTTTTTAAACGAAACCCAAGCTTTCGTGTTTGTGATTAATCCATTTTATATGTACCTTGTTAAGTGATAACTTATGCTATACTTACTTAACCTTGTATATACTTTTATTCTTTTAGTTAAAACATTTTATTGATTGAAGAACTAATTAATGAAATTGCATAATCAGTTCAGGAGTTGAGACAAAAAAGGAAACCACTACCCATCTGGGAAACGGTTTCCCATTTGGGAAACTTCACGGTTTCCCATTTGGGTAACCGTTACCCTAAACGGGCGAGAAATACGGCAATGGTTTCCCAATCGGGAAACCACCAAAATAGAAAGGAATCTGCGCACGAGCGTTAAGAAGCGCACTAAAAATTTTTAACCAATAGAAAGGGAATATTTTCCCGCAAATTTTCACCGAAGGAAAAAAAAATTATCGTAGCCTCTTTCCGCAATTCCGTTAAATGGGTAACGGTTTCCCAAAAGGGAAACCCAAATTAAAATAAAAAAAATTAGTTTAGGAAACGGTTTCCCATAGGGGAAACCATATCCCTATATGACATGGGAATTTCCCTATACAACATGGGAAACCGTTTCCCTTTTAGTGTCATCTCCCGAACTGATAATTGCCCATGTTTTAACTTAAACTCAGGGACCTTTTATGCTGCTTAAGTGGACCCTTTTTACAAATGTAAGCATGCTTACACAGAAATAACAGTTGTTTAAAAAAGTGAATAGGTTCGCTTTTTTTAAACAAAAAATCTGCAAGTGTGATGGAGAGGTCTCTTCAAAATCTCAGATTTTTTCATAGAAACATAGCATGAGAATTAATTACTTGTGCATCATGGTTGACTCCTTATTGTCTTGTATTAACGATTTGTTTTATATTCTATGTAGAATGCTCCCATCATGCCACCCAACCACTGGTGTAGCTACACCAAAATGTTAAGAAGGAGGGGGATGGATAGTAGCTACATATTTTGCATTCATGATTCACAAACTTTTTAAAGAGGAACTCCCACACAAAATGACTTGGGCTAGATCGAATGTAGCTAGCTATCTAAATATATGAAATAAAGTATTAAATAATGATATTTACCAGGGGCGGATCCCGAATTTTTAGGCAAATTTTGGAGGCAAATGAAACATACGCATATTTTTCGCGGAGGAGTTTAAAAAAAACATAATGCATGCGGTCTTGGTGCTACCCCCCTAAGTGTGGTCTGATAACTTATTTCAGCATAGTTGCAGGCTCGTTTTTGCAAGTTATAGGTAAAAATAATAGCCTGATATATATTCCAAAGATTTTTATCTGAGGCTAAAAATTCTCACAGTATATACTGTTTGAATGTAACTTTATATTCGTAAAATTTTCCGTACATGTACGCAAATTTTACGACTTTGCGTAACGGCCTTATGTCTATAAAAGAACCTTTACATATCTTTTGTTTACACATGAACTCAATTGTTTTTATTGTTATCATCATGAGAGAATCATAACAAAAAGGTCTGATGAAGCCTTTTGTTTTTACATGTAACATGCAAGCTATTGTTCAAACGCACTAAGGATCTCGAAAGCTATTTTATATTTATATATTTTTAAATGAATAAACACAAACTGCTTTCGATATTTTTTTACCACAATTAAAAATAGTAGTTTCTATTGCTATATTTTATAACGGAATACAGCAATTTTTAAGTCGTAACAGGATGTTTTCTTGTCATTTCAGAACAAAATATGGCGATCTTTAAGCTTTGTAGTGTTATTTTCTTGTCATTTTCTTGTCATTTAAGAACTAAACATATATGGCTTTGTAGGGGTTGTCTTCTCCTCAGTCCAGAAAGAAATGCAGCAATTTTAAAGCTTTTTTGTTGGTATGTGTAAAGTGTGTGTGTAACAAAAACATTATTGTTGATATGTGAGGTTTTATTATCAAGTTTTGTCCAATGATTTTTTTATAGAATAGAAATGTAAAATTGAAATATAAAAATACAGTGATGGCTCATTACGATCAGGTAATATAAATGGTGATGCTCGCCATGCATTGTTTTTTGTAATTCTTTACATTTTTTTGGATATATATATAATTTTATGTTTTGTATTAGTCGCTTCAGATTGGGACTGAATGTGTGGCAAAGTACGATTTTAATGGTCATGGGCAGAAGGTGAGAAATAAGAATAAATTTGGAAGTATTTGTTGTCTTAGAATAGAACACTGTTTTTGCTTTGCATAGCTTTTAAATAACCAAGCATGTCCCATTGAGTTAAAAGCTTTGCTATTTTTCCTCCTAAAGCATTTTCTCAGTTAGGGTCAAAGTGAACATTAACATGAAAAGGTTTGTTAACATTGTGTTCGTGTAACGAGCGTGGTGCACACGAACCAAGATAAAATCGTGGTCTTTATGTATAACAAACATTTAAACATTCTATCGTGGCCACCACGCTAATATTATTATCTCCACGAAGGATCGTGTGTCCCACGATTATTTTCGCGAGCACCACGATTTTTATAGCAGTTTAATTTAATTTTTTTTCTTTTCAAAAAAGTCTTTCATTAAAGTTTATTTGTTTGTTTCAGGTTTTATCAAGTTAAAAGAGCATATTCGTAGTTTTTGCTTGGTGTATACTTTTTAGTCGTGGACGCGGTTGTATTTTTACGAAATGTCATTTGTCTAGAAAAGTTAAATTTTTAGATCGCATTTTAAAAGTTTATAAACGAAAAGCGGCGATAGAAATGTTTTTTTAGATCGCATTTTAAAAGTTTATAAACGAAAAGCGGCGATAGAAATGTTTTTTAAGATCGCATTTTAAAAGTTTAAAAACGAATAGCGGCGATAGAAATGCTCTTTTAGATCGCATTTTAAAAGTTTATAAACGAAAAGCGGCGATAGAAATGTTTTTTTAGATCGCATTTTAAAAGTTTATAAACGAAAAGCGGCGATAGAAATGTTTTTTAAGATCGCATTTTAAAAGTTTATAACCGAAAAGCGGCGATAGAAATGTTTTTTTAGATCACATTTTAAAAGTTTAAAACAAAAAGCGGCGATAGAAATGTTTTTTAAGATTGCATTTTAAAAGTTTATAAACGAAAATCGGCGATAGAAATGTTTTCTTAGATTGCATTTTAAAAGTTTAAGAACGAAAAGCGGCGATAGAAATGCTGTTTTAGATCGCGTATAAAAGTTTAAGAAAGAAGAACGGCGATAGAAATGTTTTTTTTAGATTGCATTTTAAAAGTTTAAAAACGAAAAGCGGTGATAGAAATGTTTTTTTAGATCGCATTTTAAAAGTTTATAAGTGAAAAGCGGCGATAGAAATGTTTTTTTACATCGCATTTTGATTCACGAACGATTAAAATCTATTATATAGCTAGCTTTATGACAACGAATTAAAACAACAAGTGTTAATTTATTTTTTTGCCGTCGGTTTTTTATTTAATTAATAAACTAATACGGTCTTTGTTGTTTTACAGTAGAAGTGGACGCCACGGTGTAATGTTTATTTTTTGTTCGTGTAGTGCACAAAACATGATCGTGAGGCCCACGATTGTTAAAAAAATACGCATCGTGGGCTATCGTGGTTTGTGCGTAACATGAAATAAACACGAACCACAATGTTAACAAACCTTTTCACAGTACTGTATTAAATGTCTTTACTAAACCTTTCTAGGCTCAAAGATTCAGACCTTACCCGTTATAAAATAACATGCCAAAATTAAAACCGTTTAAAAGCGAAAATGTGTAGGTCATGGTAGAACCTTGTTGCAGGGGTAAAAATGTTCATTTTAATTCACAAATATTCCAACAAAGCCAAGGTGTGATCATGGCACTGTTAGAGACTTTCCAGTTTTCTGTTCCGCATGTATATATTAATTAAAAATGTCTGGCACATAAAATTCGTTGTTACCAAACGTTGAATGTAATGTTAAGTCAAAAGATGTGTACTTAAACTGTATTCTGCTTTCCAGGATTTATCATTTAAGAAAGGAGATATTTTGGAGATTTCTCATTCAACAAAAGTAAGTTCACACTTTTTGTAAAAGCATCATAAAATTATCCCTTTAACTATACTGAAAGTCTTGCTAAATCTTATGCTTGATGTGTAGGACCCAAATTGGTATGGAGCAAAGATGTTGTCAAATGGAAAATCAGGTATAATACCAATCAGTTATGTGCAACCAAGGCGAGGGTTACACTTACATGAAATGCCGTGAGTATTTGATTTGTTTAAATTTCTTTTAACTAAGCAGTGATAATATGTTGTTATTATATGTATAAAGTTACTGGCCATTTTACTGCTTTGTAGTTATCCTCATTTAAACCGCCTGGTATGTGCATTTTATGTCTCCACGTACATTTTTTTTATGCATTTTTCTGTTTACCAGACTGTTAACTGTCCAGTTTTCTTGGTTTTTTTTGGTATTGTGTGGTCATCATAATCATATTTCTTTCTTTTTTTATAGATGGTTTTTCGGCAAGATAACAAGAGAAAAAGCTGAAAGTTTACTGCAGCCTCGCGAAATCGGACTGTTTCTTGTCCGTGAGAGCACAAATTATCCAGGAGACTACACTTTATGTGTTGTAAGGTACATATAGTTGCTGTTCGATGAAGTGTAACTTTCAAAAAACCCAAAAAAGTTTTATTAAAAAAATTAATAAGCCCTAAAAAACAAGTTATGGAGTCGTCAGTCAAAAAATAAGAGACCTGGGACGAGCAAACCAGTGAAAATGTCAAAATTTGCTATTGCTTAAATATGACATCATAATTTATGCAGCATAATTGAATCTGAAATGTGAATATCTTGAGAACGAAAAGAGCTTTTTAAAAAATTTAAAAAGACTTGTTAATCAACTTTTTAAGCTGTATAATATAGTCCAACATCACTTTATACCTTGGGTTCCCTTTAAATAACTTGTGCGTTCGTTTTCAACCAACCTGGGCACATTCACGATTGATAAATGTATTCCATCTTTTTCTACAAATAGGCTTAACTACAAAAGTGTTTTTATTGCCTTTCTTACGTCAGCGCAACAAGGCTTTTGCAATCATTAAATGTCTTTGCTTTTGTCTTCCATATCACCATCATCGATCACAATGCTTTCCATGCGATCTTGTAGACTATTGAATATTTCATCTACATATGGCACAGAATCATCATGTGCATGGTGTGCAAATTATTGCACGCAGAAACAAAATATGGAGTTTGTGCATGCGATCGCAGGCCATTTCCTGTGAGGCCTGTGATATTGTGTTTTTGTGACACCATACTTTGTAGTTGTTGAAATACAGCTTTGATCTTCTTCAATCTCTTTAAGGCATTGTATTTCTGAAGCAAACTTTTAGACTTAATCTTTCTTTTTGATGCCTGTACATGCACCATGTTGTCATCAGAAAGTTAGCTGTACTGTGTCGTCATGCACATGTTAGTTTTAAAAAATCTGTGATATAAATGTAAAAAGAGCACATTTAAAAGTTTGGATTTCAGAATTTATTTTAAAAATTAAGCAAAAGTTTCACTTACAAGGGTGTAATTTGGCTCAAAAGACCAGAAAAATGGTTCCACTTAGGGAATGTTCCACTTATCCAGGGTCCCACATATCAAGCGGCAACTGGAATAACTAATTTGGTTGATAATTTTTGTTGTTGTGTCTCTAGATATGGAACATTTAATCTTTCATGTTAACATTATATCTTTGGTTTTACCTTTTTTTAAGTCCGCAAGACCAGAAAGTCGAACACTATCGTGTTATCTCTCGTCGTAATAAAGTGACTGTTGACGAAGAAAGATATTTCGGAACATTAGTTGAGCTTGTGAAAGTAAGTCAGTATTTGGATTTATCATTCCATGTAATCTTGTTTACATTGTCTTTTTTCGGTGTTAATTTTTGCAGTTTATTAAAAGAACTGGAGCAGAATAGCCAGGTCATGCCTTGTCTTCTGGATAAATTCTTGCATGGAATAAAATTCACAACGTTTACTATACTTTAGTCACATTGCAAAGCAAAGTGTTTTCGGTTTACACAGATTTTTTTTTGCTAATTATTTTTTTACTTGAAACTAGTCGATAAGGCCCGTGTAAAAATCCACTTAGGCAGGAGTACATTGGAAAAAAGAACCATAACTTGAATTTTGATGACGTCCGCCAGTACCTGTCAATACACACAAAAAGAAATTTTGAACATTTGTTTACACGTTGCCTTTATTGTGTAGAGCTGAAAATGCTAACGTAGAAAATGTAAAGGATCATACGCTTTTGATGAACGGTTAAGGATATAAAAGGTTTACAAATTTTGCTGACCTTAGCACAAATTTTTTTTATAAATTTGTATACCTGTTGCCTTCATCGATCTTGAAACGCTGATCAAGAAAATGTATATAAGATCATGTACTTTTGGCAAACGGTTGCAGAGATGTTGAGGTGTAAAGGATTTTTTCATGACATCATCAATTCCTCCATTCCCAAACGGATTTGGAAACCCAGGTTTAGGAAACTTACCCAAATTGGTCTCAGGTTGTCCCTAGTTACCCACGCGGTAAAAAATGACTGACGTCACCACCTCGTTTCCAAGTTTTTTGGCCTCAAAGTCAAAACTGCATTGTTATGATTCATTATTTTAAATTAAGACATTGATGTTAAATTAGTATTATTGACGTCGTGACGTAACGTCAGGATTTAACATTTAAGACTTAATTCTTTTGGCTACATCAGAGGAAAATAAACACATCCACTTTGCCTGTTACGGACACATGCACACACAGTCTCCGTATTATTATATAGATGGCACACATTATATTGGAAATTAGGATAATTTATTTGATTAATGCAACTGTGGCCATAAAGATATAATTCATTATGGCACAAACTTTAAAAAATGTCCGTGGTGGGCAAAACGTGCTTGTAAACCAAACATGTCAAAAGGTATGTAAAAATTACCTTTTTTTACAGTCCTAAAATTTATTCCTAATATTGTTACAGAAAGGAAACAAAACTAAAATAGTCTGTTTAAATTTTTGACCTTGTTTTTAATATTTTTTTAAGGCCTTGTGATGCCAATATTTAATTTTACCAGAATGAAAATGTTTGTTTAGAAAAAGACTCATTAGCACGTGTTACAATCACTGCCATATTTTTGGTTTTTGACTTTTCTGCTGTCAAATTGTACTTCACATGTTACATAACATAAACGCTACTCTTATTTATCTGAAACAGCACAATTAAAGGGATTTATTGGAACACAAAATTAACAATATAACAATGCATGGTTATTACTTCCATTTGGCTTATTTATATATAGATACCTCGTATATTTAAAGTTTTCTGCCACTTTGTTGTGCCCTTTCCTGCAATCAAGGTAAAGATAAATATTACTAAGCCTGATATCAGTCTTGTTGTTCCAGCATCATCACACGCCTGAAACAGAATTGAGCATGCTGTTTTCAGGTCTTATTGCATATACACACAAAATCGATATCACATGTGTAAAAGGCTTTTTTGTAGACAGACTGTTCGGAGAATAAAAAGTCACACGCGTAGATACCATAAAAGCGTGGATACCATAAAAGCTGATTTGCCACACACCTATCCTTTTTTTAATGACAAGACTGATATATGATTTTTATAATTAATGTAAATTTTTTAATGTAATAGAATAGATATTTCCGTGATAATTACAGCTTCATTGAATACTGATCTTTCCTTACAGAATTTTTTTTATTTTGAATCGAGCAACATTAGTATTTTTTATAATATCAAGCATAAACTTACGTGCTAAATTTAAAAGTATTGTATTTTATAATTTGAAACAAAATTAGAAAGAATCTTCCCACTGTTCCGTTTAATATTTTTCTTCCAAGGTTTGTTTTTCGGAGGTCCTGTATTGAAAATACAGGACTTCTGACCTGTAACAGGACTAGAACCTCTAAATTAGCACCCTGTGCACTTACTAATTTTTTGCATAAGTTCTTAATCAAATACACACTTATAAATATTTCCACACGTTTAGCTAAAGTTAAAGAAAGACTTATTTTTTCACCTATTAGCAGGTTTCCAATTATTCAAAATATAAATGCTCATTTAAATGGTTTAATAGTCTATTCAGTGGAGCGCTTAATAGAAAATGGGCACTTGTTAAGCTTTGAGAATTTACATAGGCACTAGTTCGAAAGGGTTGCTTGAAAAAACACACTTAAAAAGATACTGAAATTATAATTGAATTTTAAGTGGCCACCCTGTGTATCAGTGACGCAACAGCGTGTTTTATATTATGTTTCATCAAAATAAAGGGGATTCTTTGGGATAGAAAGTGTTTTAAACAGTTTTTCTTCAACTTGTTAAACCGTGTTAAAAAACTCACATTGCAAAAAGTGTGAAGCTTTTAAATAATTGACTACTTGAGTGGATTTTCTGTCAAAGCTTGAAGTTTCTCTTTAACTTGTGAATACGAAAGGTGTGAACACGATAAATAATAAAAAATATTTTAAAATGAGAAAAATATTTTCCTTGTTTTTATCCTACTTCCTGATTTATTTTAGTAATTTTTTGAAAGTTGAAGAGGTTACCATTTCCTTAGTACATGTGGAAGTTAAAGCAGTTTGTTTACAAGAGAAGAACTTTTTTAACATGAATTTTTAACATAGATTATTATAAAGAGGCATCTTTTCTGATTTTGTCCTTAGCATATTTAAGACTAGTTAGGCGATTATTGGAAGTCCGATTGAAAGGACATTAAGCCAATGATAATGAATGATCTATAAAATTCAAGGGGTAATTATAATAAATTGGTGTAAATTAGTCTATGAACTATGTAAAACCAACTATAAATAAATAGTAAATAAAATACATCCAATGTAAGTTATTGTGAAGCCATGCTTTTTCATATTTTTGAAACATGTTTGAATTTTATTCTGTGAATTTTGCAGTCTTTCCCCAGTTTTGTAATTTTCTTCTAATACCTTTTCTTATGATATGGCTTGAACTGAGATATAATTTCAGTAATTAGTAAAGAGACCAAGATTCGCGATACATGTCGGACAGGCTGAGACAAATTATTATTTCTATTTCCCCTCTAAAATCCAAGGGGGTAACCTTTTGTCTTAAGGTCTCCATAAAAATTTTTTACATTTTAGAACATAATTTATTGTGGCTTTCCATACTTACACTGATTTTATTGCAGTTATGCAAGAGCTCTGAAATTTGCAAACATATATTTTAGGCAAAAGAGTATTAGCTATCTTAAAATCATTTTATGCAATTGTCCTGCAGACAATTGTTTTTGTAGACAATCGTTCTGCTAGACAATTGTTCTGGTGGAAAATTGTTCTTGTGGACAATCGTTCATGTAGACAATTGTTTTGCTAGACAATTGTTCTGGTGGAAAATTGTTCTTGTGGACAATCGTTCATGTAGACAATTGTTTTAACAGACAATTGTTTTTGTAGACAACCGTTTTTATTTGCAATAATTCATTAACGTAATGCTCTAAACATTGGAATCATTGTTATTTTCTTTTTTTACAGTACTATGAGAAATTATCTGATGGATTGTGCACGAATTTGAAACTACCTTTAAACAAACAAAAACATATGTCCATTTCTTCGCAAGTGTTCCAAGACTCATTTCAAAAAGGTAAGTTGGATTTTTTTCTACTATAAATATATACTCTTAGGATTTTATGCCTTGATTTAGGAGAAGTATCGCATCTCTATAATAATAGCCGTCGTCTGTCTCCTTGTCTGTCTGTTATGGAAACACGAAATGCGATATATAAAGGACGAGGGACCCTGTGTTTTTTTCCACAGGTTGACGACTAGTATAAAATATTAGATATGAACACTTGTTTTTATTCCTTCCACATCATGACACATAGACGTAAGGAGTATTGCTTTATATAAACACCAGAAGCTGAGTGGCCTCACAGCTTTAACTGTACTTTCGTTGCAATATTTTTTTTTCATTATAAGGCCAAAAAAAATTTCATTTCAACACTATTTTTAACTTTAAATTCTGCTTTTTTAAAAAATTACTCAGGGAAAATAGTATTTTTTAATCCTATTGTTGAAATATAGTTTTCCTTTAACCCTACTTTTGTCGCAATTTTGAATAATCTGAAAAATACAAATTTTACATAATTTGTTACATCTTTTGGTTTGATGGCTAAGTCTCTATTTTTGTATTTATATATTTATTTTTATTTTTGTGAATTTTTTGAAATTATCGTTCAGATTAGGGGCCTTGGTTAAAGCAAAAAAAGTGTTTTTAGGAAAAGATAGAAGGTTCAAATTCTGAGGAAGTGTAGATGATTAAAATAAATTACCGCATATATAAAACTGTAGAAATATTGAGCTGTTGTTGGAATATTGTCATTAATAATAGCATAATTAAATTCTTTTTGAAAGAAAAATATGAATCAAATTTACTGCTCAAATGGATTTCAGTTAACATTCACTATCTGTTGCAGAAACTGAATTTGATTTTAAAAAAGTTGTTGGAAATTTGAGGTTACTGTAATTAAGAATTAAAAATATAGTAGTGAAAAGATAAAATACAATGGAACTACTGTCTAGAATTAATGAACAATAAAAGTAAAAGTAAGATCTCAAATGGAGTATGGTATAGACCACATTCCATGAAACGTAATAATTTTGATTTTGTGTGGAGAACAATGGACATGCACGACCAATATGTTCGTTCCGCTCTTACGGGTAAGTCTGTGTTGCCTAGTAACAGTGCTGTTACTGATCACTTAAGGGTTTGTGAAAATCGACAATTATCGTTCGATGATTTCACTATTTTGGCTCACGGGAATAAATCTTTTGACCCCAAATTAAAAGAGAGCCTACTCATTATGCATGATATACCCATTTCAAATAAGAACATACATTTTATGCTGCTATTGTTATTCAACAAAACATAATTTTGCAATTAATATATTCTTATGCTTCATTGAAGTTCATACTATATAATTTTTAAATTGTAATTATTAGTTATGTCTTGATAATGGGTGTTGACACACGAAACGCGTCGAAACCAATGTCGTTTTTATTCTCTAGTTTAGTTCTTGTTCTTATACTGTCTATTGACCATATTTCTCTTACTTAGAGGGCTGGGCTGTTCCTATTGATGATGTTGAATTTAATGAAAAAATCGGCATGGGAGAGTTCGGAGGTAACATAGAGTCTATATGGTTGCCAGTGGACTAAGTAACTGTTATTAAAAGTTGCTTGTTACTGAATTATAGAGGTGTTCAGAGGATCTTATCAAGAACGAGCAGTTGCTATTAAAAAGTTAAAAGATGACACGATTGCTGCACAATCTTTTTTAGCAGAAGCTTCTGTCATGACGTGAGATGCTTATTGTTTTTTTGTGGTAGACAAATTATTAAGTTCTATAACGTGATGTGCTTATATTTCCATGATTTTTATTTTAGCACCCTGCATCACAAAAACCTAGTCGACTTGGTTGGTATCAGTTTCCAAGGGCAAGAAATTATCATTTTAACAGAATTCTGTACTAAGGTTTGTTGTTTCATTATTGCAGCAGAAATTTTGGAGATATTAAGACATCACAGTATACTCTCATGAAGTGCAATAAGTAGCTCTTTTGCTTATTGGAACTAATTTCAAATTCCCCAGCCTTAAACAAGACATGTCATGAAAAGTACCAGACTTGATCATGGACATATTGAATAGTGTTTGAATCCATTTAATTTATTTATCCTTAGTTATTGAAATTCTCATAACATTATTAAAACCTGTATTAAATCAGAACATTTTCCATATGAAAGGTAGTTTTTATGTTTTGTGGAGTATATTTTAAGCAAAAGTACGCTTCTTAGAAAGCTAAACCGTTTAAAGTTTCTGAAACCTGTACAATAGTGATGTAGGTCAGTCATATCAATAAGAAAAAAGCACGCGCGCGATAAATCCCACCACGTCAAGTTTTAGTAATTTCGTTTGCGCGAGCAATTTCAAACCATCGAAATTATAAATATATTCACAAAAATAAAGAACAGCATTCCTTTGCGTTGTACACCGTGCTGCTGTTTTGGCTTGTGGAATATGTCGGACAAGCTTTAGCATTGTTTATGGCCTGTAATTTCACACATACATGAAACATAAACCGTACTTTTCATTGAACCTAAGAATCATAATAACTTAAGTAAAAATTGAAAATGAGGTCTTGGAACTTGGTGTGATACGTTCTTAGATTGGTTTATAAACATAGTTTCTGGGTTGACCAATTTAATGGATTTTGCGGGGAATCTAATTTCACTAATGAACAAAAAATTAATTAAAAAACCATGCGAAAGATTTTATAAACAGTGCATAGTTTAAAAATATGTTTGTTTTTTAATTACTAGGGAGCATTGGTAGATTATCTCCGATCCAGGGGGAGAGCAGTGATCACTCGACAGGAGCAACTTAGTTTCGCAAGGTAATCATTTAATTTAAGATGATGCTTTGCTTATTTATTACACCTTCATATTTTGTTGCATTTCCTAACTTTTATTTAGCTTTAATTAATTTCCTGAAATATTTTTTTTGAAAATTATGCGGAAGTGTTGCCATGGCAACCCTTTTTTGAGTGGAGTGAAACCTTGCAGAATTTATTTTAAGGTGACATTAACCCTTTCAAAATTCGAAGAAAAATTTTTTTTACATGATAAGTTACTAAGGGTTATTTTCCGACTGTTTTGTATATTGATTCCAGCGCGTGAGTGAGCATGGTAATCAAAGTCACTTCCTTACGTCTCATACATTTCTCCCCCATAGCATGGCGTGACGCTAAGTTTACTAAAGTGAAAAAATAACCGTGTTTATTTCTTATTAATGTTAAAGTCGTATTGGGCCGTAATGGTTTAAATTGTACCCCTTTACCCTCGTTTAGCGAGCGATGTTGTTTTCTACAATTAAAATTCAGGACACTGCTTCATAGAATGTCACTAAATAAGCATGTACTGTTTTTTATCAAGTATATATAGCTACATACCTAGCTAAGTCTAGTTTACATTTTTAGCCAGCTGGCTATTCTAGCTAGCTAGCTGTAGCTAATGTTAGCTTTAAACTGAAACTTCAGTACCTAAGATATGTTGTTATTCCGCTAATTTAGCTATATGTATAATTTAGCTATATGTATAGCAGCTACCTTAGTAGTCTTACTAGAAATATGGCTTTAAATGATTTGATTTGAGCTTTTGGACTTGAATTATAGAAGAAGCCACAAAAACAAACAACATTATTATATACCTGTCAACTCTTTTTATATACAATAAATCTAAATGTTCCGTACAACCGTGCAATAACTGACGCGATATTCCACGCTTGTTTTGGTATTTTCAATTTACAATGCAATGACTTCCGTAAAATGCAATGACTTCCGTAAACAAAAACGAAATCGAGATATCGTTACTCTCTTTCATAGGCCTTCTATTTGGCAAAAATGCAATAGAAAAATAAAAAATGTCTGACAAAAAAAAAGATGTTAGGTATATAATAAAGCATATATTGCATGCCCGTTCGTCGAATATCAGATTTATCCACTCTTGGTGAGGCAATATTCCACTCGGTTGCGCCTCGTGGAATATTGCTCACCTCGAGTGGATAAATCTTGATATTCAACGAACGGTCCTGCAATATCTGCTTATTATATTATAGCTAGCTATTAAATTTTTTTTGTAAAAGACAATGGCATAAAGTATGTTGAAGAAACTGATTTTTGTTTTAGATGTTATGACTGAAACTTTTTTTTGACATTTTATGTTCAACTTTCTTTAAGAAAAGACCACATGCAATATACTGAAAGAACTATTTTTTGTAGAGTACCGCTATTTCCACATCCATTTTGTCGTATATTAAAATAAGTTCGTATTTATTAAAACAAGGCAAGTGTTGAGCATTTTGTAAACAAACAGGCGCTTGCAGTGAAACAGGACATCCTCCTTCACATTTAAGTTGAATTTGAATTATTTATGGACAGAAGAATAGTATTTTAGTGATAGTTTTTTGATAAATTTTTTCTGATATTTTCTTTTGGAGTTGCTCTAAACAAGTTATTTTAAGCTTACATGGTAAATATACCAAGGATAGATTTAAACCTCCGACCTTTCACTGTAAAGGAGTAGAGATGTATTATGAAAAACAATGGCCGATCATTCACCATGGCAGTGGCAGTAAAGTTTTGCTGTCAAAATTCGGAGGGCTATTTTTATATAAGTTCAGCCTCAGTTTCAAATGACACAGAAATGAGGTTCAAATACATACTTATGCAGTAACAAGATTTAGCAAACTTTCATTTTTCCAACACAAATATCAAATCACACTTCTTAATTAACATGTAATGTGAGATTTTTGGCTTTTTTGTTAGAATAAGATCAAGTGTTATGCCTTAAAAGACATGACATGTATAGCTATTTATCCAGCCAGGTTATTTGGTATGGAAGGATAGATTTTCATACCACATTTTAATACTACTGCTAACTAGCTATATGCACAACTCCTAGAAACCTCTATATATAAAGTACGAAGAGTGTGTCCGTGTGTCTGTAACAGGCAAAGTGGATCTGTTTATTTTCCTTTGATCTAGCCGAAAAAGTATGTCTCAAATGTTAAATTTTCTGACCGTACGGCACGACGTTAATAACATTTGTGTGACGTCAATATCTTAATTTCAACGAGATTGCGAAAGACTCCGGATTTTCAAAAAAAATTATAATAGCGGCATTTTAGGCAAAATCAACTGAATTTGTCGAAAATAGTTTTTTTTTAAAGTTTCTTAAAAAAGTACCATTACATTTTCTGTGGAAAACCTGTAATAAGGTTGTGTTATTTTTTTACCTTTAGAGACGTGTGCGAAGGAATGCGTTATTTGGAAGAAAAAAAAGTAATTCACAGGTGAGCGAACGTGAAAGACGTTCTTTTTATATAAAAAAACGTCTAAATTTCAGCTGTGGCTGAATGTGCATATCAAATGTTCTTTTCGTATTCTCTTAAGCGGATGTTGTTAAAGTCTATCTATCGTGAAAGGATACATATTAAGTTTTGGTAAAAAGGGAAAAATTGTTCGGAAATATTCACAGTATTTTGTTCTTAGTAATCTGTGAAGGAGTTCAGAGTATGTTCTAAATGTATTCTTCATTTTTGGCGAAATCTCAGCCTCAACTAGATTCTTACAAAAAAAGGTGTATTGATTTTTTTTGGAAGTAACCTTTAGGGCGGCGGAAAACGCGAAGAAAGACAATTCAAGAAATTTTTGTATTTCTAATAAACATTTTTTATAAGAAACCTGGCGAGGTATAGTTGCAAAAGTTTATTCCAAAAGTTTCGTATTTATTTTTGAAGTTATTCTCAAAAAATTATTAAATTGGTCAGGCATAGGCCTATTTCCATATCCGTTTTTGTTATGCGAAATGCACATACGAAAACACAGGATAACATGAAAACGAGATTAGTTATGAGCAAATTCTAAGATTGCAGCGAAGTAGTGCATATTTGATTTGTTTACTTGCAATATTTGAAATTATTAATGTGTGATACGTCCTTAACATGATCTTAGCACAGTTAAAGTTGAAAGATTTGAGAATTCAAACTGGTGTAAAAATCACCTCTAAGGTGCTGTTCTTTAAGCAGCGTAATTCAACTGACAGACAGACAGCTAGATTTTGTGGATATAAAATAGTTCAAATGAATTCTGATGAAAGACATTTTATAGGGTGCAAGGTTAGGGTGCAAGGTTAACAAACATTTAAAAACAAGATTTCAGGTGCATAAATAACTGCATTTGTAACATCATTTGTTGATATTTTTCAGAGAACAATTAAAATGAGAATTAATATAGTCTTTAATTTCTACAATGCTAGAAAAAAAATTTAAGCGCCCAGCACTTATTAAGCGCCCTTCTTGTTTAAGCACGCATGTCAAAAATTTAAAAATTTAATAAGCCCCCAGGGCGTTTGTTTGGAACATTACGGTCCGTTTATAACTTTTGAATCATGTGAAAGTTCCTGCTAAAAGCGGGAAAATGAATATTTTGTTGATACATTGTTCACACTTAATCAACTATGACATCACGAAATTGGCTTATAACCAATCTCGTTTTAATGTGATCCTGTATTTCGCATGTGTATTTCGCGGAACATGAACGGATATGAAAATGGGTATATTACCTAAAAAACATATTCTCTTTCTTCCAGTAAATCTTCTTATAACAAGGTCATTATTTTTTTCTCATTACGTTATAATTTTAAAATGGGCTTTGAAATTACGTTTTAGAGATCTAGCAGCAAGAAATGTGTTGTTGTCGGAAGAACTTTGTGCTAAGGTTCGTCGCTTTATTTGCTTCTTTAATTTTCATTTCATAAAAGTTTTTTTCATTTTCCAACATACTTTTATTTAGGTGTCTGATTTCGGTTTGGCTAAAGACATCGACCAACAGATGGAGCTAGGGAAATTCCCCGTGAAATGGACTGCTCCAGAAGCCATTCGATCGAACGTGAGTTGTAAATAAAGAAAGAGCTAAAAATATTCTTGGCATGAGAAAAAAAAATCAAAGAATTGCGCATGTGGTTACTCATTTTGTGATTTCTAAGAACATTTTAAGAAAATTTTGTTGCTTTTAACTGCGACAAAAACATTTTCTTAAAATGTTCTTGTTTCAACTTGTTTGTCGTATGATTATTGATCATGTTTTATTTAGAAATTTTCAATCAAATCAGACGTCTGGAGTTTCGGTATACTTTTATGGGAAATATTTTCGTTCGGTCGTAATCCTTACCCTCGTGTGGTAGGTGTATTTCACGTCTTTCTTCATCCCGAATGGGATTTTTCACTTCGTAATGACATTTTTAAAAATATTTTTTAGCCTCTCAACGAAGTATTGAATAAAGTCACGAACGGTTATCGCATGGAGAGCCCAGACAAATGCCCTCCCAGTTTTTACAGTCTGATGAAGGCATGTTGGGACATCAACCCCAACAACAGACCGTCTTTTTCTCGCATACAACTCGAACTGAGCAGGGAAACGAATTTATAGATGATACTCGCCTCCGACTTTTCATACTACTGTTATGGTCTAAGTTGATTAGAATATTTATGCAAGTAATTTCACTCTAATAAATTCGACACCAGGCATAATAATTATAAATGCAAAATCAGCGTTAATTCTTCTCTGTGAACGCTTTTAGATGGACCAGATGAAGCAACTCAATCGGCTCGCCAAATTTTCCGGCCTGTATAATACGTTTTTTTTCTCGTATTAATAAGGAATGATTATTCCTAAAGCAGTCGCTTACGTTGTGATTGAAAGCCTTAAGTATCTCACTGATGTTCGATATAACGATCTTTCTATTTTTCACCAACAACTTTGCTCGCAAAGCCAATAATTTGTTACATATATGCTTTTAATAACTTTAATTTAATACCCAGCCCTTCTTAATGCATTTTAGTAACGTGTTAGACGTGTTCATAGATATTTCGTTCTTTTTTGCTCAGATGCATGAAGTGCGAAAATATTACCATTGTATAGGGTTGTGCTTAGAGTTTTTTTATAAAAATATTTTTTTAGAAACTGTTCCGCTAATAAAACCCAAGTTTTCTTTTTCTAAAGAACGTTTTATTGTTGAATAAATATAATAACCATGCTTGCGTGTGGCTTGTGAAGAGTTCCTCATGTTACGCAGGTAATTGCATCTTATTTTATTTGGATATTTTAATGCGAGTTGCCGCGAACACACACTGTATTAACCCTATTAACACCAGGATTTTTTGGGCTAGTGAAGAAACGCTTTTTGAACATTCTTGACAGTTACAACTGTCAAAAAGTCAGTTATAAGTGTCAACTATCTTAAACTAGTCGCCACCGACTAGTTTAAGAGAAAGCTGTTCCGTATCGGAGCAATTAGAAAAGACGTAGATGAGAATAAACAAACATTTTCAGGTGCGTAACTTTGGAAACAATTTTAAAAAGCTACAACCTGAGTGGAGATTCATGTGTTCGTCGATGAGCATATTTAGTGCTGCGGTGATCTCGACAGCATCTTTCTCTTTCAACATGTTGTCATCACCAACTGTGTCTTTAATTTGTTTGATGTGTGTACATAGTTGGGTCAGTAAAGAACGGTGGTTGTCGAGAATCATTAAGTGACGCGTCGTTGATAAAGAAAGAAAGCCACTCTTAAAAGACATAGAAAACAATTCGTTAATTAAAATTCCTTATGCAGTCGTCGTGGATCGGTTTTAGTAAAGGGACCGGTATAGTGGCTACGTTAATAAGTTTTAAAATTTAAGACGTCCAGATTGGCAAAAGCACTATTCAAATTTTCTACTGACTTCTACTGTGCTAAAGACCGGATGCTTCCCCCGATATTGTCGGCACTGTTATGGTTTATTCAGTGTGGTTGCAGTTTGAAGTTTTCAGTACACTCACTGGAACATACAACGGCTTAGAATGCTCAGTTCTAAATATGACAGCCCATATATTCGGGGGTTTTTTAAGAATTTTTTTATAAGAAAATGAGAACCCTCAAAACTTAAGAAAAATTTAAGAAAATTTCCAGCCTCAGCGTGTTAAGACATTTACAGTAACCAAATCAAAACACAACAGAATAAAGTTTCTTTCTTTCCAGTCAAATATAAAGGAAGTCTTTTTTCTTCAATAAAAATAAAAGAAAGTGCATATAATGTTATTTGCAGCTGTAGATGAAATATCGTAGTTATTTATAAAAAATATAAAAAAAATAGAGGAATAAAAATTAAGAAAAAAATTAAGAAAATTTCAACCTATATTCAGGCATTTTGCTAAGAAAATCGAGAAACGGTTTTCTTTAAAAAAAACGTGTATTCGTTTAAAATATTAATGTACATTACTTGCGGAGACCGAATACGAATGGAGATGTTTTATGATGTCGTGTTAAAATCTCGTTCTATGAAATATTGATAACTACACCTAAGGTTAACAGCAGTACCTATTACTGTATTATATTGTTAGCTAAACTTACCTTGGACTCGGGGAGGGCCCCCACAAAAGAGATTTGATGATTATTGTTAATACTTAGATCTACGCAGTAATACCGAATATGCGTTTCCCAAAACTCTATTGATCCCCCTTTTTCGAAAAAAACTTGGGTTCTTGTAAGGCCCTGAGTGTGAAACTAAGGTTTAGTCACACGCAAGTAACCGTAAACCGCTAGGACTAATAGTGGATAATCTTTCTTTACAAAAATAAGTTTCTCACCTCCACAAAACGAACCCGTGTACAGATTTTCAATAAGGGTCTTTTGAAAGGTTAACCTTAACGTTCCCTTACGTATGAAAAACATCTCGTCACTGGGTGTTTCTTCTTCGAATATGATATCTGTATTTAAATATACTTCGTACTTTAGCTTGCTTAGAAATGACGAAATAAATGGCTTTGGCGCAGTTTGTAGGATAGCCAAGCCTTTAACAAAATCGGCGCATATATGATCCAGGATCTCCTAACAAAACAGAAAAATCAAATCAATGGCTCGCAGATGTGAACCAGCCGCTTATAACGTTTTAATTTGACTAAATGAATTTAATTTTTGTTAACAAAAACAAACTTACATCCCTTAAAGGTTTTGACATTTCTGCTAAGATATCTTCATCTTTGAAAAATTTCCCTCTCTGATGTTTATGTTCAAAATACTCTGAGACGCGCTTTCTTGTTTCGTCTGGTAGAAAGCGATATGCCATGTAGTCGTTGAGTTCGTTGAACTAAGGTAAAAGTGTAGCAAAATAAATCTCATTCCAATGTCTATACCAGGGCGGAAAAATAATGAAAAAACCGCAATCATAATAAAAATTCTGACTCATCATTTTTACCTTTTCTTGATACACATTGTTCGACAAATCACTTTGGATTACATAAGCCATGGAGTGCGCAATAAACAGAGCGTAGAACGTGCTCCTGTCACCATAGTAAAAATGGTAGCTATAGCTTCGGATAATAATTCAGGAATAAATCGACCGTAACCAATACATAGCATATGTGAAAGAGTCTTGAACAACGCCCAACCATACTGGATATACCAGGCTTCGTTCTAAAAGTGTTATATTTTCCACGGTACAAATTTGCTACAAGGCATTACTTTATGCAAAAGTAGAGAGAATACATACCTCTAGTTTGCTTAGCTTCACCCAACAATTAGGCGGAAACTCCTGGAGCATTGGCAACATAAAATGAAGGCAGCCATTCCAATGTGCAACAACTAGCATCATTGATATAAGCTTTATATATCGTAATAGTCCAAACGTTAAACAGTAAACCTAAGTGAGAAAAAAGACAAATGCTTGATGCTGAATATGGGTAAGAACGAAACAAAGTGCGTTCTCTCATCAAATAAAGGGCTACTAACATCAACATTCATGTATACTATATTTCTTCAAAGTGTGCTTGCGTACTACAGAAGAAAAACATGAGCTTATACCTCTTCATATTGTGTTATACCACGAATGATTCGCGAAAGACGCAGTAGTTTCAATAGATTCAATAATTTAACAATTCTAAGAATCTTCAGTGCTCTGGAAGCACCTTTTAAGCCAAGGCTGAGATTATCCGTCTGTCCAGAGCTGATTAAAATAATATAATGGAGCGGAAGAGAACTGATCAGATCCAATGTAAACCAAGTTTTAAGGTAACTAAAATTATTGATCAACATAATTAACAGTATTCTCTGAACCCATCTCGTTCCAAGACCTTCTTAGGGTATTCTATACACTCTTTCTAGATAAGTAACATCCAACCTGTGATGTTTTATGATTTGTTATTATTATTTATTCACACAAATTTTGTAAATATTTCGCGCATGCACATGCCGTACGACACTATTTTCAACGGGTTAAGGTTTTTATGTTACCTTAAGGTTAAAGGTTTACAACCTGTAAAGTCGTAGCAAAGTAGTGGGTAAATATATATAAAAAAGAATGAACAACAAGAAGTATAAAAAAGCAAAAGTTTCAAGTTACCTTAATTCATGAAATTTTTGCGCACATCTAATTTTCGCGCAGAGCAGCTGCGCGAACAATTGGTTGCGCGAAAATACTAATTTTTCGCGCAGTTAAGGCGCAAAAATTCGGTGTGTGCGAAATATTCATTTTTAAAAGGTGCGCGAAAATTAAATTGCGCGAAATGTAGGTTTGCGAAAATTAAATGCGCGAAAAAAAGATTCGCGAAAAGTTTCATGCACGAGCGATGTGAATTTTTGATTGCCACTGTAGCATCAGCCTAACTGAGAACCAATACGTGAATTTGGTCTTTCCGGGCGGATAGCCAACAAGCAAAAAGTAAGCAATGGTTAAGCATGTAAAATACGGAAACTTAAGTAACATCGCATCAGCCAACATTTTGTGTTGCTTATAAAAGTAGCATGTGTAAGTTCTTTGTACAAAGGATGATAGAAAAAAGACAAAAGGGTACCTACAACTAAAAGTAACTAAAGATTTCTACTTCAGATTTTTCCTAATAAACGGAGCTAAATCATTCATTCATAGTGACAAACTTTTCAGATAAATTCTGTACTTACTGTTTCGCAATCTTTTTATGATTTAATTCAAAATATTTTAACTCCTCATTATTGACACGGTAAGCAGTTCTGAAATTTGACAGGATATCCACCAAGCATAACGTGTCAGATGTTACATGAAAAACCATCCATGCAAAGTCGTAGTTATTAGCAAAAAATGCGATATCCAACGGAAGAACAAACATATTTGATATCAGCATAACCATAATGACAAGATCCCAGTATTGTCTAAAAAATCCGTAAATGTAGAGTAAGAATAGCTCACTTTAGGACAGTTTATGTTTTTGCCAAAACCCGTTATGGCTAACCTTATTTTACTGCAAGGATGGATGACATAACCTGAACTTTTAGATCTTTCCCTTTCAACATCGAAACCTCTCTTTCCGCCACAGATCTTTACGTTGAACGAAGTCTCTGCTGGACAAAGCAACTCCTTAATCACATCGGTTGATGTTATATGCAGTCTTAATTTCTTCGTTGTATCCTTTAGATTGTGTATTCTATTCTTACTCCTTTGTTTATTACGGTGCGGAAAAATCAATGGAGCTACCTTCGGGTGTGATAAAAATTCATCTGTGGATGGCAATTTTTGATTTAATTCGATTCCACCATCACCAGTGATTTTTGAAGCGTTATGATAGCTTCTTATAGCACAATCATCAGAATTTTCTTGGAACATAGCACTATCAATACTATTTTCGTCTTTGTTTAACTCGCTATTGTTTCCTGCATGTTACCATCCTTACTGAAAGACTGCAGGTTTTACATATTTTGTGTGATAAAAACAAATATGGATTAGTTGTGAAAACGAAGTCGATTTTAATTTTGAAAAAAATGCTCCTATCTTGGCTTCTGTGATGACGTTATATTAAATGACGTCAAGTTTAACACATGTAATTATGCGTCAGTTATTTTCTTAACACTTCAAAATTGGAGATGACATCTCCGGACAATTATGTTGCTTTAATTTATGGTAAAGGTTAGCATATTTTTCGATGTCGACCAGGAATGTTGAGGATCGAGAAAAGCAGTCAACAAATGTTCCTTCATATACTGGTCCACATTTACCACCTATCAATGCAGCATTAACACCATCGTCCAACCAAGTTGCACCTGAAACTTGCCCGAGTGTAAACAACAATGAAGCTAAAATAGCAATAAACGTTACTACTGATGACAATGAAAAGAAATTCGGTATAAACGATGGAAATGCTAACAAAGATAATAAATTAACTGATTCTGTTGTAACAAATTTGCAAAACAAAAACTTTTTAAATCCATATGAACAGAATAGACGAGTAAGTATTAAGGTGTTAGAAGACAGTCTTAATGAAGGGGATCTAACTAGAAGAAAAACAATACATCATAAAGTTAGATCATGGTTGATTCCGTCTGAAACACCCGCTAATGTTAAGATATTTGGAGGAAGAAGAGCCGTGCAGGAAGAGCGAATAAGATCAAGAAACGCCGGTTGGATTATTCATCCGTATAGTAACTTGAGGTAAGATTACATGTTCAATATAATGTGTGACAAGTAAAGAAAGAAAATAATTTTATGTTTTAACTTTCCTCACATTTTGAATATTGTGTGTCTATTTTTTAGATATTACTGGGATCTTGTCATAATGATGTTCCTGCTTACAAATTTGGTGGTTCTACCATTGAATATTGCGTTTTTTACAACTGAGAACTTGTCATCTTGGGTTGCCTTTCACTGCTGTGCTGATGCTTTGTTCGTACTAGATATCATATTTAATTTCCGAACAGGCTACAGAGAAGAAGACGGTTTTCGTATGATAATAGTTCTTGATCCAAAGCTCGTCGCAGTCAGGTATGTTGTTTTCTGTATCTGTTGCCTAACTAAGGCTTTAGCCTGGTGGTAACTTGACGACATTTTTGTATTGTATTATGGCTTTCATTCTGTTGTATAACTGGGATTTTCTTTACTTTATTATGCAGTGACTGCTGCAGTGACATTTTCCTATTTATATATTCCTATTCCTTGACTTTTCCACTCAACTTCCTTTATTATCTTATCCCATTCCTCTACTGTTATGTTATTCAGAATATAACGGATTACCTTTACTCTTTGCTTTATGTACGGTTCTCTTAATTAGGCTGTCAAAGAAATTGTGTACACTTTTTAGCTTTTCTGTGATGGCGTAACTGCGTGGTATCAACAGATGTTACACCATAAATTCTCTTCACACATACGCATCACTTTTTATTTATTATTTCATTAGAGTTGACAAGCTTCAGCATTGGAATATCCTAAGGTATAAGGCGTTTAAGGCAGATGACCCTAATTACATCAGTGGTCTCCCATTCATCCATTTTTGGGATATTGGCTGCAGGTAAAACCCTATCCCGTGCTCTGCATATCCTGGACAGTTAGATTTTTCAAGCTCCATGGTTGTGCTCATGATGTATTGTCATTACCCCTTCGATTTATCTTTAATTAAATGTTTTTACGGCAACGTCGTAGCTACTTTAATTCTTAATTGTAGGCACTTAATATATGTTAATGTTTCATTAACTTTTGCTTAGCTCAACTAATTAGCTATAGTAGTAAATTAGTTAGTAAATTCCACATATGAAAGTTCTGTCCCCTAACGTAAAGGTAATTTGTTGTAAACACTTGTTCCCATAAAATAAAAGCTGTTTTTTGCAAGCTCTAGTTTAACTCGTGAATCTCTGGTTAATAATTAATAATTCGTTTTGTTTTCCTAAAAAACGAGAAATTAATTTTAATTCCGCATAATTAGCTAAACTTACTTAAGACTTATGTCTCGGAAATCAATAAAGATTTTTTCAAAAAATAAAAATATTCATAGACAACTTTTCAAGCTCTTACTTTCAACTTGTTTTCATAGCTGTATTTCAATGCACATACTGTCATCTTTCTACAGAAAACAGGCATTTATAGTTTTAAGCCACCCATCCAACCCTGGAACGTCATTTTAGTTATAACTATATAACTTATAATATAACTCCTTTGTTTATATTTTGAACGGTCTCTCCTAACACCGCTGGACGGGAAAAAATGCTGGAGAATAATATATGGCCATATATCATTTCTTTATACTTTCTGTTCGTTAACGTCTTCAGATACATGTACCTTGCGGATTACACCGACCGCTAACCCCACATGTGACCGTGTAAATATTCAGTCTTCATATTTGGTTCATGAAATACAGTCCTCTTTTAAGCGTTAGTTATCTTTAACCCCCAAACATTCCAAGCCCTTCTAAAAACTTGCTTTTTTGAATGGTCATCAATATTCTTGATTCAAACTTAGACAGTATGGAAAAATTGTTTCAGAATTAATTTTTTTTCTTTTGTAATAATGTAACACTTTTAGATATGCGAAATCGTGGTTAGCGTTAGATGTAATAAGTTCATTTCCAGTGGATAATATTTTGTTGCTGATCAGTGGAAGCAGTAGTGATTTCAGTTTGGGAGTGAAAAGTGCATCGAGAGCATTCAAATTCTTAAGATTGGCAAAGTTTCTTAGTCTGTTAAAGTTGCTTCGCCTTTCCAGAGTTCTTCGATATGTTTCTAAGTACGAGGAGGTAAGCTTTTTTTATAAGTGATTATAATATTAGCTATATTCCAAAGTTATTATAATATTAGCTATATTCCAAAGTTATTATAATATTAGCTATATTCCAGCAGTTTTCAGTCTACAATGCCAAACATTAAAATGTTACGCGCCTAAACACTGTATATATTTAGTTTTATCACGTGACCACGTCAGTCTTCCGATACATCAAGTTAGTTCTAATGATGCTGCTTGTGGCTCATTGGAATGGTTGTTTGGGCTTCCTGGTACCTTTAATGCAAGAATTCCCAAAGAATTCGTGGGTAGCTTTGAATGGCCTAGAGGTATACATTGATAACATTTTACAGTACTCATTTTTACCGTTGCCACATTTCTGTATCATACTTTGATGTTATTCTATTAGAATGCGCACTGGAGCGAGCAATACGGTTGGGCATTGTTTAAGTCCTTGTCCCACATGCTTTGTATCGGTTACGGCCGCTTCATTCCTCAGCTTCTCAGTGAAGCTTGCATTACCATCTTCAGCATGATCACGGGCGCAACCTTTTACGCCCTTTTCATTGCTCATTCAATGGCTTATATACAACAAAGTGACTCCGCAAGACGACAGTACCAGGAAAAGGTAACTCTTTTTTCAAACTGCAAAGTGAGAAAAAACTATCATTTTTTTTTACTATATTATCTTAATCTTTATTAGTTTAAACAAATTGAAGAGTACATGACATACAGAAATTTACCGCTTTCTACTCGAGAAAGAATTACAGATTACTACGAACATAAATACACTCAAAAGAGGTTGTTCAACGAGGCTGAGATTTTAGCGGAAGTCTCTTTACCAATCCGAAACGTACGTTTTCTTATTTTGTGTTTTACTTCCGAAAATGTTGAATTAAATGAAGCAATTTGAAGCACAATATCAATGTCATTTATACCTTTTTTATTGGTAACTTGGATTGTATAAAGTTATCTTTTTCTAGGACATCGTTAATCATAACTGCAGAGATCTTATTGAATCAGTCCCCTTTCTCAAAGAAGGTGGTAATGACTTTGTCACGTTGGTTATCAACAAATTATCGTTTGATGTTTACCTGCCAGGAGATTTTATCATCAAAGAAGGCACAGTAGGAGATGAAATGTATTTCATTCGTAATGGAGTTGTCGATATCTTGGTGGGAGATATTCATGTTGCAACGTTGCAAGAAGGAGATTATTTCGGAGGTCAGTGCAAAAAAATTTTAAATTATGAAAATAGAATTGGATTTTAAATAATTTGTTCTATAACTGACAAAAAAATGATTTTTCAGAGATTACGATGTTAACAGATGCTCGACGCGTTGCAAGTGTTAAAGCCGCTACCGTTTGCGATTTATTTTCACTGAGCAAAGAGAGTTTGTACATAGCCCTTGAAGAATTTCCTGAAATGAGAGTGATAATGGAACATGTCGCTTTAGACAGATTAATGAAATTAAAACAGAGGGTAAGTAATGCTATATTGTACAAGCGTTGTTTAAATGAACCATAACAAACTGGCGATTGCATCCAATGCTCCAGGTGGAAACAATCGAACAGTAATAGATTATTTTTTACTTGTTCTACATTAGTTTCTAACGTCAGATAACACTGCTGATGCAACTTCTGATCTTGAGAATCGTCGAAAATCTTCAACAACATCCTTACCACAAGGATCCGGTGTTGGTCAACACAGCACCACTGTGAAAATTTCAAATGCAGCAATTAACAACGAGTTTACCTCAACGGGTACCCTTCAACGCAAATTGAAGGACAGTCTGTGTGATGCAAGGCATCTTACAAAAGAAGACCTCAGGCAATATACGCACAACGAACATCGAAGCTTGCTTAACATGGAAAGTCAGTCTTTTCAAGAAAGAACCGATTTTCTAACTGGTCGCATCAGAAGTTGTCATTGTGATATTTGCAATGTTGACCACGTTGTTGTTTAAATGCATTTTGACTTTTTAAAGCACTACCCAAACTATTTCAATTTTTATTTACCATTTTTATTAATCCTTTGAACCTAATCGGTCTGGTGTTTTTCAAACATATTATTATTACCCGGAGGAGTGGGGGAGTGTCACATCCCGAACTTTTGATAGGCTTGGTAAAGTTATATTATGGCATACAAGCAAAACAGCGGCAACAGATTTTTGTCTATGATAGACAGCCAAATAAAATTACCTTCCGCATTATTTCGTATGGTAAAATGAATGGGGTAATCGCGCGTCAGAATTTCAGAATAATGATTCTCCTTGACAGAATAAAATTAGGTTATAAGTTTCATATTCTAAGCATAATCCTAACGAAAGTTATTAAGTTTTAGTTAATTAGTTAATTAGGGCATAGAGATATAATAAAAGGGTAAATACCCATTCGAAATATTTTACGTCACTGACTTATCATTCGCGAGAACTGCTGACACCAGAAAGATATTAAGCATGCACAAATCAGTAAAGGGTAAGGGTAAAACGTTCTCAGTGAAACATTTTTTATTTAACGTTATTATTACTAATACAATGAAACTGTTTTGTTTATCTATTCCGAGAAATATCACCCGAGGGGTTAAAGGTATAGACCGAGCTTGCGAGGTCGAGACGCTGACTGAGGGTAATATTTTACGGAAGAGATAAAACAGTTTATATTGTATTTATTAACTGATAGCTATTTTGTTTTGGTTTGTAAGATTTTGCTTGTGACAAGGTTTAAAAAAAAAAGATTTTGTTAAATAAAGAAAATTGAATTTCATTGTTTCAATTTTTCATTCGAATAACCATAAACAAAGTTTTTTGAACCAAAGTTTATCTTCGTCAGAAGATAAAAATTTTGATCGCACAATTCTATATATCACACTAATTCGAAGCCGATTTGCTTGTGCTGATGAATGCAAATCTTCAACATTTTTTGCAGTTTTTCTGGCAGAGCGATTCGAGATATCGGATTTATTGTAACTTGATTTTTAAGTCTGTATGTATGTAGCTATTTTTAACGATTCTCCGGCAATGTCATTTGTTTACATTTAGAGCTACCATTATGGTTACTATGAGGTTAAAAGAAAAGGTTGTGATGGTCATAAAACAGCTTTTTGCTCGAACACTGGCTAGTATATTTCGCTTACCTGTGCTATGTTTTTATTTTTCTACCAAAAATAAGGTCATGCTTTAGGTTTTGATACTAAGTTTTTGATATTTTTACCAAAAAGCAATCCTTTAACGTAGCTAGTTATTTTGTATTATCATGCTTAAGTTTTGTATAATGGTTTGAAAGAAACAGTTAGTGTAATAAGATCGAAATTTTGAATTCCAAAGTATGCAATGAGGGGAATTGTTATGAGGGGAATTGTTATGAGGGGAATTTCGCCAGATTATCCGTTTAAACATACTGGCCTCGATTTGTTCAAAATGTTTATCATGGTGGAAGTATGTATAAAGCTTGGGTGTTCTTATTTACTTGTACCAGTACCAGAGCTTTACATTTGGATTTAGTTCCTGATGCTTCGTCTTTGGATTGTATTCGTAGTTTCCAACGATTTTTCAGTGACAGTGTGTTCCTTCCGAAGATAGATAGATAGATAGATGTGCATATTTTACATGGCTAGCCTCACAAATATCGAGGGATATACCCTGTCTATTATTTCCAGGAGGGGCCATGGCTTAGATGGAGAGTCCTAGAGTATTTAATGCTCATTTTGAGCTACGCAAACCCAATTAGGACCCGCGCTCTACTAGACAACTCCCGGCAACATCCAACGGCCCACACAGTGGGCCATCTACCCAATTTCCCTCACATGGCTTGGGTTAACCCGGGGCTATGGTAACATTCACTCGCCCTAAACTAATTCTAATAACGGTAGTCAATTCATTGCAGAAGATGTGAGGCGATTTTCATCAAACCGAGAAATTGAATGGAATTTAATTTAGAAGCCGCCTCTTGATATGGGGAGGGGTGTTCACAAGGGTTGTAAGATCCGTAAAACGTTGTTTAAAATTCAAGCAGTTATTCACAACCGACCGCCGATATGTTTATAAAACAATACAGGTGAGCAACCATTAACACCTAAATTGTTTCTATTTGGGGGAAAAATTAATTTGAAAGCGTGAAATAGCGATAGCGATAAAAAAAAAAGTTTGTGTCAATGTTATGATCATTTGCAAAGTATAATAAACCACTATTGGAAACGATGGAAATGCGAATATTTGACAGAGTTACGCAAATACCACAGAGCCGGTAAATCACATGGTAAAACTTTCATTCGAATTACCGATGTTGTGTTAATCGAGGAAGCTAAGCAACCGAAAAAAATTGAAAATGGGAATCGTTCAAGAATTCGTAACTTCACGTGAAAGCAAGAAACAGAGTGTTGTCGTTGGATATGTTATCAATGGAAACACACATACGACAATAAGGCCGAAAAACAATCTTTAATCTGATTAAATAAGCGAAAAACGAACCCGAGACGAGACGAGACATTGTCGAAAGTGATGTCGTAGCGAACATAAAAGAAACATTGAAGACATTGTATGTTACGAATTTTGTTAACAGTTTTTATATTTGTTATACATAGGATATTTAGGCAGCTAGGGGGGATGTGGTTACCATATTGTTATGTTCTTATTATGCTCTTTTTTTTTTGCACGTGTTAGGTGAAGGTAGGTACTCTTTTGAGGTGGCAGTTTTATTCTACGGGCCAGATAATTATGTGTTCTCCTTCGCCAGACCAGTTCTGTTGATGGAAACCGTCCCATAAAATTCTATTAGCGATGATTTTTAAATGTAAATAACTTTAAACAAGGCTTCCCCCGAAAAGGTTTTTATGTCAAATTTTGTCCTTTTAAAGTTGTCTTTACAAATGACCAAATAACACGGAAATGAGGATTTGATTATGTAAAAAAAGTTCACTACGCCACACCCCGTTCAGTAAAACCTTTATAGCTGTGAAAAAATTGGTTGTATGGAAACAGGCACTACATAGATGTGCATATTTTACATGTCTAGTCTCACAAATATCGAGGGATATACCCTGTCTATTATTTCCAGGAGGGGCCATGGCTTAGATGGGGAGTCCTAGAGTATTTAATGCTCATTTTGAGCTACGCAGACCCAATTAGGGTCCGCGCTCTACTAGACAACTCCCTGCAACATCCGACGGCCCACAACAATGTGCCCACCTACCAAATCTCAAATATAGCAACTTTCAATCTCACTTTTAAATGTAAATGATTGCAGATAACATATCTTTAGAAATCCATGAAATTTAAATTAACAAGTGTGTGTCAGACTTTACAGAATTTTATTTTTTGAAGTTTTGTTTTTGTTTGTAAAGGTAAAAGCCCTAAAGGTAGGGAAGGTTGAGTAATAAATTTCTCTTTTCAACAGTATATAGTATAAATGTCAATCTCTTTAAAATTACATATATATATTATGATGACCATGGAATTTGTCTGTAATGGCTGAACTAAAGCTGGATCATATAGCAGCTGCTTTACGAGATGTGGAAACTAAAAAAAAGACACCTGAACATGTCAATGACAAAAATTTAAATGATGTGCTAACTAATGTAAGTAATAATATTTTTTCGAAGTTATTTTTTTGTTGTATATATATATATTTTATTTTTATGTGGAAAAATTCAGCTTTCCAAAGAAGATGGTTTTTTCCTCCTTAAGAATGGGCAAATTCAAAAAAGTCTAATTTGTTATTCGGCTATTTAAACATTATATATGTAATTACAAAATGACATCAATAATATTATGAAAGTTGGTAAAGCCATTGCAGTGCATTTTTAATTGTAAGGCTAAATAACTGGGAAACAGGTGGAAAAAACTGACGTCATTTTCTGCATGGGTAGAGACCACTTGGGACCAAAACTAGGTCAATTTTGGAACAGACAGATTGATGACATCATCAGAATACCTTTAAACCTCAATATTTCAATGTCTCTGTTTTTTGCAAATTGATTTATTTTACTGACATCAGCAGAGTTTTTAAAACTGTGAAATCTCCTTCACCGTTCAGCAAAAGCACCCAATCCTATATACATTTCCATTATCATCAGGCCTTGCCATGAGCAAATAACCTCCCGAGCAATTAATTGCTCGCGTCAGAGTGTCCACGCGAGCAATTTTGCTCGCCATATTTTTCGCTAAAAAAACTTTACATTTAGTCTCTCAGGGCATCTTTTTCAGGAGAGGCGTGCACCTTGGCACACACCTAAATCGTTTCAGGCGTGTGATTAAAACGTCCGCCACATTTCCAGTTTGGTCGGACATGTCCGTAGCTCGTTTCGAACTTCCGTCGGTTAAAACGTCCGATAGATTTCCGTCTTGGTCGGACACTTTTAGATCTCAGAATTATTGAATAGTCCTGGTCCTTTAAATCCACGAGCAAGCCTATTCATAGCCAACCTGACCATCCTAGCTAATTCACCGACTCCTGACTTAGTTAAAAAACTACGTAGACATAAATCTCTTTTGCCTGGCCCCTTCGTCGTTGGTAACCAGGTCTTACACAAGAAATCCAGCCATGCGGTTCTTAACTAATGCGGAGGTGAACGCCGACGGAGCACGGATGACGCAAGTCTGCAAAACTGCACTTACAGGCGGAACAGACAATTTATCATGGATTTAATTGTAGATAATTTTCTTCATTTAACGAAACAATTGGAAACCATAGCAGGTCCAAATTTAATGGATTATTTTCTTTATGCCGCAACTGTTATTCAAACATTTTAAAAACGAAACCCACGTGCGGTATAATTTTTTCTCTATAAATTTTATGTACCTGACGTGTACCTTTTAAAAAGAGATTTTATTTATTAGTTTTATTTAAACCACGCGGATAAAGATTTTTTTTCAATTTGAAAACGAAGCATATGTTTTCCTATTTGCTTGTGATGACCTGAAAAATAAGCATTAAATTTATGAAAACGACAGTATAGTCATGCATACTATTTCGGACATGTAGAAAAGGAAGTTAAGATTGAGAGAGTCGCTATACCAGTAGACGCTCGATCATCGTGTTTGGGGTTCACGATTAAAAACGTCCCCCACTTTTCTACTGCAAAATGAATGCGCAACAAAGATTAACCTTAATGCCCGTATCGCACGCGTTTTATAAAATGGCGAATGAACTGTTGCATGATGGTTGGAAAATAATCACACCAAATATCTTTTTAGTTTTACTTAAAAAACCAATCAATTCTTGAGAAAAACGTTTACACTTATCTCAAAATGTTAATATTTACGCGAGCAATAGAATGCTCGGGTAACGAGCATTTACGCGAGCACTACGCGGGCGCGAGCAATTGCTCGCGACTCATGGCAAGGCCTGTATCATCGTTATAAGTTCTACACATTAAAAAAATCATTTGTTGAAAGTACATGGTCCTATATACACATTATTTTTGTGTTGACAAGTCATTGCTGACGTTATCAAAATTCTAATTAAGGGATCTTTTCCATTGCTCTTCTGCCTGGATTTTTCCATGGCCTTAAATGACTAGTTAATTTTTTATTTTATACATAATTTTACTTTCAGATACAGGAAGATATTACTCAAATAAAGCAAGATGTTCTGAATATCTTAAAAAATGGTTCATCTGTGGACTTTGTTAGAATTAAGTCACTTTTTGAGCAGATGGAATATGATATTCAGGTAAATTGCAGTTACAACATTTACTTTTAATCTTTTTTTATATTTATTTGTGAGAAATAAAGTTGTGGGAGGTTAAGTTTTTGTTGTTCAATCTCGAACAGTGTAGTATCAAGATGCTTGAAGACGCTTGGCTACTTGATATAAAGATAAGATATTATTGTCTATTGTAGTATTTTCTATATCAGTTAAAAAGGTTTAACAGCCCACTGGTTTTTACACTGTTATGACATTCTAAACATTTGGGATGTTGTTGTCAAAAATGTGGCCGTACTGTATGTTCTTAAAATTGTTAGGTAACAGTTTATGTCCTTAGGGATTCCACACAATGTGGATTATCCTGAAATGTTGAACTTAAATTTCTTTTCCTATAATTCTAATAATTGTCAAAATACTTGGTATTACACAAGAGCTGTATTGAAAGGACATGGTGTAACTCAAAGCAAACATGAAAACACTCAGGTTGTAACACTTGTCTGAGTAGAAATTAAATATCTTAAAAGGGTAAATGCAAGGCAGATGTTTTTCTATAATTTGTCAATTCAAAATACGACTTTTATGACTCCCATTAAAATTATGTACATAGGGGTGGCTCCTGGTTTTATTTTCCTTTCGTTCTGGTTAATTATTTTGCTTTTATAGCTTTAATGGTCACAGAAAGCCTTGCCCAAGAGACAAACAATTGATCTTTTTATTCCACGGAGAACAACTAATCCCATGCACTCCTCCACAAATTGACAAGTGCAAAATAAGGATAGTATATCTTTCTAGGAATGTACTATAGTTCCTGTTTTGTCATAATTTTAGAAGAAAAGACAAAATGTTATCTCTCAATTTAACAGCAAACCTGCCACCCTGACTGCTTCGTCTGTTTTTTGGCAAGATAAAGTAAGGACAAGGTGAGACCCTGCATTAAAATCGATGTCTAACCCTACCCTACTACTCTTCTTGTTGTAATAAAATAAATGATTTTAGGAATGATCCATCAGATGAAAAACCCTTGCTTGCTCTGCTCCAACCAGATGGTGATGTTAAAAGCAAAACCCCAAATGTTTCTCCTGGACAAAAGGTTCTTTATTGTGTTTTGAACAGTGATATATAAAAATATTTTAAATCACTGCCTCTACATCTCTTGTAATTCATTATTTTAAGTATTTCTGTCACAATATTTGCACTCACTAGAACACAAAAGTTTTGTAACTCGCGTTGGCAAAATTTTGCAACTAGCATTGAATTTAACAGAACATGTTCGAAAACTCACTACTTTCATGCATTTTATATCAACATATTTATAGCATTTTCACTTTATATATAAGTGAAGGGTCTCTTTAAGAGACAAGAGAGGAGTTGAACGTCCTCCACCATACCTTAGTTTAAAGGGGCGATTGTGGAAGTCCCATGAAATGCCACATAGTGATGGTGTTACTTTAAAAAACACCCAGTCCGGTCTGTGAACGGTTGGCGCTAGGAAGGGCATCCAGCTGTAAAACAATGCCAAAACTCTTTATTAATGGCCGTAAGAATAGTTGATCAGACAAACTGCGTAAACGGGGCTGGAACTCTAAGGAGTGAAGGTGTCGCGCACGGTAGGACAGATGTCAGGTGTGAGCATCGTCAGACCGTTACCCAGCTATCACATCACAAGGTAGATAACACTAGGTTGAGGATGGCTAGTGTAAATGTTGGTACTCTGAGAGGTAGAGCAGGTGCAGTAGTTGAAATGTTAGAACGTAGATCTGTTGATATGTGTTGTGTTCAGGAAGTCAGGTGGAGAGGAGCTTCAGTGAGATTTGTGGAAGGTAGGAGGGCAAGGTATAAGCTTTTTTGGATTGGTAATAGTGATGGATATGGAGGAGTTGGCATATTCGTTGCAGAGAAGTGGGTAGAAAAAGTAATAGATGTTATGCGTGTTAATAGTCGTATTATAGTGATAAAGTTTTTGATAGGTAATAGGATTGTCACTTTTCTGTCAGTTTATGCTCCACAGTGTGGACTCAGTGAGGAAGATAAAGATAAGTTTTATGATGAGTTAATAGCAGTCACATCAAAGTTTGGAGACACTGAACTTGTCATGGTGGGCGGCGACTTTAATGGTCATGTTGGGAAGTCATCTGAAGGTTATAGAGGTGTGCATGGAGGCTATGGATTTGGGAGCAGAAATAAGGAAGGGGAGAGATTGCTTGAGTTTGGAATGGCAACGGACATGGTGGTTTGCAACACATCATTCAGTAAGAGACAGAGTAGGCTGATAACATATGAGTCAGGTGGTTGTAAGACACAGATAGATTACTTCCTGGTTAGAAAGTCAGACAAGAAAGTGGTGAAGGACGTGAAAGTTATATATCGGGGGAAGAGTGTGTTTCCCAGCATAGGTTGCTGGTTTGTGATATTAGCTTGAAGAGTGTTAAAGAAGCCAAGGGAAAGTACAGGCCCCGTCGAAAAGTCTGGAAGCTGAAGGAAGAGATTGTAGCAAGACAATTTAGTGCAAAAGTTCAGCAGTTAGCCCACAATGGTCAATGTGATAGTGACAATGTTGAAAGTACTTGGACTACTTTGAAGAATTGTCTTCTAGAAGCTTCTGATGATACCTGTGGGTGGACGAAAGGACCAGCTAGACATAGACAGACCTGGTGGTGGAATAATGAGGTTGACCAGTGTATAAAGGAAAAGAGGAAACTTTGGAAAGAGTGGAAGTCAGGTGGTAGTAAAAATATTTACTTAGAAGCTAAGCGTCGTGCTCGTACAGCAGTGTATAAGGCAAAATCAGAAGCAGAGAGAAACAGATTTGCAGATGTGTTAAGAAGGGAAGACCAGCGCAATGAGGTATTCAAGATAGCAAAGCAAATGAAGAAGACTAATCAAGATGTTGTAGGTGAGAAGTGTATACGTAATGATGAAGGTGTTTTGGCTAGCACAGAGGAGGAGAAAAGGGTAGCTTGGAAGAATTATTATCAGAGGTTGCTTAACACTGAGTTTGATTGGGATTAGGATAATTTGTCTGATGATGATGTTGTAGAAGGGCCAGCTATGCAGATCAAGACAGAATGGGTAGTGGAGGCTATTAGGAAATTGAAGATTGGCAAGGCTGCAGGAGTATCAGGTATTGTTGCAGAGATGGTAAAAGCATCTGGATATATTGGAGTTGAGCTTATTACAAGTCTTGCTAACCAGATTATAAAGGATGGTGCTATTCCGAGTGAGTGGCAGTCGAGTGTAATAGTGAATTGTTTCAAGGGCAAGGGTGATGCATTAGAAAGGGGTAACTATAGAGGTTTGAAGTTGGTTGATCAAGTAATGAAAGTTATTGAAAGAGTGATTGATAAGTTACTTAGAGAAAGGATTGATATAGATAAGATGCAATTTGGTTTTGTTCCAGGGCGTGGCACTACAGATGCAATATTTTTACTCAGACAGCTTCAGGAAAAGTATTTAGGAAAGAGAAAGATTCTCTATTTTGCCTTTGTAGATTTAGAGAAAGCTTTTGATAGAGTGCCACGTAAAGTTATTTGGTGGGCTATGAGAAAATTAGGTGTGGATGAGTGGCTAGTTACGATGGTACAGTCTATGTACAGCAATGCTAGAAGTCGTGTCAGGATTAACGATTCACTTAGTGATGAATTTAGTGTAAATGTTGGTGTACATCAGGGTTCTGTACTTAGTCCTTTGTTCTTTGTTCTAGTCGATGGAGTTCAGAACAGGTTGTCCATGGGAGTTATTGTATGCAGATGATTTGGTTCTCATAGCAGAGTCGATGGAAGAATTAGTTGAAAAGTTTGAGAAGTGGAAGAAAGGACTAGAAGAGAAAGGGCTAAAGGTAAACACAGCAAAGTCTAAAGTCATGATTAGTAGCATTGCAGCCAAGTGTGACCTTGTAGTTGGAAAGTGGCCTTGTGGAGTTTGCAGGAAAGGGGTTGGTAGTAACTCAATTTTTTGTCAGACTTGCAAGCATTGGGTACATAAGAAGTGCAGTAGTATTAGTGGAAGGTTAAGAGCTGACATTCAGTTTGTATGCAAGCGTTGCAAAGGTGAGATTATAGAGAATGAAGTATTTCCAGCTTTAATGATGTACAACAGTGGCTCGTTAGAGATAGTTGAGAACTTCTGTTACTTAGGTGATATGTTGGGCAGTGAAGGGGGTGTTGGAAGAAGTGTTACTTGCAGGATAGGTTCTGCTTGGAAAAAGTTCAGAGAGTTACTTCCTTTGTTGACTAGCAGAGTCCTGTCAATTGAGGTAAAAGGTAGGTTGTATGAGGCCTGTGTAAGAAGTGTTATGTTGTACGGTAGTGAGACATGGGCAGTGAAGCAGGAAGGTCTTGACCGTTTAGAAAGGAATGATATGAGAATGGTTAGGTGGATGTGTAACGCCAGTCTGAGAGACAGAAAGAGTTCACATGAGCTAAGAAGCAGGCTAAGTCTCCGTAGAATTAAAGATGTTATCCAGATAAGAAGATTGAATTGGCTGGGGCACTTGGAAAGAACGGAGGAGGATAATTGGGTAAGAAAGTGTAGAGACTTGATAGTTCCTGGGGCAAAGCCCAGAGGCAGACCGAGAAAGACTTGGCAGGAGGTAATAAGGACAAACTTGATACAGAGGAAGTTGAGTTTAGATCTAACACAGTCTAGATCAGATTGGAAGAGGGTCATTAATATACCCCGTCCAACCCATGCTAGCATGGAAAACGGACGTTAAGCCGAGAATGATGATGATGATGATGATGATGATATAAAGCTTTTATCTCAATGTAGTGTTTTAGTAGTTTAGCATAACGTGTAGGTTTGTTTGTGAAATTTATGTTTTTTTTATTATTGATTTAATTTTTTACCAGAAATTATATTTATAATATATAATTAAAAATATAAAATAATATGCAATAAAAATATTAGTTAAAATAAATAAATAAATATTAATGTTTGACACAGAAAAAACAGCATTTAATTTGAAGTTTTTAATGATGTAGTTGAAGCCCAAAATATTTGTCAATATACTTTTAGCTTAGAGCTTTTAATAGTTAAAATGTTTCATGTATTGCTGTAAGAGGCAACTTAACTACGCTCTAAAAAAACTAGTTTTTTGCCACGTACGATTCGATGGAACAAGTCTTACAGACTTCGCATATGCAATGTCACTGTTGGCAATACTTGCCGACACATATATAAAGAATACGTTGACTATCCTGTTAGAAAATGCCAACGCGAATTACCAAGGTTCTTCTACATGTTTTAAAGATAATTAGTTAATTTTCTCTTTTTAGTTCCTTGCATTGCAAAAATTAAAAAGTATAATCAATCCAACTAGACCAGATGCACGCTCTATTTTAAATAAATATTACGGTGTCCCTTTACCCTTTGAAGATCAAGATTCAAACGTGGTAAGATACTAATTTTATATTTCCATTTAACCTGTGAATAATACCTCATTCTCCATATCCATTTTGACTTAAATTAAAACGAGGCTGTGTTCTTGAAAATGAGGTGAGTGTTGAACACTTCGTCAGCATTCAATATTTTTAGGGAAGATTAGCTGGAGAAAGTAGATTTACTTTACTTTGGGAGCTATTTATTAATTAAAATATGGATCAAATTAAGCCCAGACTCCCCAAGGGAAATAATTGTTTGGGAGATCAAGGTGGATTCAGCATTAAAGAATAGAAGAAAATACTGTCTTTTTAAAAGAAAAATTATTAGGTGTTAAATCTGACTTAGTCCTCAGGGTATATGCTATATCTTTTGTAAATGGTTGACTCCAGATGTCACAAAATCATCTCCCTCAATGGTTTTAGATGATTAAATCCTGAGCACTATGTTGCAAAATACATATCAATAACACCAGAAAAAGATACCTGCCATACAGCTCCATCACCAGAAGCAACTCATTTCAATATGCTTGATGTGATTGCAAAGATATAAATAGATTAGAGTAGCGTTTACCACAAAAAAAATTGAATAGCATAAGGACTCCAAATAGAAGACATGGTCTGCATTTCATCATACACCTAAATAAATAGTGGCGTTTGTGGGGAGGTGCAAGTGCGATTGCTCACCATTCACTGCCAGTCCTGCTAACACAATTTTAAAATATCAAATCTTTGTATAAAATCAATTCTTATGGCACATAACAAACTGACTGGTGTTAATTATCTTCATAATAACAACAAACATGTTTTTAATAAATGGTGGCTAGCTAGTTATGAATAGTGGAAGATGACATGAATTTATCCAGGTTCGATGATGAAGGTTTTTTCTCATGAAATATATTTGTTGTTCATCATAGCTTTATCTTTTGGATATAGTTCAAACCATTATTTGTTGAAATGTGCTAGCTAAAGTATAGTAACTGCCACTACTATTACTAAACATCCTTGATATTTATTTATATTGATATTTTTTTATGTTTTAATCATCACTTTAAATATCTCTCCCCTAACAATACAATACAATACAATAGGCTTTATTGTATTGTTAAGGGAGAGATATTTGTAGTATATAGATTTCAGAGTCAAAAACTTTGTAAATAACTAATTTCCCCTATAACTCTTTGGTACTAATATGAAATGCCTAACACTTGCCTTGTTTTGGAAAATACGGCCTCGTTTCAGCAAAATGGATATTTAAATATGTGTATTGAACCTTCAAGATATTTTCTTTTGTCAGGTTTCAAAAGAAAGACAGCAAGTTACAGGTTTGACTCTTACCAGAGCAAATATCAAACGGATAGCTAATTGTGTGGAAGAAAAGGTGTGTTGTAATGTTTTAATCCTATTATACCTGGGATTTTCAGCCCATGTCACCCTAAAGGGGGGACAATGCCTTGTGATGTCACAGAGATGGCAAATGATGTCACACACTAAAGGTCATAGACACACATGTTGTTATCATCGCTACAACTTTGATTCTTAGTAGGCATGTGGACTGTGTACCAAAAAAATAGATTTAATATAAAAAAATATAATTTGGTATAATTGGGTTAAAGGAAAAATATACAAGAAGCCCTGTGGCTTAAAGATTTCCCCCATTAGCGATAATCTGAAAAAGTACTTAACAAAATCATTGAATATTCTAAATTTTTAAAATTCAATTCTCGATTATCATTGTAACTTTAAATCATAGCTAGCTTAAATTACATACACTTATTTTCTCTATAAGAACAATTTTATAAGAACAACAATAATACTGAAAATTGTTAAACAATAAAATCGAAACAAGAACAATAGGAAGGCTGCAATTTTACCAATTTTCTCCTTTTCTCTAAAAAACAACATGGGAAATATCTTTGAACACAGAATTTTGCAGAGAATTAACTAATAGATTTCAGGTCTCAAAAATTTGTAATATACTGTAAAATTCCAGGCTCAACAAGTAAAAAACTAAGAACACTTAGAAAAACAAATAAAATAAAATATTTTTTTTTTACTTACACTCAGTTTTGTTTTATTACACGCTGTTCTTAAACAAAAAGAGTTTTCACTGGAGTTTCCCTTTAAATTCACTTTACATGCAAGAGATTAAAGTTAAAAGGAAGTTTGTAATGTAATTGAAAGAAAGTTAATACTGCTAATTCCAAAATATATTTGTGCTGTACTTTGTTTTATAGTTTTTTTTTCTAGTCTTGTAAAGTAAAAGCATGGCAGTATTTTGGTTTCTGTTTGGCCATGGGATTGGACAAATGATGTTAGCTCTTTTTCCAAGGGTTTATATTTCATTTAGTTTATATTAATTTGAAGTCTCGTACTGTTTTAATAGGCTGCATCACAGTTATCCAACACACCATTACCTGTTCAGCAAAAAAAAGTGGTTCTTCATCAACCTATTGATGCCAAACAATACAAGGGACGGAACCTGTCAAAACCTCAATATAACTTAGCCTTGGTTAGATTCGATGAAGCAGCTCTTACAGATGCCATTGATTTACACTGTAAACAACATCAGCATAACTTAGGTAAATGTTTAATTATATTCACCAGGGACATTAGCAGCTATGTTTGTTTTGTTCATATTCCTGTGTGTCAAGTCTTAAGGTATATGAGACTGTCTCATTGATTTTTATGCAATCTGCAGAAAATACCCTTAGTAGCCTCATGGTTACTGTATGAATTTTGCTTTTTCTTGTAAAATGGAAGTTAAAATAAGCTGTTAGGTAAAGAATGATATTCTAACAAATACATCACCAAAACAGTAAAAAAATATCACCATGCCATACAATGCTATTTTATTGTGCCATAAACGTATTTTAGACAACGTGAAAAACTCCTATTTTTTAGTCATATTTAGCAAATTTTTATTAAGCTTGTTCCCCAACAGTAGTAGGAAAAAAAATGTTTTGCTATGTACTTTCAAATTTGTTCCTTTTTTTTTGTATCTAGTCTAAAAATGAACGATTCTTACATGCTGAAACCATGTGCTTTATTAGGAAAGTTTGGGAAAATTCAAGTTGAAGGTTGATCTACCTAGATAAGTTAATTTATATACACACATGTCAAATATATCCTGGCTTCATCGTTGGTACTACTTCCATGAGGCGATATTATATTTTTATTTATTTATACAGTGTGTCTGAGAATGAACTTTTTACTGTGCATGTGTACTTGTACTGTAAAAAACGGACATCGAAAAGTTCAAACGCTACGTGGGTGACGTATTCTTATTGGTTGCTGGGTTCATAGACTGTATTCTTGATCTTAAAAGTCAAGTACGTTATAGATAACTTAACTTGTTTTTGCTTCAGTGAGCAGGGTGAAGCTGAATAATATTAAAACATATTTTTTAGATTCTTATTAATAGCTTGAATACAAGAAAAAACTAGTTTTTACTTTTTGTAGATCGTCATTAATAAAAGGACCTAAAATCTAACAATTTTTAAGATCAACCAAAAAGTTTTTAAAAAACAGCTAGTAATGTATAAAATGTCCATCTGATAATTATAGATGCAGTAGATGGATTCTATCACAAGGAGATGCGAACACCTGACAAATTTTCTCCGTTACGTTCATCATCCACGCAGCTTTCACTTATGGACCAACACAAGGTAGGTAAAAAACTTATTAAGTCAGAGATAAGTTCTCAAGACGTACGTAACTTTAATATTATGGTCATGTTTAGTTGAAAAAAACGATCACACCTATGCCCACACCGGCAATTGATTTAGCATATCAACCACCTCATAGATTTGTTATTCAAAATGGTCGGGTAAAGACATCATCCCAAGATTTTCTACAGTTTAAGCAATATTATTGTTTATCATGGGGAAGTGTATCTAATTTGCTTTTAAAGTTGGAGAAAGTCGTGCTGGATTACTCCATACCAATTGCGTTTATTGATGGCGACAGGTAATTATATACGATCAAGAAAAATGTTCCATGTTTTTGTTTATAGTCAAATATGATATTTTATTTAGACTGGCTGATCTTGCTATGTTTTTTGAACTCGGACCCAAACCCACCATCAAGGTAGATACAATACTGATACATATTACTTAACAAAAGGTTGTTGTGTTGAACTGAGTTTTGTTTTGATTTTGTTTCAGGACCTACTAATGTGTGTACTAAATAGCGAAGACGTGGAAGGCATAATCCTTATACCAGTAATTTTTTAAAATTCCTAGTTTGTTTGTTTTGTTTTTAATTTATGTCAGTAACTAGAAGTAATTAAAATTCCAGGGACGTCGATATATAGCTCCAGATGGTGTTGAAGCAGCTTCAATAAAAATTCAAGTTTGTATTTTTTATTGTTTTTGAAGGGAAATTTAATTTTAAGAAATATTGAAATTGTTAAGGGTCAACACAAGGATATACAAAAGATGTTTTCAAGAATAATGTTGTTTGCAACAAAGCATTATGTGTTTTGAGACCTATGCATCAAATAAAATCATGTTAAAATATGCTCATCATATTATAATCTTAGTCGACATGGCGCTGTCACAGAAAACACACTGCTTATTTAGAATACCGTAGACGGAAGTGGGCTGCAGGTATTTTTTAACTACTTGGTTTTTGTTTAGAGTAAAAAGAAAAAAACAAGTTTTTTTCTCACTATGTGAGAGCAGCATCAGATTGTATAAAATAATATGTTGTATTAGTTAAGCTTATAAGTGCAGTTAAAATCTAATTTTTTTTCTACAGTACAATATTTATATAAAAACGATAATTAAAGTAAAACTTGTGATAGATTCTCCCATATCTCAGATATTGCTTTTATTTCTTCCTTCTTATTTGTAGTTGCTTGCCATTATCTTTTATTACAAGGGTCTTCTTTTAATTTACGTTTCTTCACTTTCTCTGTGTAATATTTCACGTCACTAAAAATAATACCATGCCCTGTTTCTACAAGATGGTTAGAAGTTCCTGAGATTATTAATGTCATCACGATTGTGCTCATTTAGTCGTGTTCTGAGCATTCTGTCTGTTTAGCTAATATGACACTTTTCACAGTCCTAACAGTTTATACAAAACACTTTGTCTTTGTCATTTTTAACTTTCTCTCGTGTTGCATATATTTTTAAGGGCTTTGTTTCTTTTGTGTATAAACTTAATATTGTACTACTTCCTAGTCTCAGACAATCCTTAGTTTTATCATATCGGTATCATCTTGAGTTTTCGTTTTCTTAACATCCTAATCTCTTCCTCCATTGCTTTCTTCACAGCCTTTTTTGGGGAAATCGTTAGACTATACATGTTATGTTTTCGATGTACATAAATTATTCTTCAAGATCCTCTTTTTCTGAGTAAATAATTTTTGGTCTATTCGTTAATATTTGGATAATTTGTTTTTCTTCCAATTACACAGTCAACGAAAGCTATTGTGTTAAAGGTAGTGACTGCTTAAATTAAGTATTCAGTTAACTGAGAGATCAAGTCTTACTATTTACGAATTTCAACTTAAAAGTTGAAGAATAAAACTTCCAAGCTGTAATGTTGTTTTTCTGATTTTCGAAGCTTCCCCTCCATGCTTCCGATCACATTCTCCATTTTGAAATCAACGCTGTGCACGAAAACGAGGCTTTTGTAATATGTTTTCCATTTACGTCAGTGGTCATATTCCATCAAAACACAAGACCAATAGGTCTCAAGGAAATGAATGAATTTATCAAAAAAACAAATGTGAGTTTTACCCCCGTCACCAGGAGGGTGAGATTTGAATGAATAATTTATTACTTTTTTCCTTCTTTTCGAAACTTTGAAAAAATTAAGGGCCTTGTACACATTGGGAAAATTATGTAAAGAGAAAGAAAAATACGGAAGTGAAATTACTCGTGCAACCAAATACATTTTTGGATTTTTTTATCGACAAAAAGTATTTAAAATGTTTTAATATTATACTAATTAGGTACAACTGTAATGTCAGCCCAAGTTTTAAATATGAAATAAGTGTTTGAAAATATTTGCGTGAAAACAGGGCCCTAAGTTTTATATCCCGATAAGATGTGCGCTAAAATCTTTGGGTTTTTGGAAGAATCGTGGCCTCGTGTGCTGCGTATCGCTGCAGTAATAAAAGTCAGCGTGAAAAAGATAGAAGTTTCTTTTGCTTTCCTAAAGATGATAAATTACGGAAAGCATGGGGCTGCTGGACTTAAAAATATATATGTTTGCCGTCACCCGGGTGAGGGTTTCAGCACTGACCCGGTCGGTCGGACGGTCGGTCGGTCGGGATTTTATTTTTATTTTCAAAGCATGTCTATCTACGATATATATATTTTTTTTATATTTGAAAAGAATGTAAATAACCGCCACCAAAAACACAAAGCTGATGAAGCCCGCGATCAAAAACGGTCGGTGGTATTACGAAGAACGTAAGGTATAGAGAACATTAAACTCGGCCCCTTTCCTTCATGCTGACACTCTTATGCTCGGCTGGTGCATTACACTGAGACTCGAACGAAAGACAGGAGACCATTTGGAACCATGCCACAAGTCAGTCCGACCTTCATCGTCACAGAGAATACTGCGAGAAGAGTGCGCACCCATGCAAGTTATATATAACCAGAACATGGGAGAGGTTAGGTGTCCTGTACCTTAATACAGCTTTTGGACGAATGTTCTCGTGATGTAATACCAAAGAAAAAACATATTGAATAAAGTTTAAAAAATCTTTTTAGAAGGGGAAAGAGAAATCAAAAATGTCTAGAAATATAATTAATGCCAAAAACATATAGCAAATCTGCCAACACATCATCGCGTTCAACGTTGTTTCAACTTTGCACTCGTGGTTGATACGTTTTACAAAATTCATTTTTTGGGGGTTTCGTTTAAGGCTGGGTTTCCTGCATCTGGCAGAAAGACAAAAAAAAGTTTTGTAACGGTGACCCTAAAAATTTTCCACCCGTCGCTATATTACTGACCCGGTCAGTGTGTCATTCGAAACCGACGAAGAGGTTTGTGGCGAAGCCCATTAAAAAAGAGAAGGAGTTTGAATATCTAAGATATATCATTAAGTAGGTCATTGTACATGCGGCAAGTGAAAAGAAAGCTAGTGCATAAAAGAGGGGAAAACGTCAATGTGCGACAAAAAATTGCGCCGACAGAGCTACCTGACAGGGATAAAATCATTGAGAACTCCTTGAAATACAAAATAATTAAATTGTAATTTATATGAAACCCGTAGAGTTATTATAAATACATTTCATTAGTTTTCCTCGTCTCCTCTCCAAGAACAATCCACCTCGGGAACTTCCGTCGGGACTAGGGTACTCTTGACGTATTCTATTCACAATACAAGAGGGTATGAAACGACGTACACCTGTTCCGAATCATTAAAACTGGGCTGGGTTTCCGAGCCACTCGCTCTAACGGGTTCATATTGAAAGTCAATAACATTAACTTTATTGCTTTTAGTCGCCATTTTCATTGAAAAATTGTTTTGAAAAAAGTTTGAAGAATGTATCGAACGACTAGAATGCAATCTACATATGTATTCCACAATACATTCAATGTATTCCCCGTCGAAAAGTCTGGAAGCTGAAGGAAGAGATTGTAGCAAGACAATTTAGTGCAAAAGTTCAGCAGTTAGCCCACAATGGTCAATGTGATAGTGACAATGTTGAAAGTACTTGGACTACTTTGAAGAATTGTCTTCTAGAAGCTTCTGATGATACCTGTGGGTGGACGAAAGGACCAGCTAGACATAGACAGACCTGGTGGTGGAATAATGAGGTTGACCAGTGTATAAAGGAAAAGAGGAAACTTTGGAAAGAGTGGAAGTCAGGTGGTAGTAAAAATATTTACTTAGAAGCTAAGCGTCGTGCTCGTACAGCAGTGTATAAGGCAAAATCAGAAGCAGAGAGAAACAGATTTGCAGATGTGTTAAGAAGGGAAGACCAGCGCAATGAGGTATTCAAGATAGCAAAGCAAATGAAGAAGACTAATCAAGATGTTGTAGGTGAGAAGTGTATACGTAATGATGAAGGTGTTTTGGCTAGCACAGAGGAGGAGAAAAGGGTAGCTTGGAAGAATTATTATCAGAGGTTGCTTAACACTGAGTTTGATTGGGATGAGGATAATTTGTCTGATGATGATGTTGTAGAAGGGCCAGCTATGCAGATCAAGACAGAATGGGTAGTGGAGGCTATTAGGAAATTGAAGATTGGCAAGGCTGCAGGAGTATCAGGTATTGTTGCAGAGATGGTAAAAGCATCTGGATATATTGGAGTTGAGCTTATTACAAGTCTTGCTAACCAGATTATAAAGGATGGTGCTATTCCGAGTGAGTGGCAGTCGAGTGTAATAGTGAATTGTTTCAAGGGCAAGGGTGATGCATTAGAAAGGGGTAACTATAGAGGTTTGAAGTTGGTTGATCAAGTAATGAAAGTTATTGAAAGAGTGATTGATAAGTTACTTAGAGAAAGGATTGATATAGATAAGATGCAATTTGGTTTTGTTCCAGGGCGTGGCACTACAGATGCAATATTTTTACTCAGACAGCTTCAGGAAAAGTATTTAGGAAAGAGAAAGATTCTCTATTTTGCCTTTGTAGATTTAGAGAAAGCTTTTGATAGAGTGCCACGTAAAGTTATTTGGTGGGCTATGAGAAAATTAGGTGTGGATGAGTGGCTAGTTACGATGGTACAGTCTATGTACAGCAATGCTAGAAGTCGTGTCAGGATTAACGATTCACTTAGTGATGAATTTAGTGTAAATGTTGGTGTACATCAGGGTTCTGTACTTAGTCCTTTGTTCTTTGTTCTAGTCGATGGAGTTCAGAACAGGTTGTCCATGGGAGTTATTGTATGCAGATGATTTGGTTCTCATAGCAGAGTCGATGGAAGAATTAGTTGAAAAGTTTGAGAAGTGGAAGAAAGGACTAGAAGAGAAAGGGCTAAAGGTAAACACAGCAAAGTCTAAAGTCATGATTAGTAGCATTGCAGCCAAGTGTGACCTTGTAGTTGGAAAGTGGCCTTGTGGAGTTTGCAGGAAAGGGGTTGGTAGTAACTCAATTTTTTGTCAGACTTGCAAGCATTGGGTACATAAGAAGTGCAGTAGTATTAGTGGAAGGTTAAGAGCTGACATTCAGTTTGTATGCAAGCGTTGCAAAGGTGAGATTATAGAGAATGAAGTATTTCCAGCTTTAATGATGTACAACAGTGGCTCGTTAGAGATAGTTGAGAACTTCTGTTACTTAGGTGATATGTTGGGCAGTGAAGGGGGTGTTGGAAGAAGTGTTACTTGCAGGATAGGTTCTGCTTGGAAAAAGTTCAGAGAGTTACTTCCTTTGTTGACTAGCAGAGTCCTGTCAATTGAGGTAAAAGGTAGGTTGTATGAGGCCTGTGTAAGAAGTGTTATGTTGTACGGTAGTGAGACATGGGCAGTGAAGCAGGAAGTTCTTGACCGTTTAGAAAGGAATGATATGAGAATGGTTAGGTGGATGTGTAACGCCAGTCTGAGAGACAGAAAGAGTTCACATGAGCTAAGAAGCAGGCTAAGTCTCCGTAGAATTAAAGATGTTATCCAGATAAGAAGATTGAATTGGCTGGGGCACTTGGAAAGAATGGAGGAGGATAATTGGGTAAGAAAGTGTAGAGACTTGATAGTTCCTGGGGCAAAGCCCAGAGGCAGACCGAGAAAGACTTGGCAGGAGGTTATAAGGACAGACTTGATACAGAGGAAGTTGAGTTTAGATCTAACACAGTCTAGATCAGATTGGAAGAGGGTCATTAATATACCCCGTCCAACCCATGCTAGCATGGAAAACGGACGTTAAGCCGAGAATGATGATGATGATGATGAAGGAATAAAATGATAAAGACATCTCAGCGTTAGTTCAGGGGGTTTATGCTTATTCTTGTTCTCAGTACCGAAAGTAGTATATGACCACTGACGTCAAACGCATAATTACGCATATTAAATTTTTTACCCAGTCTCTAACCGCGCAAACATTCAGAACGAACAAAGCTGTGCTTCGAAATGGCCACGAGAAATAAAGTTTTGTTTATGTTTGTTTTTATCAAAGATTGATGGGAAAGGTAGCAGTTTTCTTTGTCAGTGTACGAATATGAGTTAGTACTGCCATTATAATTTTCAAGCAGTCACTACCTTTAAATAGCTCATTTTGGCAGCAAATTTAATCGTTTTGCAAATACTATTCAATTCCGAATGAGTGTCTTGTATTTTGTGTTTGAAAATCATGAAGATATCGTCCCCTTTTCTCAAATACATTTGAGGGACATGCACCATGTGATAAATCCTTGTTTCTTCTATTCCTTGTATGTACTCTGCCAAACAGGATAAAACAGGCGATCCTATAAAATAGCCCATATGCTTGGTTCATAGTCTGTATTCTTGCTCTTAAAAGTCATGTATGTTATAGATAACTGAACTAGTCATAACAATCCATCTTTGTTTATGCTTTGGTAAAAATTAGGGTTGTTTATTCGACTGTATTTTGGTATTTTTTATTTGTTTATTTGCTGATAAAAGTTTTAGCAGTATTATATGGTTAAGGTGCTACATTATTAAAATAAAAAAATAATAAGAAAAGCAAAAGCTTTCACATTGTCTTTAAATTTTTGGTCTTTTTTCAAAAGTTCGTTTATCTCAAGGTATCTTTCTAATACTCGAATTAGATCTAGATTGTTCTCTCATCATTTAATTTTAACTTAATTACCAGCGTCTCCAATTTTAAAGCAATCTCAAAAAGTTTATTCGCTAATTTCGCAAATTTTTCTACACACCAAAATTTTTCTGAATATAGTATTAACCCTCTTCTTGATTAGGTATTATTGCACTTACGTGGATGATGAAATGCAAGATGACAATGATCAGATCAGTGTTAAAGCAAAACCGAATTGTTCATTTGCAAAACTTTCGCAAAAGAGCACAGGTACCTGGTTGTATTTACTTTTAGCATTTGGTTGTTTTGGGTTATTTTTTTTCTTATGACATTAATAACGTTGTTGTTAGGAATTTCAAAACAGCTGGAAGAAAATAAAGACATCAAAACGAGTTATTGTACACATTCCCTCATTAGGTATTTTTTAACTAGTACTAGCAATAATGTACTTTCATTTCATTTACAGCTGCTTAAATTTTGAGAACTCGTTTTTAACCTTACGGTGCCTTGCGTTTGTTCACTTCAGGCTACAATACTGTAATTCGCGACAGTCTGCATAATATTTCAACCCTTCAAAACAATCAAATTGGAAGAATCTGTGACGTCATAGGTACGTATCCTATTTGATTTAGGTCATTCTAGACAAGATTAACAAATACCAGGTCATTTTCTGTTCTGGCATCGAAAAATTAAAATTATTGAAATATAGATATCATTTTGCTTTGTTAATTTGGTTTTGCGGTGGTTTTTTATGGATCAATGGCATGAAATGAATAACAAAATCTGTATTTTTTTAAAAAAAATTGTGGTACATCTATACCTTGTTATATCATCGTGCTAATGTTTTTTCACCTTTTCTTTTTTGGTTAATTTGTTGCTTGCGATACTCCTTACATTTGGTTCCACGTTTGCGTCTGTTTTGATTTTCGGTCTATTATTTATAAATCATGCGCGACTTGAAAACATGCTCATAGATTTGATAGTTTAAAACTGTAAGAAGCACCTGTTGCTTAAAGGGATCCCGATGTACTTTTACAAGTTGCGCTTACCTGAAAGATTTGCATGAGAAATTCCCAGTTATGTTACTCCAGATATTGATTTTATTATTTTCCAGATATCACGTGGCCTTATTGCTTATTATTTATAGCTAGTGAAAACAAGTTCTACATGATTTAAGATAACTTATATAGCTATCTTATATTTACCAATGTTGATAGTTGTGTGCATGATTTCACTAAAGAAAGTGACAAAAATTGTGACAAAAGTTTTGTGCAATAAAATTATTTGGTAAAACACATATAAACCTGTTTCAATCTTTAAGAGGCCTTGATATTTCTCATAGGATTTCCGAAGATGTACTTCATCTAAATTCACGTTGAGAAATGTTATTTTTTATAAGAACAATTTAGAACACAAGAACACAATCCTCAGAGCTTAGGAAAAAAATAAAAACTTAGCCCACACCGTTATTTTTCAATTCTCTTAATAATAGTTACAAAATAAAAATTGGCTTTGGTGTTTTGAACACAATATAGGAGTCCCAAAAGCAAAAAAAAAATATTCTTATGATCTTTGAGAGTTACAAAACAATTACTGTCATCATTTGTTTCCATCCGTTTTATTACTTTTGTGTTTCTTATTATTTCTTTGCCTTTCAAGTATATATTATTTTTAATTTGATTTTTTTGTTTGTTTTGGTTATTGCATCCACTAGTAACTTGATTCTCTTTGGTAAGTCTGTACATGTTGATTGTTTTGTCTACTGGTGTCAATCTTCAAATATGATTTGATTTCTTTATTCATTTTATTTTGTAGTTTATTGTTAACTTTTCGGAATCTAACCTTTTCCCCAATTCAAAAGGTCATCTTCAAAAGCAGAAAGTTCTTTAACTGGTTTTGGAGTGTAGCATGATTTTAAACCGTAATTTTCCAATGTACTACTTTTGACCTTGTTGTAAAACAAAACTTTCCAACGCGTTTTCTTGATTAAAACTTCGACTAAACATTTTAGCACCCTCACTTTCAATATTACTCTGCTGGACCTGAGGACGGGAACTACTTTACTAAAATCATTCGGAATATTTTGAAATTCGCGAAAATTAATTCCCGTAAAGTAGTATCCCGTAAATTTTTTTTCTTGTCTGAAGAACGATTTACACAAAAAAATTCTGCTGGTTTACTACTTTCTCATGTGAATTTCAACTTCAGTAGTCGTTATTTTATATATCTTACATAAAATTCCTTGAAAAAACGGTATAAATTGAGAAACTCTTTTTCGCGAAATTCTAGATAAGATTTACTCCCTTAAGGTACCTCGTTTTGCATTCCACTTTTTTTTTAGATCCTGACACCGAAGTCATCTACGTTTGTCCGATACAAATAAGTGAAGAGCTGCATGACTACTACTTGAAGTTGTTGCACGTTGTTTCAAATGTCACTGGGCAAGATTACAATGCTTTAAAAGAAAGATTAAAAATAATAACTCCAAATCATTTTGATAAGTTTCCAGTATGTGGTTTTAACATCGGGTGTATTGTATAATTCTTTTCTATATCTTCATAAACTCATATGTTTTTTTTGTAGCAACACAATCTGTCGTTATCCACATTGTTAAAGTACAGTACGAAAACGATTCTCAGGTTTGTACGAATTCATGCATGTTAAAAGAACTGATACAGCGCACTTGAATGCATTTCGCTATTCCCACACCGATATTTTAAGTTGTACCCTTTCCCTAATCCTCAAGATTGACGCTAAGTTTAATTTATTAAGTGTTTTTGAGCCAAGCGTCTTTTTCTTCGTTTTGTTTTTAAACTTTCATTGCATGGATTTAAAAAAAATAAAAAAATATTTTGCGTTTGCGACATCAAGGTTGAGGGTACGAAAACTTAAAAAGCTACTTTTATTTAGAATTAAAGGCTTGATAAAAGGAAAACAAGCATACATTGTCCCTGGAATGATGAATGCTGATGATATATTTGTTTCTGAACAATTAGGTACATTACGTTTTTGTGTTTGTCATGCAAGTTAAGATGTGTTTGGTGACGTTATTGTTAATATTTCAGGCATTCCAATTCTTGGTACAGAACCGGACTTAGTGCAGTTGTATTCAATGAAGTCTGGTGTGCGACGTATCTTTGAAAGTGCAGGCGTGACCTGTGCGCCTGGTGAGTATGATGTCTACAGCATGCAACAGGTAGGCCGTCCTATGTTTTATTTACACTCAACATGTTATATTTTGGTTACTTAAAACCCTATGGCGATTTGCTAAATAAATCCTTACTGTGCTAAAATCACAATAATATACATATTTTTTACAATATGGCCATTTAAAGGAATTTCATTATCTTTGCTCCAGGCGAAAATTGCGACTGTATCTTATCTAAAGAAAAAACTTATGTCAACAATTTTTTGAGGGTTCCATAATCCTTTGAACAAGTAAATGGAACTAGAATGTTTTCTTTTGGTGGTAACTAACTCGTGCTTAAGTAAATGTTACTCGCCTGTTATATACAAATCTTGACACGAAGAAAATATGGGAAATTGATCGATCTGTATCGTTAAATTAAGTTCGCGCCAATTTTTTTCTTCTCTTTGTCATCCCTAAATTAATCCCACACCAAAGTTAAGATTTTCTTTCGTTGCTGTTGTTATGTTACACTTGTTTTTTTTACATGTGTACAGCTCACAGCTGTACATATGTAAAAAGCTCCCAAAATTTTATTAAAACTAAGTTTAACTATAGGATTTTTGCCTAAGCCAAGTTGAATTTATTCTCTTTTGTCGCCAAATTGAATTTGCGTCATAAAATCATTTTGTCCATTGACAAATTAAGTCTGAGCAAAAATTTAGATAACTAAGTAGATGTCTTAAAACATAATTTTTACCTTTCTTTCGCTGCAATAATATGCTTTTAATGTGTCTATTTTTGTGATATTTTTTGTCATAGATCTACGAAACCTTATCCAGACTTGTGACAGAAAATTTGAACGTGAAAAGGTGGCTGTTTAAAATGGATAATCAGGTCGATGGGCGTGGAACCGGTATGTTTGCGAGAGAAATAAGTTGATAATTCTTTCAGATATATTCTGAAATGCTTGGGAGGGTAACATTTTAATGACTTTTTGTTTTAGCTTATTGTGATGTCACACCCTATCTTTCTTGTTTGGAGTACGCCCTTAAAGAAGAGGAACGATATGGAGAGAAATGGAATAAAAAATGGGCGTATGAGTCAGTATATAATACCATCTTGTTGGAAATTCCAGAAATTCTTATGAAGCATGCAACTCCTGACAATAAAATTGTTTATCTAACATGGGGTGAATTTTTGACACATTTTTTGGCCCAAGGTAGGTTGGCTTTTTGCATTACCATTCATTTCTTGTGATATCTTAAAGCTTACCTCCTGTGAAAGAAACAAGTTGCTTTATATGAAAGAGCTTAAAAAGTTGTCTCGAACGGTTCTCAAGATTTGATAATTATGCGAATTAATGCATGGTATTATGTTAAGAGAAAATGAGGTGCTGTTTTAAGGGCTTATCAAGGTATGTGGTGATGTAAATATTTTCACGAATATTAATACTTAGTTACCCTGATTATCATTTATACCAGTAATTGCTTTTTAAAAAAATAAAAAGATAGACAACTTTTCAACCTCTGTCATACTAAACCAACTTATTTTATCGCAGGAGGTAAGCTTTAACAAAACTTCTATCCCAATTTCTATAAATAATCATAGTATTAACCTGTATACCGTAAACTTTTCATAATCGAGACTGTATAAATGTACTTGCTCTTTGTTTTTTCGGTAGGTGGAATCATCGAAGCGTGTCCACCATCGGACAGCACCACATCTATAACTGCTAATATACTAATCGAACCTGATGGCAAAATAAACATACTCTCTGTGGCTGATCAGGTAAAACATTCCAATCCTTTTAATAGTCTGTTTTAGTTTGTAACGGAAACATAGTATCGCGAAACATAGTAAACCTATATCTTTCGTTTATCGTTTTCTTTCACTTTTAATCTTGCCTTTAATATCCAGATTCATTCAACGTCACGGTATAACTGTTGGGGTCACACAATACCACAATCATCGATCAAAACTGACGTCATCAACTCTCGTATCAATTCCATAAGCTGTGCCTGCAAGAGTCGTGGCATTGTCGGATATTGTTCCATTGATTTTGTTACGTTCATCGATCCACGAACGGTAATTTTCGTACTTGCACGCATATAAATTTAAAATCGCTGTTCATGAATTTAGTTCGAGCTTGCCTTCGTTTTTTAGGACTCACAAGTACTATGGGCGGTTGGGTTGGGTTTGTCGTACAATAGCAGTTATTCGTTGATACGTTGGATGACAGTTCTAACCAATGGTCATCTCAATGTAATGAAGAACACGTTTGAAGTTGATGTGGATGGACTTGCTTCAATGCGCACGGCCTACAATTCACGACGGAAGAAAGCTGATAGGGAAAAGGCAAAGGTGTTAATCCGCCAATTATTTTAGTATTCATTTTTATGTTTCCAACCAAGGAATGGTCAAAGCTCCATCATTTATTGTTATGTAAAAAGTTAGAAAAACAGGCCAATTTTTCATAATAAAGTTTTTTAAATATTTTATAGACAAAGTGTACACATTTATAACTGCTTCAAATCATGTGTCACCACAGTTTGGCGCCTCTCTGCTTAATGATTCGTCTTTTTTTTGGTTGCACCAGGTAGTTGAATTTTACCTAATCTTTACCTTCCACATTTTTAGGTAGCTGAGAAAAGTCAACGCTATTGTGTTTTAAGTACGAACTTACACCATACCAACCTAAATAACCTTCATTACAGTGTATTTTTTCAACTTTGCAAGGCTCACGGCATTGGATACGACAAAAAGGTGGGTTCATGTTTTGCCTATTTGTTTGGGACGCTACAAACGCAATGCGGATTTTTATAGCTGATGGCTGCTTCAGCGAATATTTTTTCGAAATTCAGACTGTGCATGTCTAACTTTTTTTCGAAATAGGACTACGGCGGGATACGCTACAAATGTGAACAGCTTGTTATGGATGGATTTTTATACCCTTTAACTGGAATATTTTAATTGCAACGGAGCTTTGATGATAATAAATTTGATAAAAAAAACCTTTAATCGATAAAATTTTAAAAATTAGAAAGTTTTATTTGTGTATTAGCTTTCACAACAAGCTTAGACTTTTTCACTTTTTTCCACAGAAAACAGATACTCTCTCAATCCGATAAAATCCATGTAAACCCAAAGTTATCCTGGCAATAAATTTGGTTAAAACAGGTTGTTGTTGCGTGTAACCTATAAAACAGTACTAGCACCTCGTATCATCACTTTTAAGGAAGATATAGTCTGTTACAAAACACTTTTTAAAAAAAATGTTGAACTCAACATGGAATTTCACCTAGCTTTGACACCAAGAACCTCATTACATGTCTAAAAAGTTCACCGAATTACTTCTTTTTCACATAATTTATCCTCATGATAAAATATTTCTCGGATATCTGTCATTTTTGTGTCGAATGACCTTCCACAATACCTGAGACTAAGGGGCTGTTTATATGAGAGGCGGGACGGGAAGTTTGTGGGATGATTTTGTCCTGCCTTTATATGGAAAAAAAGTGGGCCGGGATGATTTCACAAAACAAGCGCCAAATTTAAAAAATGTTAAAGCATAATGGCGCGTCAAAACGCAAACAAAACAAAATTACTAAAATTTCAAGCAAATAAACAGATTTTTTTAACATCATCAACAGTGTTGCTGCAGCTCAATACATTGTTAATGACTTTAGTACTCCAATACACTCATCATAGAACTCTTTTAACAGCATCACTTTTGAGTGGAAGCAAAACAAACTGTTGGATAAAAAAACAGAAAGCATTGAAAGAGCAAAGAAAAAATTCGAATTCCTCGTTCAACATGGTTCAAACAAGGACGAGTGGAACAGTGGTGGTTGAACATGTTTTTTGATGTTCTTCCCGAGAAGGATTGGAAAAAGACAGGGTTCGGAGTGACCCTGGAAAACCTGGAAAACTCAGGGAACTTTTTTCTAAGTCACGGAAAACTCAGGGAAGTTTTTTTCTCCTATATAAGTATGTTTTGTTGCTGCATATTTCTTTGTAAAGATATCCTTTCCAGTTGGACAAGACGATGTGTAGTAGTATTTTTTATATACTTGTTTTATATTCTCACATGTATGTATGATTTTTATTGCTTGTACTTGCTTTATTCTGCATCCTATCTATCTTTGGCAAAATGTAATTTACGATATATCTACCTATGATCTTTGATAACTATAATCTATTATTGTAGTAAAAAATGAAGGATGAAACATTCTTCAGCAAACAATGGTTGAATGATCCAGAATTCCGGCAATGGATAGCCCCTGAACCAGATAATACCCAAGCAAGATGTAAAGTTTGTAACAGAGTATTTATTTTATCAAACATGGGACGTCAAGCTCTAGTAAGCCATGCATCAGGGAAGAAGCACTTGGCCAGTATTATGAAAATTCAAACATTTTTTACACCAAAAAATGCTGGGACCAGCTCGACCAGTGTTATTGTGGAAAGTGAAACACAAAATGAAACTTCAAGTGAGAATACCCCAACTACAAGTAGTAAATCTGATAAAACCCAAACGACATTGGAAATAGTTAAAACAAATGCAGATAAAGCAAAAGCAGAGATATTACTCAGGGAAAAATAGTATCTTTGTGTATAGACTCAGGGAAAAAAGGGTCTTTTTCATGATGTCTCCCAGGGAAAAACATCTATATTCATTGAAATTTCAGGGAAAAATATTCTGATAAGCCACTCTGAACCCTGAAAGAACTTCAGAATGACAAAGACTATGTTTACTGATTGAGTAGATCAAATACGCATATGGATTACTCCTGACAGCACATTCCAAATTATCGAGCCTTGTCTGCAGGAAAAAAAGTGGCCGTTTTACTACTTGAAAGATACAGGATCTTTGTCAATGACAGCAAACACTTTTGGCCTGCACATGTCTACGGTGTCAAAATTAAAAAGTGATGTTTGTAACTGCATAACTTACAAGCTTGGACCAAAATACATAGCCCTGCCAAAAACGAAAGAGGAGATGCTTGAAAAGGTAGGAGAATTCGAGGCAAAATTTGGAATGACGCAAGCTTTTGGCCGCATAGATGGCACCCACGTACCAATTTTACGACCTAGTGAACATTCACAAGATTATTTTTCCTACAAAATGTATTTTTCTCTTAACGTTCAGGCAGTATGCGATTTCCGTGGCTACTTCATGGATGTTGGCCAGGCAGTGTACATTACGCGAAGGTGTTCGCCAACTCAAATATTGCTGCTAAACTTAAAGATGAGGAAATACCCATTACTTATGAGGACATCCTGCCAGGTCGAGCCAAGGTTCCAAACTATCTGATTGGTGACCCCGCATACCCTTTGACACCGTACTGTATGAAAGAGTACCATAGTTGTTCAACAAATGCTCAAGTGGTATTTAACAACATGCTCCGGTCAGCAAGAAACCCAGTCGAGTGTGCTTTTGGACGCTTAAAGGCCAGATGGGGTTTTTTAGCAAAGAAAGCTGATTTAAAAATAGATTTTTCACACATCAATTTCAATAAAAAGTATCTTCTGATACTGCTAAAGATTTGAAAGCCTATTATGCTCAATGTAACTCACAGTAAAAACATTTCAGTTTGTTGGGCAACTAACATAACATAAATATTTAGGCACTTAACATAATATAACTTTTATTTGTATATAAAAAGGTTTGTCTGTGAACATAAACTTGCATCAATGTAATTGTTCCTGAAACACTGTCCTAACTATATACACATACATAACATTGTTTTATTTTCGTATCATTCCTTTTATTAATGATTGATAATAACCACTGCCACTGAGATCGGTGGGACTTATGTTATTGTTTTGGGTGACGTTGCTCGAGACGACATTACAATTTGGATTTATATGCTGAAAATGGTTATGTCCACCATAGCTTTCATAATTCTGTGAACTCGGACCTGCTTGCTGGCTGAATGATTGTGCCATCAGCTGAATGGAGTGTGACATAGTTCCACTAATTTGCAACATAGCCTGACTTATATTATTAAGTGCAGCTGTTAAGGACTCATTAGAATTTTTAATCATCTCTTGGAGCTCTTTACGATCAGATCTTTCTTCTTTTGCTTCTCTCAACAGTAACGTATCACGCTGAGCAGATGACAATTTTCCTTCAAGTTGTTTTCTTTTATTATCAATAAGTTTTGGTACTGCCGATGTAGCTTTCGGTGTGGAAGTAACCATGTGTGAATTTTTCGAGACCGACTGATCACTTGTTGACGAGCTCAAATTATCATCACCTGCTGGATCATCATATTCACTACTGTCAACACTATTAATATTTGCAGTTGGATCATGGTCAGGTAACATTTCATTACTTGATTTTGTTTGATTAACATCCATCGGCGCTATTATTGCCAGTCGATAGGGGCTCTGTGTTTGCACTCTCACCCCAAAGGAGCTTCAAACTGTCATGCCACTAATTACAGGTAAATCCTTTATTTTTTCTAACACTCTAACACTCTCTTGCTATCATTTTTTTCATTTCTTTAACATTTTCTTGGGAGAACTCAGTGGAGGTATCCTCCACTGGCCCAAACACTTCTTCATTTTTATATAATTTTGCCGTCTCAGTTCGAATAACTTTAATATTGCATTGGTTTGTCTGCATCAAAATCAATGTTTGTCTGCATCAAAATCAATGTTCTCAAACTCACACTTTGCTTTATAATCTGAGAGACAGTTGATGAGGTTAAAAAACATTTCATCATTGAATCTAAAACACTTTTTCTTGGTTGAAACATCTGTTGGCTTCTCAAGTGCACGTTTAGCAGCCATGTTTGTTTTTTTTCTTTCGATTGGAATATGCTGATAGTGCAAAAATGATCTCGTTTGTCCCGGGACGGTGTGTGTTTATATGGAAAAATACGTCCCGCCTGAGTCGGATCCCGCTTAGCTCAAGCGGGATCCCGTTTAGCCGGGACGGGACGGAATTGTCCCGGGACTAAAAATTTCCATATAAACACAAAGTGATTTTTAGTATAATTATTAATGAGAGCGGGCTCAATATGTTTTTTGCTCATAATGCTCCTTTTTGTAGTTGTGCTTTTTGGGGTCTACCTTACATAAAAATGGGAAATAAATATCTGTAAAAATGAGTACACTTGATAATCTAGGGGCTAATTTATTGATTCCTTATGGAAATTGAAAAACACAAGAAAACGTGAATATTGTGCAATAAAAACTTATTCAAACCTCATAGAAAGAAAAACAAGACAAAGCAAGCTCGTCATCCGCCAAACTAGAAAAACTGTTTTTTCAGCTCGTTACGATGTGATAAAAATTGATTTAATATGTACAAAAATGATATGGGAAGTGTCATCTGCTTATTTATCAAAATTGTCTTTATTTTGCGCCCGCAATGTGTTGAAGCAGCCAGCGCATGCGCGATCATATTTTCTGCTCTGAAACAGCCTTGAACTGTAGAAGATAATAATAGTCGATCTTTGAATTTTTGAATAGTTAAAAGTTGGCACAACATTCACTCTGATGGACCACATACGAAAAGACACAATAGGAATGCTGTGAGTTTATTTTTTACTTTCATTTTCAATGATCAACAAGATAAGGAAAGCTTAAATTTTAATGCTTATAAGCGATATGGTTATGAAAAAGATGTATGCCTACCAATTGTTGGATATTTTCAAAATTCTAACACGGCTTTAACGCCGACATTTTTGTGCATTGTTTTTATAAATGGTTCATGTTTTTTCGTATAGGACTATAGGTGAATCACTACACAATGCAGTGGCCTGTTTCGCCATGAATCTTTCTCTCATTCATCAGGATATATCATCACCCAACATGCAAGGCACATCCAACTTTAAGGCATGTATAACTATCGCATACAGTTTTTTTTCTTAATTGAATCACACACGGAGTATTGTAATATATTTTTTACCCTTTCGTGGTGGCGGCGGCGGCGGCGGTCTCCAGGACATTTTTGGACAGGAGATAGCACAGTGACCTATGAATTAGGGTCCTTTGGATCTGCTCATTAGTTTTTTCTGATTTTTTTTGCACAAACTTACTTATGAATAAATGCTATGATATTTCTGACTTTTTGAAAGAAAATCACGATAGCGCCAATTTGGGCAGTTTTTAAGTTTTTCTCTAAAAATTTCACTTCTCAACAGCCAAAAACAAATATTAACATAAAACGCGTATATAGAATATTTTATTCTTTAAAATGTATTTTAATGCTGTATATAAAGTGGATAATTTTATATCCGTGTTTTATGTTAATATCTCTAAAGATTATCATTAATTTTTTCTATAAATGGTCTAAAATGTTAGTACAGATTATTATCGACAAACATGCATGAAAAATCTGGTTGCTAGGCAACATACCTAGAACGTCCCACAATTAGCTATAATAGTTTTTTTAACATCCTTTTCTACGTTCGTCATAGCTTTTCTCCAGATCCATTTACTAGATTTTTTTGCACTAAGTTACTTATCAACAAATGCTAGAAAGTGACGATTTTGGATTTTCAAAAAAAATCATAATGGTAGCATTTTAGTCAACTGTTCAAGTGTTTTTGGTGAGTAGAAGTGTTTTTTGGTGAGTAGAAGTGTTTTGGGGTGAGTAGAAGTGTTTTTGGGTGAGTAGAAGTGATTTTGGGTGAGTAGAAGTGTTTTTTGGTGAGTAGTAGTGTTTTTTGGTGAGTAGAAGTGTTTTTGGGTGAGTAGTAGTGTTTTTTGGTGAGTAGTAGTGTTTTTTGGTGAGTAGTAGTGTTTTTTGGTGAGTAGTAGTGTTTTTTGGTGAGAGAAGTGTTTTTTGGTGAGAGAAGTGTTTTTTGGTGAGTAGTAGTGTTTTTTGGTGAGTAGTAGTGTTTTTTGGTGAGTAGAAGTGTTTTTGGGTGAGTAGTAGTGTTTTTTGGTGAGTAGAAGTGTTTTTTGGTGAGTAGTAGTGTTTTTTGGTGAGTAGTAGTGTTTTTTGGTGAGAGAAGTGTTTTTTGGTGAGTAGTAGTGGTTTTTGGTGAGTAGTAGTGTTTTTTGGTGAGTAGTAGTGTTTTTTGGTGAGTAGTAGTGTTTTTTGGTGAGTAGTAGTGTTTTTTGGTGAGTAGTAGTGTTTTTTGGTGAGTAGTAGTGTTTTTTGGTGAGTAGTAGTGTTTTTTGGTGAGTAGTAGTGTTTTTTGGTGAGTAGTAGTGTTTTTTGGTGAGTAGTAGTGTTTTTTGGTGAGTAGTAGTGTTTTTGGTGAGTAGTAGTGTTTTTTGGTGAGTATAAAAATCCAAGTGAACTAAATTGCTTTTTTTTATTTTTGATTAATAATATCGCTTCCAATCTTGATCATTATGTTGTCGATCCCTTTATTTCGGAAATGATAACTCAATTAGTCTTTTAGCAATTGCTAGATCGTTAATCCACCAGGATTTAAGGATAAAATGACGATATAGATATATTATCTACTTTTATTCGCAAATTATTATTAGGCTATTCAACCATTCTAGTTCTTCATCAACATTTAAGTATAGATCTATTAATGATCTATTTGTCGTCGAAACCCTTCCTTTTTTTAGTGATGAAAGTATAAGTTTGACCAGTGCCACGACTAACAGTTCATTGTCCGTAATAATGTTTGTAAACAGATTTGAGAAACGATTTCTTGAAGGACTTACTTTTTGGCAGTTGTTGTAATTATCGATAATAGGTTCTAATGTCCACTCACAGTGTTCACAAATAAATATGTCATTTATGTTCATTCGTGTGTTAATATACGAAGCAGTCTCTTTAAAGCCGTGAGTATTAAACGAAGAGATATTTGATATTGCAAGTGTTTAGATTTAGTTACTATTATGGTTTGTTCGCAATTGTTTTGACGTTCTTTCGAGGTTTGATGACAATATTTGATCCCCAGTTTAAAGGATTAAACAGAGTTATTTCCATATTTATGTCCTTTTCTTCCTCGCAATTCAATAGCTTAGTTACGGATAGATGAAGCACCTATTACCCATGTTGGGGATATTGTCTATATTTCCTAAACTGCCAAATAAAAGTATATATTTTTATAAAGCCAGATAAATTTCATATCAAATAGTGTTATTTTTGTCATAGAATGATATACTGGGAAAACGTAAAAAAAATTGGAGAATCACACTATACAAATCTACTCTACTTGAGTACTTAAACGGTGTCTTGAATTTTTGTCGAAAAGTTGGTTTTCGTGCTTCTAGACACCGTGTGAGAGCTCCGTATGACCAGAGCATTAATATCCATGCTTGTACCTTTGAGCATAAAACGTAGGAGTGTATCAAGCAAAAATTGTTTTTGAGATATCGAGATTTAAACTTTGTAAACAAGTTAAATTTTATTAAAAAGGACAATAATGTTTGTTTATATTTTTTATTTCCCAATGTCAAAATAACAATTTGGGTGTTTCATGTCCGTTCGTTCGTATACCGGGTTTCTTTAAAAATGGTTCTCCTGCATCCGGCCCAGATAGATACACAATATACGGACATGCGAGTGTTGGAAGACGCAGCGAATGTGTTTTCTTTATGAAAATCTTGACCCACATTGCTTCGGAAAACATACACGTGGCCATGTTTGTACCGTACGTGTAATTTCGACTGCGGTTTCTTGTTCCTTTTAACCCCCTCCCCCCAAAAAAATGTCATTAATTTCATTATATTAATTATATTTTTAGGGTGTTATTGAAGATCTAAAATGTGTTCTCAAATCCCTTGAAATTAATATGAACTTACATCAACGAAATGTTTCCACAGTCAAATCAATTAGATCAGAACGTCAGGTGAAATCAGCGAGTGACAGCGCTCCCTCAACGGGCAAAGAAGAGATTTCTCGTCGTGTTCAATCCGCTGATGGAAGCAACGAGACTTCTTTAAAACAAACACTAATTTCTCCATCAAGTGAACATTGTTTTTCCAGTCATGATTGTGTTCATCATCGGTTTCCTTCTTCACCCGTTTCTGGTGGAGATGAAAATGTAATATAATATAAGTTGGCTTGATTTTATTTAAAATTCAGTCCTTTAAAAAAAAGCTATGCAGTTACAAAGAATATTTCCTGTGGTTTTAGTCTTTATATGTTTTAATAAGTTGAATCTTCTCATCTGTTTTGTTTATATGTTTTAATAAGTTGAATCTTCTCATCTGTTTTGTTTATATGTTTTAATAAGTTGAATCTTCTCATCTGTTTTGTTTATGTGTTTTAATAAGTTGAATCTTATATGTTTTAATAAGTTGAATCTTCTCATCTGTTTTGTTTATATGTTTTAATAAGTTGAATCTTCTCATCTGTTTATATGTTTTAATAAGTTGAATCTTCTCATCTGTTTATATGTTTTAATAAGTTGAATCTTCTCATCTGTTTTGTTTATGTGTTTTAATAAGTTGAATCTTCTCATCTGTTTTGTTTATATGTTTTAATAAGTTGAATCTTCTCATCTGTTTATATGTTTTAATAAGTTGAATCTTCTCATCTGTTTTGTTTATGTGTTTTAATAAGTTGAATCTTCTCATCTGTTTTGTTTATATGTTTTAATAAGTTGAATCTTCTCATCTGTTTTGTTTATGTGTTTTAATAAGTTGAATCTTCTCATCTGTTTATATGTTTTAATAAGTTGAATCTTCTCATCTGTTTTGTTTATGTCTAAAGCGCTTACTCCAAGACTAATTTTGATCCCAAAATTTCTGCTAGGAAATAATTTTAATGGTTAATTCTACAAAAAATGCGCTCATTTTTTATTCTCAAGTAAAAACAAACAAGTCAAATTTCAGTAGACGACATTTTTTTGTAATTTATCGTCGTCGAAACAAATGCTACGAATCAGAAATACTATAAATGCACATTTCTAGTGTTTTGGCGTCTATTTTCTTTCCGCTAAAAAAAAGGAAAGTTATTTTTAAATGATTGATTTTTTAATTGATTTTCCTTTTCCATATTTTTTGTTATTTTACTAAAGTTTCTACAGGAGACATATTGCACTCTCTGTTTTGTAATCAAAATATGTTCGAGCAACCTCGTCCCCAGGACCGTTCCCTGGGAACGAGGTTGATGTTCGAGTAAAATGTGGCACGGAATTAGTTTTTAGAATTTGCTTACCATTTTACAAAAAGTAATAATAATAATTATGTATTGTTATTGAAAAACTACGCAAAAAAAATTTTAATTGTTAAAATATCACTGTATACGCGATTTCGAAATTAGGATACCCTTTGTTCTTGGTAGTGAAACATACAAAAAGTGCTAAAAAAGTGGTATCCTAATTCCGAAATCGCGTATAATTTTTAACGAGGCGGCTAATCCGCGCCTTGCAGTGGTTTTTTAAAAAGAACGCAGTGCTTGAAGCTTCAAGGCTCGTTTTTTTTTCTTAGTATGAATAAGCTTTTTTTCTTTTTTATTTTCTTCGAAATAGATGGGAAGATTAACATACTTTCGCATACGCATACGCATACGTATTCATCTTAGTTCTTATTGCGTCCGATTTTTATCTCGCCCCCCCCCCCCCCCCAGGATTCTTGTGTCTTATATTGAAACGACCAAAAAAAGCGAAGAGGAGGGATACCATTCCCATAAAATTACAGAAAAAACCCTACAGGAAAGAGACGATACGATCAGAACTTAACGAGATTCGTAGTTGTGTAAAATATGCTTGACTTGTCTTTCCATGATGATTCAAGTGAATGGGTGGAGAAATGATGGAAAAGTAACCTTGTTCTGAGAGTCTGATCAACAACATTCAACAATTTAATCTATCTCTATAGCAAACTTTCTAAGGTTTTTTTTCGTCCCCGCTAGCCACTCATCGGAAACAGGGACAGCTTGCCCTGAGAAAAATGGAAAAGTAATACTACGCTAGAAATGTTGGGATCGAGGTTGGCTTTTAAAAGAAAGAAACGAAACGACCAGTTGCAGATATTGGGGTTTCTTTGATGACGTCATCAATCCGTTTATTCCGAAACGGATTCGGGGAACAAGGTTTCGTAAAATTACCCAATGGTTCCAGGTTGTCTCTACTTACCCACACCGTAAAAAAATGACTCACGTGATATTTTCCAAGTTATTTGGCCGCAAAGTATTTATTGACACTTAGCCAACATGGTGGATGCAAAATGTAACATCCGAAAACGAAAGTTATTTTTGTTGATGCAGTAGACACTTCATACAGTAGACGCTGTTCCAAAGCCTATAAAAGAGGGGGTCAGGGGAACCTATGCAGCCTTTAAACGTAAGGTGATGGATCTCTATAACAGGGCAGCCGGCGCGAAACCTACGCTTCATGACGAAGTCGAACAGGAGGCTGAGGAAGACCACCTGGAAGTTCAAAATCCATATGACCAACCGGGGCAAGATTTTACACCTCAGGAACATAAGCATGCTCTCCACAGGACCTTTCGAAGTTTCCGCATTCCTGGTATAGGAGGGGCCGACGTAGACGGGTATATAGGGATGGTAAGACCCAACGTGAAAACCTTGATTGAGGACCAGGTAGAAGATATGGGTTCGGCAAAGATACAGCTGTCCCTATGGATAATGTGGAAGAAGCCATCAAATATGGAGGGGGTCAACGATGAGTATATTGAGGTGAAGAAGGCATTTAATTCAAATATGGCATCAGCCTTCCAGGGTAGCGATGTAGACGACGTGCTGGATAGGATGTTTGCCCAAATCAAGACGCACGTGGAACATCCGGCACTACCTCAAAGCGGCTTTACGATTAGTCGAATCCTACACCTTGATATAGACTTCCATAAATTGCGGTTAACAAGGGGTTCATCATATATAGAACCCCCCAAATGGATAGCATCAAAGAAGGCCATCATCAACCCAAAAAATGAGGATGAGGAGTGCTTCAGGTTGGCCGTTATAGCATCCCTACACCATACGGAGATTGAAAGAGATCCACAAAGAATCACTAAGCTGAAACCCTACGTAGACCTTTATAACTGGGAGGGTATAGGGTTCCCTACACCAATTAAGGAAATATACAAGTTCGAGAAGAATATCAAGGACATTGCGGTAAACGTCTTGTATGTGACGGGAAAGAAGATTAATATCCTGAGGCGATCGCATCACAACGGACGTAGCAAGCAGGTGAACCTGCTGCTCATCACCGATGAAAAAAAAATCCACTACTCGGCCGTCAAAAGCCTATCGCGGCTCCTAGATATTGAGACCTCGAAAAATACGGCAAAAATGTATTTTTGCTTGAACTGTCTACAAGCCTTTCCCACGGCTGAGTCAAGGGACAAGCATCATGGCTACTGCAAGGACCACGAGGCAGTAAAGATCACGATGCCAACAGAGGCTGAGAAATGGTTATACTACAGAGATGGTCAGATGCAATTCAGGGTACCTTTTGCAATCTATGCCGACTTCGAAAGCCTGCTCATCCCGGTGGAGGATGACAGGGGGATGAAGACAAAAAAGCTGAACAAGCATGTACCATCTGGCTGGTGCACGTATAGTACCTTTGCCTATGGACCCGTACCGGACCCACTAACAGTGTACCGTGGCAAGGACTGTGTGACGAGGTTCGTGGACCACCTGGAGGACGAAGTCAAACGTCTATATAATACCTACCCGCAACAACCCATGCTGGAACTGACAGAGGTGCTAAAAAGGGAACATGATGAGGCCACGCACTGTCACATCTGCCTAAAGCCATTTGACGACTGCGAAAATAACCGCAAAGTTAGGGACCATTGCCATTATACGGGGCTGTATAGAGGTGCGGCCCATAACAGCTGCAACCTCAAATATAGGATACCTAGTCACATACCTGTAATCTTTCACAATCTTTCAGGGTATGACGCACAGCTGTTCATAAGGGAATTGGGGGAAAAATACGACACACAGGACATTGGTTGTATTGCCGAGAATACCGAGAAATATATCAGTTTTAATGTTAAGATTAGGGTACCTCTTGCAGGTATGGGGTATAGTGATGGTGAGGTGTACAAGAAGATAGAAATCCGCTTCATCGACTCCTGTCGATTCATGCCATCCAGCCTGGATAAGTTGGCAATTAATCTCATTGGAACAAACGCCGCCGGTATGAAATGCCGGCAGTGTGCAGATACCTGTCTGGAATTCCAGAGCATAGACGCCGAATACATGGCAAAATTCTGGTGTAAAAATTGCAACTCAAATACCACCAAGCAATTAAACCAGGACCATGTAAGGGCAAACGTACCATCCATGGCAAAGTTCATCGACAAAGATGATACTTTCAGGCTGATGCTGAGAAAAGGTGTCTATCCTTACGAGTACATGAATGATTGGCAAAAATTCGAAGAATTGGAGCTACCTCCCAAGGAGGCATTCTACAGCAAGCTGAATATGAAGGGTATCAGCGACAATGACTATGAATACGCAAAAAAGGTATGGAATGTCATTACCCCAGAGGGTGATAGCGTCACCATGGGCGACTATCATGACATCTACCTGACAATGGACGTCCTGCTATTAGCCGACGTTTTTGAGACGTTTCGAGACGTATGCTTGACGAACTACAAGCTCGATCCTGCTCACTTTTACAGTGCACCCGGGCTGGCATGGAAGGCGGCACTCAAGTTTACCGGGATTAGGTTGGAGCTCCTTACAGACCTTGATATGCTCCTGATGTTCGACAAGAGTATCCGTGGAGGTATAGTGCAGGCGGTACATCGGTATGCCAAGGCAAATAATAAGTACATGGGAGACCAGTACGATCCAGAGGTTGAATCATCCTACCTGCAGTATTTGGATGCCAACAATCTGTATGGCTGGGCCATGTGTCAAGACCTACCAACAGATGGTTTTAAATGGGTCTCCGACGTCGAGGCATTTACGGAAAAGCGAATCGAGAAGCTTGTTAGGGACAATAAACATGGGTACCTACTAGAGGTTGACATCGACTATCCCGAGAGGCTACACGACAAACATAATGAGCTGCCGTTCCTACCGGAACGCAGGACGGTCCACAAGGTCGAGAAATTGGTACCAAATTTGGGGCATAAACGTAGATACGTGGTACATATAAGAGCCCTTCACGAGGCTATAAAACATGGGCTCGAGCTGAAGAGGGTGCATAGGGTCATCCGGTTTAACCAAAAGACATGGTTGAAGGGGTACATCGATCATAATACTAGGCTGAGAACTGATGCCAAAAACGAGTTTGAGAAGGATTTCTACAAGCTCATGAATTTAAGCGTATTCGGTAAGACCATGGAAAATATACGGAACCACCGCAACATCCAGCTAGTTACTAATGAGGACAAGTATATGAAGCTGGTGATGAAGCCGAATTTTAAGGGTGGAAGCCGGTTCAGCAAGAACCTCCTAGGGGTTGAGATGGGCAAGACGGAGGTAAAAATGAACAAGCCCGTATATATAGGCCAGGCCATCCTGGACATGTCAAAAATGGTCATGTACGAGTTCCACTATAATTACATGCAGCCGAAGTATGGTAGCAAGCTACAGCTCTGCTACATGGATACCGACTCATTTGTATATCATATAAAGACACATGATTTCTATGTTGATATCGCACAGGATGTTGAAAAAAGATTCGATACGAGTGCCTATAATCCTGATGATGGGAGGCCTCTCCCCATAGGAAAATACAAGAAGGTCGTGGGCCTGATGAAAGACAAGCTTGCAGGGAAGGTCATGACGGAGTTCATCACCCTGAGGGCAAAACTCTATGCCTATGAGTGTCTAACAAAAGAGGGCGGTGATCGCAAAGCGAAGGGCGTAAAGAGATGCGTGGCTAAAAAGTCCATCACCTTCGACGACTATCGACGATGTCTGGAGGAAGGCGTTGATATATACAGGAGCCAGGTCTTGATTCAAAATAGGAGGCATCAGGTCTATACCCAGGAGGTATCGAAGTTAGCCCTTAACAGGGAGGATGATAAACGGATCGTTCAACCCGATCAGATTACAACGATTGCCAGGGGCCATTACCGCCTGGTGCATACCCGGGAATAAAATGGAGGTGTGTCTACTAATCGCTATAATTCTACCCTATGCCATGATTGCTTTTTGCTTTTTTCGATATAGACGTACAATAAAGAGAATGTCTGATATCGCACAAGTATTCGACACAGCCTCTACAGAATATGAACATGTAGAGAAACCCATCGATAAACGCCAGGTCCCGAAGGAGGCCCTGAGGAAAGGTAAAGGGTATCTTCTACCCAAAAAATGTACGGAAGGGTTTGTCGAAAAGGCACATGATGAGGCCATTGACAAGGTACATACTGAGTACCTTCAACGTGAGCTTCAGGAGAAGGGTGAAAAGACTGCTAGGGCACTGTCTACCCATGTTACCAGCCTATATGCCAGCATGGTTGTAAACCTTGTGGATATTGACTCTGTCGGCGAATTACGTCGGGATATTGAAGAGGATCCTATTATCCGAGACTCCATGACAGACTTGGGGATTCTTGTGTACTGCACCATTGGGAGGTGCCTGGCACCCATCTTGGTAGCAGGACACACGGCCCGGCATATGGGTAAAAAGAAACAGGAGGAGGAGGAGGAGGAGAAGGAAGAAGGAGATTAAGGAAGAGCCTCGGACGGCGGTGCTATAAGATAAATGAGTGAGGAGTCTACTAACCAGGTCATAACCAAGAAGAATGAAGGTTGTGTTGCTGCTGGTAAGAGACTTGCGGAATGGAACCGTAAGAACAAGGCCAGCCTGCAGAAGAACGTGGGCAAAGGTTCTTCGCCAGATGATCAAGAACCTGCATCAGGCCCTGGCAAGTCTATGGACAATGTCTACATTTATGGTGTAGGTACGCTTGCCGTGCTTGCGATAGGGGTTGGAGTTTGGTATAAATTTGCCTCCAAAAAGGGTGGAGAATCTAACAAGCCAGCGTCTAATCCAGAGCCTCAACAAAAGGGTAAAACCCAGCCAAATATTGAGATTTTCAAAATGCGGTAATAATAAATGACAGCAAGCAACGTTACACCTAAGGAAAAAGAAATCCTGGATATGCTATACGAAACCATTGTGGACCTTAGTTTCACCTTGGCCTATGCCATGGCAGGTAAGAAATTCTTGGATATTTCACGCCCATCTACAAAAATGGATACGAATGACGTCCTCAAGATGGTGGCGTACTTTGCGGCGGGACGGGCGAGTCGCGAGATGGCCGTGACGAAGGGATGGCTACCCGCATCCATAGTCCCGAAACCAAAATGAGCGTCTAGTAAAATTTCTATTTGCCCTAAGAGGCAAATAGAAATGGAGGACGCTTGCCGATGTTGCCAGGGTATTGCACAAAGGCGAGCCCCGGAATAGTAAATGGGGGCCAAGAAATGTTACAAATGCAAAAAAGTGTTTCCTCCTGAGATGTTCAAAATTAGAGGTAATGGCCGAACAAAAAGTTGCATAGGCTGCCTAGCTAAAGCGAAGGAGAGGCGGCGTATCAAATGTAAGGACCCTGTTATAGAACAGGTAGATCCTCTTGATATTGACAGGGAGATTCAGGGTTTTAAACAGGATGAATATTATCTACTTCTTTACACTCTACTCACATACGACATTATATCCCAGTACACCGAACTCATCAAAGCACCCCCTGAGAGCCATGAAAAGGCACTGCTAGTTGCGAGGTACCGCAAGGTATTGCGGTGCCTAGAGGGTAAGATAGTGTTTGATCCACTACCCCTCGAATATAAGACCCAAAATATCAAATTATGCCCTGCCTGTATTGGGCATCTTGTAAACAACCCCGGTGGCACACGGATCTGTGCTGAATGCCTTTGCACTATACCGAAAATAGATAGGAATAAATGGTGTTGGACGTCGTAAAAAGTCCCCATACAGCAATTTTTACGGGCCCAACAAGTTGCGGAAAAACGCAACGCGCTCTAGACCTGTTGGAAAATGAGTATAAAAAACACTATCACAACATAGTCGTGGTGTGCTCTACTATAAGATGGAATACGACATACCTTGGGAGGGCATCGCTCTGGCGGGACCCCTACGTGTTCCTTATAGACCCGGGAAATGAGCTATTTGAATGGATTCAGAAATTATCCTCATTGTTGGCGGGCGAAGAGACCCTTTTCATAATAGACGATATGATATCTGATGAAAGCCTTGATAAGCGTCGACAGCCACTACTTGAATTAGCTATCAATGGTAGACATCGCAGGCACAGTTTATGGCTCTTAACGCAATCATATACCGCCTTACCCAAGAACCTTCGGAGGCAGAAAAAAGCCCTGTTTTTGTAGTTTCCGAATGAGAGGAGCGATATGAGGATGATTGACGAAGAGACTAATTTTATCCCAGATTGGGGTGAGATCAAGGCCGAGTTTAAGAGGTCCAAACACGCGTGCCTGTACGTAAAACACCCTAGAAGCTATAAAATTCTCGAGTGACCACGGTGAAAACCTCCGGGTAAGCATTAGTATATAGAAAGATATCTCTTACAGCGGTTGATTATTTCCAAGGAAAACAAGTCCGATAATTTTATGCCCAGGATAAAGGTCAATATATTGTAGCCTCCGATGTGTGGAGAGGTGTAGGATATAAACGAAGGGCCGGGGTACAGGCCATTCAGCGATATGTTCCTGGCAAGTATAAAATGCGATTAGGTGACGCTTTTGTAGACCTTCAGGAGGTACTCAGATCTGAGTACCTACATCCAGACACGGTTTTACTGACTGACGCCGGCCTCTATTGCTTTCTATTGAGGTGTGATCAACCTAAGGCAGAACCCTTTTTGGAGTGGGTTGTAGAAGAGGTGCTGCCCAGGGAAATGCAAAAGCTTGCTGCAGCAATCGAGGAAAGAGATATTGCCATCGCCATCCTAGAGGATGATCTTGATGCCAGGGATGAACAGCTTGATGTTCTTAATCAAGTCAACTCGGAACTACGGCAGAGGCATGTGCCGCACCGGCATCAATATGACAACGTGCTGTGCGTGGTTGATAAAAATGATCCGCACGGGTATGGAAAAAAAGGCGGGCATAATCACTACATGATCCGATGCCAAAGGAAGCAACTCGGCACAAGAATAAGCATCCTAAAGGCAATGTACCCCGATATGGCCGTAAGGAAACCGGAATGTGGCGATCCTAATGCCGTGCATGCCTGGTGTAGATTCAAGGAGGATGTACTTACCAAGGACAATTTTTACAAGAACCACTTCACTCTACCCGACAATGATACGCGGGAGCTATTCGAGGGGATGTTTGACATTGATATGTCGTAACCAAGCACAATTTTAATACCCCGCAGGGGGTATTAAAAATTATAGGAAAAAATGAGGGGGTGGCACGATGTCTCCTGTGAATGACCACGGTGAAAACCTCCGGGTAAGCATTAGTATATAGAAAGATGTCGCAAGTTATGTTCAACACAGGAGCCATCGAGACACTGTCCAATAGCCAGGATCAACCTATGTTTAAACGCGCCAATTTGGGACGTTTCTTGGGTATTGAAAAGGTTAAAAAGATGACTATACCTTCGACATTCCTATCTACCAGGTCTGAAATAGTAGGGCCCAATGGGGCATCTCCGAGATGCCCTCTTGGTAAGGCGAAAAATAGGCATGACGTCTTTGTCACGCTTGAGGGCGCCCTGGAGATCGTTCGCCGTTCCAAGAAACTAAAGGCTGTGGGGGTCATCAGGTGGCTTGCCCGAGCAGGCGTTCAAAAATTACAAGATGTAATAAAACAGCATCGCCAGGCCCTAGAGGACAGGAATATAGATATCGCCATTCTCGAGAATGATCTTGATTCCAGGGATGAACAACTTGTGGAGCTTGGGTACGAACTCGAGGTACAGACCCAGGAAAATGCGAGGCTCAAAGAACGTACCGTACCGCATGCTCAAGATCCCGGAAAGGACAATATGATCATGATATACAGAAAACATACCTCACATGATGACGACGGGTATCATCATCTTCAGTACTACTGTGCGCGTGTTCAAAGACGTATTAACCACTTTCTACTAAAAGGAGGTGGTTTAAGGAGAACTACCCAAGCGCGGAGGAGATTGTCGTCATCGATAATCCCAATGGCATGCACGCCTTTAATAGATTTGAGGAAGAGGGACATGTCGAGCGTTACGGGAATCATTTCGGGCTTATTGACCTTACTCGGGATGACCTGTACGAATTGGGTGTTCCGGCATTAGATGACTAGGCAGACGCTAATTTTCACTACTCTTATAAGTAGTGAAAATTATAGGTAAAAATGAGGGGGGTGCCACCCCATCCCCATTAGAATAGGAAATCTACCACTCTTTAACCTCCTCTGGAGGTACCTGAACATCCTCCGGGATCAGCATCAACTCTTCTGACACGAAGCTACGATCAGGGCCGTATTTCAAGTAATACAGCACGCGGCTACCCTCGCTATGCGCCCCATCCTATACATTTTCCTACTCCAAACGGCATCAGTTGCGCGTCTCTTTTGATCACCATGTTCTTCCCCTGGTTGGATAGCAGCGTATGTCCCCAGTTCCGTCAACCTTTTTTGTCATGTGCAGCGTTATCCCATCACTAAGCCTTTGCAGAGGCCTTCCAGAGCCATGCAGGGTATTGTCATTAGATGATCTGAAATCAAGACATAAGGCGTATCTCTCGTTGAAAAATTTACCAATGGTCACGCTACTATCATGGCTACCGAAAATGTTAACCACTTGCTCAAGGTGGTCCTTAGGGAGCATGGCATGCGAATACAACTCATTGGGCTCACCCTCAACCGTGACGCTTATCTTCTCGATCTTGGGGTTATAGAACACCTCATTCTTTCCGGCATAAGGCTTCACCGTTGCGGGGTCTACAAACAGTAGCAGAACACCTTTCAGACTCTTGGCTGGAGTATCGATCTGGAGGTTGTAACTGGTATCAGATTTTTTCATATTCACCACCTTGCTCCTTAGGATCCGTTCATAGGGCAACGCGAGTCTTGTATACCGGGACATCATGGCACTCGCTAGTCCTTCATGGCTGATCTTGTCAAACTCCAGCTTGATGTTAGTGATCTTGTAGGTGGCGTCGGCTGCTTTGGCTGCCGTAGATCCCACGGCTGCTGTCCCTCTATCTTTGATCACGTCGCCGTACGATGCGAAATGTAGAACGAACTGTAGCCTGTCATAGAGCCCTGCCTGGTAAAACGGCAGGTCTCTCGTTCTCGTTAGCTCGAACGTCTCTCGTTAGCTCGAACATGTTCCCCAGGGGGATACAAAAGGTGTTCCCATACGCGGCGGCAATGGCTTTCTCTTCATCTGTCCCTACATGGTCAGTGGCTTTGGCCTGTAGGGCCCTAATCGTACCATCATTGGGGTTGACTCCCTCTAGGATGAGATTGTTTTCCCTGTCAAATTTGGGTAGCCACAGGTCCCGATACACTGCCAGGGTATTATAATCAGATATATTCTGTACCTCGTTACCGTTCAGGGTAATACGTAAATTTCGCACCAGGCTTTTGCCTATGTTGCTGACCGGCGTACGTTTGGTGTTAGTCCCCGTCAGCGTCAGGTCAAATAAGATCCTGAGACTGCCGGGAAAGATGACGTCATTTTGGGACATATTTGGAATATCCACGTACAGGTCTTCATTTTGATTGATGGTTGAAGGTATATGGCTTATTTGGACCCGTTGACGGCGTCCTTTGATACCAAAAAGCTGCCTCGTTTCTACATATGGGTCTAGGATAGTGCCGAATGTACTCATGTTTATTATATGACGGAAAATCTTCTAATAAATGGCCGATAATCCAGGATTTACGCCTGAATATAACATAGAGGATAAGGGTGGTGGGGATGATAAGCCTGATGATGATACTACGCAAAAACTTCCATCAACGCCAGGGCCTTCAACCCAGGGAAAACATGGAGAAGAACAACATGGAGAAGAGCATGCTGAGAGCACGCAGACATCCGAGGTGCTACTTTTAGAATCGAAGGTTAATAGCCTTTACACGCATCTTAGGGAGGAGCTGAGGATGCCTAATGCGATACATTACGACAGGTTTCGGTTGGAAAAAGGGAACCAACTTATCGTTAAAAGGCTTGTGATAGGGGAAGAAGCCTTTCCGGAAATAGTGATCACAAATAAGAATGGTACCTTAAAAGCTGTTGGCCAGATACGAAAGTTTTTAGGTAAGGAGCGTATGATAGCCCTAGGTTTTGACAATTATACTACACCTAATAAAGGTGGTAAATTCAGGGCCCAGAAACTCCTACAGGGGTACAAGCATATAGAGGAGGAGGTTGAGGAGAAGGCTGATGATATGGAGATGCTACCCTTGCTCGAGAAGGTTATAGACGAGACGCAAAGTTTTATAGATACTTCATTTGGTGGGGATGGTGAAGGCATCACCGAACGTGAAAGAAGAGGGTTTGACGACAGAATTCAAAAGATAAGGGGCGCTATGAAGCTACATAAGGCCAATATGATCTTATACAACAGTAAGATTATCAAGGCGGAGGGAAAGTTAGAACAAATCGAGGAGCAGAAGGCCGGGGCAGCCGAAGGACAAAAGGCTAACCTTGATGGGGAAATAACAAAGGTGAATAAAAAGATTAAAGATCTGAACGAAAAAAAAAATTTTGAGCAGGAAGCACATGGCCTACTATCCTCTGAGATATACCCCCAGCTGAGGGTCATCAAGGAGACCCTGATGAAAATCGCCGGGGATGACACGTCTTTGCTCGAGAAGCTTAAAATACTCTTCAAGGAGCAGGGTATAACTATAGCGAGTATCGTCTCGGCCATTGGACTACTGATTTCTACCATTGTACTCGCGGCTACAGGAGGGGGTTCCGCAGCAGGTGCAGGAGGAAGTGCCGCAGGAGGTGCAGGAAAAGGCTTTGTAGAGAAGCAGCTTGAAAGGATTGGAAGGTTCCCTAAATATCTGGCAGGTAAAGCAGGCGCTGCATTACCCGGGATTATTGGTACGGTTGTCTCGTTCTTTCTCAGGGTAGCGGCAACAGTCGTGGAATACGCGGCCAAGCATCTGTACATGGCCATCGCGGCCGGGTTAAGCCATATATAGGCAATTATGATCCCTACCCCTGTCGTGATCAATGCGGCCTTTGTCTCCTCATGTTGGTTTTGTGGGGGTTGTTCGGGAGTATGTACGGGAGGTGTGGGTGGTATTGTATGCCTGGGGGGTGTATATGGCATAGCATGTATTGTATGATCGGGGGGTGTAGGTGATGTGGTATGTTTTGTAGGTGTAGCATGCTTAGTAGGTATAGGATGTGTAGTATGCATAGGTGTTTTGGTAATATGCATGGGAGGTGTGGCATGTGTAGCTATTTTGTTAGTATGCTTTGGAGGTGGTTTGATGACCCTCTCTGTATGCCTAACAATAGGCTTGTTATTCACATCAACCTGGACACCCACATTGACATTGGCAGGTGCGATCAAAATGTTGTTGTTATACCCTACAATTTTGCCTATTCGCAAATTCATGTCCGAGGGCAGCATGTACACGCTGGGCATAACGGCAAAATTCACTGGAGTTCGGGCATATTGGAGTATTTTTTGAAATTCCGTGATATCATGCCCTATATTTTCCTGACGTTGTACCATGGCTTCAAATTTCTGCATCAGGATTTGCCGGACCGTATAGTTGTCCGCGCCAGACCATACTAGGGATGCCTTGGACCCCGCCTGCGACCCCAGCAATAAGACCACGTAGACCCTAATACTTTCGCTTAGCTTGGTCAGACCTTCCGACGTCAAACCCTGACTTGTTGGTATGATGAATTTGGCCCAATCACCCTCAACTTGTGGCCACCATGAACTGTTGGTGAGTGATGCCGATACTGATTTGGTTTTGTACAGGCCATTAGGATCTGCACCGTACTCACGAAATATCTGCGCGTATCCAGAGGTTGAGTAGGGGTTTTTGTACTGTGAAAACCCATCGTTAAAAGACATGGGTACCTTCATCCTTGCTAGAATGCGACGCATGTGGTAATATATATGGAATTTAAATATGGCGTTGACAAGTGGTACGGAGCCTGTTAGGTGCTTAGCGGAGATGCTTAATGCAGTGCTTGCGCAATGGGTAGCGAAATTCACCTGGATGTTCCAGTAGTCCAGGGCTTGTCCTCTTGTCCAGCCCTGAATGACAGGTTCATTCAGGTAGGTTGTTGTAACCTTGATGGGGTATTTAGTAAACTCGGGAAATACCACGGAAATGTGTGATTCTGTCGATACATATAGGTCCTGATGCTCCAAGTTGGTTACACCAAGTGGCCATCCCCTGTTGGACTTGTACCTTGCCTTAGGGTTGTATGAGTAGATATTCATCTTTGTTTTAAAATAAAGATGAAACAACTCTATATTACTGATATTGGAAAGCCTACGATACTCGAGGACTATCTGGGACAGGACACGAGAATTGCCCCGAAATCGATAAGTATCAGGCCTACGTGGCTGAATATTTACAGTAACAACGATTTCGCCATCCGTAAGACAGGACCTGATCAGACAGTTACTCGTATTGAGATCATGAATGGCCTGTATAAGATTGAGGACCTGGCAACTATCGTCAACGGTCAGGCACAGGACAAAATCAAGCTGTTTGTCCTAAAAAATGGACTCTGCAGGCTACGTGTCAGTGTCGGGCATACTTTTGTGATTCATCGCCGGCTGCAGGAGCTCTTGGGCCTACCCTACGATCTTAGTAAGAAAGACTATCAGGCGGGTGACTATGATACCGAGTACAAGACTGACATCTACCACAGATTGAGACTTGTTTGTCCTCAGTTGGATGAAGACGACTGCCTGTTGGATGGTAAAAAGTCGAAAATTCTCGCTTTGTTACCCACTAAGGAAAACGCTTGGGGGGACATGCTTACATGGAGTTTTGATACCCCAATTTACATGCCCTTAAAAGGCTCTACGGATCGCCTCGAGTTCATGCTAACAGACGAATTCCACCATGAGAAGTATGTCTCGTTCACTGGATTAACGATGCAATTGCTCATAGAATAAATGGCTGATTTAACCAAGCTGTATCCGAATCTACCGAGCGCACCCGCAGAAGGCGCGGACCTGCAGGATGAAAGCCAGAATTTTAGACTTGCCGAGATAAGAGGGATTGAGGCATTTCTAAGGGGTGAAATTAAGGAGCGTGATAGGCTCTCAAAGAAATTCAAGATGCACGGGACCTGGGTTCGATACTGTGATCATGGACTATTGGGGGTTAGTATTATCACCTCGGGCGTAGGAATTGGGGCGCTGGCTTCGGGTCTTGGTGCTCCGCTCTGCATAGCGATGGGGGGTATTACAATCGCCGTAGGTATCGGGCAGGCCAGTCTACGGAACGCCTCAAAAAGCTTGGTGTGAAGGCCAGGAAACATGAGAATATAAGACTATTAGCTGAGGGTAAGTTGAACTCCATCATTGACCTGATTTCAAAAACCATCGAGAATGGAGTCATCAGCAACTACGAATTTAGTCTGATCACGCAAGAGAAGCAGAAATATATGCTGTTAAAGGAACAGATGCGACGGCGTTTTAACCGTATTGTCAACGCCATCAATGAACAGGAGCGTGCTCAGCTAGTTGCTAAAGGTCGGGAGGAGGGTAGGCAGGATGTTTTAAAAAAACTTCAGTCTGTATAGTATGCAAGCGCTACCTAGGGCCTCCACCTGTTTATAAGCCTTAGTTTTATATATTTTATAACCCTGTAGGGGTTATAAAATGTATGGCTTTTTAGTCCTCACCCAGCAGCCATTTATTCAGTTTAGTGTACCTACATTCTACAACATGTACTTGGGGGTAGCAGTTGCTACCTTGAGTGTATACGGATGATATCGCCAGCACACCACTAAGTTTGCAGGGCTCATTATAGGGTACTGATTGGCCATGGAAGTTGGTTGTGATTGCGTCCCCATAGTATTTGAGCTTGGCGTTCACGTAACGGTCTTTTTTCACGGGCTCCGTCGTCAATTTTTGAGATATAAGGTATTCGATTTTAGCCCAAATTTGTCGATATTTTTCAATGCAATCGGGGTACTCCTCAAAATCAATACTCATCGCCGGCACGGCATTGGTATTGTATTGACTCACCCCATTGGACCAGACCCCAGGCGTCTTTACCCTGAGTGCCACTACAAGGTCTCGTGTATGATATCCTACAATGTACCGTTGATCAGCGCCTTTGTTGGAAGGAACGGGGTCTGACACTGTCAGGCGGTCCACATTAATATCAGTGATGTCTGTAAATGTAGTCGCAAAGTTGTAGAATTCTCGGGGTTTCACAATTTCATTTTCAAATTTCAGCATCTTGTTTATTGTATTTCAAACGACTTCAGAGAATTGCATGTCATTGTACATACGCAGCCGCCCCCGTTATAGGTGATGTGCTCTTGGTAGCAGTACCAACACAGCATTTTAGCTTTTATCATAAGTCTCCGTCCACAGGTACATCTGTCATACTCGTCAAGTATACATTCACAGTCACTACAGTGCTCCATTTATTCTATAGTCCTCGATACGATCCCCTAGGTCCTGGATCTTTCGTTCATTCTCCTTCTCCCTCCCTGATTCTTTCACTATTGCTAGGGCCATAAGTGGGAGTGAGATACCAATGCCAGCCATAAAGGTCATGAATACTGCACTTCCAAATATATCGAATTTTGTTTGACAGTTGATGCACATTTATTAGTAGTAGTATTATCTTGCAACAAAGATTGTAAGATAACCTTGACTTCAAGCCAACCCCCACAATTTTTCGAGGTCTGCCTTTTCATCCTCCGAAAAGCACCAATCTATGACCCTATCTGGATGCCAGGCTAATTGAAGAAGATCCTCCTTAATTCTAGCATTGTCCGCTTTCCTTTGGCGATAGGCTCTTCGCCATTTAAGTTTGCTTTTCCTATTCGCTAGCATCTTATTACTAACAAACCAATCCGGTACACATTCGAATAGGTAGGCAGACCTTTCAATGACCCTATTACACATGTCCTGAGTCTTGAATTGATCCGGCACGTACATGAGTGCCCAGGGATCCTTTTCAACGGCATTGTTGCACATGTCTTGCGTTTTGAGCTGGCCCGGTACATAGCCGAGCATCATAGGCTCTCCTTCAACAGCCATGCTGCACATATGCTCCGTCTTGAAATGGTCGTATATATACTTGAACATAAGGGGATTGTGTTCAACTACCTTGTTGCACATGTATTGCGTCTCGAATTGATCCGGCACGTGCCTGAACAGATGAGGATCCTCCTCAACGGCTTCGTTGCACATGCCCTGCGTTTTAAACCGGTCCGGGACATATACGAACATCTCAAAATCCTTTTCAACGGCCTTGTTGCACATGTCCTGCGTCTTAAAACGGTCCGGGATAAACGCGAGCGCATAGGGCTTCTCCTCAACATCCTTGATCCAATTTTCCTGGCTTGAAATATCATTTTTGAGATGTTGAATCAGATCCTTCTTGCGCAGTCCCTGAACACCTCTACATAAGCCACGGCTTTTAGCAATATCTCGTAATTGTTTGACAGTGTGCGCGTTCATTCTTTATTGTATGGATTTTCGATTTACAGAGTATTTCGATGTGGTCAAAAACTAACGCATCTTGACTGCGCATGCGTTGATTTTTGATGACGTCATCAAAAGGGAATTCCCTCTTTTACTTATTTGATGTATGATTTTTTTGATGTGCGTAGTATAATAGGGATTTGCACTAGAATTTTTTTGACTCATTTGCAGCATGATAGGGACTTACCCCTGAATTCCATGGCTAGGCACTGTATGGTACTGGATTTGTTGTGTTTGACTGTGGCGTGCGCGTGCGCGAGATGTGCGTTGCGCTAGAACATACATTTCCCTATCTCTTTATACAGGGAAATAATTTGGATTCTTGCCAGGCTGAAATATTTTCAAGTTAGGGGCTTTAAGTTTTTAGTCTTTAAAAACACAACGGGCCATATTTTTAGGCTAAAAATATCCACATCGTTTATTTTTTCCGAGACTAGGTTATGTCTCAATTGAGCATCGTCTTTGTTAAAAGAGCCTAAGTAAACTTTAAGATGCTATCTCGTGTCCGTACAAGTTGTCTCCCGCGCTTTTTGTTAATAATCGAGACAGAAAAGCACAGAGCAAAAACAACAAAAAACTTGGTTTGGCGGGAAAGGAAAGTGTTGTCGACATTTATACAATTTCCTAAATTATGGAATCTGTAGAAGGTTAGTGAATTTGATTTTAATTGACATATATCAATATATAAAAGGTTGCGGAGCGGGAACGGGTCCCTATGTTCGCAAGCGAAAAATTGTACGTTATATACCTCATGTATATATACCTCAAGTTATATATACCTCAAGTTTACTTAGGCTCTTTTAACAAAGACGATGCTCAATTGAGACATAACCTAGTCTCGGAAAAAATGAACGATGTGGATATTTTTAGCCTAAAAATATGGCCCGTTGTGTTTTTAAGTAGCTCACCCAACAACACAACGAAATGAGTCGACTAGATAGGAGTTTCTTTTCTATCTCTTCACTTGATGCCTGCAATAGAGTTTCTGAAAGCCAGCTCACTCTCCAATTAAAATTAATGGCTTTATCAAAACTTAAGCCAAGCAGGCACAAGTATTTCTATTTTTTAATCCTCTTGTCAGGGGACATCTGCCTCAACCCAGGTCCTGTTAAGTATCCCTGTTCTTCATGCTTAAAACCTGTGGCAAAAACACACAAAGCACTTTCTTGTGACAAGTGTGGATTATGGGCTCATAAAAAATAAAAAATATCAACAATTTATGAAGACTCCTGAAGATAAACTGTTTTTCGTTTGCAGTCCCTGTCTTTCTCGTAATTTGCCCTTTGCTAATGAGGAGTCATTTGGTGACGAAATTCCGGACAACATCAATATTACTATTGAGGAAAACTTTGATTTTGAGGCAATCAGAAATGGGAAGGGCTTAAAAATGGCCCATCTCAACATTAATGGTCTGTCATCCAAACTAGACTATGTTAAACTTCTGCTACATCAAACAAAACTTGATGTATTCTCCATCTGTGAAACCAAAATTGATGACACCATCACTGACAATGACGTTAAAATTGATGGCTATGTTTGTTATAGGAATGATCGGAATAGACGAGGTGGGGGTGTTCTGATTTTTGTTAATGAAAACGTGGATAGCCACCTTTTGAAACACCTTTACTTCGAAAATGTTGAATCACTATGGGTGAAAGTGTGCCTGAAAAAAACTAAACCTATTTACGTGTGTGGGGTTTACAGGCCACCTGGAGGTAGTGATTTGCAGAGTACCGAAAACCTGTGTACTCATTTTAAACAGTGTTTTAACAAGCTCCCAAAAGAAAAAGAAGTTTTTATCTTGGGAGATTTTAACTGTAACATGCTTTCAAAATATGCTCTTTCCTCCAAAATAAAGGAATTATGCTCCACTCTTTTCCTAAAACAACATATTACGGAGCCAACTCGTGTTACTGAAAATAATAGCACTCTTATAGACTTGATACTTTCTAACAGTTCTTGTATTTCTAAAACTGGTGTCATGGATTTAGGCATCAGTGATCACAATTTAGTTTATGTGATCAGAAAATTCAAAAGGCCAAAATTTGAACCTAAAACATGCAAGGTTCGTAGCTACAAGAACTTCAGTGAAGAGGCTTTTCTGAAGGACCTCAGGAATTTAGACTGGTCATATTTTAATAATTATGATGACCTTGATGAAGCATGTGAGAAACTGAATAAAAATGTTAAAACAGTGGCTGACAAACATGCCCCTTTTAAAACACATAGATTTTCTGGCCGTGTTGAGGCATGGGTCACTGATGAATTAATAATAGCCATCAAAGAAAGAGACTTCTTGAAACGGAAAGCATCAAAAACAAAATCCATCATAGACTGGGAAGCTTTCAAACAAAAAAGGAACCAGGTAATAGGTCTCAAAAATCGACTCAAAAACGAGTACTATAATGACGTTTTGCGGGACTTTCAAAAACGGCCAAAACAACTTTGGAAAACCCTAAAAAACTGGTTCCTGATAAGTCAGGCAATACTACCTCGATAAAACGAGTAGTCCAAAACGATGGTACAGAAACTTCTCACCCAAAAGAAATTTCCAACACATTCAATTCATTTTTTGTCAGTGTTGGTGCCAAACTAGCCTCTAAATTTTCTTCTGACACTACTAATGTTAATCCACCTGTTAGCAGACACGATTTTCGGTGGGCTCGTATTGAGACCAAAAGTGTCGAGAAAATAATTAGTTCACTAAAACTTAATAAAGCTACAGGCTTGGACGGAATTGGTTCACGACTGCTAAAAGCAGGTTCGTCAGTTTTAAGTATTTATTTATCAAGTCTTTTCAACAAATCTTTATTTACTGGTTATGTACCTAAATGTTGGAAGACTAAAAGGGTCTCGCCTATTTTTAAAAGTGGCAATAAAACAGATCCTACTAATTATCGGCCTATCTCCATTTTGCCAATTCCTATGAAAATTTTTGAAAAGTTAGTGCATGAGCAAATGTCTCATTTTATTTCTGAGCACAACTTCCTGAATGATTTCGAAAACTCTTTTCCACAGAAACTGCAGTAGTCGATGTCTCTGATTTTATTCTTACTGAGCTCGACCAACATAACTTTGTTTGTGCTGTGCTCATTGACCTTAAAAAAGCTTTTGACACTGTTGATCATAAAATTTTGTTAAAAAAACTATGGTGTTTTGGCATCAGAGATGCTGCCTTTGACTGGTTCGAGTCCTACTTAACGGGCCGAATGCAGCTGACTCTTGTAAACGACACAGGATCAGATCTGCTTCATAAAGACGCTTTTGGGGTGCCGCAGGGATCTGTGTTGGGGCCCCTGCTCTTTCTTTTGTATATTGATGACTTAAAATCTGTCATCAATTCAAACTACCACCATCTATATGCAGATGATACAATAATTATTTCGTCTCATAAAAACTTGGATACCCTTGTCTCCCAGGTCGAGTTAGAACTTTCGCAAGTCGACCTCTGGCTGAATAATAACAAAATGACTATTAATACGGACAAAACTGAAACAATCTTTTTCGGCAACCACAGCCAGTTAAAAAAAGTTGAGAACAAAACTATCAACTATATGGGTATTCCTTTGAAGAGGAGCGAAAAAGTTAAATATCTTGGGGTAACATTTGATCAAAAAATGCAATGGGAAAAGCACATTAATGACATAAATAGAAAAATACTAATTAAATATTCTAAAATTAGAACCATTGCATCCTGTTTAACACCTCACACAAAAAACCTTTTAATTAATGCACTTGTCATGCCATATTTCAACTACTGCTCCTCGGCATGGGCTTGTGCCACCCAAGGTAGATTGGGAAAACTAGAAAAACGATTAAAATGTGTCCGTACCCTTCTTGGGAAAGAGAGGGAATATTCAATGAATAATTTACTCATCAAAAACGATGCCATATTAGTTTTCAAAGCCATGAATCACATTGCTCCTGATTACATGCGCTCAAAATTCCTTTTGACAAAAAACTGTCATAATCATCAAACAAGAGGGGCCTCAAAAAACAGGTTCACACTTCCCTTGGTCAACACGGAATTTGGCAAAAAAGCCTTCCCGTTTAGAGCTGCAAAAGTGTGGAATAATCTTCCAGACCAAGTGACCTGTGATGGAAGTCTGCTTTCGTTTAAGACTTCCATCTCTAATGTATTTGGCAAATTCTAATGGAGATCACTTTTTAACTTTTTAATTTTTGTTTTTTATTCTTTTTGTTTTCAAATTTTCACAGATTATAAATGTTACTATGTTTGATTGAGCTGAGGCAGTCCAAGGTTTATCATTTTTTGTTTCTTTTTTGTTCTAGTGGCCCCCAGTGGAAACAATCCACTAACTATAGGTTTTTGTGATTTTCTGGGCTAGCCACTTTAAATATTTATTATTATTATTATTATTATTATTATGTATCTATGTCAAATATGGAGAAAACTTTTTATCTGCCCCTATTCCTAGCTCCAGGTTAACAGCATCAAACTGTGAATCTATATCGAAAGGGTTGCAGAGCGAGGGACAGTGTCCCCTAGGTTCACAAGCGAAAAATTGTAGGTGCCCCTTTCCGGTCTAATCGTACAAAAACCAAGTTCCCACGTCGTGCTAGCTAGCTAGCTATTCGGCGATTCGGTTTGACGTCATAACAATTTTTTTGGAGGTGAAAAGTTTCCGTATTTCAGGTGAAGAGAGTGCAGAGCTAGACACATTTTGGAGTTTTAAGAACAATGTTAAGAAGTTTGAGCAAAGATAATTTTGTTGGAGCAAAATCTAGATAGCTAAGCATCATTTTCAGACCGATTTTTATTGTGGTTACCTTTCGTTAGCTAATTATTCTTCCATTTCCACATTTTTTAGCATTCTTCCCCCTGCGAACTAGGTTTGTTTTCACCCTGCAAAATTTAAAAAATGGCGGATGTAGCACAAATGTGATTCGTCGATTAAGCAAAATGTCAATCATCACTACGGCAACAAAGCTGAACCGAATCGCTGAATTATAGCTAGCTACAGTACAGTCTGAATGTAATCTACCGCGTACACGCTAATATCACACCTTTGCATGGAGGACGGCAGTCGTTTCTCTTTTGTTATAATTAAATCCCTTAAGGGTTTTGCGAGTTTATATTTGCGTGTTAAAAAACAATGCGCTCGCGAAGAAATATCGGAGCAATTATATTTCTTGTAATAGCGAAATGCATTGTGTAAATGTATTGATAAGCTATTCCCTGAAGTATTAGCGTGAAGTAATTAAATAATAAAAATCTTTCGCAAAGTTTTATAATACATTGCGCAAGAATGTATTGTTGATTTAATTACTTAAAAACATTCCAGCGCGTTTAATTTAAGAAACATATGAGAAGCATTGTTCACAACTATTAAATGCCGCTTTTCGTTTATAACTTTTAAAATGTGATCTTAAAAAAACATTTCTATCGCCGCTTTTCGTTTATAAACTTTTAAAATGCAATCTAAAAAAACCTTTCTATCGCCGCCTTTCGTTTATAAACTTTTAAAATGTGATCTAAAAGAGCATTTCTATCGCCGCTATTCGTTTTTAAACTTTTAAAAAGCGATCTAAAAAAACATTTCTATCGCCGCTTTTCGTTTATAAACTTTTAAAATGCGATCTAAAAGAGCATTTCTATCGCCGCTATTCGTTTTTAAACTTTTAAAATGCGATCTAAAAAAGCATTTCTATCGCCGCTTTTCATTTATAAACTTTTAAAATGCGATCTAAAAGAGCATTTCTATCGCCGCTATATATTCGTTTTTAAACTTTTAAAATGCGATCTAAAAGAGCATTTCTATCGGCGCTATTCGTTTTTAAACTTTTAAAATGCGATCTAAAAAAACATTTCTATCGCCGCTTTTCGTTTATAAACTTTTAAAATGCGATCTAAAAGAGCATTTCTATCGCCGCTATTCGTTTTTAAACTTTTAAAATGCGATCTAAAAAAACATTTCTATCGCCGCTTTTCGTTTATAAACTTTTAAAACGCGATCTAAAAGAGCATTTCTATCGCCGCTATTCGTTTTTAAACTTTTAAAATGCAATCTAAAAAAGTATTTCTATCGCCGCAGACAAATTTAACTTTTCTAGACAAATGACATTTCGTAAAAATACAATCGTGTCCATGACGAAAAAGTATACACCAAGCAAAAACTACGAATATGCTTTTTTAACTTGATAAAACCTGAAACAAACAGATTAACAAATTAAAAATCGTGGAGCTCGCGAAAATAATCGTGGGACACACGATCCTCCGTGGAGTTAACTTTTATATTTAATTACTGCAATTAAAAATTTCAAAAGAGTTCGCGCAAAATAGATTGCTAAAATTGATCTTGCAACCTATTGTGATTAAACAATCGATCGCGTGGGGTCATTGTTTATCAGCGAGGCAATTATTTTCTTAAAAAAACAAAAGCTATCGCAATGTTATTGTTCTGTGTAACTATTCATGCGAGTTTCGCGTCCGCGGTAGATTACATTCAGACTGTACTGTACATGTTATCCGATCAAATGGTTTTATCTTCATCCAAGCAAAAAAAGGTTTATTTTGAAGAAATAAGTTGTCTAAAGACCACGTATTGCTAGCATGTTTTTACCTTATTATCATTATTTTATTGTCACAAAGGATTCTTGTTTTGTATGTTAAGAAAATGCCAGGCTATTATAAGATTGGGCGGACGTCACAAATATCTAGTGTTAGAGTCATTTGAGCACCAAAAATACAGTTGGCGAATGATAACTCAAAAATTCGAAATTGTATCCAAACCATCCAGCCATCACCGCGCGCCATTAAACCGCCAATATTTAATGATAACTTGGGCACCTCGTTTAAATGGAGTTTCCGCGCACCGTTTTCAACTAGTTCTCAGGACCCTTTTCGCATTTTAAAGCGAAAGCACAATAATAATGGTGGGTAATGGCTGTGGGGAGACAACAAGCGTATAATATTTTTTTGTCATTCTAGCTTTTCCGACTAAGTATATCAAAAATTTCGATCAAAAAATAGGGTCGGTCGGGTGACTCTAACACCAAATATTTGTGACGTCCGCCTTGTCTGTATCTTAAATCTTCACCAGGAAAAAATAAGAATGATTACAAGGTTAATAATAGAAAAAAGTGTTCTTGTGTGTGCTCCACTGCACACACGTTTACCTATCCCTTCTGTCTGGTGGGTTTCAAACATATGACAAGGAAATTCAATCACAATTAGATGTTTCACGTAATATGAACCAAGTTTTTTTTATGTGAGGAGGGGGTTCACAGTAGCAACAGAATAAGCCATTATTAGATAACATAATGAATGAGAAATTTTCCTGCATGTCTATATAAATATGTATAGGACAGAAACTGTGATGTAAATTTGTGATGATACTTTTAGGATCCCGGAGATCAAGTCGTCGTGCTGCAAAAGGCCCTTCCAATAGAAAAAAGGTTTTAGACCAAATAAAGTAAATATTTTATCTGTCATTATTTCATAAAAAATAGCAACAAGTATAAAACAGCACCATTTTATTGTGGATCAAATACAGTACTGGAATCAGGATCTAAACATCTAAAAAAATTTACTATCGCGGCAGCATCACGAATCGTGCGTGATGCGCACAATACGCGATCCACAATGTTAGGTGTCTTGATTCCATTATTGTATGTCAACAAATATTGCATTTGATAATTATTGAAATGCTTTTTACAATAACAATGGCATTGAAAGTGCTGGTACTTGTTTTCTTTACAAGTTTATTAATTAATAATTTTTGACTTGTTAGAGATTTGTCTCAAAATATCCATACAATTTTTGTTGCATTGTTATACGAATGGTTAGAACTTTTCCGATTCTTTTCAATACTTTTTAAAAAAAGGTAAAAACTTAAATGAAATTCGTGAAAAACGTAAATTGCTAAACAATCTTTTTGAAGATAAAACAGTCTTCAAAAGTACTGACATAATTACCTATGGAATCTTTTTTAACACTGTCAAAGAAACTTAAAAGTTGCCAATGCAGTGGATCAAGAATTGCTTTTTTCATATTTGTATGATTACATTTGGTAGTTTTAGTACAAATGCTTCATAATCATGTTTCAATGGTTTTAAAACAAAATATTGTGTTTTATAAGCTTCACATGATTTTGTTTTTAAGCTTTGTACAAATTGCAAGTCAATAAGAAAATAACATCAAGCAATAAATCACATTTATACTGGGCAAGCAACCTGAATAAATAGAAAAGTTTAAAAAGGCATATTTATTCCAAAAATTTTATCTATTTTTGATTTCCATGTGAGATGTATTGATATTGCTCAACTTTTGTGGAATTGTGGGAGCAATTAAATGGCTCAGGTAGTTTCTCATTTCTCAGAATTGGGTGAGTCTTTGCGTGAACAAGAGCGATAGCTCTCCCCTTATTGGGCCTGAATTGCATTTTGATGGTTTTAAAAACACTGTAAAAAACAAATATGTTATAATAACAAAAGTAATATAAATGAATTTTGTATAAACGAAACAAACGTGTATTCTTCTTACAAACTGCAAATAAATTTTATTTCAAATTATGAACTTTATCTTAACAAATTGATTAAAATTATAATGTACAAAAGTTTTTAGACAGTCCCTAAAAGTTGTACTTCACATTGGCATGTGTTTGTGAACAAAAAAGTTATATCATCAGCGTCTAATTTGTTTGTTCATCTAGAAAACATCGAGAAACTGGTGAGAAGGTTGATTATGATGTAAGAAAGACTCTGTTGTGTTTTTTTAATTTGGTTTTTAATACAAATTGTATTTTTGTTGTGATATTCTCATGTTGCAGTCCCTTAAAGGAAGAAAGTAATGAGGAAGAGAGTTCACCACACACACACTGATCTGTTATACTTTCTTTCTTACCAATATAGTTTAATGAGGAGAAGGATGTTTATGAATTGGTTGATGAAAATCACTATGCACAGTTGGTACAAGAACGTCAAGAAGAGGATTTTATTGTAGATGATGGTATGTGCAGCTACAGATTGTTTTTACGAAAGTACAGACAATATTTTTAATCCTTGTGTATTTTTAGATAGTGGTGGTTATGTCGATGATGGAAGAGAGATATTTGATGATGATCCAAATGAAATTCCAAATGAAAGTAGGGTTAACAATTGATTAACAATTTAGATTAGTATTAGAGCAGGCAAACACACAATCATTGTTTTAGTCCTATTTATAAACCTGTTTTTTTTTTCTGACATTATGTATCCAAGCCTTGAAATTATTAACAATTGTGCAGTATATTAGTAACGACATGAGTAATGATTGTTAACTAAATCTATAGAAACTATTTTGTTCCCCACAATGTTAGGAACCAAACTACTGTGATTTTGAAATAAACAACTTTCTGTGAAACGTAATGTTTCAATTGACATGTGCACGCATTTTTGTAGGTAGAAATGTAAACAACTGACCACAGTAATTAAGGTTAAAAAAGAAATATCCACTTGAAGACCAGTGATGCTGTTTTGTTTTAAGGTTCACTGCTCATGGAGCTTGCTCAGTGAATCTCCCTTACCCTTTAAAATAGCTTAAGCTTTGTGCATTGCAAATTCAAATTGGGCTGTGTTGTGGTGATTGTGGTTTATCACGTAGATTGTGTGACTATCTTGTGTGACTGCGTCTAATTTTAAAACTTTTTCTGTCAATATCACAGTAACAATCTCGACTTTTTCTTTTTTGTTTTAGAGGCAAAGTCAAAAAAGAAAGAAGTATGTTTATTTAACTTTTTTTATATATATTATAGTCACTTGGGGTAAAAACAAACAAAATAATATTTTAGATTGTAGAAAGAACTAACCTGTCTAGCCTGTTCAAAAATTTTGTGCCATAGAAACAGTGCCTTTAGTGTATCAATATATAGGTACTAATCATAAATTAATCATGGAAGTAAGTAAAATCAGGATTAAGTGTTGTTTTTAGACTAAAAAGGGGAAAAAACAATGTGGGACAAAACTAATTATTAAGTCAATTACTTTATTTTCTTTGTTTCTGATGATGAAGCCGTAAATACATAGTAGCACCCAACATAACTTAAAAATCTTTTTTGAATTAAGTTTAGAGAATGTTTTAATTCCACAGTCAAACAATATCAGTTAGAAGTTAGTATTAAAAAGAAATATTAAAACAGTTTCGGCTCTTTGGTTTATTGGCAGTTAAACCCGATGCCACAACTCTTATCTCACACAGATCAGGTAATTAATTGCACAAAGTTAGATAAAAATGATTTAATATATGGTAGTCGTTTTAATGCATTCATATTTTTGACTGTTATTTAAATTGATTTAGATGATTCCTTCAATGCCATATGTTAACCCTGAATTATAATGAAACGAAACCAGAATACTGCGTTACCTACTTAACGTAACAAATTAACAACATGTAAAACTTTGATACTAACCGGAAATGTCTAATAGATCAGTGGCAAAAGTTATTTTTTTGCATTTTTCTAACCAACAGTTTATAATTAAGCCTAATGGCAGATGTACTAACTAATGTAAATTTTGAGATATTTGGTACAAATACACAACAGGCATCACTTTAAACAATTTCAGTGATAAACAAGTCTGTGTGTCTATTTGGGAGTTGCTTGTTTTTACCCCATAGCATTATTTTTTTACCTCGCCTGAATTTATATGGAAAAGTTGTTTACATTTTGATATGCCTTTACTATGTATGCCTTATTTAAAGAATAAAATCAAAATTCAATATAGGGTAAAAAAGCTGAGAAATCCAATGTAAAAAGTTCCAACATAGCAAGCATGTTCAGTGCTGGAACAAATTTGAAAAAAAGAAAGAAAGAGGTGATTATTATATTTATTTAAAAAAATGCTCATTGTTTGAGCATAATACTACTTAATCTTTCTTATTTCTTTCTCATCACTTTAATTTGTTCAAATGTTTTATTGTATTTATTTTTAATTTTATTTTACTATATATAAAACAAAAGTGGGATTTTTGTACAATTTTGTGTGTTATATCACTTTTTGGATAGATTTTATAAGGAACTGTTTTTGATATCTTAACTGCTAATATGAATTGATATTCTAAAATAAAGAAAAAAATGAAAACAGATTAGTGATGATGTACACAAAAACAGACGATATCAGCATTGATTTTTGAGAGTGATGCTTCCCTAAATTCTAAAAATGGATCCAAAATAGGGTTTTAAATATTGAAAGAAATACAAATTTCTCTCTTTTAAAAATTATTTTATTTATATATTTAATGCTATAACAATTTTGTTTTTGTTCATATGTTTGATTACTTCTTCAGACGGATGTTACTTTGGATGGCGATGATGTTCTTGAAGATATCCTGAACAGCCTTGGGGTATATAACTCTTATATCGTATGCTTAGCCCTCTATATATAAAACTTTTTGCTGTTAGTTGTCAAGATACAAGTTATAAGTTTACCTCCAACTGTAGTAAAATTGTTATTGACACGTTTACACTAAACATTTTCAAGTCAACAGCACTTCAATAACAAAAATTCGATTTGAACGCCAGGATACAAAAACAAACAGTGTGCAGTGTTTTTGTTAGATGCATAATATCCATACTTATTTTCTTTGGTAAAAGCGAGAGCAATCACAATATAATGAAAAAAATAACGGAATAATGCTTCTTCATTACAAACATTTTTGGCAGGCGTGCGATGAATAACACGCCTCAATAATTCCACGTGTGTGGTGCATGTGCGCTCTTATTTAAATTAAATTTTGAAAAAGCAAAAGTAAGAACAAAATTCCTTTACTCTCTATTGTTTTGGCGTGAGGAACACACAGAGTACTTTCAATCACAGTTTACATCCAGGAATTTAAACCCATGTACCAAAAATTTTGAGTGAAGTCGTTAACTAAACTTTGTAACTACTTGTGGAACAAACAATATTTAATATAAATTAAATTAAGGAAAGTTGAACGAATAATACAATCACAAAAATGCTACTGAACGGAACATATAAATATCGCTGTATTCCTGTAACAATATTTATAAAAATGAATGCCAGGGTTTGAAATTCAACCCTATTTTGGGCAAGTCTTTTTAGCAAAAAACAACACACATTTCTGTTTGGTAATAATAATGTAACTTCAATTTTGTATCAATTTTATTTGAAAAAGAATATAATCCATATACGTTTGGATATTTCTTCCTATTAATGCAACAAGAACATATAAGGTGAAGGAAATTTAATTATCTGTTCTACAGACCCGACTGACGATATTTTTCCGAAAAACTGTACAAAAATACTTGTTTTTTTCAAGTTGTCTTCTCACTTGAATTGGCATCTTGCCTGAACTGGCATTCATCTTTGACTTACGTTTTTCTTTTCTTTTTTAAACCTATTTGAATGGTTTGTTTATATGTATATATGATATATAAATTTCGTTCAGTAATGTTTTATGATGTTTGACAAATGTTCAAGCTTTTATATATGTTTACTTTATGATGATTTCCTGAAAAAATATGACTATATTTGAGCTTTGTGTGTTTTCTAATCTTTCAATTTAGTCTTTGCATGTCCTGCTTGAAAAATAATGTTAAAGAAATAAGCTTAAGTAACTAAAATAAATTAAAACAAATCCTTGACAATAATGGGATTGTTTTACATAACAATTTCCATCAGCCTGTTATTAGCCTTGTAAAGCACAAGGTTGATCATAATTATCAATATTATTTAGAATGTTTGTGTCTCACAAGTCTGCTAACAACTTCAACCTATATATAGGTTGAAATTCCTGTTTGTGAACATTGCCAAAACAGCATCCCCTGTGTGTGCAGGGGTAAAGGAATTATATAACTTCATTTAATCATTTAGCTCTGAAAATTGAAACTAGCAGTTCAGTAGAAAGAACCCTGTGTTTTCTGTAAAATGGCTGTGTGAATGTCTCAACTAAAGCCACTCATATTTTATGTATCCTACTATCTTTTTCAGTCTACTGAAAGTAATGCTAAAGCAAAGACAGTCACAAACACCAAGTAGGCCTTATTTTGTTGATTGACTCCTTTTAAATACCATTAAGGGGTATGTTGCAAGGGAGGGAGAAAGGATGTCAGAGTATGTACGCTGCATTTTGCTGAAGGTATGACTGTCATAAAAATGAGGAGAAATAGTAAAAAATAAAAAGTGCTTAAAGAATAAATAAAGTAGTTATACATACTATAGATGCTCCCTGTCTTTAACCCTATTATACCTGATGTGACTTTCTCTAACTTTCATTGGGGCTTGTGATGAAAAAAAAATTTGGAAAAATTTAATACTATGTAGGCATTTTCGAGACAGGGGTAAATTTTCTTGCATTTCCTAGTGTCGACATTAATGTAAAGGTGTTGTGAAATGATGTATTTATTATAAAAATATTTATTACTTGTTGATCACCAGGTGGTTCCTAAGGGGTTGCTAAGATCCTAGGGATAAAATATAGATCAGATTTCAAGGAAGTATTGATCTGGCTGAAATGACATCATTTCTAATCCCAATGATACCATTGACGTTGCTAATCCCAATGGCATCATTGATGTTGAGGTAAAGAAACCAATATACCAAGTTTAGTGACTAAGTGTCAATATTTCTGGAAAAACAAAAGCTTTTTAAATGTATTATTAAAATAGAAAACTTTTGAAGCAAACTTCATTTTTTATCCCAATTCCAGTAGCAGGTGTAAAATTAAAGTGCATTGTAAAATGGAAAAAATGGCCTATTTTAGGTTTATGTGTGATGTCAGTTTCATTCCCTTTGACGTCATCAAATTAAATTTTTACCTGGAATGGGTTTGTATTTTAAGACATTCTACAATAATGCCAAGTTTTATTACTTACACATAAGTAATTTGGGAAGTAATTCGCGGGCACTTTATACTCCCATCAGGGTTACATGGGTCAAAAAAGCAAAGTTAAAATAGGGTTAAGTAAATGAAAACTGTTTTTAATGGTGTGAAACAGTTATGGGAATTGATGACGTCATTTGCGGTGGCAAAAAAAATGCCACTGTGACTTCTTTCTAATTTTTCCAATAAATGAGTTGTTATAAACATCAATCAATTAACTTCTTTTACTGTAATGTAAAGTCTAGAAATGACATTTATAATCTCTACGTCCTGACAAAGACCAAAATTAAATTACATTAAAATTGCCCTTGCCATAATCTTTGAATTCCCATTGATGGTGAAAGAAAATAGATCTTCTCCTTCCCAACCTCGCATCTATCCTTCGTGGTTACAAAACATTTTCTTTTAGAACACCTAAAAGATCAAATAAGCACCCCCCAAGAAGACTTCAGGTAAGGTAGCAAGACGTGTGTCAACTTTGTTTTTTTTTGTTTTATTTTTTTAATCAAATCACTCAAATCAAACTACTATGCTTTTTAGGAAGAAAAAAAGGTGACTGTTAGTAAAAAGTCACGGAAAATCATACCACTAAAAGTTAAACAAGAAACAGTCCCAGTAGACGATGGATTTGTGGAAAATGACTCATTCGAGCACCAGGAGCCAGATTTCCCTGATAGCCAGGACTCGTGTTATGGTTAGTTTAGAATTTTTGCTCTAAGTATGATGTTCTGGCATTGGTTAAGTGAAATTGACTGGGTTCAGTATTTCAGAATACTTTAGACAAAAATGTGTCATGCGTTTTAAGGTGTAATTCATTAATTGCCTGTGCCATTGATAACACACGTAAAGCAATCTAGATAAGTCTTTTCACTCTTGAAAAGATTACATAATAATTTTTTTTTCTCTATGTTTAAGTGTCTCAAGATAGCAATAGGATTGTAAAAACAGAAGAGTTTAAAAGCAGCATGAAAATTGACATTGATGACATTGAAAATGAAGATGAAAATGTTGATATGAAAGATGTCAAAGAGGTATGTGAAAAGTCACATAAGTTGTAAGTTTTAAAAATGTTTTTCTTTTTCGTCAAATTTTTTAATTTTTTTATAGCTAGCGGAAGAAGCATCTGATTTAAAGAGCGAAAAAAAAGAAGAAAAAACAATACACAAACAGGATTGGCAATCAATGTTTGATAAAAAGTTTCAGGAGGCTGTAAGCAACTCTTTTCGTTATCATTTCTAAGTCTTTATATTCAAAATAATATAAAGACCATTGCATTACTCTAAGATTCTTAGGTTACCAACAAAAAACTTTTTACTTTTTCATCTTTTGACCGTTTTAAACAAAACTGATGCCTGGTGCATCAGTTTTGTTTAAAACGGTCAGAATATTGTTTTTTCGTGAAAAAATAAGAAATTTTGGTAGTCAAAAATGGAGCACCTTTTGTATAAATTATAATAAATTATTAATCAAATTACAAAAATACAATTTTTATTTTCGTTTGGTTATAATAAAAACTAAAATGGAGAACCTCATGCCCTCGTTGTGATAAAACACAATATATAATATATAGTGTGCTATAGAAAAATTAATTATGTATGGCTGGCATTGGTGAATTTTATTGCAGTTAACTCTTTTCCATAGCCTATTCCCGATGTCTGCATGACCCCTTCATCTGTACCAACTGAAAATGTCAATGGTATGTTAAGATTTGTTATCATGCACAAATGAAATATACTTTTAACAATTTAAAATCACACATTTTTTAATCTTGTTTTTCTAGGTGAAGAAGTTCTTCGTTTTTTCTGGTTAGATGCATACGAAGATGCATATAACCAGCCAGGTTTGTTTCTATTAATCAATGAACTCAATTTTATGGTATTTTACGGAATGAAACTTGCGTAGTGAAAAACTCTCACTGTTATTAACCTCCATTTACGCCAAAGTTTCCAACAAAATATCCAAGTTTTTGAAAAAGGCGAAAGTTTATAAAAAAAATTATCCTTCTTTTTTGCTTAAACACATTACTTATATCTGTTATTGTTCTTCTAATATTCCCGCAGTGTTCCTACCTCTATTCTCTCTTGCTACCCATGTTGCATGGTGACCACGATCCTGGAAATGTTTTACAAAGCTCACAAACAATTTTCTGAAAAGTAGTTACTAAAGGCTAAAACTTCTTAACTAGAGGTTTCTTAGACTTCTTGTTTTTTACTCCAGTATTTACATCATTTTTAATTTTGTAAATATTCATGTAATTTCCTATTGAATTCAAGTTTTTTTAAAAAATTAACCTCATAGCATTTGAAATGTGTAGAGATTATTTGAAGATCCCAGAGATCAATGTTTTCGTGTGCATGTGCCTCAAAATGAAGTTAGCATTGTACATCTGCTGCAACATTTTTAGCTTTTTACTTTTACAAAGTCTTGAATCATTGATAAGTTGCATATTTTATTGATTTTTTTTTTAATAACTCCCTCATTGACTGTACTTTTTACCATTCAAGAAACAAAAATTTGACATTCGTTCTCCTTTAATCAAAATAAGAGAACATTGGTATTAGAGCTAGTTAGGATACGTAATGCCGATGTTTTTTCTGGATTTATTCTGTTAGCATATGTTTTACTTTTAGGCACTGTGTACATGTTTGGTAAAGTGTGGATAGAAAGTTCTAAAACCTATGTTAGGTGTGTAATATAGTTCTTACTGCCATTTTTATATTCCTGTATTTAATATCAGTTTTCTTGATTGTAATTAGTGCAATTGTTGCAAACTTTTTAAAAAGTTATCATTGGTATAAACGTTTTTATGAAAAATTAGTGATGGTGTTGTTTATTTTTAGTTGCTGCGTTGCAATTAAGAACATCGAAAGACAGCTTTACTTTCTGCCAAGATCAACAGTAATTTTAATTTCAATTTAATTTGCTCTCATGACTCACCAGATATTATAGCGCACTATTGGGACCAAGGTATTGCAACCAAAATATATATTGGCTTTTAAAAGAAAAGAAAAATTTAAAGTATTTTCAGCATATTTAAATCATTTAAAAGAAACGCTTCAGTGTATATATCCGAAAGAAGAAAAGTGCTTCTAAACTTCTAGCTGCATTATTGGTTGAAATTATAAACAGACTTTCGATAGGACTCTCCATACATCCAAAATTTTCTTTTGTTTTCTGGCAATTTTGAATTATCCAAATGTATCAAATTAAATCTTCCTGTTTTCAAGTAATAACGAGTTTAAAAATGGATTTTTGTTCGTTATCATTATCAAAATAATATCAATCTAGGTTGACGAAACACGTAAAGTAAAAAAAAAACATTTTAAAGTATCAGTATATTTTCTCGTTTTTTTTTACAGACAACTTTCTGGAAGGCTTCTCAAAATGAAACATTGAGTATATTGACTGAATCTTTTCAAGGGATTAAAAGTGTTAAGAACTCAGTACTTATACTAAAAAACAATATTATCTGCAAAGTTAAAACAGAAAATAAAAAATAAAACAAGTATTCTTCAAATTCATAATTTTAATTATAAACTAATTTCGTTAAAAATGTGTTTTTACAATTTTGTCTCAATATAGATACATACCGAGAAAAAAAAGAAGGATAATATATTTTAAAGTTTAAAATTCTCTAAAGCAACAAAGAGATTCACAGCGTTTTATGAAAGACACCATAGAAGCTGCCTTTAATTCTGAAAACAGATTACAATCTGAAGCGGATTCGAGGAAAGGTCAACTTTTATCAACACTGTCCCCAGTATTTCTGCAGACCACACTCCTCTTTCTCTTTTCTGGGAACAAGGCTGTATTTATATATGTATAATCGATTACTTCCATCTTCATGAACACACATGTAATGTCTTAGATAACAATACCCCTGGTGTATGAAATATCTTTTGGTGTTTTTCTTTTAACATGGAAGCTCTGCTACCAAAAAATTGTAACAGTCATTTGTAACATTTTATTTTGTGGGGAATTTGTAGTGGGGTAATGTACTACTTAGGAAGTTACAACACCACTTTCCATTAGAACCGCCCTACTTTACACAAGGCCAATAATCGTAAAAAAAATAAAAAAATTCCTTCTCTTGTGAGACTCAAAGCATACTTTAACTGTTTACCAATGTTTTAACTGGGGAAAGGAAAATACATTAAAAATTAAAAGTAGAACTCGTAGCTCAGACAGTGCTCACGTTGCACACATTTAGAGCTAGTTCATGACATCAGACTCACTAGTGCTATTACAATTTATGCTCCCGCAAAGTCTTTTTAAGAGCAACAATATTATTTACAGTGACTTTTGTAACATTTAAATATAATTAACATCTAAGCATTGGAAGTGAATCAATCAACTTTATGACGATGAAGATTTTGAGGAACAAACATTTAAAACAAAATAACGTATATATACACATAAATTATTAAGTTAAGTGTTTTTAAAAATTTAGGCAACAAAATATCTGATGGAAAAATAAAAATCTTCAGAAAGTTCAAAAACAAAATAATTTTTCTAGAAAAATAGAAAATAAAACATGGTCTGTGATTTTGGAAAGTTCCAAAATATGATAGACAGATAAAATAGAATGTATAGAAACCAAACTATTTCCTTGCACAGCACAGAAATTGAAAAAGTTGTCTGTGTTTTATCATTCTTTGAAACAAAGTTCATTGACGAAAATCAAAAAACCTATTTATTGAGTAAATTTAGGTTTTTTAGGTCAAATGTTTTAAAAACTGTAGGTAATTTTAGGGGAATATTTTGGATTTGATTTTTAAACGTCTTAACTCCTAAACTATGCAGAAACTAGTTAGATCTAAGGGATGTCAAATCGCGCGACCGTTGGTCTATACAATGCTTTTTATAAAAACTTGTGTTTGCAATTTTTGTATTATCCCCAGATGCCACTGCATAAAATTAATTACACAATTTAGTTTGATTATTTTCTTAATCCACTTTACGTTACTCTTTATGGTAGAACTGTATTGCTTCTATTATAGAGACACAGCAAAAATGGTAAAGATTTGAAGCAGATCGTTGAATTCAAAGATGTTTACGAAGTGAGTATTTTTTTGTTTACCTAAAATTTTGGTGTGAATTAAGTTTGGCAAATTACAAAAATTTGCTAAATGTAATACATAACAATTGATTTTTTGCACTTCGCTCCAAACATTGTATAGCTACTTAGGAAAAAAAACGCATTTGGTGTAAATATAATTTAGGTAATAATCAACCATAATTTTAACCCTAGTAACTTGTCTATCAGAAACTTTCATTCCTTCCAGAAGTAAAGTAAATGGTTTTAGGCTTGCAGTGGTATTTGGACAAATGCCATGACGTTGCTGACATTAGCAAAAATGTATTACACCATTCGGTTTCTATTATGATACACTACAAAAAACAGCCAAGTTTAATTGCATTTCAACAAGCCTGTCAGTTAAGTTAAGGCCCCAACCTCCCTCTAGACTAAATAAATAGAGTTAAAAACAATCTTTATGAAAATTTTTCATTTTTTGTTTTTTTATATGATAAATCTAAAAAAGCGAGGGTTGAAATTGTAAATATAAACTTTTTATTACGAAACACATAAATGGGAAAACAAAAATTACCAAACTTTTCGAATTATTTGATTAGGTTAATTTTACACATATATTCTGAATGTTGAGTACTTTCGTCTGATTAAAATTTGTGCTAAATATATGCAGAAAATATTCCTTATATTCGTTTTTTTTTTTGAATCAGCGAGCCATAAAAGTTTTTAAAGGACTATATCTCAGAAAGATTTTTGCATGACATGTCTCTACATATTAAGTTGATGTTTGTAAAGGTTTTTTAGTACTATTTAAGATAAGATGATTAAGATGTAATGCTGCTCTGTAAAGAAAGAACAGCCTGGTGGAGAGTGCAAAAGGCAGGCCATTTTTGGTTGTCTGAGAAAACTTTAATTGACATGGATTTTATGTAGCAAAGCATTTTATGTTTTGAATTTGTCCGTTTAATTTGGTAACAGGACCAGTTGATTTAGTTTTATTAATTTAGATGTTTATAAGGTAGTTTTTCTTACCTCGTTCTTGTTGGTTTTCAGGAGTTTGATCAAAAGATATCAAATACCTACAAGATTATGGAGTACAAGTGCAGAGTAAGTAGTCTCTATGAAAAAATAAATAAAACAATTTTAAACATACTGTACCATATTTACAATTTAGTTATTATGGCATTTTAGAAAGTACGAAAAGGTTACGCCTTCGCAAAAACGGATGTTGCCAGAGAGGAAACAGAATACCTGGAGATTTTATATTCGGTGGGTATTCATGTTGATGCATTATTCTACAAACAAGTCCGTAAGTCTGTGGAAACATCCACATGAATTCGCTTGTCATTGCTTGCATCTTTGACCCACAGACAGCAAGTATTGTGATATAGATAGTCGGAAGACTCAACATTGAAACTTCGAGTTTAGCCACTAGTAATTGAGCATTGGACACTACTTTGAGCGTTTAGGTGCAGGTAGACCATGTTGTACCTGGGGGGGCATTTTTTGCACACGTAATATCATTTGTCACAAATCCGGTGGAGCGCTGACAGAAATAAAGGCTGCCCAACGTCAGGTTGACCACTTAACCATGTTGCACATCAAGGTAGAGGGATTTAGTACAGATATAAAGGCAATCCAGTAAACTGCTCACACTGATACATCGTTTTGGTGTAATGTTTTTCAAACTTTTTCTCAACTTTGGCTGAAATAAAAACACAGGATACAACCTGTTATTATTATTGATATATCTGTGTGGAGTACTTGTATCAGTGCATAACGCCCTTTACAAGGAAACATTATCGCAACTTTGTTTATATAAAAACACAGGCAACAGCCCACCATTACCCTGTTCAACTAAAACAATCACTTAGCATAATTCTTTATTAATTCTCAGTATAAATAAAAGCACAGCCTGTCGATACAAAATTAATAGTGAGTAACTAAACTTAAGTATTACAGGTTAATGAGAGGGTGTCTCAAATAACAGCAAAAGATGTGAGCAAGGAGATTTGAAAATTTTGTTGCAGCTAACTATATTTTTGGCCAGAGGTATATGACAGCTAGATAGCCACAATCCCAGTTGCAGCTGAGTAAAAATCAGATTGGCAAAGTTGACGGCTAGGATGAAAAGCTTATATACAAACTGAATCAAATAATAGCATGGCTTCATATTTAAAAAGTGTCAAATTTTAAGTAAAAAGAACCCCGCTTTTCCAATGACTTTGCGGCAAGATTAAAGAACCTCTTACTGCTGTGGTACCACTTTGTGCACAAATAGACAGAATAGGGATATTAATTTATTTAGAGTGTTAATAATGTCATGAAATTACTTTCTTAGGCAACACAACCAAAGTTACCATCTGATTTGAGAGGCGAAACATTCAGTCATGTTTTTGGCACTAACACGTCTAGGTATGGTTGATTTTGAGTTGCTTAATCTTATATATTAATTCCCTTGCGTGAGTAAAACTGTGAGTCCACGACACGGAAATCATTGGGGGGGGGGGGGGCGGGGGAAGGATTTACATGTTTTTTACATTTAGGGTAAAAAATGTACAGGGAAGACTGGGGTGACTTTCCATTTATATACATGGTATATATAATATATACAAACTGTTTTGCTTTTCTTTTGAAATTTTTGGGTTAACTTTTGTGGCACAAGGATCATGCAATATACTGAAAGAACTAATTTTTGTAGAATTTGACTTTACACCTTGCAAGCCTTTCATATTTTTATATTAAAATAAGAAATTCAACTCTGACATTATATATATATATTCCCACATTATATATATAAATTCCCACAAAACCCATCAAACGTTATTAACCCTGAAAATTTTAAACATTTTCCTGGTTCTTTTTTTGGTTTGCGAAGTTCTTTTCCTGCAAATATTCTGAAAATAAAGTTCAGAAATTACTTATTTTTAAAATGTAAATTTAATTTGTTTCAAATTGTGGTTTTGACATTTTCATGTAAGAGTTTGTGGGCAAAGACATAAATCAGCATGCTAAAAGAACTGACTTTTCTTAATTTAGAATTACTAAACACAACCATTTTTTTACATTTAGTGTAAACTTTTGTGCGTATGGCCATATTTAATATACCAAAAGAGCTACTTTGTTGATTTCAATTTTATACTCTTTGTAAGCTATTTTTTTCTTCTTTTTGACATTTTGAATTAACTTATTGTTGTAGAAGGCATATAATATATATACAATATATATATGCATATAAAAAAATGGAATTTTACAAATTTCTGTTTTACCACTCAATTTTTATATTTTATAAATTATTTGGGACAGAATGGTATGAAGTAGACCAAAATACCTGATCTTAGTTGTTTTTAATTTACATGCTGTGCCTTGTGAAACTTTAAGGTGAACATTTTGTGGAAGACATGACATATACTGATAGAACTGATTTTTGTTGTGTTAATAGATGTTATATCTGAACCTTTTTGACATTTTATGTTAATTTGGCGAGGAAGGACCATATATACACAGAAGAAGAATTCGATTTTACACCTTGCAAGCTGTGTTTTTCTATATTTTGTATAAATTCTTACCGGGGAGGACTCTGTGGGTGCAATATACCGAAATGACTGATCCTTCTCGATTTAAATTTGATGTGTTCCAAATCGTATATAGTTTTTTGAAATTTTGTGTAAGATTTAATGGGTAAGGACAAGATGCAAAATGTCAAAAAAACTGATTTTTGTTGAATCAGAAGCACTCCCTACAACCATTCTTTTTTTTACAGTTTGTGAAGCTTTTGTGGGGAAAGAGTGTATGCAGTATCATCGAAATAACTGATTTTTATTGCAAACTGTTTTTCTTTGGCATTTTGGATTAAAATATTGTTTTAGAGTGCATATGCAGTAGATATATGTACCAAAATAATTAAATTTTGCAAACTTTGATTTTGTCGTTACCTCTCATTTTTTACATTTTGATTAAACTTTTGTGGGAGACCGTCAGTATGCGAAGGACCGAAATAAGAGATTTTAGTATTATTTAGAATTTGTATTTTGTGTTGCAAATTTGGTGCAAAAATTGACATAAAATTAACTTATAGATTGATTGCTGTTGTTTAACATGACTCATTATGACTTTTATATATATTTTATGAAAACATTTGTGACAGAATACTATCTGAGATTTGAAATTTTGTTTACTTTATTGATGGTAAAACAGCATGCAAGTTGCTAAAAGGACTTTATTAATTTCAGGTTTAAACACCGTTTTTTGTTGTTGACATTTTGTCTAAAGTTTAGTGAGGAAGGACCGTATGCAATATATCAAAAAACGTTTTATTGCATTATAATTTATCCTTGCAATCCCTTTTTAACACCTTAAATAAAAATTTCTACTTAGGCACAATTTATTGTTTATTTTTCACATTTTGTGTCAACCTTTGGCAGGGTTTGCAATAAACTAACTGATTTTAACATATACAATGAGAGATATTTGTGTTTGACATTGATGATCAGCTTTTTTTGTATATATGTGACGTTTTGAGTGATTTAAATTTTATGGGTGAGATGTATGTTGAAATGCTTTTGAAAACTTCTTTCCGAATAATTTTCGCAATTGTCAGATGATCAGAGCAGTAATTTTAGTAGATTTAGATTTTAAATGTCACATATATACTGCAGTTTTTGGACACCTTTAATTTTTTTGGTCATTTATATAATAATGCAGATTGTAAGATGCGCACTGCTATATTGTTTGTTTTTTGATGGACGTATATCTGCTACATAAATTAAATGAGAATACAGTGGATTCTTCCACGGGAAACAGCTAGTATATTAGTAATACATTAGTAAATATCTTGTTTATTATTGCTGACTTCTAAGCTACTTACAATTAATTGTGAGTAGTTTAATATCGAAGAAAAAGCAGCAATAAAGTGTGGACCCGTAGGTTCATAATGCATTTTAAAGATTTATTTGAAAATGAACATAAATCTGAATCCCTCGACTATACGTAGGCAAAAATCTCAAACTTTTAAGATTTGTATGTGGCCAAAAAAAGAACTATAAAAAGATAAAGCATCTCCCAGAATATAGCACTTCCCACAAACGAATTTTTGGGACACACGTTTCTTTATTAAAATTTCTGAATATCTTTCCTTGCTAAACTTCACGAAGGCTAGCAACAAACAATTCCGTTACATTCACAAAATAAAGAAGGATCTGACAATCTTTAAAATGACCAGCAAAAAATCCAGTTAAAAATCTACCCAGGCTGAAAGAACGTTAGTCTGAAAAAACCCCGCAAATTTTAAAATCTTTCGAAGATATAGTAATTTTCTGGAAGTTTTAGTCTCATCACTCTTGAACTAGAATTTGTTTTTGCAAGGATTATATCGTCATTTCTTATTTATCTTATTTATCGTTGGGATTGTACTCCACATTAAAACTTTGCATGTATTCATTTAGCTTGGAGCTTCTGTTTTTAAATCAGCACCTGCAAGGACCAGCTTGGTTGGATATCAAGTACCCACGTTAGTAATATTGTTGAGTAAAATATCCTTAAGTGTATTTAAAAGTCTATTCGCGTGTTTAAAGCTTACCTCCCACTTTAAAACAACTTAAATTCAAAGCAATCATATAACATTAGTATTTAATAAAAAATCTCTTTTTGCTTGATTTGCATTTATCAGGGATAACATAAATCCGATCGCCATCTTGAATAAGAGTCCCCGCAAAACGCAGTTAAAGCGGCAAACATCAAAGTAATTTTGACGTCATTATGTTGCTCGTCGACAAAATGATCGAACTCATAGGTAAATTTTTCGTATATATCAACAAAGTCTGTAAAACTTTGAGTTTTACCGTTTTGACGTTGGATTTGTTGCTGCAACATAAACAGTATATCGGCTATAAAAACCTGTATCGCTCAACCCTGTCGTAGCTAGTAAATTTTGGTAATTTCTTCACTAGTCATAAATTTGCGAAATAAAAAATGTAATTTATAAGTTTGTTATGTGAAAGTTGTAAAAATTAGGATATTAATTTTGCTTATCTTTTGTCAACACATTTCTCTCATTTCCATCATCTAGTTAATAGTTCATATCTCGCATGTTTTATATTAAAAAACTCAATAAAAGTCGGACATTGAAATGCATATTTTCCATAAAGTGTAGAAAAAGTTAAAAATACGTTTTGAAAAATACAAAACTTCATTTGATTATATCTTCACGAAAGTAAAATAATTTGGAAACGATATCTTATCTTATACTTTTAAACTATTAAAAAACAGCAACAACCTCATTGTGATTGATCGCAAAAAACGTAGAGAATCCTCTTCATTTTAGAAGTTCCTAAGCAATCCATTAGTTGGTGCAAAATTGAAGTAAGTTTATCTTACGTGTATTAATAGGCGAAAGTTTTTTCCAACATATAGTATTTTGTCCTATTTTTTGTTCTTGTTGAAATTTTAGGTTTGCATAGATCGTCCAAGTTTCGTTAGCGTGGTTAAAGAAAGCATACCATCGCCTCCATTAGTAAGTTATGTTTAGTTGATAGGTATACCTCTGCCGTAATTTCTCATACTTACATTTTTAATGTAATTATTTAGACGGTCCTTAGCCTGTCAATGGTTGCAACCACCAACTCTAAAACACACTCACATGAAGTAAGTGTTGTCTGTGCTCATTAATTGGTGTATTTGGGGTATTATGTTGAACAATATTTCTGTTTAGCATTATTAATCAAATCTTTTAAATCGTTATATTAATATTATATTAATAATTGCCGTCATAAGGGGCGGCTCTTAGTCCGCCAGGCGTGAATAAAAAAGATTTTTTTGCTGAGCGAAATCTTGCGTTTCGTGCTGTGCTACTTGATTTCGTGTAAACAAACTACTTCAGTAGTACAGCTTCGATGTAGCACAAAATTTAAAATAAACGAATAGAACCTAAGAAAAATTAATTGTGAAGCTGTACTTAAAAGCCAGGTTTGTGACATCAAACTGTCATGGCGGCGACCATAGAAAGGTTTGAGTGAGTATCACTGTGTAACTGACACTTTTTCGATGATGACAGTGATCTGGAAGAATCTTTTAATGATGACAACTTTATACATTCTTGCATTACATAGCTGTGAAAAACACTTTGTTGATAATGTTGATAGCTAGCTAGATCAATTTCCATGCTGGACTCATCATTTGAACACTGCTAAAAAGCCTAATGTCTATGTAATGTAAGTAGCTGCAGTATTTTAATTGTTTTTCTTTAAGTGAAGTTCTGTAAAGTCCTGTAAAGTAGTCTCCTGAATTTCAGCTGTGCAAAAAGAATGTGTAAGTTTGGATTTGGGAAAGAGGGAGCACTCGCATTTTTCCAAACGTCCAATTAACGTTCGGCTAAACTTCAGAAAATGTACACAAAAAAATTTAATAAAATATAAACTGTGACACGGTTACGCACTTACTCACCGAGTCCACTTGGACATTCTCATTCTTTGTGTGTAGAAGTGCGTATTTGCGTTTGCAGCTTTTATATGATGTTTGGAGATTTTTGTTTTTTTACAAATTCTAAAGCTGCTCCTGCTGACGTTCTTCACGAAACCACCCACCCACCATGACAAATGTCCATTTAGCTCTGCAGCAACAAAGGTTTATGGAGTTGTTTACAAAAAGTAATGTAGCTAGCATGCTCAAAGAAAAAGGAGGCAGAGAGGTAGTCTAAAAGCGTATCAAAGCGTACAAGGGGAAAGGGGTCTTCGAAGGGCTTACATATCTACGCTTTAAAATATTATTGCAGTTTTTTTATGTATCTTTTCTGCAAAAAATGCGTGGTTATTTCAACTTTAACACCTTAGACCTGCCGTAGTTACCCATATTGTCCTTTTTTCAAGTAACGTGTTATAATTAATAATCATTAAGTTAATTTTTCCGGGAAGGGGTGATCTGTACGTTCGGGAGAGGGGTAAGTCAAAAGCAAAGCATACAATGGAGTATAAGATTGACGATTTATAGTACGTATGCATTTTTGAATAGACCCATTATAGTAGTTGTTGACAAATGATTTTTGTCTGTTTTACCCGCATGTGACTGATTAATCCTTGAACTATAACTTCATTTTTGGATTGCTTATTTGATCAATTATATATTTTTTTAGAGTCAAAAAAAGGACAAATTTGATGGAGATCCTAACTGGAAAAATAAAGGACGTACTTGTAAATGATTAAAGGAAAAGTCCTTCTCATACGTTACAACCAGTAAACCACAAGGTTTTTTGGCTTGAAGTTGCAGAAAAACATGCCACCATTAACACGAACTGATGCATATATCAATAGATTTTGTTTTTGCAGATTTAATAGTTTTTTTAGCAGATTTTATAGATTATGCCTTTAAATTTTTTAACCTATAAATTTGATTTAAAAATATTAAAGCTGCAGCTCTACTATTATGGTAACCGTTGGCCTGATTTTTTTTTATGTTTTTATGTTGTATGATATATACTTTTATATTTTTTATGCGTGTGCCTGAACAAAGTGTTATTTTGTCCTAAAATCTTATTTTTTGATTGGGATTTTTTAATTTCCTTTTTAAATAAATATTTATAAAATTTTATTTTAAATGCTTCACAGACTGCATTTTAAACGTTTTGAAAGTATCAATTGTGCATGCAAAACAGTATAAATATAATCTAATTTATAGTGAGGTAGAATGTAGCAAGAAATTCAGCCGTATTTCACTGTATGTAATATATACTGTACTGTGCAAAATAATTCTTTAAAAAACTTAACTGGAAATATTTTGTTATTCTTTCCGGATCCTAATAGTTATAGACTGTTTGCTGCTCTTGAAAAAATCCACTAGAAACAAAATCGAATGTGCATGTAACTTGCAGATTTAAACCTAGCATAGAAGCTTGCGGAGGTGGGATGTGCACACGTGGTCAGATAAAACGCACTGCGTATCCTTTCATTGTTCACTTCGCGTGTTGGTGCAACCTCGACCCCAGGGTTTATAAAAGAGAACCAGCCCTGGGGTCAAGGTTGGTGTTTGGGCTAATCATGGCTTTGGAAAATAAGGGGTGTATATGTATCATCTTTGAAAGAACTACTGTCGTATCAGGGTAAACAAGGGCAGCAAGTAGTTGCAACTATATACTAGTATTGTTTGTTTGTGCTTATGCGCTTACATTTTGAACTTATGTTTTGTTTAAATAATTTCTTTTGTTGTCAACATTTCTACGCAGTTAGCCATAGAAATTTTGTTGTTGTTTTGTTGTCACAATTTCATTTTATGTCTACGCAGATCATTTCTTTCTGTGGACATGTTCATCCTCAAGTGTACTTGGACAAAGCTGCTCCAAATGATTGCTATCGACAAAGTTTTTGCTGTAAGTTAATAATACCAACATCAATATGTTTTTAAAAGTAGCATTTACTTATTGTATTGTGTTTTTTTTAGTTGTAACAAAACCATCTGATCAAGTTCTTCCATTTGATTTTCAAACCACTGTTAAAAAAATGGTACGGCTTGCTATTTTCGCTTTTTTTTTTCCTTCGTTTTTTTAATAATACGTGCAAAATGTAAAATGCAAGAAGGATCTATGCAGCAAAGCGTAATTTTTATTTATATTTTAGGGTTTCAATATTCAAATTTCTCCATCTGAAAGATCAATGTTGGGTCTTCTACTTGCAAAAATTCAAACTATTGATGCAGATATTATTGTGGTATGTATTTAACTGCTAGTGTTCATCTGTTAATGCGCTGAAAAGGGTAACATATTTCAATAATCATTTTAGTGTGTAGGGACACGATATTTCAATAATCATTTTATTGTGTAGGGACACGATATTTCAATAATCATTTTATTGTGTAGGGACACGATATTTCAATAATCATTTTATTGTGTAGGGACACGATATTTCAATAATCATTTTATTGTGTAGGGACACGATATTTCAATAATCATTTTATTGTGTAGGGACACGATATTTCAATAATCATTTTATTGTGTAGGGACACGATATTCATGGATTTGATTTCGACGTTCTTCTGCATTGTTTGCAAGCAAACAAGGTATGAATCTTTTGTGCAAATAACAGACATGCTTGCTGCACTGTGGATTCCACGGGTTTTTTTTGTTTCTTTTTTGTATTAGGTTGCACATTGGTCAAAAATTGGTCGTTTAAAACGAAACACATATCCAAAACTGGTAAATTTTTTTATTTCTTTTTTTCATGGACTTTATTTGATTAAACTTTGAAATAAATTCGACTGTAAAAGATGCTAACAATTTACAGCTGCGATTTTCCAGTTTTGATGAATTTTTCTCATTTTTAACCACCTTAGAGTTCGGGAAAGCAAGGATTTATGTCTAATGATACCAACACTGCTTGTGGTAGGCTCGTCTGTGATGTGAAGATTAGTGCCAAGGAGTTGATCAGATGCAAAAGTTATGATTTGACTGGTATGTTGGCTCCTAAAATTTTATTTTTTGTAGAACACTTGAACAACATTATTAATAACTTATTTGTAACTTTTCTAATACTTGTTGAGTTCATGATCATTTTGGTAATTCCAATGGTAATTCTAAAAACTTATTTAAATGCATAAATATTCTGTAGAACTTGTATCAGTTGTTTTAAACAAACCGAGAGAAGACCTTCTTCCAGAGAACATAGAGGCCAATATGAGGTAAGTTAAGCATTTTCTGCGTTCATATATTATTTACGAACTGATATTTTAACATGTACTGTGCTCTTTAGAAACACAAACTCGTTGTTGCAGATGTTGAAGAATAATATGGTAACGTTACTACATTTCTGTGGTTTGTTTCTTGGTGACAAAATGTATGCGCGTTTGTAAACATGAATTTCTTTGTTTTGTAGATTGATGCAGAGTATAAGCTGAGGCTGATGTACGAATTAAATATTCTACCACTTGCTTTCCAAATAACATCAATATGTGGTAATGTCATGGTAAGCTGTCTTTGCAGTGTTTTTATTGTATAAAGTTTTTGTGTTTTTTTTTTCATTTGTATTTTCATTTTGTTTTTTGTATTTAGTCGCGGACACTACTTGGTGGAAGGTCTGAAAGAAACGAATTTTTATTGCTTCATGCATTTTCCAAAAGGTAGTGTACGTTATTGATGCTAGATTTTGCGTGTATTAGTGTAATTTCACATGTTAGTCTTTAACGGGTTACATTCCAAAGAAAACAGGAAGCCAAGGGACTTTAACAATTTCCAAGAATAGTGGATTCGAGGAAAACTGGAGGCGATGTAATGCACAAATGAAATATTATCTTCAAGATGCAGTAAAGATAAATAAAATTTATTTGAGTGTTACAGGACGTTGTGCCCTAAATTTCGTGTGTAAAGCAGTATACGTTTCCTTATAAGAACGTGTAGGCAGAGATTTTTCTAAAAATTAAACACATAGGAACGTACTCAGCCGGAATTCCTTAAAAATTACTAGAACAAAACAATTTTAGTCTATTGAAATGTGCTCTCGAATGTAGATGTTATTAGGTTCGCTATAAATGGTATTGTGGCTCTTGAAAAAACTTTGTGGGAGAGGGCTGATTATACTCAAAAGAAAATTTTAGATCATACGGCAAAAATCTTATAACTTCAAGCGCATACTTTTTTATGAATGCTTGACATAGAGTCTAATTTTTCAATTCAAGAATATTGTAAAACCAAAACAATTCCTGTGGCTTGTCATAAGTTTTTATTTATCTCTTTTAATTTGTATTTAATAAAGCAAGGCTACTGAATTTTCACTCCAAACGCCAAATATAATCGCCCTGTAACGCCGTTATAAATTTTCTCTAAAAATGCAAAACACTTTAGGAAACAATCTCTTTGAATTTTTTATTTTTAATATTTCCGTACTGTTGTTTTCGTTGCGAAAATTTGTTAACGCCCCTGGACTTCTAGTTAATTTTACAAGTAGATTCTTTAAACTTTCTTATTTTAGGAATTATATTTTGCCGGACAAAGAATACAGTACCAAAAGACGTGCACAAAACACTGATCAAGAGGGAACAGATGAGAAAAAGAAAGGAAAAAGCAGAAGGAAGCCAGCATATACTGGTGGATTGGTGTTAGAACCGAAAAAAGGTTGATTCCAGTGTTTAATGAGGATACCTTCGCGGAAGATATTTTGCGAGTCAAAAAAATATCGCAAAATCGAGGATAATAACTTTCGCGAATGGCTGAATTTAAATTTTTTGCGAGAATCAACTTTCGCGATAGGCATATGTGTAGGAGATCTTGAAATAGTGTGTAAAGTTACCGTAAAATGCCGTCAATGAAAACCACTTGATTTTGGATAGATTTATAGGGTTTAGTAACAATTATTAAACGAAACCTTGAACAATAAGGAAGAAAGTATATTCCAGAAAAAAATAAAAATTCATGAGAATTAATGAAGTTTTTTCAAATTTTTTTTTGCGGCACCTAACTTCGCGATTTGCGTCAAAAATAGCGAAAGTTTCTTCCTTTAAATTAATTAATTCTTTACATTCTTTGGTTAACTAGTTAGTAAAATTTTAAAATGAATCGTGCATAATTTTCCAATTTCAATCAAACTTGTATTTTTGTAGGTTTTTACGACAAATATATTCTGTTGCTGGATTTTAACAGTTTGTACCCATCCATTATTCAAGAATACAACATCTGTTTTACCACGATCCCACCTAGCATGAAGAAGGATGAGGTGTGTTTAACCTGTTGACATTACCACGTTTGTGTTCGTCATCTATGTTGTTGTTTTCGCAGTCATCTTTTATTACTACTTTGAAAAAAATATATCTTACTTTGCAATAGGATGAAGAGGAGGAGTTACCAGAAGTACCGTCTAGTGATCTCGAAGCTGGCGTGTTACCAACTGAAATCAAACGATTAGTTGAAAGAAGAAAACAGGTAAGTATAATTAGGGAACAAAATTACGTTGATTATTCAGTCCATTATTTTAAAGATATATATATTTTTAGGTGAAAAACCTTCTCAAGAAAACTCCAACTAATTCAGAGTTGTATATACAGGTGAGGAAACTTACCGCGATGATTCTATCTTTTTTGAGCGTTTGTTTCTTATTTAAGGAATTATTGATGATTATTAATTGGGCTATTAGTTGACCGGCCCGTGGAGAAAAACAATTATGGAAATATATTTTGATAACGGCATCGATTATTCGTCAATAAAAATTTGTTAACCCGTTTATTGTTTATTGTGTAGAGAATGAAAACACTGTATCTGAGGTCTAATATTAATTTTAATTCACAAAATATGACACCAATGAACAAAGGCATAAATATAACAGAGACATGGCGTAAATAATTTTATCAAACACTCTCCCGAATATCCGAGATAGCATTTGATAATTCTATATCATTTAAAGAATGTTCAATTTTCTAGAACAATTAAGTTTATCTAACTAACGAAAACGAAATCTTCGTTCTTACAAAACTTGTTCTTGTGCAACTGTTATGTCCCTCTTTTCTGCTATCATTTCGGAAAGACGTTTGTAAAATCGCATGCCTTCTCGACCAATTCCACCATTTGTCGCGAATACTATTGGCGTGAACGATTCGTTTTCCACAGTTAACTCTTCGTTTCAGCTTAATTTCTTCGAAGCATTTACTAACTTCCAATTCCCTTAACTGCCTGCTAAATAGCCATAAAAAAAACCTGTAATCATTCAAGAAAAAAAATTTATAAACAGTTTTTAGTTCGTCGGTTAGTTGATGGAGTTTTTGAACTTTTTACATTTTATATGTGAGCTGGTTATGTTAGTTTCACTTTCTTAAACAATTGATATTTCCGTTGTTTTGAGCTCAAGTAATTTATTTGCCGGTAATACGTTTATTGTTTTGTGTTCGTTATGTTTTGATGCCGGTTAATACGTCCTTATATAGACTGACCACGTGATAACCAATAAAATGTCGAGAAAAAACATAAACGTTCATAAAACACTCAACTAGGGGTAAAAAATTTACAAATAAACGGTCGAACCTTACCACTTCTTGTGTGTTACAAGTCAAGATTGCTTATATGACACTTTCTTTCTGCTTCGTGTTAGTATGACATCCGACAAAAAGCGTTGAAGTTAACGGCTAACAGGTAGGAGTTGCTTCACAAAAATAAGTTTCTGAAATAGTCGAAGTGTAAAGAGAAAATGTAATCTCTTTTCTTTTAGTATGTATGGTTGTTTGGGGTTCAGTCATTCTCGTTTCTACGCCAAACCACTTGCAGCCTTAGTAACAGGGAAAGGTCGCGAGGTGCGTATATTACGTAGAGTGGAAATTAAGTGGCCTTGGTGCATTTTGCAGACCAGAGTGTGTGAAAACCAATTTCGTGTGTTTTCTTCTCCAAAGTAAAAAATTCAAAATCACTTTCTTAAAAAACTACTTCTACCACTACAAAGAGGTCAAAGAGAGGATAAAAATTGTATTTTGGTCATTGGTCAGGGCTTATCCATTTACATTAAAATGGCTCTATATCCCAATAAAAATTAACCAGAAATTAAATGAAAATTTCTCTTGTAAGAGGTTGTAGTTGTCCACCATACTGAAAATTTAAGAGAAAAATGACTTTGATCGTGTGTTCCTAGAAAAAGGATAGGTTATTGAGGCGTGCACTATATGGAGGTATCGCTGTATTTATATAACGTTATGATTAGATTCTGATGAAAACGAAAGACCTAGCCACTGCACTTGGGTTGGATGTAATTTACGGAGATACGGACTCCATCATGATCAATACGAATTCCGTTGATCTGCAAGAAGTTCGTAAGATAGGTTCTAAGGTGAGTTGCGTATAATTGGGTTACGAATGCTGCTTGTTTATTATTGCCGTTTCATAACTTTTCATAACAAAATTTTCGTAGGTCAAATCAGAAGTAAATAAATTATACAGACTTGTTGAAATTGACATCGATGGTATTTTTAAGTCCATGTTGTTGCTAAAGAAGAAGAAGTGAGTACATTGTTTTTCTATCTTCACCTTATCAAACACCGTGTGCGAATATTCGCTCGGAACTTTCTTTGCAAAAATTCACGCGAGGATACACATCAACTAATCAATCACAATCGTTGCATGCGGACTTTTATCTCCGTGAAACTCTTTCCATTATGCCCGCTGAAATTATTCAAATAAGCGGTAGTGTTAATCATTGGCGCCATAAACCGTCATTTGCGATTTAAGTGGCTACTCATGCGGTATGATTCTTTGTAGCCCACGAAAATGAATAGCTACTTGCGGCGGAAATTTGTATGCTCGCGGAGTACTACTTTTTTTAAAATTTAGATACGCGGCAGTGATGGTGAATATAAGAGACGACGGTAAAAACTTCCTTACGTGTATCTGTTTATTTTCTCTCTTCCTGCTGGATGGAATACTTTTGATATATGAATGTGCATTGTTTTTTTTATCCACTCAGGGACAATCACAACAACAACCGAGATGAAGGGTCTAGATATTGTTCGTAGAGATTGGTCAGATTTGGCAAAGGATGCTGGGAAGTATGTTAGAAGAAATTGCGTAATTACGACATGACGATATAACTAGTGACGAGTGTTGTTTTTACTACCTGCTTTTTTCTTTCAGCTACGTTCTGGATCAAATTTTGTCAGCTAGCCAACGGGACGTGATCATTGAAAACATTCATGATTATCTCACATCGCGTAAGCTTCTTTTCTATTCTGTTTGGTGTGATAAGAGACTGGAAATTTTATGATTTTTAGCCCATTTGCAGAAATTGAGTACCGAAAAACTTCTAAATTAGTTGACTTACAAACAATTATATACTCAAACATATTAACTGTGCATTCCATCTCATTGAAAAATGAACAACGTGTATAAGTAGCTGTGTTATATCTTTCTACTATTTGTGTAAAAAAATATTCAAAACCTGCTTTCATTAAAGAAGCAGTGTTTTCTCCAATAAAACAGGACCCCATAACAAAGACGTCTTTACATTTTTGTCATCAGATAATGTTTATGCTCCAAAAATCTTCAGTTTTTCCTTGCTACATGCAAAAAAAGGATTTTTTTTCATTCTCTAAAGTTTCAGATACTAACTAAGATATAATACTGGGAATTTCTTTTTTTTTAGTTACGGAGAAAATCAAAGCTGGTAAGATAGAACTTCAAAAGTTTGAAATCAACAAGGTAATAGTTTGATGATCAGCTTCGGTAGTATTTTTTGTGAATAGCGGTACAAGTGGGCTTAATATATTTTTAGAGCTTGACGAAAAACCCCGATGATTATCCAGATAAGAAATCTCTACCACATGTTACAGTAGCACAAAGATTACTTGCTCAAGGTCGCCGAGTGGCTGTCGGTGACACCATTTCTTATGTTATTTGCGATGTAAGTTGTGACAAAATGTTTTCTCTTCTTTTTTTATTATAGTTGTGCAAACAAACATTATTTTATTACTTAGGACAACTCACAATTGCCAGCTTCGCAAAGAGCTTACCATCCGGACGAGTGTTTGAAAAAGTCCAGCTTGAAAATTGGTATGCTTTCTGTTGGACTTTCTTGTTATCCCTTTTATCAATTCGTTCGTTCGTTCGTTCGTTCGTTCGTTCGTTCGTTCGTTCGTTCGTTCGTTCGTTCGTTCGTTCGTTCGTTCGTTCGTTCGTTCGTTCGTTCGTTCGTTCGTTCGTTCGTTCGTTCGTTCGTTCGTTCGTTCGTTCGTTCGTTCGTTCGTTCGTTCGTTCGTTCGTTCGTTCGTTCGTTCGTTCGTTCGTTCGTTCGTTCGTGCGTGCGTGCGTGCGTGCGTGCGTGCGTGCGTGCGTGCGTACTCGAAGTAGATATACTCAGAATAAGTTCGAATACATACAAGTGAACACGTGGATTTTTCCACTGACTTTCCACGATTTTTCCACCGACTACACTTATGTTAAAAAAATTATTGGAATAAATGCTTAATTTCGAAGATCATACCAATAAGCAATATTAGACCCACGTACTTTAAGCTTGTAAAATTCACTTGCCAATGTTAACTTGGTGATTTGGCTAAATGTGATACCTCAAACTGCGATAATTTTTGCTGTCGTCAGCATGGCTTACTTTCTCTGTTTCCTAAACTTTTTGCGGGCCGTCGCGTTAACTGTTCCACTATGCGGACATAGTGCATTTGCCGGCCCTACAGTCTTTATTCGACAGTAGATGTTGAAGATGATTGCGATCTATAATAACTATATTTTGTATGTTGAAAGTGGTTGCGCCGCAGCATTTCGGAGTCCACGCAGAGTAATTCCTTACTTCGTGCTAACAGGCGGACAAGGATGCAAGAATAACCGATGCAGGAAATAGTACGAAATCGAATTCCCGCGAATTTTTCCACAGGCTGACTACAAGTTTATGAATAAATCTGTGATAAAGAAATAATACACATATTTTGCTTTCTTCTCTGATTGTTTTTAAGTGTACCTTTACACATTAGATAATCATTATTACTTATCGAGTCAAATTCATCCGGTTGTGTCTCGCTTATGTGATCCCATTGAAGGTGCTGATTCAGCTTTTATCGCATCTTGTTTGGGTGAGTACGAATGCGTTTTGTTTAGAGTGTGTTTGTAAATAGGTGACTTTGGAAAGGTTGTTACTCTTAGCGAACGTTGGTATTGGAGATAATTCGTAATAGTAATACTTTTGCTAACAATTTTTATTGGAATAAACCTGTTTAGCTTGATTGTTTTTTTCAGGTCTTGATCCGTCCGCGTATAAATCTAAAACGCAGCACCAGCAGTCTGAAGAAACTCCATTAACGATTCTGATGTCAGATGAAGACAGATTCAAGGTAGTTCACTTCATATTTAGCGCATACATTTTTACGTGCGTTAAGTCTTCTAAGAATTATGCGTATTCTAAGTACAGTCGACGCTCGTTATCTCGAACTCCCAAGGGACCGAAAGAAAAGTTCGAGATAGCGAAAGTTCGAGATAACGAGCGTATTTCATGAAAAGTTCGAACTCAAGGGACCGAAGAAAAAGTTCGAGATAGAGAAAGTTCGAGATAACGGAGGTTCGAGATAATGAGCGTCGACTGTATGTTTCTAATTTGATGACTTGAATTGAGTATGTAAAAATAACTGCATGGTGTTCACCTGTCAGGAATATCAGGAAAGTGAAAATGTGATGAATATTAGCAATTTCTTTGATATATCAGAAAAATGTTTAAGTGGTAAATCAGAATATTTTTATTTTTCAAAATATTGGTCTGTTCTTTGTTTTATATATTTGTTTTATCAAATTCACATTTTAAGGGTAATCTAAGGTTTGTTAAAATCTCTACCTTATTCGCACATCCGCTCAAAAAAGTTGGTACTGCGCGCAAATTTAGTACAGTACGCGCCCAAATTTATAAATGCCGCGGTTCATATAAAAGAAAAGCATTTTTATGTCCTCATATTAAAGCGCGCAACATGTTTTTTTTACTGCGCTAAACCTAGTGCGAATAAGGTATACCCGCCCAAAATGGCTGACAAAGTAATTGATATGTCACGGATTTGATTCATAATCTGTGAGGAATATAAGGAGTTAATATTGAGTGGAGACTCGAGGTCTAGGATGTCTTTTCTTTTAGGATGTCGATAAATTTTTCGTGCGATGCAACAATGCTGAGTGTACTTTGTATAAGAAAGAAGTCGAATTCAAAGGTTCCTTCGATAAGGTGAGCAATGTCTTAGTTTGTTGAAACTTGCACCACAGGTTAAATCGGATTTCACATTTTATATCACCCATTGTGTTTAACAATAGACTGCCGTTGATCCGTTCAAATGCTCTTCGTGTCAAAGTGACTTCAACAAGAATCGAATGAAGAATTCTCTTCGCCTATTTGTGCGCGAGCGGATATCAAAATATTACTCGGTGAGTTATGCCTTATCAGGAAAAAAATTAGGGAGATGAAATTTTTTCGAAACTTATTTTTGCGATTGAGATGTCCAAAGAATAGGTGTAACAAGAAAGTGTTGTTTTTTTCTTCAAGAACATAAAGTATACCAAGCCAAGTATGTTAAGTAAAATACTAGTCATCGTCTTTAAGAATTTATCCTATTTTTGCGATTAACATTAACCTATTTTACGATGCAAATTTTGGAGATTTTTCCAAAACTTGTTGCGAGTCATAGAATTCGCGTATTTTAGATGTAGCTACTGATTTCCCCGAAGTGTTGCAATCTAACTTGTTTATTTTCAATATTACCTTTATAATAAACATTGATTTCCAATTAAGGCCAAATTCGTTTTTCTTCGAATCACAGGCAATGCAATGTACAAAAAAAATTTTGTCGATCATCTTTTATGGTTCGTTCGTTCAATGTTATACGTATAATAACGAAAATGATGCTTAAAATTTGAAAGTTTAATAGCAACGGAAATTAACACCTCTAAAGTAGTGGATAAGTATGAGTACTAAGAAATTGTTCCGCATCTCGTGCAAGATTTTTCTTTCTTTAGTGCTGGATGTCCTGTGATGACCAGACGTGTGGGTACGTGTCAAGACATACTTCAGTTAAAGACCTCAAAAAAGCGCAAATATGTCAGCAGTGTAACAAGGGACTTATACATGTAGAGGTACCATGTTCTTCGTGCTTAGGTAGCTGTTAGCGCATTCGACTTTAGTGTCAGCCGTTTAGACTTTTTGAACCTTATTTTAGTATAACGATGCTGCGCTCTACAACCAACTTTTCTACTTATGTTGTCTCTTCGACCCAAGCAGGAATGCTGATGGTGACAAGATGAAAACACGTGGTAAGGCTTCATCAAGTGTTTTATAATGAAAACCTGACTGAAATATGGTTGTTAGTTTGAACTGCTAAGCTTGCTCGATGACTTTTATTTTGATTTAAAAATCTTTTAGATAATTTGGTTAAATGGCACGAACTACACACTATGGCGTCGCGAATTCTATCCAGCAATGCTTATTCAGTTGTTAATATATCTAATTTGTTTTAAAAAAAGGTTTAGTTATTTTATATATACCGGATGTATAGTTATAATACCGATAAATAAGTGGGTCATCGGATAAATAAATATTTTGAAAGTATGCTATCTGTGGGCGAAAACATAGTACCAGACTTTCATCAAGGAGAAGCTCTGTATTTATATTGTAACAGGTGCTGTATCGAAACTTAAGGAGCTCAATAAGTAACTTTGTATATTCTAATGACATTATAATATGTAACTCGTTTTTCCTGTTTGTTTAGTCTTGAGAACGACAATTTCACTCGGATGTTTTGATACCATAGTAATTTTTTTCACTGCACACATATAACATTTCAAAAATGTAAAAAAAATTGTAAAAATAACACAGAAAATGAGTGAGAAGAATGATGTTTTTCTTTCTAATTTCATTCTATGTTTTCAATTTATGTTAGGCTATTTTAGGCCGTCTGTTTTTAAATAGCGTAAATTTGTAGATGGAGCATAATGTTGTAGTAATGAGACTAATGTGTGTAACGATTTTTAACCTCGTGTTTTTCGAATTAATGTTCGTATGATGATATCGAATATTTGTTGGGGTGTTATGGTCACCGAGCTTACTTTTAGAAGGACAAACATTTTTGTTTTTGGTATCTTTTATGAAAAAAGAGCTAATTTAAAAAAAGAGAATTTTAGAAATGTGAGAACTAAGTAGCTTAGAATTAGATTTGTAGTAGTAATAGTGACAGAAGTTAAAAGCTCCTAAAAGTAGTTTCCTTATAAAATCGTACACTAAGAGGTGTAGAAGTTTTGTGTATAGCATATAAGCACTGTTCCTTATAAAATCGTACACTAAGAGGTGTAGAAGTTTTGTGTATAGCATATAAGCACTGTTGAAGAAATTTTGTTTATGAGTTCATTTTATTTGTATTAGAGAAAATACAATTTATCTTCGTTGTTAGTACAATCACTGTTGATGATTCCTTTGTCTAAAAAGAAAAGTTGACAGAATATTAAAAGAGTTGCATAGAAGATATGTGGAAGATTCCTTAGATCAGTCATTGGTTGAAAAGAACAGTGGATTAGACGTCACAAGCACAGTAAGTGAGTGCGATCCCCGGATATAAGGGGCTGTATTAACTTTTTTAGAAATCCCCCGACTTGATTGGTTATACGTCATAGCGATATTCTCCAGTATTGCCAAGCAACCATAGAAACCGTTTAAAGTTTTAATATGGTAAAATACGGAAAAGGTTTACAAACGCGAAACACAGCGAATAGTAGTTACTGTACTTTAATTAATTTGTAACTACCAAAGTTTTCGAGTTTCCTTTGGTTAATAACGATATGGTTTTTCTATAGATTCTCTCTCTGTACAGGGGTTTTAAATAATGTTGCAGGCGAGTACTTTTCCTGACATCACTATTTCGTGCTAAGGAAACACGAAATAGTGATACAGTATACTCTCTATAAGTGATACACCGGATAACTAGGACGCCCGCTATGTAGTACACTTTTTCTCGGTCCCTTGAACTTGCTTACCCTATTCAAGCACTGGGACCCCGGATAACTAGGACGCCCGCTATGTAGTACACTTTTTCTCGGTCCCTTGAGGCAAAAACTTCGGATAAGTGGGACATGCAATGGAATGACTTCATATTTTTTTCTTGAAACAGAAGACATTGCATTGATTTTAATCAAAAACTTGTCAACAAATTTTTTTCCGTTTAATGTAGTGTAATCTTATGTTATATTGAATGGAATAGAAAAGTAAATGCAATTATCACCATTTCTTATTTATGAATTTAGCCTCAAAGTCCTCTTGTTCGCTAAGTTTTACAAAAAATCTCTCGATAACTAGGACAAATTAAGCCTTTGTATGAAAACCCTACTTACAAGGAAATTCGGATAAGTAGGACGCCCGCTAAGTAGTACACTTTTGTTCGGTCCCTTGAGTGTCCCACTTATCGAGAGTATACTGTACTCCTATATGTATGACGGGCGAATTTGTGGAGTTTTGTACGGGCTAACGACTAGTCTTCTTTTGTAATACCCGTTTCAAAATGGTAGCCAAATTGCTACTTAGTATGTAACAAATACAGATGCGCGGTAAACGTACAACCCAAGGACTAATTTGTGTCATAATGCGCACTGTCTGCCTGTGAGCGAAAGGTGGTAGTTGCGAGTAGCAACGAATAAATTTCCGTGGGTTTAAGTAAAATTTTCATGAATTTACCACGGGTTTACTACTAATCATTATAACAATTGTTTATGAGGGTAATACTGGAGAATATTGACCAGCGTCAAAGTATTTTCCAAGCTTCCAAGGTTAATACAATAGCTCAATTACATATTTTAACCTTATACAGAGAACAGCAACAGCAAATTTTATTATTATTTTTTATTCAGTAGAATAAACGCCCGCGTATAGACTAGTGTAGAACTTATTTTTCACGTGCAACGTACCGCTTGAGTAGGTTATATACTTCTTCATTCCCCATCTTTTTTCTCGTTTGTGCTTTCTGAAGTAAGTCTTTAATATCTGCATGCAGAAGATATGTGTGCACTCTGTCACGCAATATTTGTTTTGTCTGAAGGAAAAAAATAGTAATTAATGTTATTGTGAAGAATTGTTATACAAGAACTGCGTCTCTGCAAAACCTGACGTTTTTCACAACTGTCATAATATATGGGATTAGCGCGTACGTTTCACGAATTATTGTGAGAAATAATCAAACGCTTTCTATTTTTGTACTTATTTTGTCATACCGGATATTCTTAAGGGTGGCACCAACGTCAAAAAACCTAAAAATACTTGAAATACTTTGATGAAATGCTTTTAGGCACCTTAAAATACCTTGGAAAATATGATTTTTGCATAGTTTAGGAAATTACTAAACAAAAATCCATTTTCACAAAATTTCAATGCCTGAAGTAATATTTTACTGTGGATTTATGTGAACATGGTTGTCTAGCATCACAAAAAAAATTTGTAACCCAAGGTCTCTGTCATTAAGGTCACAACAGAAACATAGAGTTAAAGAAAGGGTGTGTGTGCAGATGCTTTGAGTAGCAGAACTGTTTAGTAAAAAAACAAATCCGTACAGTGAAAATAAAAGAAGCTGAGCACAGCAGCTACTAATATTTCATTCGACATTTATATCCGAGTATTGAGATGGAACCTGAGCAACAAAAAATATTTGAAGAAATATGTAAAAGGTGATTGCAATCACTGCAATTTAACTGAAGTAAAACTTTTTTTGTTATTATAAGACATACTGCTAAAATATAGATTTAACAGTTCATTTTGTCGGTTTTGTTGTTGTTGTTGTTGTTTTCCTTGTGCTCAATCAGAAGTAGCCAATGGGGAACGGTTTTGTAATGTGCTTTTCATTTCACATTTTCGGGAAAGTCAGAAAAAATTAGGCAAACTTATTATTTGGAGAGTGAAAACTCCACTTATAACCAACGTAATAATAGAATGTACCGAGTAGATGTTATAAAAGACTTATCTGGTTGACGTGAAAAGAATTATCTGGTTGACGTGAAAAGACTTATCTGGTTGACGCGAAAAGACTTATCTGGTTGACGTGAAAAGAATTATCTGGTTGACGTGAAAAGATTTATCTGGTTGACGTGAAAAGACTTATCTGGTTGACGTGAAAAGACTATCTGGTTGACGTGAAAATGACTTATCCGGTTGACGTGAAAAGACTTATCTGGTTGACGTGAAATGACTTATCTGGTTGACGTGAAAAGACTTATCTGGTTGACGTGAAAAGACTTATCTGGTTGACGTGAAAAGACTTATCTTGTTGACGTGAAAAGACTTATCTGGTTGACGTGAAAAGACTTATCTGGTTGACGTGAAAAGACTTATCTGGTTGACGTGAAAAGACTTATCTGGTTGACGTGAAAAGACTATCTGGTTGACGTGAAAAGACTTATCTGGTTGACGTGAAAAGACTTATCTGGTTGACGTGAAAAGAATTATCTGGTTGACGTGAAAAGACTTATCTGGTTGACGTGAAAAGACTTATCTGGTTGACGTGAAAAGACTTATCTGGTTGACGCGAAAATGACTTATCCGGTTGACGTGAAAAGACTTATCCGGTTGACGTGAAAAGAATTATCTGGTTGACGTGAAAAGACTTATCTGCTTGACGTGAAAAGACTTATCTGCTTGACGTGAAAATGACTTATCCGGTTGACGTGAAAAGACTTATCTGGTTGACGTGAAAAGAATTATCTGGTTGACGTGAAAAGACTTATCTGGTTGACGTGAAAAGACTTATCTGGTTGACGTGAAAAGACTTATCTGGTTGACGTGAAAAGACTTATCTGGTTGACGTGAAAAGATTTATCTGGTTGACGTGAAAAGATTTATCTGGTTGACGTGAAAAGATTTATCTGGTTGACGTGAAAAGATTTATCTGGTTGACGTGAAAAGACTTATCTGGTTGACGTGAAAAGACTATCTGGTTGACGTGAAAAGACTTATCTGGTTGATGTGAAAAGACTTATCTGGTTGACGTGAAAAGACTATCTGGTTGACGTGAAAAGACTTATCTGGTTGACGTGAAAAGACTATCTGGTTGACGTGAAAAGACTTATCTGGTTGACGTGAAAAGACTTATCTGGTTGACGTGAAAAGACTTATCTGGTTGACGTGAAAAGACTTATCTGGTTGACGTGAAAAGACTGGGATGGACGGACAGCTGGCCTTTTTGTGTTTTTGGCTTTAATGGGACAGAGCTAAAGGTATATTATACTAGACCAAGTTCGTCCACATGGTGTTAAGTAAATTGGGTAAGACTGTGTACAATTAAAACACTCAAAATGTAAGAAAAACCCTGTAGAAGAATTCGCTAAGACGGAGCAATATGCTTAAGATAGAAGAAGAATATGCTTGTAACGTTGAAGATGTATCTTTAGAGAAAGTGAACCTTTAGAGTCTAAATCTAAGATTTTGTGGTGGAGATTATCACTTTGCATTTCGCAATTTTCTTTCTTTCTAGAACTTTTTGAGTTGTTTTAACTCATCACAGAAAATGTATATAAAACTGAAAGTCAGAAAAATTTTCACCCTATAGAAACAGGCCTTTGTTCCTAAAGTAATCTCTTTCTTTTTTAACTCAACTGATTATATATATATATATATTTAATTTAATTTAATGAGAGCAACTAGTTTCAAGAATTAATCACACGATGACCTATTTTTTCTTGTTTGGCGCTTCTTCTACAGTGCAAATTATATCGTAATTGCACTCTGCGGAGTGCAATTACTTCTTAATTGCACTCTAGAATCTTAACTGCACTCTTTAAGGAGCGCCGATAATTTAAATATTTATTTTCTCGCGTTTTATGATAAGTCAAAAAAAGATATCTTTACAATGAATCGAACTAATTATAAATCGGGTAATAAAAAGATCAAAACATTGAAATTGACATCCTGTGCTACTCTTACAAAAATAGTTCATTGTGTGATTAGCTCGTAATCGAACGTTTACTCGTGCAATTGGAAATAATCGAACTCGTAATTTTTTTGCTTTTTAAATTTATCCTCGTCCTAACGGACTCGGAAAATTAAAAGCGAAAAAAAATACTCGTTCGATTATTTCCTAATTGCACTCGTAAACGTGCGATTACATATATAAATTACGCTTTTTGCGTAAAAAGCCTCCTAATCGCACTTGTTCCGCAAACATTTTAAAATTGTGCCTCCTAATTGCAAAAATAATTTCAGCAAAAATTTATTTTCTTAACGTAGATAGTAGAGTCGCCCTATTATGAACGACGAACATTAAGAAAAGAAAGATGACGTCTTTGTTATGAGCAAAAATACAAATGTAATAACGTGTGAGAACCCCTGTAGTGTCATCGTTTACGAAGTAAAATTAAAATACTTGCATTGTACCTGACTGCAATCTCTTTGTTTTTCCCAATTAGATATGTTGCCCAATTCTTTTGTCATCAAGTTTGATTTTGTGATGATTTCATCATCTTTAAATTGGTTCGCATTTCTATGAGAGAATGTAGCCTTGTTTGAAGTATAATTTTGGTGCGTGTTTGCTTTTAAAGTGTCTTTCAACGAACAAAACGAAGGTAGCGGAGGAAAATCACTGTTTTCTTTAGCCTGACAGTCACTTTGCAGCACGGTGGGAAGCGGTACATCTTCTGAAGAATCGTCCATATAAGAGCATAACGTTTCTGTAGATATCCAATCTTGTTGCGTATTTTCTGTGTCGTTTAATTCACAAAATAAAGGAAGCGCAGGGAAGTTACTGTCTTCCTTGGAATCCTGTTCCGTTTGCAGCAAGGATACGGTTGGATGGGGTACATCTTCTAAAGAATCGTCCATATAAGAGCATAACGTTTCTGTAGATATCCAATATTGTTGCGTGTTTTCTGTGTCGTTTAATTCACAAAATAAAGGAAGCGCATGGAAGTTACTGTCTTCCTTGGAATCCTGTTCCGTTTGCAGCAAATATGGTATATCTGCGAAAGAATCGTCCGTATGTTTATATGAGAAACTAGACTTCTTTAGAATGAAATCTTGGTGCTTGGTTCCTACGTCTCTTAATGTAGACAAAGAGGGCTTTGGAGGAATACTTGTGTTCTCTTCAAGGTCTTCTTCGCTTCGCAGCAACGATTCTGCAGGTGGTGGCAAGTGGGAAAGAGATTCGTTTTCTTTATTTTCAATACTTGGCGGCGTGGAACTTCCATTGAGCCCTTCTGTCATCAATGAAGGGTTCTGAGCAGTAGCTATGAATATAAATGAGTTAAGATGGATTTAGCTTCCGATAAAAGAGTTTATAAAACGTATTTTAACAATGCTTACGTACGCAACTGCTGTGTTTCTTTTTGAAACAACATTGTTTCATCAAAGTATGTTAATAACTCCTCACTGGAGATGGATGGTAAAAAGGTTTTCAAGCTAAACGAGACAATAAATCTATATGAAGTGTGCACACACACACACACATGTTGTATTTATGACAAGGACGAAGTGTTCACCTTTGTTGAATGCTTGTGCTTCCGACCCCTTTTCTGCGCAACTTGTTCTTTAACTTTGTAACAAATGTTACAACCTCTTTAGTTCTTTGCAACATTTGCTTTGCTTCTTTTGTACGTTCTGTGAAATAAAGTTGAAAGAAATACTAGCAAGATCGTATAAAAAGAAAGAAAACAGCACAACTTTACTAATCACTGACCTATTCTTTTCTCCAGCTCTATTTTAGCTTGAATACATTGTTGCAAATGTTCACGCTCCTCTCTGTCTACTAAGAGTAACCCATACTGATGATCCTGATTTAGAGAAAACATTTTCGTGTTACTCACCTCCCTAAAAATTTTACTAGGAATAACGGTTTTAGTTGCCTTAATTTTTCCAAACTTTTAAGATTGAGCTCGTTTTTAAGGACGTTAAATATCGTGAACGGAAATTTATAGCAGGAAAGAATACATTACTCCGCCCAATAGCTGATGGTATTCTCACCTAGGTCTCACAGCTGTCCCACAAAATTTAAAAAAAAAATATTGCCCAAGTAAATCACCCAAATTGCATTCGTTCATTCAGAGTTTTTTAAAGGGTTGCTGCAATAATTATGTGTATTAAACCTATTCTCCTAGATTAAACTTACTTTGTGCATAAAGGTATGAAATGCATCATGGACGACCACGTAACGAAAGTTATGATCAATGGTTGATTCTAAGCGGATAGCACAAGTCTAAAAGTAGAAGAGAGGAATATATAAAACATATTTGTTTCGACACTTTAGTTTGAAGGAAGAAATTTTATATCATAAAATCTCCGCCGATCTAATACTGAATTCTCCAAACCTATCAGAGTGGAGCACCTTTTCTTCTCTTTCAAGTTGAACATGGCGGACGCATACGAATCGAAAGAAAACGAAAATGGAAAAACCGTTATGTGAAAAAGAAAAAGACAGTTATTTCCGAATTATTCCTTCCGTGCTAACAATAGAAAATACAAAAGGTGGGGATAAAGTATTATTAGCTGGAGATAACTCAGTTAACAAGCTAGCTCATAAGACTTCGGTCCCAGCAGTGAAAAGCAAGGGCCAAACATGCCTGCAAAAGGCAAGGAGAGAAAGAGGAAACATTCGCCCCCAAGATTCAAGTGACAAAACAAGAGGGAAACTCTACACCAGTATACCAATCAGCTATTTCAACAGTTCATTCTCGGTAAAGATCTGTAGGAAGGACTGGTGTTGTGAAAGTCAGTTTCGTCAAACATCAACTCTGTGAAGCAGTTGGACGATTTTGCAAAGTTAAAAGTCAGCAGTAATCAGGCTTTTTTCCTCTGATGTCGTTATGGGAAAATTCCAACACAAAATAAGAGATGTGCTCTCCAACGCTTAGAACAAGCTGGAGCAGATCAAACAAGCAAAGGATGATCAGGTGGACATATCAGTAAACGAACTGCCAACACTAATGGCAAAATCCATTCTGTTACTTGGACAAGCGTCTAATTTTGTATCGTATAACCGACGATTATGTGTACTTAAAGCCATCACGCATGATCCAAGACGTGCTAAAACATAGCTGAAGGAAAGGGGCCCTTCGTCAGCAACAAGAGCAGAAAACCAAACTGGTGGAGGGCGATTTGTTTATCGAAGACAAATTAATACAATCAAAACAAGCAAGGTGGTAAAAATGCAAGACGTGATCATTCATCAGTAAACAACTTACCCTCGATGCTGAAAAACGAAATCTTGTCCAAAACAAAACGCTTTGTTTACAGAAAAAACACCTCAAGTGCCAATTGTACAGGGTTTGCAAGACCTTGCCTCACCTTGCACAATTGTCCTAAACTCAAGTCTATTTAATAAATCAGGAAATTCAGGAAATGTTGGAGAAGGGTGAGATTCAGCAAACATTTCACACTCCAGAGCGATTTCTCATCAATCTTTTTCTTTTCAAGAAAAATATGGGCGACAGATACCAGTGATAAATCTAAGACAATTGAATAATTTTGTGCCCTACCTCCATTTCAAAATAGAGAGGTTACATTGCTTGAAATACCGTCTACAAGAAGGGGATTGGATGTGCAAAGTAGATCTCAAGAATGCATATTTCACGATTCTTCTGAATCTGTACGAATTCATGTGCCTCGGCTTTGCGTCGGACAGAATTTTTACAAAGTTACTGAAAATCCCAATCTCTGTTGAGAAGAATAAACATACGTGTAGTTATTTTCTTAGAAGACGTTCTTCTGATGGCAAAATTCATCAAGGAATTGTTAATGAGCAGAGACAAATTGGTTTTTTTTGTTCTAGAAATGGGGTTTGTTATAAACTTGAAAAAATCAGTTATTGAGCCAAAACAATGCATAGAGAACATGGATTTGATAATAGATCATCCTCTGATAAAACAAAAATCTGTGCATCTGGTAGCTTGGAAAATTTCAAATTAGTCATCGTCCTGGTCTGGTGGGCTAGCTGGTATGATCAACAACAAATTGATCCGTTTTAGGCGCCTGTAACAGATATTGTAAATTTTTTGTCTGAAATCTTTGAGAAAATGACTTAGAATGACGAACAGTTAATAATTATAGGTCAGCCATTTCAGCTTGTTGTGCCTATATAGATTGCAAACCAGTGGGTTACCCATTGGTGTGTTTATTGTTGCCTGAAATATTTATTAAGAAAACCATCAAGAGCTCTGTCATGGACTTAACTCAGAAATTAGCAGTTCTAGTAGCTTTAACTGCTGTGTCCCATGCAGGGGCAGTTCACCTTCTGGATACAAAATTTATGACCAGAAATGAAAACAATGCACCTTTTGTTTTCAAAAATTCTACAAAAGTTGGAACAAAACCTCCTCCAGCTGTGAAATATTTTGCCTATGAGCAAGATGCAAGTTTATGCGTTGTTAAAACTGTAGATGAATACACTAACAGATCCCAGGGTTGGAGGACCATTGAAAAGTCATCACAACTTTTGTTAAGTACAATACAACCACATACCCCTGGTATCTTCTACGGTATCCGGTTTGATTAAAAAGTGTTGGGTGGAGCAGGAATTAATACTGAGATATATAAAGGACGTTCCACTAGATCAGCTTCGTCTTCAAATTCAAGGAAGCACCTATGCAAGTAATATTTAAGAGGAACTCCTGGTCAAGCAAAAGCACATTGCAGTCATTTTACAACAAGGAAATAATACATTTGTTATAATACAGTTGTTTTAGGAAATGGTCTATAAAAAAAGTGGATTGGGCTCCACTTTAATAAGTGGGTTGAAGTTGGGAGAATTCAGTATTAGATTTTATGATGAAAATTGAAGAATTATTTAAAGTCGAGAAGCGCGTACAAAGTAGTTGTATCATTTAATACTGTTCAACCTGCCTTTCCCATAAAGATGCTAGAAATATTGCATTCAAACCAGTTTCTATTTTATTTTGACACATTTTATACTCTGCTTTTGAAAGCATATTCTCGTTTTTGAGAAATTGAACTTCGGACATGGGCTTCACTTTCACGGATTGAGGTTAGGAGAATTTAGTATTAGATCGTCGGAAAAAATTCGGAACTACTTTGCAGCTTTAATTGTACTTTTAGGTTTTTATGAGAAATGCAGAAATTGTTCTCGTGGATTAAAAGCTATCAGAAAGGAAATACAAAATCCTGTTTGTAATTAGAACTTTTATTCATGCAAGATCAGCATTTTAATTTTACACTTAGAATGTTTGCTAAGGAAAATAATAACAAGAAAAAAGTGTTTTTTTATCAAATTATGTATATTCCGGTTAAGTGGAACTTTCACTAATTGGGACCAAATTTCTCGGTCTCTTGAACTTTCTTACTAAATCCAAGCAGAAATACTTCGCTTAATTGGGAACCCCGGATAAGTGGGACTTTCGTTAAGTGGGACCCTTTTTACGGCCCCTTGAGCAAAAAACTTAGGTCAAGTGGGACATCAATGCAATGATCTCCACGAAAAAGGTAAAAAAAAAGAAACTCGAATAACAATCAAATGAAGACAAAACAAAAACAGACTGTAAAGGGGTGTCAGAAGTTGTACTTTTGGTAATTCCATATTCTCTTTATATTCTCTAATGGAAACTTTATTATAACAAAAGAATCCATTTTTAGAAAATTTCGGGGATAATTTAATCCTTATTTGAAAAAGTCCCAGTCAGAGGGAAATTCTGTTAAGTTAGACATTCGCTAAGTGAGACGAATTGTCACGGTCCCTTGAGTCTCCCACTTAACGCTAGTGTACCATCACTTTCATCCTTATTATTTGCAGTTTCGTGTCATGATTGTTAACCAACTCTTTCAATGGAATCTCATTTAACGTTGAGATTTTATTCTAACTTTCGCACGCTATTTCATATAAAATCATGAAGTCAACACCTATGCCTGCTTTGAAAATTATCTTTGAAATAATTTTTATGGAAAATTATAAGGGGCCATTCGCAAAAGTTAATTCCCTCTTCCTTTAAAGTAATATAAATATGTTTGTTCGAAATAAAGTGTTAGAATATGCGCAGTGTTTTAATTTTATCTCAGCAGATATCCGATATCGAATATCTGCTCGAGATATTCGATAGTCTCTCCGGCACTTTTATATATATAGTTCCTTTAAAAAATTACATGCAAGTCAATCAGATGGAGAGTTAAAACTAATTAAAACTAAAAAAGTTATCAAACAAAGGATGTATTATATCGCACTCCATCTTTTATTGTTCTCGATAGTAGTACACAAAGGATAAGCAATCAGATGGAGAGCTGAACATAACTGATGCGCGAACGTTTTAAAGCAACAAGAACAACGAAAAAGACAAAAACAAAAACAAAACAAAATAAAATAAAATAAAATAGGGAGAGGTTCGCCACTTTAGATAATGATTCCTTTCCAATGGTGCATGATGAAACAGATATTCAGCGCGGTAAAATCGGATATCGTAATTATTAAGTCTCGCTTTGTTTATATTCGACTCCGCTGCGCGTCGTTGAATATCACAAGCTCGACTGAATAACTTTGCGAAAATTTAGACATTTAATATTAGGGCGGGTTACTTTTATGCGAATTTCACGAATTTTGATGCTTTCCGTCAAATTAAATCAGCTTGAAAAATATATTTTTTTTAAACAACTAACCACATTGCTAATCGAGCTTATCGTGTCAATTTGAAGAAATATTATACTAAAACCAAACAAAATGAATTAATCAATTTTGTAGTTGTTCGCGAATTGATGAACATATCATATATTTGGTCCTAAATTACCTGTGAGTCAATAATTTTTAAGAAATATGAATTCTCATATCTGTAATCTTCCACCAAACAAATTACTCCTGTGTACCCATTAATCCATTCTTCTTCATTAAGACACCAAACCTGTGCCACGGTCATTGCAACGCACTAAAAATTGACGAAAACAAAAATAGATTTGAAGATTGTTTTTAACAAAAAAAATAAAAAATATGTAAGTTCATACGCGTGGAAAGTATTTTTTTTACAATTTATCAAATTATGGGAAAAGTTTATATGTATATATTTAAGAAAATAAAAATACACGCCTAGAGATGTTGACAAAAAACATCATATTGAAAATCTTTTAGAAAGTGCTGCATACCTTACTATTTTGACCAAGCACATTAAACAAAAGCTTGCACTCGTCTTCATACAGCAGCCGAGATGTTGCGTTCACTGTTTGGGTCGTCTGATGACTCACAAGGTTATTAACCAATTCGAGAGATGTTTTAAAATCTCTAGTTTGTGTGGAACAATTCTTTTTGTTCATCGGACCATATTCAGTCCATTTGTTGTCTCTTTTTTTTTGGCATGTTTGTGTTTGTTTGTGTGTTTGATTATACATGTTAAGTACCTCATCTCTTGTAATTGAATTCTGTAACGACATAAACTTAAAAACAAAGGTTCTTCCGTCAGGGAGAACCTCTGTCTTGCTTCCATCTCTAGGTAGTGTATCTCCAATCCAAGTAGTATCACGCTTACACAAAAATTCTACACATCCTCCAACAACTGCATTGTTTTTGTTTATCTTCATAATTTTGAAATATAAGTCACTTTGCTTCATTATGTCATTGTTAGGGCTATTAAGAAACGCAGGTGTTGTTGTAATTCGATCTTCTACCTCCTTGAATATGTTGTTGTCTTTTATAGTTACACTCCCTCTGCATTCCGACTGTGCTTTCATTAAACTACCACTTTTGTTTTGAGTTTTAGTGTACGGACGTGTCATGCAAGGACTCGAAATTCTAACACGATTTGGCAAGTCATTTGTGTGTTTTCTTGAATATTTCTTTTTATCAACTTTATGGCGTACGAGAGCTATATCAACATTGCCATCCCTTTCACTATTACCAAAAAATTGATGTTCACCTTCTTCTCTCTTTGCACATTGCTTTGCATTTTCTCCTTCCTCAAATATACACTGTTTTGTGTTTTTTCCACCTCCAAACCGATGGTGTTTACTCTGTATGTCTTCAACCAATTGTTTTTTGCTTTTTTTAATTTCTTTATTTTCATTTTCTAATTGTTTCTGGTCTTGTTTCTCCCTACTTTTAACCCATCGTTTTACATTTTCACTTACAGCCCATTGATTTTCCTTTTTTTCAGCTTCTGCCAATTTTTGTCCATCCTGCTGGTTTTCAAGCCATTGTTGTTTATTTCCATCACCTTTAACTAATTGGTCTTCATTTTCTACCTTTTCAATACATAGCTGCTCACCTTCCTTAACTTTGACCCATTGTTCTCCATTCTCCTTGCATCCAGCCCATTGTTGTCTATCTTCGTCACTTTTAACACATTGTTCTTGATCCCCTTCACTTTCAATCCATTGGTTTTGGTCTTCTTTAGCTTCTTCTCCGTTAGGTCGTTCTAGTTCGTCTTCTTCATTTTCGATCCATAGCGGTTTACCTTCCTTAACTTCGACCCATTGTTCTCCATCCTCTTCACCTCCAGCCCACTGTTGTCCGTCTTCATTACCTTCAGCCCATTGTGGTTCATCTTCATCGTTTTCAACCCATTGTCGTCCATCTTTGTCACCTTTAACCCATTGGTCTTCATCTTCCTCACCTTTAACCCATTGTAGCCCATCTTCTTTACCTGCAACCAACTGTTGTCCGTGTTCATTACCTTTAGCCCATTTTTGTCCTTCTCCTTCACCTTCAATCCATTGTTGTCCATCCTCTTCACCTTCAATCCATTGGTCTTCATCTTCTTCACCTTCAACCCACTGTTGTCCATTCTCTTCACCTTCAACCCATTTGTCTGCATCTTCTTCACCTTCAACCCATTGTTGTTCATCATCTTCGCCTTTAACCCATTGGTCTTTTTCTTCTTTACCTTTAACCCACTGTTGTCCGTCTTCATCACCTTCATCACCTTCAGCCCATTTTTGTCCTTCTTCTTCACCTTCAATCCATTGTTGTCTATCCTCTTCACCTTCAATCCATCGGCCTTCATCTTCTTCACCTTCAACCCACTGTTGTCCATCCTCTTCACCTTCAACCCATTTGTCTTCATTTTCTTCACTTTCAACCCATTGTTGTCCATCCTCTTCGCCTTTAACCCATTGTAGCCCATATTCTTTACCTGCAACCAACTGTTGTCCGTGTTCATTACCTTCGGCCCATTTTTGTCCTTCTCCTTCACCTTCAATCCATTGTTGTTCATCCTCTTCACCTTCAATCCATTGGTCTTCATCTTCTTCACCTTCAACCCACTGTTGTCCATCCTCTTCACCTTCAACCCATTTGTCTTCATCTTCTTCACCTTCAACCCATTGTTGTCCATCCTCTTCGCCCTTAACCCATTGGTCTTTTTCTTCTTTACCTTCAACCCACTGTTGTCCGTCTTCATTACCTTCAGCCCATTTTTGTCCTTCTTCTTCACCTTCAATCCATTGTTGTCCATCCTCTTCACCTTCAATCCATTGGTCTTCATCTTCTTCACCTTCAACCCACTGTTGTCCATCCTCTTCACCTTCAACCCATTTGTCTTCATCTTCGTCACCTTCAACCCACTGTTGTCCGTCTTCATTACCTTCAGCCCTTTGTTGTCCATCTTTTTCACCCTCAACCCACAGTTGTTCATCTTCTTCGCCTTCAGCCCACTGTGGGCCTTCTTCATCACTTTCAGCCCATTGTCCTTCTGTTTCCTCACTTTCAGCCCATTGATCTTTATCTTCTTCACCTTCAACCCATTGGTCTTCATCTTCTTCACCTTCAACCCACTGTTGTCCATCCTCTTCACCTTCAACCCATTTGTCTTCATCTTCTTCACCCTCAAACCACTGTTGTCCATCTTCACCTTCAACCCACTGTTGTACATCTTCTTCACCTTCAACCCATTGATCTTCATCTTCTTCACCCTCAAACCACTGTTGTCCATCTTCACTTTCAACCCACTGCTGTCCATCTTCACCTTCAACCCATTGATCTTCATCTTCTTCACCCTCAAACCACTGTTGTCCATCTTCACCTTCAACCCACTGTTGTACATCTTCTTCACCTTCAACCCATTGATCTTCATCTTCTTCACCCTCAAACCACTGTTGTCCATCTTCACTTTCAACCCACTGCTGTCCATCTTCACCTTCAAGCCATTGGTCTTCATCTTCTTCAGTTTCAGCCCATTGTTTTATATTTTTTTTACCTTTAATACGTACTTTTTTATCTAATTGACTTTGATGCCATTGTTTTTGATCCTCATTATCTTCAGTGAACATCTCTTCATTTTCCTTATCGTCAAACTGTTCTTCAAGAAATTTCATACTGGCAGTTGCATTTTCCTTGCTAGTGTTGCTTACATCAAGAAATACACCGCCATTGGGTTGCGTAAAAACATTTTTAGGCACTCTTCGACGGGAAACACGTTTAAAAAATTTCGAAAGATTACCCATGTTATATAACCTTCGACGTAGAGCAGTGCAAGATGGAACAAAATTATGTACAATTTGAGGTAGGACACCAGTAGGTCTTCCCACATCTCTCCATCAGGTGTAGGTTGTATGAAAGGTCTACAAAGTAACATAGATAAAGATGTGAAAAAACCCTTACAGATCATGCCATTTTGAGATTTATGAGAAAAGAGAAAATCCCAAACCTAGTATTTTAAGATTCATTTGATGTTACTACCAAGTATTTTGTTTATTTTGTTTTAATCTGTAAAAGAAGCCCTCGCAGTTTAAAAGACTCCAGATTTTCGCCTTGTAGAATATAAAATAAATCTGAATGTGAAAGTACAATGAAGAAAAGTAATAAATAGTAAAATTGTGTAAAACATTTTTATCAATAAAAACAACTTTCTACAATTTTTCAATCAATTTCTTCTGCGGTGTTTGATGAAAAAGTGTAGATTTGGGGTCAGCATTCTCTAATTAAATTCCTGCTAAACTTTGCAGAAATTGACTAGAAGAATCGTAATGTGTATTTGCGTAAAATACTGTAAAATTGTGTGTTATCTTTCAATTTTAAAATAATACATTCTTTATTGTTATTTTATTGTACATATCCTAAAACAAGTAAAAATATATAATCGTCCATTTTAAGTAGGTAAGTGCTTAAGACAATTAAGAATATATGTTGTGGCTGCTTTTCTGTTTGGCTTAATATATGAAAAACGATCAAAACAAGATGGTATGGAGATAAACTTTTTCTTAATTAATGGCAAAAGTAGCAGCCCTAAAAGCAGACCTAAAGTAGCAGCCCTAAAAGCAGACCTAAAGTAGCAGCCCTAAAAGCAGACCTAAAGGTGAAATGTTCACTAAAGAATGGGACATAAACGGTTTAATACGGACGTGTTTTCTGGAATCTAATTGGTTCATAGATATTTCCTTTCCAATTTGTACTGAAATTGAAAAAAATATTAACTATTCTTGTAAACAGGGACAAAAATATAATAAAAACAGAAAGTATCTTGTTCTGTTCTGTTCTTTTTATTTTTAAATGGAAATTTAAGTTAAAACACTAGTTGTATGCATTTTGTTGTTTTCTATTGCCTATAACAGAATCAATTAATTCTAGATTTTTTCTACAATTAATAATTTGTAGAGACGTGGCCAATATTTGCAAAAATACCCCCTCCTCTAAAAAAACAACAACAACGAACATTGGAACCCAATTCCTGCAAAATAACTTTGCACGCAAAGATATAGACAAGATCTGTATATATTGTTCACATTGTTACGGTTCATAGCAATTACTTACACAGCATGTTACTACTATGAATGTATACAAAAATAGTAAACCACTTTTCCTTAAGTGCTCATCGCATTGACATCAATTCAGTTGCTACCGAACAGACGGAAGACACTTGTATCTCATTTTAACATGTGTTATCATCTGTTTTGGTTGATTTAGTTCTTATTGACTGTGCAGCAGAAATTGGATTAATTTTCTTAATTTTCGCGAGATCAAAATTTTTATTCTTTCATGTTTCGCAAGAATTTGATTTCGTGAATGGATAGTTTCAATAAATTTCGAGAGAATTTATTTTAGCGATTTGGCGAGTCATTATTTTATTTTACACACTTTTTTGATAAGAATACCAAATTTCTAACCAGGGTGATCATTATACTCTGTTGTTCTAAACAATAGACCTATTGTTTTTAACTTGAAATTCTAGCCTGATATTCTTATATAGCATATATAAAATAAAAGGCGTTTAGCACACGGTTACGGCTATTCATCAAATATTTGAAAGCTTTTCGTCCTTTATCAACATCAAAGTCTATGTCCCAATCAAATTTACCGGCGGAACGTCATTTCTATCCTTGACGTAAGCCTTTTCGGATAAGAAGTCACTGACGGATATCTTTTCACAGATATACAGCTGGCACAATGTTACTAAAATATATTAACAAAGTGCTGACGGGGTCAAAAATTGGTGAATTTACGTAAACACTATTATTCTATTATTCCCAAATTAAAAACAAGGTTTTGAAAGAATGAATTTTGCGACAATTTAATTTCGCAAACCGGTACTGACAAAAAATTGCGAGAACATACTTTCGCGAATGGCCACAGTGGCAATTAAAGCATTTCGTGATAATCCCAAAAATTCCCGAAATCGCGAAATTTAATTCTTGCGAAAATTCATTCCATTAAGTTAGTCTGTAGCCACATGTCTTTAAAGTCTACTTCGTATCATCTAATTCATCAGTTATCGATTAATTGGAAGCTTTCCCTGACTGCCTGTCTATACTTTGACTTTACCGTATCATCCACGATTGCCCTTTTACTGGTATTCCCTGAGTGATGTGGTATGAAAAAATTTTTCTATTTGACATTTAGCTAGAGGCATAAAAATTGGAATGCAGATGTAGCTAGCTAGATAGTTGTACAAAATAAGTATAAAACTGTGAAAAGAATGCTTAACGTAGTCTCGTATTGAAGAAGCAAGCAGGTTGGATTTTTTAGCTACATGGTCTTTAGTTCCCACTGTAACTGTATACGGCTATTGTTAGCTAAGTAGCCATGTCAGCTGGAAACTCAATGAAACAGTATAATTAGATATCTAATTTATCTCAGCCAGCGTATTGTCAATATGGCGTGTCAAATCAAAACTAGTTTGTCCCTGAGCTTCATCTCATGGGGCTCAATCTGATTGAAACAATTCTGCATTATTGATTTTATTAATTTGAATAATCTTAACCGAAAATAGATATGAAGTATAAAATATACTAAGTCAGATATGTCATTATTATGGATCATGACAACATTTTCGCGATGATAAATATGGCTAGGGTAGTTACGTGACAACAAAGTTTTGAAGTTCCTAAAGTGTTCCTAAAGTGTTATAAGATCAGGATTTGAAATGTTTCTGCTAAAGGAATGATTTGTTCTTTCCTTAGCGACTTGACTACTCTTCATAGTTCATTTCGACATTTTTGAAAATTCCTTCCCTAGTTGTCCCAAAAGCTTTTGTGATCTAAAAAATTTGTATTTTCTTGTATTTTTCAATTTTTAAACAGAAAAATGAAAGCACCTGATTCTGTAGAAGATCTAATTCCGCGGGCTGAAATATTTCGTTCAAAACTGATAGAAGATTTTCAACTGTTGGAATCGATGACAAAAGGTAGTGCTGAAGTGCCTAAGTATTACTCCAGCGAAGTGAGTGGTAAGTGGACGATTAAACTGTTGAAAATTACGAACACTTCATTAAAAATGTTACCTTTTATTAATATTATTTGCAAATAGTTAAAATGCAAAAAAGTTTATGAGTAAAAATCTTTTTTTCCCTTTGTATTTTTTTGTGGACCATAATTTAAGACAAAATTAGTTGTTGCTTTTTGTTTGTTTGATCAATTTCCTTTAGAATAGTAGCTATTATTTTTGTCATAAAATAATAAACAGAAAAGACGTCAAGATTTATCAAACATTTTTTTCGACTGCCGACTCTGGAGCATTTAAAGCTTATCGCATAAAATTCACACCATTTTAATCTACTACACAAAACGGTCGACATTCAAAAGCCCAAACTTTGTTTTTGAGACAATCTTTACGTAGGAAAGAAAAGAATATAGAAAACATATTTGCTGTGTTATTTTCCCCCTCTTTTATCTTTTAAACTTCTTAGTTTCCACTGGTGACTAACGCTAAATAACGTGAAGTAACATGAAATAATTTTTTTTAAACATATTTTTTTTTATTTCGCACTCTCTAATCGATTATGAACAGTTTCCACTGAAGAAACTTATTTCATGTTAAGGACAACCAACACGTGGATGACATTTTTGATAAGATGAAGAGAATGAGAAGTATATTTAAATTAGTCGATAGGGCCCGTGGAATAAATCCGTCATTTGAATTTTGATGACGTCAGCTATGATTCGCTGAGACACACAAAAAATCAATCACGTTGATCAAGAAAGTGTATAGGATATACATTTTTTGTGCTTATTACATGTGCTTTCGACGGACGGTTAATGAGATATGAGGGTTCAAAAAATTGTGCCGGCATCACCAAAGACCCGCTAATGAACGAAATTTGTATAGGATCATGTCCATTTGATAAACGCTTGCAGAGATATAGAGGTTTAAAGATTTGTTGGTGACGTCATCAACCATTCTGTTCCGAAACGGGTGAGTTGACCCAGCTTTTAGGAGATTAGTCTCATTTTGGTCCCAGGTAGTCCATAGTTAGCCACATAGAAGATGACGTCAATTATTTCCACTCGTTTTAAAATTAATTGGCCTCAAAATTATAACTCCGATGCAATGGTTTCACTAATTTAAAGGAGAGATTTTTTGAGAGAGAGAGTGTTGAGCTTTTGTTGGGCCTCGATTCAGCCTCAATGAAGAAATGATTAAAAAATTGCCATTAAGAGACCACGAATTAATGATTGACTTTTCAGGAAACTAAAACTGTCTGTTACCAGATGTTTTGTTTTGAAAAAAAAATATGTTCCAAAAATGATTTCACGTTATTTCACGTTAGTCACCAGTGGAAACCAAGTTCTCCTTGTCAAAAATGTGTCTTTTTTTTAAAGATTATTTTCTAATTCGCTTTGCTCAACCGAAAATAACCTTATTTATTTTCTAAACTCCATGTGGGACAAGAATAACGCGGTATTAGTAGTGTAGTAGTTATCGTTCAAAGCTGATGAACTATCCTCTCTTTGGCGCTTTGGAGGATTCTCGTCGCCTGGACTTGATGATCTTGAGCGTGATTTAGACATTCTTTCTCCTTAACTTGTTACAGCTCTGATGGTTAATCGACTTGTGAGAAGGGTGGGAGTTGTTGCACGTGTTATAACGTTAAGACTGGAACTAGTGTGCCGTGTAACGGCACACGAATATTTCGAAACGAAAATAAATACGAGTATTTTCTATCTAAAAAAAATATTCCGTAATATTAAAATCGAAAATAAGACAAAAGTAGCGGGTGTTTCATATGTCCTGGCAATAAAATGATATCGTTTCTTTGTCGCTTGAAGTTTCCTTTGTGTTCCTTGCAGACTCGCCTGCAGCTATGTTCAAGATGCTAAAAGAAACACCTCACGCTCTAGTCAAGTTTCATGTGTACACAACTAAAGCAGAAGTAACGTACGATGACAGACGACTGAACAGAGTAAAGACAAAAAACACAATCCCGTTTGGCCCATGGGCTAGAATGATAGTTAACAGTACCTTTTCGTGTTTTTATATGATGTTTTATTTACTTGCCAAGTTTCAACAACGGTGTTGCTGGATAATTTTTTAAGATCCTCCCACTGCTACGCCTTCCACCACCACCCACTTCTACGCTTCCCACCACCACCACCCACCGCTACGCAATAATTAATCTCCTGATGAGTTGTTATTACTTAACTAATTTTCAGATCAACACTTCCACAACTTTATGTTGCTGTTGATTCTGTCAAATTCAATTGTTCTTGGAGTGCAAGCGGGTAAGTATTTTTTTTGAAAGACATAGATAATTATTTATCATGAAACTGTTTCACACCGATCGGACTTCCGATCATGACGGGTGAGTATAATCGGTGAAAATCATATTGAAGAAGGACCTGCGTGCATTACTAACATATTGCCGCACATAGTGTAGTGGGTTCGTCTGCGACTCCTTGTTCTGCAGAACGCCGGTCCGATTCCGCTTACTGCCAGGCAGTATGTATGTTAGTGATGCGCAAAGTAGTCCTTCTTCAATATGAACTTCGGAAGACTTTGTGTGAGTTATGGCATCCTGCAACTGTTAAAACCCACACCGATATCCCATGTTTGCATCACACCATATGGTTTAGTCCCCAACAACTGTTGTTATATATTTTGACCATTCGACCATCGTCGTCCATAAATGTTTCGAAATAAAATGACAAAATATTATCAGTTTTGAGAATGTTGTTTGTATTGTTAAAAACAATTCGTTGTTGAAAAATATATTCTAATATATGTTAAAAAACCCATTTTATTATTTTTATAAAATGAACAGAAGCTTTTCGGACTACGTCCGTCTTCAGTGCAATAAATATGTAAGTGAAAGCAAAAATTCATAAATACAGAGATAAAAAGAAATCTAGAAAAAAGATTATTATTAACAAGTATGTACGTTTTAAAAGAAACGTGTTAAATCGAGTAATTACTAAGTGATCCCAAAGCGAAAAAGACATAACATTTAACATCAAATAATCAAATGGTTTTTTAACATTTATTTTGAAATTACGGCGTTTTCATTACCTAAAATATTCTAATATACAAACAATATGTGATGATGACACTATTATTGAGAAAAGATTCTGTAAAAGAGAATGATATGTGCTTTTTTAGCTAATCAGGAAATTTCTTAACAAGGGAACAAAATTGAAAGCCTCTTCTTCTTCTTCTTTTTAGAAGTCACTCACAACAATGATGCATCGGTGAAAGGATTAAAGTTGTTTCTAGACATTTTTGATTATTTGTCCATGATGATATTTGTGGTGGAGATCTTATTAAAATGGGTTGATGGATTTTGGGAGTTTTGGAAGAATGGATGGAACAACTTCGATTTCTTCGTCACGGTCATGGTAGGGGCACGAAGCACTAACGAACCATCTCATATAACCGAGATTTAGTAAATAGTAGTTGATCTCAATTTGTTTTTCTGTTAGTCAGTACTACCTGAGCTAATCAAGCTTTCTGGCAAGATGGCCACTGATGAGTTGGCTGTTGTAGCTGAAAACCTTAGAGTGTTTCGAATTTTACGATCTCTTAAAATGGTAGGTTTAAACGAAATTCCCGACATTGATACGTAATAATACGTCGATTAAGCGCCTACGCACTCATTTAATAAAAGTTTAGATTAACCTATTAGGGGCAATAGGGGGGAATTGTTCGAATTTTAAAATTATATTCTAGTATTACTAAATAGTTTGGGAAAATTGCAATTTTTCTACCTCGGGTCGATCTTAATAAGCTATATTGAAATTTTATTTTTGTAACAACAGGTAGCTACGGTGCGTTGTATTTAAAAGTTGATTTATTCCTTACTAATTCTTTGTATCGATTTAGTTTATTCATTCCATGTTGTGGTTTTCGTTGTGGCAGCTTGCAAGAGAAAGACAGTATAACGTGATTTTCTTTCAGGTGTCTCGCTTTGCTCAGCTACGGATTATCGTGCTCACTATTTTAAAAGCTTTCAAGGTACCCGTACATTTTTTTTCGGGTGACTGACATGAATTTTATATTTCGAATCAGCATATCGTATTGTATAAAATGTGAACAGGAAGTCGAAATAATATCATACTGAGAAGACGAGTATTTTTCTCCTGGACAGTTCCCTGAATCGTAACAACAAGCATAGTATTTGGTCACTGTGCGTTTTTTCGTCGCCTTTTGTAATATTTGGATGCAAAAAGTGCGTGTACATTACCTTGTGTGTTTGAACAGATTGGCAAACCATTTTGGAATTCCTTCAATCGTTCTAGGATTTTTTATACTCTTGTATGTGAAAAAAGATGCTGCTTGAAATGGAGCTGGCTATGCAATTTGCTAGGCAGTCGTTGTAAGTAATAATTCCTTCTTCTTAATTTGTCTGTTTCTGTTTATGCTGTTTTGAAATCAACTAAATTTTCTACTCCCTTTTTCAGCTTAGTTTCCGTGTTTTTTTCGGTTTCTGTTGTATGATACCACGAATATTATAACTTTCAGTTTTTGTCGTAACCGTGGATGTGAGGGGTACTAAAGGTACAGGCTATCCTTAGAATCACTTGGCAAGATTTGTGGACTGTATTTTACAGAGGGTGGCTCTGGAGAGAAAAGTATTAGGTTACGTGTAATGAGAAACATGGGTGATAACTATTTAAGCAAGAAAAAAAGAACATGGAAAAATTAAGATTTTCGATAACAAAACGCATCCATTTCAATCAAAGGAGGAGATTACCTTAACGTCGCGGATTTTATCAGTCGCGAGTCTGGCTGCCTGACCCGTCCATTTTTTTAACCATGCGTACAAATGTAAAAGATCCGTAAAGATAGAATTTAGTTCAGGCCAATTTTTTTTGTATACAACAATTTCCTTCTTCGACATCCCATCAGTTTCTGCTAAATCAACAGATTTTGGTCCGAAATCTTCCACTGAGAATGTTTCTGCCATTATCACTCGAATGTCTTTATAAAGGGAAACCAAGTCTGCCTTAAAATCAAGCCCTTCATGCGCCATCACCTGCTAGCCTCATTTCCAATACAAATACGCATGCGTACGTCTGAGAAACTTTACTTCGGGGTGCAAGTGTTCACATGGATATCATAAACTTTTTCTAACTCACACCAGTTTGAGTCCACTTCAGGTCTCCTATAAACGGCCTCCATTAGACGATAAACGTAAATAAAACAATACAATATCCAAAACTTTATCATTAGCAACACAGCGTCTAGCTAACCAGGAAAGCATCGACATAATGGTCTGGCGAGAAAAAAATATCAAGGAGGGATACAATCGAGTGAAAAAAAAATCAAGGACTGAGGACGTCTAGTATTGTCATTTTATGACAAATTACAAAAGGTTTGTGGAAGTTGACCTTCTGTAGATGCAACCTGAGCATGCACCAGAAGTAAGTAAGTAAGTAAGTAAGTAAGTAAGTAAGTAAGTAAGTAAGTAAGTAAGTAAGTAAGTAAGTAAGTAAGTAAGTAAGTAAGTAAGTAAGTAAGTAAGTAAGTAAGTAAGTAAGTAAGTAAGTAAGTAAGTAAGTAAGTAAGTAAGTAAGTAAGTAAGTAAGTAAGTAAGTAAGTAAGTAAGTAAGTAAGTAAGTAAGTAAGTAAGTAAGTAAGTAAGTAAGTAAGTAAGTAAGTAAGTAAGTAAGTAAGTAAGTAAGTAAGTAAGTAAGTGATCTCTGGCTCCCTAATTTCCCATTAAGCGCTCCCTTTTTTCCATTCTTGGCCCTATTTTCTAATGTGTATGGTAAAATAGGGAGCATGCTCCCTATTTTCCCATATTGGCTCCCTATTGTTCCCTTTTTTCCCATACGGGCTCCCGCGGCTCCCTATTCTCTTATTGTATTGGAAAATAGGGAGCATGCTCCCTATTTTACCATATCGTTCCTAAAATTACAATGTTTATCCATCTTGTGCTGTTCCTTAAAATACACTAGGTAATTAGCCATCAAGCAAGCCAACAGTGTTTCAAAGCAAAAACAAGACTGTTCGGTTGATAACTCTGTAATTTTCTTTCTAATGAATTTATTCTTTTTATAAAGCAAATATGTAACTGTGTTTAATTTGAGAAGTTTAGTATAACGTATAAGCTAGCTAGCTAGAGCTAGCTAGCTGTAGCTGGTTGGCTGAAACAAAAATGCCTACCATTATCATCTTTATCTTGTCATAAATAATTCTCTGTGCCTAGCTATTATGTGTTACACCAATGTAATATCATTTATAGCTATATAGCTTAATGTCTAAAGGCAGATAGCAAAAATGTTGAAAGGCAAATCATTTTTATTGTAAGGTAGTAAAATAAATACTATATTCTGTTATAAAGCTAGCTATAGCTGGCTAGATGAGTTGCAGCCTGAAATAGTTGTTTTGATTTTGTGTATAGAAAAAACTATGCCAGCTCCTTTTTAATCTTGAATTTCTTCAAATCTATAAATTAGAGAGTAAGTAGTCAATTTTCCTTATGTGGTGGTCCTACTTATTGCCTTTGAGAATACTTGCGCATGTACGAATATGCAATATGCATATGCAAAGAAACTTTGTGATATGTGAGAGCATATAGTAGAGAGTATATATGACCCTCTTCCAATCTGATCTATACTGTGTTCGATGTAAAGTCTACATCAAGTCTGTCCTTATTACCTCCTGCCATGTCCTTCTGGGTCTACCTCTGGTCTTTGACCCAGGAATCAAGTCTCAAAGCTATTATTTTATCTTTCTATGCTATAAAAACGTTTGCAACTGGTTTGTAAAGAACAAAATAAGAATGCTGGGTGACTGTTATAGCCAGCCAAGGTAGCAATAAGCTGTATGTGTTTTTATTTTAACCGAAGTTTACGGTTCAAATATTAAACTTTATATATTAGAAATATTCTGCAAAATAGAAAATTCTGGGTGATTACAAAGTTCAAAAAAGTTCTTAGGAAAAGTTAATGTTACAATAGGAAAATTTTTTGATCTTCAGGCTTTCCATTTTTACTGTACACAGTGTACTTTAAGTATATATCTTAAATATCATATCTATATCAAATTGTAAACATGTTTTATGCCCCAGAATAATTTTTTTCTGAGAACATTTAGACCTACTTTAACACAACCCTCATTTTTAAGCCACCTCGAAATCGAGCATCAAATAATCATTTCATATATATATTTTAAATAATATTGTTTTCCGTGGAACAAAAATATTTTCTTCTACTGGTGTATTTACTAAATCCAAAATGGCAATTTTAGATGATTCTGCAACCCAATACACTTGATTTTCTTGGTAGATATATTAAGAACAGTTTGGGCATTGTGAATTGAAGTGTAATTTTGTAATTAAATATTTCTAGGCAAGAGTGTTTTTGTATTAGGATATTATTAAGATAGCATTGATCTTATTATTTTTTACTGTGAGATATATATATTTTAGAGGAATTAAGTTAAAATTACAACAATGGCAACCAGGACATCGTATCTTAGAAAGGTAGGTTACAGTCATTTGTTAAGGTTCCAGCACCCTGGAAAACCCTGGAATTTCAATCTTACCCTGAAACACCCTATAATTAAGTGAAAAAGCTCCGTAAATCCTAGATATATACATTACTATTTTTATTAATAAGCCCTGGATTTTGTACTAATACCCTGGTAAACCCTGGAATTTCCACCATAAAATCCTGGGAATGTTATAAATTACCTGAGAAAACCCTGAAATTTTGAGTCTAAATTTTGCTGGGAACCCTGTTTGTTTATCTCTACGTTTTTTATCTCATGTTACAAATAATAGTTTTTCTTTTTCTGCTGATAGTTTTTGTCAAGAAAATTAGTCAGGTTTTACCTTAGAAAAAGGATGATGACTAAGGTGCATAGTATACATCAAAGAGAGAATTACTGTATTCTACTCAATTTGTTTCACTTACTTTTAGTAAACATATAGGATCATCAGCAGATGTATGTTTTAAATTTCAAGGAAAAAATCAAATAGATCAACATATCATAGCTGTTCAAGGCTGTATAACAAAGTGTGATTCTGACTGGTTTTCTAAGATATTTATTAATGATCATATTGGTAAGAAACTATTAAGTTTTGCTAGTTGTTTTGTCCAACTCATTTTTTACATGTTAACACACTCCTTACAAATGAAGACTTACGTACTATAATAGTCATACTCTTAGGAACAAAACCTTCAACTTCTTGTATTATGACCTTACATGATGCTATAATGCACCCAATTTTTTCACTTTTGTTATCTTTCAAATACAACAAGAAGTGTTTATGGTCACCAAATTTATTATGTAAATGTATTAATGCTGTTAATTATTTGCAGGTTTTGGTGTTTTTGTTACTAAAGATATACAGAAGGGAGAATTTCTACTCCAATATCCTGGAGAAACTTTATCAGCAATTGAAGGAGAGAAACGTGAGAAAAATTATGGTGAAAATGTTGGATCATATCTTTTTTTCTTTGGGAAGCTTTGGTAAATGAGATTAAATTGAAATAATTAAATAAATTTTAGCTTGTTGCAAAACGATTTTCCTTGCCTGTATGTAGTAGCAAGCATGTATAGTAAATTTTAAAAAAGATGTATACTTTTATGTGGCGCCGTAGATTAGTGGTTATAGCTCTCGTACTCTGTGCGGGAGATAGGGGTTCGATTCCTCTTGAGGGCGATTCAACATGGGCGAGTGAATGTTACCATAACCCGGATTAACCCAAGCCTTGTGAGGGAAATTGGGGAGATAGTACACTGTGTGGGCCGTTGGATGTTGCCGGGAGTTGTCTAGTAGAGCGCGGGCCCTAATTAGGTCTGCGTAGCTCAAAATGAGCATTAATACTCTAGGACTCTCCATCTAAGCCATGGCCCCTCCTGGAAATAATAGACAGGGTAGATCCCTCGATATTTGTGAGGCTAGCCATGTAAAACATGCACATCTATATATCTATCTATACTTGTATACTTTGATGAATGAAATCCAACAATATTTTTTCTTAATTATAGTATCGATGGCACAAATGAGACAAGACTTGGAAAGTATGTGAATCATTCGCGAAAGCCTAATTGTGTTGCTAGACCAGTAGTTCACGAATCTAATGTTTTTATTTGCGTGTTTGCATTGACGGATATTAAAATTGGTACAGAGTTACGATATGATTATGGTGTCTATGGTTTGGACTGGCAGAGGGTAAGTTCACTATTTTTAAATGAATAAATGTGAATGTGCAGCATGTTATGTAAAATTTAATACCCGTGAGTGAGTGAATGAATAAGGTACTTGAGATTATTTAGGGGAAATTAGCAAATACACCATACAACCTCTACGAATGTTTGGATTCAATTACCAAAGATGTTACAAAGGCGATCGAAAATGTCGTTAAAATGTTTGTGAAAAAGATAAAGACACTAATGTGTGAGTAGATCATTTAAATTATTTCAAGGTTGTAATGTACATGTCTAATTAAATATTTGTTCCGTATTATTTTAGATTTAATTCGCAAAGTGGTGATGAGCCTATATTAGTCATAGAGAGTGAAGACGGTTTGTCTATTGTTTCTGTTTACACCTCTCCTTAATTAAGAATGACGAATGTAACCCATTTTTTAAATATTTTTTTAGATGAATTACCTCTAAAATTATTACAAAAGGTATAAACATTAATATAACTTTTATCAAACTAGAATTATTCAAATTCTCGAAGTGTTTCATTTATTTATCGTCAGTTCCAGATACACAACTCTAATTTATCTTTTGTCAATCTGTATGGGAGGGGGGGGCATAAAGTGCCCGCGGCTATTTCAATTACTTGCTCAATTGTTATGTAACTGTGTGACTATTTTATTTTTATGATTGACGTCTTTTCCACAAATTTTGACTCCACCTGTTTAGACATTGTCAAAACCACCATAGTAAACTCTCTAAAACGGAAAATGCTATAAATTCTGATCTAATGATCATATGGAGTCACAAAGTGTTTATGTTATTAATTTAAGCATTTTTGTCAAAGTTTTTCAACCTGTTAAATCCGGTTTCCCCGATATTTAAGAATCCACTCGATATTTGAAAAATATCGATTTTGGGGAATTTTGCTAGACATATCCATTTTTATGTGCAAAAACTGAAGGATATGTTATAAAACATTTATAATACTAACCGAAAATCGTAGATAGGTCATGGTATTTTCCTGATTTTAAACTTGTTGATGTTGTTACACAAAAAATGCTGACGTCGGCAAGAAAATAATTATGCTAATATATTCCTTTTGTCTCATACTACAATTGTGCCAAGTTTTATGTTATAAGTATAACCCTGTCAGAATTTATGGACTGGTGGCAATTTAGGCCCCCCTATTTACAAGGCCCCTAAAAACCCATACCAAATAGGGGTAAGGAAGGAAATTAGAAAAAAAGTCTTTGTATTCAGACTTCACTCACTGTATTAAATTACATGTCTTTTTTTATAAGAAAAACAATGTTTCTTAACTTGAGCCTTAGATTAAATGTACTTTCAACTACGAACTCATAAAGAAGTCAATTGATACATTGATTGGGATCTTGTTAAAAGAGATTTTAGGGATATAAAACAGGGGTCTGACTCTATAAATTTTCAGAAAATCTTCTTCAAAGTTAAGAAACATCCAGGCTGAACTCATAAAGTTTCTTTAAAAACGTGTACACTCTTTTGTTTTTAAAAACAATCAAGTTTTGGCATTTTGCCCCACACATTGTTTAGCTGCTTAGGGAAAAACGTCCTGAAAAATTATTTAGTATTTGTTTACCTAAATTTACGTAGGCGTAAGTGTTTGAAGTGATTCTTTAAATTTGGAATTGTTTATAAAAGTAGTGTATTGCATAACGCTCTCAAAGTTAATATTAAGTTATGTTACTCCCCTTAATTTGTAATATACTTATTTTATGAAATTCAAATTCGAAGGAAAAAAAACAAAAAGATATTGACTGGTATACCTACAAGAAGTATGTGTAATATTTTGACTTAGTTGCTTAGTACAAATGGCATATAATTTCTCCACACAAACATAATATGGCTTGTTTATTTTCAAGAACTTAGATTAGTATGCCAATTCTATTTTTTATAATAGTAATGTTTGTGGAGTACCTTGTGACGAATTAAAGAGAATGGTGCAAGATTTGTCCGTTCAATTAGGAAATATTTTTGAAGGAAAGGTAAACGAGCTTTTGCTAAAAGTTACTTTGTTTTGGTAAATGGAATTAAAGACGCTTACAATAAATGATACTTTTCAGGAAAGATGTGAGCGCCATTTACGATACGAATTAGGCAGTGGAAGGCAGAGAGGTGAACATTATAATTATTCTGGTATATTTATCTTTTTAAGAAAAAAAGTGTTTAGTAATGTGTTGTCTTTAGTATCAATGACAGGAGATGTTGCATTTGGTCAGTTCAGTGAGAATCAAGGGGGAGCTATTATGGAGAAGTTGCTTAGTATTTTTTGTCCGAATAGTTGTACAAAGGTAACCTCTAAGTTTTTATGTGTTCCAAAAGTTGTTATAAATTTTTTACTGCAACCAGCCATACCTTTACCGCACACAATTAATAAAAATATATGTATGCAGTGGTGTAAATGACATTACTAATTTAGTTATTTATTTTTGTTGACAGTATTTCGATTATGTGGTAAAAGTCCTTTTGCCTGAGGCAATGATTTTAATTGTTAGCCGTATTTGTAACGTGACAAAAGAGGAGGTATTTGATTTTTTATGTTTGTTTAAGCGTGCCGTTATGTTTATTAACACCTGCCCTCCCTGCAAATTTTCTTTTCACCAGGCGAATGAGCTGCTTTGGCGTACTGACCCGGCGCTCGATGTTTCAAGTTATGATTCTAACTCTAATGGTAAGTCTTTTGATACACCATATGTATAAACTGTGTTGTATACTTCGTGATTTTTCTTATACCCTAATAAATAATTTGTTGCAACACAATGTGGTTAAGTATCCTTGTTTTGTACAATTATTTATGTTGCTTTTATATCGTTGTTTAGATGAATCTGATGAAAAGGTGACTTTTTATATTATTAAACATTCGAATTAACATCATTTCATTACAATAATTACATTTTTTTATGGCAGTGCTTTACTTTGGGCACACACTTTTTTAAATATTTTAGATCACAAACGACGTGACTGATTTTGTGGTGGGTTCTTCTCATAAAATTGCAGAATCAACAAAAGATATAGAGGTATTTTCTAAATAACGGTACAAGCAAATTTTTGCATAAAAATTTTCAGCGATATTTAACATTTGCTATTTTTTACCTAATCTTGGTAAAAAATTACGTTTGGTTTGGGATAGGAAAAAATACCCATTAGTTTTAGCACAAAATTTTCGAGTGTCTAAAATGCGGAATAACGCAGCAACGCCTTGTGCGAAAAAAACTTAGCAAAAGTGTATAGTTTAATAATTTACCACCTTGACGTTTTATTTTGAAACTTCTAGTATGATATGATGATGTCTGAAACATCATTGGATAGGTTGAGAAAAGCCGAAGATTGTGCTTTGGGTATTGAAAAGGAAAGTGTAAGTCTTTACATCTGACTGTAGCAATCCCTGTGTTTAACTTTTGTTTTCTCAAGGCTAATTGCCATGAAGACTGTCATGTTTAAATTAAATTACTGTTTCTAACTATAGTCCAAAAGTGAAGTACATGATCATATTTATCGCTTTGACGAGGTTGATGTGGAAAAACAAGGTATAATCCAATTGTGTATCATTAATTCAGAAAAGAAAAGTTCCCCAAAGAAACTTTGTGTATTTTTGCCCTATTCGTAAAGTTTTGTTCCTCTTTTTTTATGATTCATCTTTTTCCCTTCCTATTTAAGATGGTGACTGGACCGTATTGTGTGTTTGAACTATTTTGGTTTATTTTGACAATAGTTCTAGTTGGAAGTTAAAATTTTTTACCCAGCCTTTTGCTAAAATTTCTTGCTGAAATTTTAGATAAATTACCTTTTTTAGAAAACTGTACAAGAGATGAAGATTCTAAGGTTTGTAATATTGACCTTTAAATTTCAAGATATAGTTTATTTCAGGAAATTTAACGAATGGCACTTTTTTAGGCAATCGAACATTACACTAACTTGATATCAAAGGTAAGCTTTATCTACTTCGTTGATGTTAAAATGTTAGAGGTAACTTATTAATGTGATATCGTAATTGCACAATTATTCTCCTCTTAACCCTCTAACTCTTTCGTGAGATGTTTTTTTTAAACGTCCGGAGACATTTGTAATGAAAAAAATTAACATTTTTTAGATTGGCGCTGTTAACCGTGAAAAAGAAATAGCAAAGTTGTTAACGGATTTTTCTAAAAAAGTACCTTCTAAGAAGGTATATGCTTTTATGTCTACTTCTTATAGAGCGACTAAACGTATTTTTAAAAATTTAATTTTATAGCTGCACATGTTAGATCTTTATTTATTTGTAATGCTGTTGTTTTAAGGCTGCGAAAAAATCGAAAGGTAAAGTTGGAGAACGCGGTAGCGAAAAAACAGTCTGTCCTGTTTGCGGATTTTACCGAAAAGATTTAAGGTATCATCTGGTTAAAGTCCATGGTTTTGATAGTGACAGAGCTGTAGGAATAAAGAGTCAACTGGGATTGTATAAAAAGAAGAACTTTTTGTCCGACGATAAAAGGAAAACCAAAAAACGTATTTATACCAAAAGAAATTGTCCTGTAACTGGATGTTTCAAGGTATGCCTGATTATTTTTGGGTTAGAACTAAAAGTCTTACTAGCGTATGTTTTATTCCCTTTTTCGTATTTTTAGACGGTTGTAAGATTGGAAAACCATCTTCGTCAAACACATAATGTTAAAAACAAAATTAAGTTTCAACGTTATATGCGCGAGGCAGTTGTTGCTGATAATCTCGGAACCGAAAGTTCTGAGTCATTATCCTCTGACGATAGTATGGAAAGTTATACGTTATTTAAAAGGTCGATGAGAACTTTTGGTACGAAAGAGCTTCAAGAAGAAAGGATAAGAGATACAGACGATGATAGCTCTGATTCGAATTGGTTAGAAGGAGAGTATAGGAGCATGAGAAAATGGAAAGTTAAAAGAAAGAAGACAATTGTAGATACAACTCATTGTAAGTCACACGCAAACAGTGCAAAAAAAATTACTGCCATTTTAAGGATTTTTTATGTTTTCCATTTTATTTCTGCAACCTTTATATGTTAGTAAAGTTTGAATCCATATAATTTTACAAGTCAAAAATCATAAGTTATGTAGAATAATTGAATGTCAAAATCTTCAAACGCGAACTTCAAATATCACCTCAAATTCCCTTCAAGGTAGTGAATATTCCGTTTGTAATACTTTACGAATTCTTACCAACCTTTTTAGGCACCACTTCCGTGCATCAGACTAATTGCATGCCCAATGGCAATGAAGAAGATTGCATGTCCAGTAGCAATGCAAAAGACCAATCTTCTAATTTTAGTACTTTTAATGAAAATATAGTGGAAAATGAATCACCAGGTTAGTTTGTATAATAGTTTCCTTCCTTTTTAAGGAGGAGGTGGGAGGGGAAGGAGGGGTGTGGTTGGGGAAGTCATTTAAATTGTGTTATCAGACCTCCTTTCCACACTATGCATTTAATTTATTTTTACTTCTTTTATTTGATTTGATTTTAATTCTTTCATACAGATGAAGAGCAATGTGCCTTGGGTTTGGATAACAACAGTACTGGAAGTGATGATGAAGGTTGGTGCTGTTGTAACATGCATTAACGCTTATACCGTTTTATTTATAATATAAGCAAACAACAATATAAAATAAAAAACAAAACACCTTTAAATTTATTTATTAACGAAGCTTTTTGTAACTAAGTTACATTTTCAAGTTACTTTTAAATATAACTCAGTTACGAAAAGCTTTGTTACTAAATAAAAATTGTTTTATTTTTTTAATTCGTACCTTTTTGCTATCGCATTTTTATTGTTACTAGATTCTGATGATGATGACGACATATTAGATTTTACCATGACTTCGCCAGCATTTGACAACATTATCAAATCATTCAAAAGTTGGATGCTTACTGTGGATGGAAAATTAAAAAAAGAGAGGTGTGCCCTACAACGGTCGAAACAGATAACTGCAGTCGTAAAGTCAATTAGCGACTCATTTGACATCAAGGCATTATTCGATAAAAGATTACTTCGTGATACTTGGCTCTCAACTTTCGATAAAATAAGGCGACCTGGGACAGTCAAGTCTTACTTAGGGGCACTACGCACTTTTTACAAGTATCTGGTGTGCGACAGATCTGACGCGTATGATGTAGCAGAATGCACAAAAATGATAAGTGTCGTCCAAAATTGGTCGTCAGTTTATAACAAAAAAGTTTCACTGAGAAAGTGGGAAAAACAAATGGAGGACTATCACAAACTAATTAAGCCAGAGGAGCTGACAACGTTTGACAAGTCAGAAACTGTTCACCAGTCTAAAAAAAAAATTCAAAGATCTGCATATGCAAGCGATAGTTCACCCCTAGATTTTACCAACACACGAGATTACATCATCTCATCTTTAGTTTTAAGCAATGCTAGCCGCCCTGGCGCTATTGCTAACATGAATTTGGGTGAATTCGATTCTGCTGTCCTCAATTCAAATGAAGCCGTCTATGTCGTCAGTGTGAAGAATCATAAAACCTGTGCAACATCTGGACCTGCCAATATCGTGTTTACAAAAGAACTGTACAAAGAATGCAACATCTTCACACACAAAATTCGCAATAAAGTTCCTGGTGTTAGTGGAGACAAAGCTGATTATGTTTTTGTAAGCTGGAATGGGCGGAAGATGTCACCTGCTCTTATTGGTGATCAGTTTAGTCGATATTGGCAAAAAGCTTTAGGACAAAACTACGACCAGTTTCGCAAAAAACTTACTGCTACACTGGTACGAAAGTCGTTTGTTTCTGCTGGGCACACGTCGCTACCACATTTAAAAAAGCAACTGTCAAATATGATGTGTCACAGTGAAAAAACTGCTACAGAAAGCTACCTTTTGGAGCAAAAATCAAATCAAGTACCGAGTACGTTTAATGTCATTAATGCTGAATTGCGTAGACCGAGAGAAAAAGCCGTGAAAGGTGTGCAGTCAGATACAAAGTCGTCTATTGAGGCTGACATGGCAGAATCAAACAAGGATGGCGAAGACGAAAATTTTATACCGCCAACAGATACCGAAGATGACGTTAGTAGCCCTGAGAAAACAGCTAAGGGGGTCATCTTTACTAGAAGAGATGAAGATTCAATAAGAAAGTATTTCTCCCACCTCATTAAAAACCAAAATCTGGTTAAAGAATCAAAAGTCGATGAAATTCTTCAATCCAATTCGGATCTCGTAAGAATAAAAAAAAAGTATGGTTTACGTCGTATATTGGTGAAAGTGAGAACGGAAAAAAGAAAACATCTTCTAAAGTAAACTTAGCAAACATATTTAACATTTGTAATTTTTTGTCACAGTTTATGTTATGCTGAATTCTGATTTCCACTAAGCGACATTTCAGACCCACGGTCATTCGAATATATTGAGATGTTAATTACATTCCCGTTGGGATATTAGTGTCATTCCCTTATACGAATATATTGAGATATTAATGCGACTCGCTTAGTCAAAATCAAGCTCACATTTTTTGTTAGTTTTTTATGAACAAGTTTTATTCGAAATAGTTTGCTGATTTCATTTATATATAGTTATTACTGTTTCTCCCCTCTATTTTAAGATAGATATTATCACCTCACCTCAACGACTTTCAAATTGCTGCTTTCTTTGTCCCAAACAGCATCACCTGACGAATACTGTGCAGTCGGTAGGCCGCAAAGGCTTTACTTTGGCAAATGCGTACCGTAATTATTCTAATTTAACGCTGCTTCTAATTAACGCGGACGGACAAAAATGGCCAAAAGTTTGTAATTTATCGCTTCTAATTATTAACGCGGGTCGAAAATTTGGCGTGTTTTATTTTCCTCTAATTTAACACGGATCGTATTTTTTTAAAAAAAACAAGCAGTGGTTTAGATTAAATGAACATATATATTTCGATATATTATGATACTGAGATCAAGCAAAGGGATCGGATTAGTTTATTTGCCTCTAATTATTAACGCGGGTTGACCGTGCTCAAGAGTTTGTAATTTATCGCTTCTAATTATTTTCGCGGGGCGGTTAAAATAATTATTTTTACCGGCGCGTTAAATTAGAATAATTACGGTAAGTCACGTAAACTACATTGAAACAATGTCCGCATTCTGCATCAAACACGCGAAAGTTCTGGGAGTTCCGGATAGTCGGGAAAATTGGCTACGCTGACGTCATCAAAAAATAGTCCCATTTAAGGTTCCGAACCTAACCAAATAACCTAAAATCCTAATCCCGTTTGTCTATTATGTAAACAGTGTAATCGGTTGTTTGTGATCTCCAAAATTTAACCACAAATTTAGTTGTTAGTTAAGTTGTTAGTTAATAACCCTTTGGGAAACCAAGCAAAAGAACAATAGAAAATATAATTTTTATGACGTTATAAAGTAAGCCGAGGGGCTGGTCCAGATTAAAGTTGTGCAGAACTTTAAAATCGTGCACAAACCCACAACTAACGCTATTTTTCGTAAGAATTTGCTAGTAATTTGCTACAATATTTTAAGGATGCAAAAATGTGATCGGTCAAATTTTCGAAGAAGTTAGGGTTAAACACCAACCTCGTCCCCAGGGTTTTTTCTCCCTTTAATATCAGACTTGCTCCACTCGGTTAGGGCGGCACCGAAATCACTTAATTTTGTTGGAAATTAACTCTACTTTCAGAAAAACCAATGTAGAGTGGCTAAAAGTCACTAGAATTTGAGGTATAGCCTTCTGAAATGAAAGCAAAGATGACTCTCTACTGCGTAATGCAAGGCGTAAGATTTGTATAATATTCGATAAAAAACTTTTTAAACGAATCCAATGTGTTTTTTATCGTTGATGGCATTCAAGTGGTTAACGCGCTATTTTAAGATCTTAACAAAAAAGGTATTAACACTTACTGGACATGCTTGATTAAGCGCCCAGTCTCGAATAAACGCACCGCCCACTCTTTTATGTAATGTTTTTATAAGCGCCTCTCCCGAATAAGCGTCTAGCGGCCGTGACTTGAATAAATTTCTAAAGTCAAAGCAATTATTCAAATAATTTTGAAATTAGAAACACTCGGAAACAGCTTTCTTCTTTATAATTCATCTACATCATGAAATTTAATGTCAATACACTCATGTTATGTGCGCGTTTTCTATGGCCGACATATATCTTGTCTTTATACTTTACGGCCATTGTAGTTTCATAAAAGAAGGCTTTTATATAACACAAAAAATGAGATATTTTTATAAGCAATAGGCGCCCATCCTAAAAGAAAAAACTTTAAATAAGCGCCCAGGCCGCGTAATCGACAAATTAAGTTATTTCTCACAAAAATTTTTAAATAGGACCATTCGCTGAAGATATTTCCCTTTAATCGACTTGCAAAAGTTTTAAAGTATGACGGACAATTTAAATAAGTACCGGATGAATCCTTTAACCCTAAATATACATGGAGGAAGGTGCCTATGGAAACCGTATCCGGTAAAGGGTTATAGAAGAATTCCAACTCCCCATTCTTAACACCGCATTCCTACCTAGGAACACGCCTGATTACATTTATGGCAGTATTTTGCTGAATAGGCACAGTGCCCCCCCCCCCCCCCCCTAATCATATTAAAGAGCTAGCCAAACATCTCACCGAATTTATGTTCATCGATATAAGCTGACCAGGAAAGGCTGTCCAATTTTATATATTCATTCGCAATTGATGAGAGCTTTCTGTAAAAATGGTAAAAATAATCACGTAAGGTGTTAAGAGAATCCTCTGCTGCACCGCATTCGATAAAAAGACCTTATACCCATTTTCGACACCAAAACATCGTTCGGATTCTCTTACAGCCTATTGCACGACAAAAATTAAAATTTTGCAAAAGTTGTGTGATCAATTGATACCCTATGGTTAGAATGGACGGCTTGGGTTTGGATTGCACAACTATTTTTGACATGATATTTAGGATAAACCTCCTGCCTCTCGCGGAAGAAACTACTCCACTTCAGTTTTACCGCAAAATAGCTTCATTTTGCGTGAACAAACTTTGCGGTCCTACGAAATAAGATTTTTTTTCGGATAAAAATTATTGCGATTCTAAATATCTTTTCATCTAGTTCCAACTATTATTTATGAATTGTCTTGTAGCATCGAAGTTCCCGAACACCGTTTCTAAATTGGAACAAATTTCGGGAATTTACGTTTGAGGTTTAACTTTTTCGAATTATCCAAAAAGCACCAAAACCGTCCAGAAGGACCTTAATCTCTTAAAGTATTGTCTGTTATGCATTTTTTAACTTACGGCAAAGAAAGTGGACACCATTTTACAACATTCGGCTTTACCCAGATTTTATTGTAAAGAGTTTCCTAACATTCGGGCCAATTTTATATAAATTAACAAAATTATTGCTGAAGTTCTAAATTAATTTTAGGTGTGACTGGTATGCTTTATTATAAAAAAAAGGTAAAAAGCCAAAATTCCTCAGGCGTTTCCCATAATTAGGCCCTATGCCAAAAAAAAATGAAAATAATTGCTCCCTAATTTCCAATGCGAATGCAAATGAGCTTTAGTTTGGAGTAAACAAAGAAGTTGTTGTGAATTTCAACTGTTACTTGTGAAAAGCCATACAAAACGACACATCCTAACAAAAAAACTTAATGTTTATATTTTTATTGTCAACCGAACTTAAGATATACAATAATTAAAAACGGCTCCCTAAATTCCAATGAAAAGGACGCTATCGAGGTGAAATGGCACAGAATAAGGTCATGTAGAAACACTATGTGGACATGTTGCCTCAAAAGTGCCAAAAATGGGTAAATTGCTAAGCATCCTTGCTTAGATAAAGTTATAATCTTATAAAATGTGGACAATTCGAAAAGGTTCAGAGCAATAGGCGTTGACCCAAAAGACCACGCCCTAAAACTGTAACACTGTTGCTTACCTTGGTGGCTCCCTAAATTCCAATGGCAAGTCTGAAATCTAGGAAATTATACAACAAAATTCATTCAAAACATTAATTTTTTTGGTCCTTTACAATGGCCAACTTCTGAAGTATCTATTCAAGGCAAAAAAATTCGTTCAATACCTCAGTATTTTTTCATTTAGACCGTCATTTGGAGTTCAGTATTATTAGAAAATAGGGAGCAGAGTTAGTGCTACAGTAAGTAAGTAAGTAAGTAAGTAAGTAAGTAAGTAAGTAAGTAAGTAAGTAAGTAAGTAAGTAAGTAAGTAAGTAAGTAAGTAAGTAAGTAAGTAAGTAAGTAAGTAAGTAAGTAAGTAAGTAAGTAAGTAAGTAAGTAAGTAAGTAAGTAAGTAAGTAAGTAAGTAAGTAAGTAAGTAAGTAAGTAAGTAAGTAAGTAAGTAAGTAAGTAAGTAAGTAAGTAAGTAAGTAAGTAAGTAAGTAAGTGAAATACAAGAGGACGTCATTGGATCAGTTGACAAAAAGAAAACACGACCAAAAGATAACAAAAGAGTTAATTTACAAAAAAAATAAATCTGATCTCATCAAAGAGACATGGACCGTCAAGAAATGGAAGTGAAACCGAAATGGTTAACGTTATGACACAGCCTATTGCACAAACTGAGACAATGATAGAAACAATGTCGTGAAACAAACTGAGACAATGATAGAAAAAACGACGTGAAAAAAAGAATGTTTTTTGTGTGGAAGTATATACAAAAATTGTTCTGATCTATGGAGCATATTTCTCGTGAATATATTCTGCAACTACAAATCTATTTTCTTATTCATCAATTGGCGATGAATTATTTTCTCGTCTCTCTGCTAGTAGTTGCGCTCGAAGAACATTACGAATTTCTCCTTCATGTAATTCACAAAAATAATGCAATACAAAGCACGAGTAAATCATTGTGTGCAAAATTTAATTCCACATCGACCGCTCTGTTCAAAATTCTCAAACACCTTTTGAGACGACCAAATGCACACTCCACTTGATTGCGTGTGGACCGCAAAAGTTTAAATTGAATTTGTTTCCTTCCACAGCAATTTGCATACTCTTTCAACACATTTGGCAATAAGAGGTAAGCAGGATCGATAAGATATGCGGAGACATATAGATTTGACATTTCTTAAAGCATACGACATTATTAATAAAACTTTCACGAAAACGAATATACACTAGAAAACGTATTATTTACTGTTATTCTCACCAACATTAGGAAAAACAGAGAAACAAGCCTGCGAAAGAAGAGCGTGACGCAAAACCACGATTCTGAAGTGATTTCAATGAAAGACTCTCTAAGCCAAGCGTCAAACATGTCTCAAAGTGAATGCCCTGCTGAGTAAGAAAATGTTTCATCGAAAGAAAGTTGTTTGGTTATTTAGCAGTCTTTAACCGTATCTGTATTTTAGGTGGGTGTTGTCAAAAGAGACACTCGCTTCTTGTCGATTTGCCGCAGTCAATGAGTCAGTACTGCAACCAGTAGTGAACAAAAGGAGGTACAGGTTTTCAAGTCATAGTAAGCATGCCAACACCGCACAATTTTCATTCATATCATGTCCAACACTGCACAGTGCACGTTTATTTTTTATAGTATGCACTGCTAACACCGCACAATTTTCATTCATATCATGTCCAACACTGCACAGTGCACGTTTATTTTTTATAGTATGCACTGCTAACACAGAAGGTTTCACTTTTATATTTTCAGCGCTATGGTCGAAGATATGAACCAAAGTGAAGGCTTTCCTGAGTCAGCAAGTTAGGTCGTATTGCTTCCCCTAAAAATGTTTATCTTTAGCATCTCTGTAAAATAACAGTTCATTTTTTTTTTAAGCTTGGAATGCTACAGTCCGCCTAAATTTGCACAACCTGGCTAAAAGCACAAAAGAGACATTATGGCCTCGTGATACGCTTTTCAGGTGAGAAAAACTACTTAATGGAACATGTGAGAGGATGTTTAATTGCGTGAACTCTGTTTTGTTGCTGTAGATATTTTCAATTAATGGAAGCGTTGCAAGACAACTTAGCTGAACGACAACAACTGCAATTACTAGCAGGTAAAATGTCTGCAACTAATTGCACGTGTTACCTTCAGGGCGGAAATTTTTGCGAAGTTTATTTTCGCGGTATGCCGGTCCAAAATCCGCAAAATTCGTTGAACAAATTTTTCACGATGCTGCCATGTTCAAAAGTATTTTGCAAAGTGTAGAATGTGAAAAATAACTTTTATTCAAAAATTTAGACGTCATTTTCCATCTCGTCAAAAATATCAGATTGATAAAAAAGATTTGCAGAAAAAATGTTTGCGTCTGAGTGCATTTTTTTTTTCACCACATCGAAAAAAACTCGCAGAAAAAATTCGCACGAAAATATCTAGCCATTGTTTCACAGTATATCTTTTCTTTTGTTTAGTTCAAGCTATTAGCAACATGCATGACTCTGCATCTGATGATTAAAATGGTAGCTGAAAGTCGTGGAGAATTTTCCGTTAAAAGTTTAAATGTTCACTAGTTATTTATTAGGAGTGAAATCGAGTTCTAAAAAAGCTTTTCTTTTCTTCTCCAATAATTTTGGCAGTCCATATTTAGCAATAAATAAGGGCGTATTACTTTCAACTTTCAAGAAAAAAATTCTCAACAAAAATTTTTAAGCGCCAAGATTATAAAAAGAAACACTTAACACTTCAGTGCAATAAAAACGCAACTTTTTTACAACTTGAATAAGATCCTAAATTTTAAATGTTTGCATTCGAAATTGTAAGAACATGAATGCACGGCCGAAATGTGGGATAACGTAGTGCGGAACAAACTCGGGCGAAATATAAACAATGCAGAATTGTTACAGTGACGGGAAATTTTTTTCAATCTATTTTAAGAAGATGGGAATATCAGAACAGTAGGAATAATAATATTTTGTGAATTATGTATAGATATTCAGCAAAAAATATATTCAATATATAAAAAAATTCATGTTTAATAATAGACCTGTAGACCTATGTACTTATAAAAATCGGCGAGTATTCGACTTTCTTAACAATTTTTTTACACAGGAAAACACGTAAATCCTGAATTGTTTTTAACTTGATTTTCTGATCTAAATTTTTGTTAGGAATATTTTTATGAAGTGTCTTCTTACGTGAAGGAAGAGCCTGTACAGTTGCTTGTTAAGCCTTCTTTTTTGACGGTTAAAGGATTGAGAGATCAAAAAATTTTAAAGTGGCGTGTACGGGGGTAAAATGTGTAAAAAACAAAGGTTTTTATGTCCGAGTTCTTTATTTATAATATCTAAAAAGTATAATAATATCTAAAAAATAAAAAATAAATATAAATACAACCAAATATTAAGTTTGAAATATATTCACAAAATAATTGCGTGCAAGTCGTGTTTATATGAACCCCCCGTTTTGAATTAGTCACATGCGTAAATGAGTTGTTTGATCGTAAAAAAAATTTACTAATATGTTCACACGAGCGGGGGTATTTTAAACTGAACGAGAAGAAGATATGAATTTGATGAGAAAGAAACAGCCTAATAACTGAAGACAATTTTTTTTTAAAAAAGTAAAAAGCGAATGGATGAATAATATAAAAGACGTTTGTTGATTTGCTTGAAATCTCAGCTCATCTCCGCCATGTTGAACTTTCAATTATATTTTTTAAAATGAACCGCTCGTGATACATATTATGGCAACGAAATGTATGGCAAGCTACCAACGGAAACTTTTCTTTACCTTGTTATTGTTGTGTGCAACTTTCGTGTTACTGCAACACCGATTCAATTATTTTTCAACAATATATACGACAGTGCAAGCCAAAAGGTGAGTTTTACAAAATTTTATTGTTTGTCTGCTCTCCTCCAAGGTGTGCCGAATTGTACATTGCATACTAAAATTTAAAGAAATCCTTTCTCGATAATTTTTCATCTGCAGCGGAGAAGTAAATATGAGATGAATCTTTCCACGAAAAACTACTTATGTGAATTCTACTTTTTACGACTTACTGCATGTCATGAATGATTGTCAACCTAGCATTTTCTTTCCCACTTCCAAATGAGTTCACAATTGTCCATTTAACTGCATGTCATGAATGATTCTCAACCTAGCATTATTTTTCCCACTTCCAAATGAGTTCACAATTGTCCATTTAACTGCAGAACTCCCATGAGTCTATTCCTTTTTTATATTTTGGTAAAAAAAAATTCTAGCTAATTTGTCTATGGGGCTGTTCATATGAGGCGAGCTGGCCCTATTAGGCGGGCTCAGAAAAGTCACGAAAGTCTGTATATTTTATAGCGCGTTCTAAAGTAAATTTTAAATTACAAGGATTCTTCAAAAAAATGTAATCCATGAGACGAGAGGGCTAACAAATAATTTTGTCAAAATAATAAAAATATCACAATAAAATTTGATGATAATGTTCATTTGGAATGTATAGTTATGAAGTTATAAAAATTAACAAAAGAGTTTATTCTTCAATGTTTTTGGCATTTCCGTACAGAAAAAAACATGCTTTCTACAAATTAAATAATTTTATCATACACAAAAATGAAAGAGTCAGCTCGGTTAGCGCTGGTGTGCTCATATGGAAAAATTCCATCCCATCTCAACGAGATCTCGGTAGAAACAACCGAGATCTCGGCAAGGCGGGATGGCTTGCTTCTCATATATGCATTTTTTATAAGGTTTTCTGAAACATGGCGAGATTTCACCCAAGTGATGCAGCCCGGTCAACATCTCGCCTCCATATGAACAGCCCCTAAATAGCTGGTTAACTACCTCAATTTATTCTTTAAGCTACGTCTATCAAAGTTGCATGACGTTGAATGTGCGATGCATTCCTGTTTTTGTGTAATTATCTTAAATCATCAGACAATCGTGTGTATATTTTAAAATGTGGATACTAGACCTTTTCTTCATTTTTACTCCCTATGTTTTAAATCAAAACTAAAGTGTTAGTTTCTTCAACAATTATTTAAGAATCCCATTTTTAAGAATCGCGAGTCCCAAACCAGAAGATACGGTTCTCAATAAAAAAGTGTGTATAGCGTTTAGTTTGAGATGTCCTGTAAAAGCCCTTATTAGATTAGTCACATATCAAGCCGTCCCGGGGTCAGAAAAGATACAAGATGCTCTGGGGACGAGGTTGGTCACATATATCATTTGTTATCACACCATTTGTTGCAATTGTTAATAATTTTTTCAAGTTATTTTCAAAAAATGTATTATGGGAAGTTTGCATCTGTTGTCATTGTTTTCGCTGGAAGTCACAACTCTTGCTGCTCGTCCAATATCTACTTCCACTCTCATTTTATAGGTTCATGAAGCAAGCTACGTATCTACTCTCTCCGGAAAGTGCGATCGTTCCACTCAAAGACTGGAGCGAAGGCGAAGAAGAAAAGCTTACGAATGATTCATCTATAGAAGAAAATCAACCGATTACATGTGTGCCTCAAAAATACGTTCTGTTTTTAAAAACACACAAAACTGGATCATCTACAATTACAAATATTTTGAATAGATACGCGGACCAATATAATATGACTATCTTGCTTCCCAAAGGTTCTGGATATTACTCATTTGATTGGCCGAATAAATTTCGCCTTTCGTTTGCTGCAGAGACATTCACGAGGCCAAATTTTTTAGCCAATCACGCTCGGTACAGCAGAAAATCAATGAACGTGTTGTTCCCACGTGATTCTGCAATGTACATAAGTGTATTGCGTCATCCAGTCTCGCAATGGGAATCCACATTTCAATACATGAGCTTACCTTACATTCTAGATATCAGTCACAAAGAAGACCCGCTAAACTTTTTTCTCAATAATCTTCCTTCGATTGAAAATATTATAGAGATATCGCGACGATATCCGTCCCTGTATTTAATCCGAAACCCGTTGTTCTTTGATCTGGGTTTAGATTATAAATACTATAAGAATGCAACATTTATTCGACAGGCGTTAAAAATTTTGGACAATGATTTTGATTTGATGCTTATCATGGAACATTTCGACGAATCTTTGACGCTATTACGTCGCCGACTGTGCTGGAATATTGACGATGTTGTATACTTTAAAATGAACGAACGTCTAAATAAGCACAAACGTCGTGTGCTGTCGGAATTACAAATCCAGAAAATCAAAAGCTGGAATAACGCCGATGTTGTGTTATATAATTATTTCGTCGAAAAATTTTGGAGAGAAGTGAAGAACGAAGGTCCGGGTTTTTACGACGACGTCGAAGAATTAAGACGACGACGTAAACATTACTCTAAAATCTGCATCGAGAAAGAAGCTGTCGAAGAAGCGTACTCGTCAGTGTTCGTGAAAGGCTACAAGATGCGCTCGAACCTCACACACGACACGCGTGTCTTTTGTGAACGCATGTTGAAAAATGAATTACACTATATGGATTATTTCAGGATGAACCGTGCACGCTTTATCAACAAAATAGAAGGTGTGAATATCCAAAACTTTGAAATTCCGATAGGCGAAGTTGATATGTATGTAGAAACATCGGACATAAGGATTTCCGCTTACAAATATGGAAGACCAAAACCCACAAAAAAGATACGAGCAGAAAGGACTCCAAAAAACATCTCGCACGTGGCATATAAGACACGCACGAAGCAGGCCCCTGCGCAAACAAAACCTGGCCAGTCTCAATATGGACAAATTGTTAATAATAATAGCCAGGGTGTAGTAGGTAAATTTAAAAGACTGGAAAAAACTCAGAAACCGAATAATCCCGTTGTTATTGATGAATTGTCGACGATTCCTGGAAGTGTTGTTGACGACACCTCAAAAGATGAATTGAAATATGACGGGAAAACAATTATGAATACGTCTGCTACTAATTTTGGTTATCTTTGATATTCAAATTTCTTTCATTGGTATATTATACTGTTTATTTGAAAGTCGTTTCGTTTATTCAACGTAATAGCGTTCGCAAAGATTTTCGCTGGTAAGTTCCTTACGACAGTTGAAAATTGTTTTTTATGCTTTTGTAAAAGAAGAGGTATATTTTTTTTTATAGCATTTGTGTACGAAAATATATTTTTTATATCAATGATTATTTTGAAAACAGTTTAAAGTCTTTTCTTACTTACGATCCCCGCACCCCAACATTATGTAGTTATGTCAACATCATGCAAAAACAAAAACAAAAAAAACAAGAAGACTTACTGTTACGTGGCCGTTCATTAGCGAAGAGGTGTCGTACTAAGTAAATTTGACGTCAAATTAAATATCTTTTAATATACCGTCTGCTTGTGAAAGGCAAAATAGATGTGTCCGTTTGCCTTAGAAGTAGCTTAAAAAAATAAGTCTCATTTGTTAATTTTCTAGACGATACAGCACGGTGTCAATGCATTAGACTGGCGTCAATAGCATTTTTAAAACTAGCGAAGCCTTAAGTTTAAGGCCAAATAACTTAAAAAACGGGTTAAAAAAACTGACGTCATCTCCTATACCTGGGATCAAAGTGAGAACCATTTCCCAAAACTGGGTCACCCCGCCCGTTTCGGAACAGACAAGCACACGATCCTGTATATTATTTTGATCAATGTTTCCAGCTGTACACAATAAAGGTAATGGTCCGGGTTATGTCACCAGTAATTGAGTATTCGGTGCAAGTAGACCATCTATCTATCTTAAGGCTTTTAATTAAATAGAACCCCCGCTTCATTTTTTCAATGACTTCGCGGCAAAATCAAAAAAGCTACGCTGCTCCGGTACCATTGTGCCGGCAACAGAAATACGGGTATTAATAAAAGAGAAGAGATAGACAAGGTTTATAAACATGTTACATGCTTTTACTTTTATAAGAATATATTTTGTAAGAAAATCAGACTGGAATTTTCGTTTCAAAATTTGTTTAGAACAATAGAGAAATAAGAATACTGTCCAGCCTGGTTAGATTTTGGTATTCTTATTAAAAAAAGAGTGTAATGTATTGCACATTTATGGTTGCCGATCTTTGCCAAACGCCAAAAAAATACAGGAAACATTAAGAATAAAATTTATATTAAAAAAATAGTTTGACAATAAAAATGAAAAAAAATATTAAATAAAAAAAATAAAAATATTTTTTTTTTAAAGTTAATCAATTCCATGGTTAAACGTTGCCAAACTATCAACCTTGTACTCAATCTCCCAAGAAACATCTGCGAAGAAGTGTTCCTTTCGTGCGCTGCCACAAATTCTGCAAGTGAGTTATAACTTTTCGACATTGGTGAGAATTAAAAAAATGAATTTCAACATAAAATTTCATTATTTTTACTTTTTTTGACAAACACAAGGGAGAAAGAAGAACAATAGTTTGGAGAAATGTGGTTTATTTTGGCTGGTTAATCACGATTTGTTTCGCCTGGCTGACCATACGATTGCCAGTGAGTGCATATATACAATATAGAAATTATTCAGAACGAAATTGTTGACTGAAAACCTTTCCCATTGAGCCAAACATGGGCGCAATTTCTTTGCATTTTTTCGGTAAAAGGTAAACCATGAAGATGATAATTTCTTCAACGAGATTTTTCATTTCTTCAGGACGCATCCAGTGGATTTTTTTATCCGCACATACATAAAAAAACGACATACATGTTAATTCAAGGAATAGAAAAAAGCTGATCAGCTCAGAATGTCTAACAAGAGAGTTACAACGGTAACAACTTCTTTTATTCTACGGCGCGCCAAAAAGAACTTTATTACTATTGGATTATTTGTCATATTATACTAATACAGTAGAGTCTCCATAACTCGAACGGCCAGGGGGAAAAGGAAACCGTTCGAGTTAAGGAGACGTTCGAGTAATAGAGGTTCGAGTTATGGAGACTCTACTGTACAAAAAATAATACTATCATTTCTGGTTGGTTTGCATTAGAGAATGGCAACATTTCGAAATACATAATGATTTTTAAACTCCTGCAAATTTTGAGGCAATGGTTTCGATTATGAGACTTCAGTCTACTCGTTAAAGGAGTGAAAAAATGAAATAAAAACATGAACTTTTCATTTTTCAATAAAATGAAACTTTTTATGTTTATACAACATTGTCCAGATAAGATACAAAAAAATTATACGACATACTACGGAAGCCCATTAGTGCCATTAATTTTGCTTCACATATGTCACCCTAAGTGGAGCAGAGAAATATTTTAATTTTTTTTGTATGCCTCACCTAGAAAATAACACGAGCAATGAAATAAAAATGTTTCTGTGCCTCACTTAATAATACCTAACAAGAGCAGAAAAAACTTCAACATATGCTTCACTTATAAATTCATAACAGGAGCAGCGCAAATTTTAACGCATGCTTCACTTATGAATTCATAACAGGAGCATCGCTAAAACGCATTTTCGCTGCCTCACTTAGACCGCAGCATTGCTACCATTATTGTTGTAAAAACCACGTGAAGTTTTTTATGACTGTTAATATTAGTATTTTGAACGTAGTGGCTAGTGTTCTTAAGCAAATTGTTTAGAAGTTTTTGTTCACTTCAGTTAACTTGTACTGAGACCAAGACAATGTTTTTTTAAAGATGTGTGGTCTTAAAAAAACCGTTTGTGTTTGGTAGACGTTGGTTTACTTGCTGAATGTGTTATGACTTCATAACTGGGGCAGCAATTTAAAATTTTCACTGCTTGTGTTATGTCTTCATAAGTGGGGCATATCAAATTTTAAATGTTTCTTTGCTCCACTTAGGATCACATTTCCGAAGCAAATTAAATGGCACTAATGGGCTTCCGTAACATACAAATTCTTGCTACGACTCTCTAAATTTTTGTTACCTATAAAAAACTCTACAAACATAAAAAATATTTCGTATTGTATGTAGAATAAAAAGTTTAACAGCGTCCTTTCAAGTGATCCTTGAAATCGTTTATTTTAAAAATATTTTTCACTTCACTTCATTTTTGCTTGAAAAAATTCGAAAACTCATAGACAAGAGCTTCTTTCTCCATCTTAACTAAACGCCACGCTTCAATAAAAACAGCTAAAAGATAACTTCTTCTCCCTGAAGTTTATATCAGGAGAGCACAACAACAACAGCTTTCAGTTCTGCGAGAAAATATTAGAGAATTTTAAATCCAGTGAAATGAGCAATTAAAATGACTCGAATCCAGTGTGGTAAAAAAGAATAAAAGATTAAATAAACCATCAATTCATCACGTTTATTGTTTTCTGTTGCAGATACACAACAGTGTGCAAGTATTGACATTTTTAAGGTCGGTTTCCATAAACATAAAAGGTGTTGAGCAAAATATTATTTTAATATTCACTTGCTTCTTTAGGTTTCGATATTACTGAATTGCTTCTAGACAGATGCATCTTGCACATGTGAAATTGTTACTCATGAAAGAATCAGTGCGTTTTTGCTTTATTTTCATAAAGTTTACTGAGAGATAAATGGCGTAAATGATCACGCAGAAACACATTGGCAAGGGAAAAAACGTCATTAGGTGTGGAGCACACAGCTTGTTATTTCGACTGAAAGCTCGCACAAAATCCTTTATCTTCTGGGATTTAATTGAACATATGCGTGTCTCGGACGTAGTTAGTAAAATTGACGGTTAGTCTGCCGTTTTAAAAGTTGCATAGCTCAGGTTTGGAAAATATCTCTTTTTAACCTTTTTGTATTTTTTCTATCCTTCTGTATACTAATTATTATTTTGGCTAAAACTGACGTATAGCAGGCCAGCTAACGCAGTCAATGTCCGTAGATAGCCATAGACAGACAGCTAGCTATTTTGTGCTTTTCTCCCAAGTTTTCTTTTTAGTTTGGTATAAGTCTATTTTAGCCATCTTTATTAGCTAGGAGGCATAGATATTTTAATAATAAACTGCCAGAAATGTTCTGCAGACCATGTCCCAAGGCTTGGTTCTCACCTGGCACTAAAGAGCACTAAAGAGCGATAGAAATTGAGGGAGTTCTATTAGATGTTTAGCAGTATGCACGAATAAGCGCCTATAGGGAAATTATTAAAAACTAGTCTTCAGCCCATGAAAAAAACAAGGGTTGTCCATTGCAGATAGTGTAGTTAATGTGGGTAAAATTACGCTGGGTCGCAAAGGAATTTCTTGCGATCAGAATACTAACCGCGCTTTTTGATTGGTTACTTCTATTGTTTTTACTCACGTGATCAATATCGGGACGTCCTTTGTTTTGATCGCGAATGGCCTCAATTACTCGAACAAATATAATTAATTCTCGAATTATTTAAGAGGGTAAGATGTGACCACGCCGGCGTTGTGCTTATTGGTTGATTTCAATTCGGGGTTCTGAGGTGGATTTGAATTTTAGGGATTTGCTCTGACACATTCGTTTGCGTCTTACCTTTTGTATAAAAAAAACTCGTTTTATTAGCTTCGAAGTTTGAACAAAGTACGTATATTATCATTATCATTGCTCAGTGACTAAACCGGAGGGTTCAACAATTTTACCAGACTGTACAATTTTTCCTCTGTAAAATAATTTTTATTAATTATAATCTGAATTTAAAGTATTTACAATGCAAACTCAAATAGAGCCTGTTCTGTGATACAGTATGCTGTATATACTTTCTTGACAACTACAATCTTGGACAAAATATGTATGGACTTTTTAATTTCCCCCTTCCCCCCAACTTCAAGGTTGAATTTTGAAGGTCAATCACTGTTTTGGCTCCAACACTGAGCTTGGGGGAAGGGGGAGTTAAAATTTAATACTTGTCCACTAATTTATGTCCAAGATTGTCTAAAATTCATAAAAAAAAATTGAAAAGGTAGGTAGGATAAAATAACCATTGAAATCCAAAAAATACCTTTAAAAACTGCCTGCACAAATGCTTTCCACATGGTGACATGGCCGGTTACCATTTTAAAAAATTTGCGAGCTCAAAAACATTTCGTGCAGGTTTCACATGACACCAAAACAAACATTCACATTTTGGCGGCAAATTAGTATTAAAAGCAAAAGTGATTGGTGGCAGCTGTACAGGCTGTACCGACACGTTACCATAATACTGCACGTTACAGCACACGTTACCATACACGTTACCGTTATTTTTACTAGAAACTTTGGTGAGACAAACACGTTACCGTCACATTTTTATAAGTTTTATATAACATTATTTATCACAAAGTTGACGGTAACGTGTTGGACATAGGCACTCCGTAGGCTAAAAAGAAGGGTTACAAGTACGGTAACGTGTACGGTAACGTGTACGGTAACGTGTAGCACGACGGTAACGTGTGGAAAAAATCTTCTGTTTTCCTTATGTGCAATGTCTTAGAGAGTTTTGTTGTCTTTATAAATTTTTTAAAAGACAAATACAACCTTTACCTACACAAAATAGACCTCAACATAAATTAGATGTCGTAAATACCTCAACATAAATTAGATGTCGTAATATATATAAACGCAAGAATCTCGTGCACCTTACTATGCAAATTTTTTTACACCAAAGTTGTTACTGGTGGATTATACCGTGCCAGACACCTACCTGGTATTTTGAGAACCACACGGTAAATAGCTGTGCACGGATTCATGCGCATAAGACGTTATTCAAATTAACACTTTATTCTCTGGTCCTTAGCCTTCACCACTATGTCTATTAGTGTTGACATACTTCTAATTAAATTATCGATTACCTCAACAAGAAAACTTAATATGCAACCCACATCCACACGAAGAACTTGTATAAGAACACGAAACGCATTATTCTGTTTGTTTGTCTGTTATACAAAAGAAACACGACTATGGCCTACGTCCAAATAAATAACCATTCATATAAGAACACGAAGCCATGTTTCGTTTGTTTGTTTGTTTGTTTGTTTACATAAGAAACGCAAGGAAATTATTGAAACTTTTTGGCATTTATGGAATATGAAGACGAAGTGGCCTAGCTAGCAATTTGTCTCATGAACAATCAAAAGCTTGCACCTAAACAAACCAACCAAAATTGAGTAAGTCTTCAAAATTAGAGACAATCTTGGACAAAATATGTATGGACTTTTTAATTTCCCCCTTCCCCCCAACTTCAAGGTTGAATTTTGAAGGTCAATCACTGTTTTGGCTCCAACACTGAGCTTGGGTGAAGGGGGAGTTAAAATTTAATACTTGTCCACTAATTTATGTCCAAGATTGTAGCTCTTATGCATGTATTTTTGTTTGATTAAAACATGATTCTACTGGCGCAAAAAAACGATGTAACTTTTTATTTCAGTATTGCGTTTGTAAAAAGTATACAATATAAAAAAAACAATTTTTAGTAATTAGTCTTGCATCACCTGGTGCAAATGCTAGGCGAGCGAGACAGTTCCTTTTGGCTTGCGATACGTTAATGAATAAAAATTGGCTTCATGTTACATATCGGAACCCTAGAGTAGAAGAAATTGGTTGCTGGCCTTTTGTCTCCCAATAAGCTATAACTCAGTCGCAGATAGATAAGTAAAAAAAACAGTTTCGTTATAACATCTGTTCCACAGCTTCATAGCTGTACAGCTGTCTTGTTGACGTTTAAATTAACAACATTAAAATATTGTGCTGTAAAAAGTTACTGAAGACCCAGTGCTTGGTATAGAGCTAGCAGATATAGATAATAGAATATGGATAATAGATTAGAAAGATTTTTTTATGCTTATTTTTGAATGTATTGACTGTTCGATGTGGATAACTGCAAGACGTATGTTAAATTAAAAGACATTCTGCATCAATAGAAAATGATTATTATCTCGCTTTCAAGGCTAGTACTAATTTCTACCTTATTAAATATTGTGTCTTAACCTAGATGCACAAGAAGAACAGCCTACACCAAGATCATCATTACTGGGAGAGATTGCCAAAAATGCACAAAGAAGTTTAAGAAAACATTCCTTTCTCTGGTTGTACAATGTGCTTTAAGCCCGTTTACAATCGGTTAATTTCCCACTATAGCGAACTGAAGAGTTTCTTCCTCTCGAGAGGAATTTAATTTCTACTATGCTTAAAATTTTCTAGTATGGCAGATGCTGTAAACAAGTGATTGTTTTTGAATTTTAAGCTTATAAAAAGGCGAAAGTTCAGAGACATTAAACATTGGCTATTTGTTGCTAGAGAGAAAAAACAACGTTGTCAAAAGTAGAATAAACTCAAGGTCTGCTCTTGAGTACAAAAAAACTTTCAATCAGCGCTTCGTCAAATTGCGTATTTGTTAACTAAAAGTTCTTTAATAAATGCCGCCAAATGAAAACAAGTCAATATGCTATTATTATATGTTTTAACTATCAAGGATATGTGCCCGAAAGGTCACCGTGGCAGATTCTGATAATGATAGTTCGTGATAATGATAGTTCGTGATAATGATAGTTCGTGCGTCCGAAACAAGTCCGTTTATACATACATACATCTCTCCCTTTACAATATCTTAACTTAGGAATTGTTCATCAAATGACGTTAACCAATTCTTCAAGATTCCCCCACCGTCAACCAGCGTCAGCTTTATCATAACCACCTCCCTCCTAACGGTTGACGTTATTTGTAAACAATCCCTTTCAGCAAATTTAACAATATTATTATTTTTTCATTTCATAATAAATGTATCGACATTAACAATTATTTTATTTACATTTTTTCTAGTTCTATTACTTCTTCCAACATCCCATTTGAATTTTTTTTTTTTCCATTTCCGCTTTGAAGTGCACTGTCAGCCTCCCTGTTTTCATCTTGCGTTTCGACAAGTTGATTTCTTCCAGCATTTTCATCATTTTGTACTAAACTGATGTAACTATCATCAATGGTAAAGCTTGCTTCGTTTTCTTCTGGAGCACAATCTTCCTGAAATCCCAAATTGTCTTCACATGTTTCTTCTTCGTTTTCTTCTTGGAAACCATTTTCTTCCAGCGTGAGATAGTCGTCGGATTGGTATGTGTCATCATAGGAGTTGTCATCATTTTGTCCAACAAATTTTTCTGCTAGCGAATCTTCATCATAAACAGCAAGTTTTTCACTGAAAGATATTTAAAACAGCATTCCCTTAAAAGTTCTCGTCAAAAGAAATCAGTTTAATTTTGCGTAAAATTAGAGAAGCGAGTATTAAAATTAGCATAAAAAATATGTAGTCTCAAACGAACCAATCGAATATGTAATACTAGGCGGATAACATGGGCATAAAATGGGCATAAGCGAAGACGGTGTGAGCACTTCGTATGTGATTTGGGTTAAAGAATTTTCAGTGATGCGCTCTTTTCAGCGGAGAGGTCTTGGATGATCCGCAAGGAAAAGGTCATGCTTATTAGATAAAACAAATCGTAACTTTCTCAGGTTACGGTACTATCAATATCGAGACTCAAGAAGACCTGGAAATATAGTAAATTGACGTCATCAAAATTCTGTTAAAGCAAATTATATTCGCAACAAATTAACTCCAAACATACTGGGGGTGGATTACTCTACCTTCCCCTTGCCAGCTTTTTTTGTTAATGACACTTCTCGCTTTGTTGTATATTTAAGGTACTTGCTGAATATTCAATTCAATAAGAACATATACGCGGGTCACTCGACCCAGTTTTTCAAGAAAACAATAACATTAACTCAGCGACATATTAACCAATCAGGAAAAAAATATCAGCTTTTTGCACGCTATTTCAGCCAATCAGAGAAAAAATATCAGCTTTTTGCATTGTAGAATTGAAAAATAAGTAAAAATTGCACTCGTTTCTTAGTAGAAAATAAAAATATAGCATATATTTCGTGTAGATTAGCCAATCACAGTGCGAGAATCTAACCATATGATAATTGTTCAATAATAAACAAAAAGGGTTTTATTTAATGAAATTACATACAATGTTTGTGGAAATTAAAAAGCAGTTGCTAACCTTTTTGTTTCGGTGTATCTTTGTGAAGATTTCGACGGCGCTATTTTGTAAACATTCGCCAACGACTGTCCCCCGAAGAAACTTTGTTCCTATGTAATATATAAACGAATTAATAGGAAATATTTGGGACCATGTTCACACGATTCAGATAAATGTTGCTTCCGGACGATTTATTGATCAGCTATAGTGTCTGTCCACGCATAACTAAACCGATTTAATACACGAAGTAAAATAGTTCTGATTAAGATCGGAGTGAGACAACATAGCGGCTGCAAAATAACATATCGATTGTTATTCTTTGAGTTTGCCGTTTACTAGTGAGTATTTATCAAGCAAACTTATAAAATATCCTAATACATACATTTTTAACCAACACTTGATCGATGTTATTACGCAAATCAATAAACGAAGGTCTAAGTTCGGATGGTCCTGACCAACATTGCAACATTAACTGATAAATGTCTTCTGCACAATGTTTTGGTTTTGACATTCTTGTTCCTTTTTTGATGTATTTTAGCACGTCAGCATTTTTAACACCTGGGTAGGGTGTTGAACCGAGTGAGTAAATTTCCCAGAGTAGAATGCCGAACGACCAACTGAAAAATAAGAAAGTGCGCGACGTGAACCCTGATAATGCTATACGGAACGCATAATTCAACTTCTCCGGCGTTGAAATTAATTGAATGTCGCTTTTTTTTATCAGAAATACATTTTGAATATAATAGAGTAATAACTTCAAAGTCTGAAAAATCGTTGTAAAAGTATCTTACTATATATCTTAGAAACAAGGGTGTAATGTACAAACTACAAAAGTTTCGTTCGTTCGTCTGATGCTGATTATACTTTAAAAGTTCAAAACAGAATATCTTACACGTCACTTTTAGTGGTGTACTTTTGATGCGTTATAGCTTCCGGGGACATCCACTTAATTGGAAGATTTCCTTCCGTTTCTTTTTTGTAATAATCGGTTCCCTCAGTATTTCTTGCGAGACCAAAATCAGCTATCTTTGCGTACATTTTCTCCGTTAAAAGAACGTTTCTTGCTGCTAGATCGCGATGTACACACTACAAATAAAAATAAAATTTTTGTTTGACAAAAAAAATAAGATAATCGGCTTTACACCATGTGATTTTGATCAGCATCAAGGACTTAAAGTAGCAAAAAATTTGTAGCAGTCTAGACTAAGGAATGGCATTTAGTTTTTTTTCGGGAATTCAAACTTTTTTATCGGGAATTTAAAAACGCGAATAATACCGGTGGGAAGTATAATATCTATAATATACACAACACACCAAAACAATAAAACGTGTGTTACCTTTTTTTCTTCCAAAAAGTTCATCCCATCAGCAATTTGTACCGCTACCCAAGTTATCTGATAAAGATTGAAGATCTCGTTGTTCTGTTTATGCCAAGAAGCTTCAAAATCATCCCGATTTAACCGTAGATAATTCAACACAGCTCCATTTGAGCAATATTCAAGGATCACCAACAAATTCTCATCGCGAGTGCATGCACCAAGCAGATTGACAATGTTTCGATGTTCTCCGAGGTGTATTAGAAGTTTCAGCTCGTTTGCAAGATCCTTATAATCAGATTCTGTGGCACCAGCTGCGGAAAAAAATCACTTCAATAAAAATAAGTATAATCTGGAATCATAGTAACATTTGAACACGTTAAGGCGAATCATAGTAACATTTGAACACGTTAAGGTGAATTATAGTAACATTTGAACACGTTAAGGTGAATTATAGTAACATTTGAACACGTTAAGGTGAATTATAGTAACATTTGATTGAACACGTTAAGGTGAATTATAGTAACATTTGAACACGTTAAGGTGAAATCATAGTAACATTTGAACACGTTTAAGGTGAATTATAGTAACATTTGAACACGTTAAGGTGAATTATAGTAACATTTGAACACGTTAAGGTGAATTATAGTAACATTTGAACACGTTAAGGTGAATTATAGTAACATTTGAACACGTTAAGGTGAATTATAGTAACATTTTGAACACGTTAAGGTGAATTATAGTAACATTTGAACACGTTAAGGTGATTATAGTAACATTTGAACACGTTAAGGTGAATTATAGTAACATTGAACACGTTAAGGTGAATCATAGTAACATTTGAACACGTTAAGGTGAATTATAGTAACATTTGAACCACAACACGTTAAGGTGAATTATAGTAACATTTGAACACGTTAAGGTGAATTATAGTAACATTTGAACACGTTAAGGTGAATTATAGTAACATTTGAACACGTTAAGGTGAATTATAGTAACATTTGAACACGTTAAGGTGAATATAGTAACATTTGAACACGTTAAGGTGAATCATAGTAACATTTGAACACGTTAAGGTGAATTATAGTAACAATTGAACACGTTAAGGTGAATCATAGTAACATTTGAACACGTTAAGGTGAATCATAGTAACATTTGAACACGTTAAGGTGAATTATAGTAACATTTGAACACGTTAAGGTGAATTATAGTAACATTTGAACACGTTAAGGTGAATCATAGTAACATTTGAACACGTTAAGGTGAATTATAGTAACATTTGAACACGTTAAGGTGAATTATAGTAACATTTGAACACGTTAAGGTGAATTATAGTAACATTTGAACACGTTAAGGTGAATTATAGTAACATTTGAACACGTTAAGGTGAATTATAGTAACATTTGAACACGTTAAGGTGAATTATAGTAACATTTGAACACGTTAAGGTGAATTATAAGGCCTAAATTATTGCGGTGTAAAGCTACGAAGTTAAGCAAAGATTAATGACTTCAAATTATCGAGTTAAACATAATTTTTTTAATTCGGCTCTGCAATCTTAGAAACGTAAGTGGAAATTTTTTTTGCGGGTTTTACATTTTTTTTAAATAACGAAATTAAATTCCCGAAAATTGAGTAAGGTTTCTATGCTTACTTGGTTTAGTGGAAAGTATAAATTTTATGACAACAGTCATCCTTACAGTGAGACATCTCGAGCAGATAAGAGATGTGCTCACAGTCTGAAAAACCACATTATGCCTTCTTCACGATTATCGTTCGAAATAAAAAGCAACAGGTCTTCCCCGATGAAGGTAAATGGAATTTGAGATGTGCTTGTGTAGTGTTCGCTATTGGCCCCTGGTACGATATCACATCTTCAATTGATCAAACATTTCTAGTGCATGAAAGTGAGGGCAATTCCTCTCAAATCATAATCATTAAAATCAGCCATATTTGCAACGAACTTCAATCGACAAAAATATTAACCCAATTTTTGTTGGATTTTAGTCACGATATAACCATGGAGGGAGAGGGAAACCATCTTGAATAACTTTTGAATAAGTTACCCCTGTTACTCAAATTCGGTAGAAATAATTGTTGGGAAAACGGGTGTGACGACATTATTGTTCTAAAAAGAATATCTGTGCATGACTTTTCCTCGCTAAATGGCTTTTACTTCATTAGCCAAACAAATTAGAAAAGGTATCTTTATACTCCAGAAATACGTAACATCCACGTTCTGTTTTGCTTATACTTAGCACTTATTGCTAAGTACGCACGAACTATGTACGTCAACAATTATAGTCTCATATTATCTGTTCACAACGTTTCTCTACAGCAAAATATTAACACTCTTTTTAAAAGTACTAAAGACTGAAACCCTTTAAGTTTTAAACTAGAGTTTAATAGCTCCCAAAACCTTATATTTGAAAGTTTCGCTTCTATACCAGAAAATTCGATGTTTTGGCTGTTCTTAATATTCCAACAAGTTTAAAGTTCAGTCGGGGTTTTTTCACAAATTTTCAAGTTTATTATTCTTATCTGCTAGAAAGAAAAATATCCGTGTTTCGAAAGTGAGAGATTTACTTTACAATAAAGTTCTTATTCTTGTAAAGTTGACCTCAGAAAAAACATTCAATATGAAGCTTTACAACATCAAGTGATTGAAGTACTTACAAAGAGCTCAGTGTACCCCAAGTCAAAAGAATAGACTTGAAATGGTCGATATGATGAACGAGTGGAAAAGTGAGGGACGTTTTTGAACTCAGATAGCCAAAACAGTTTTTTCTGTTCTCTAAATGTTTTTTTGATGCAGGTGATGATTAATTGGACAGCAAAAAGGAAGCGCAACACATCCCAATTGTTTTTTTGTTTTGCGTTTTATAGGATAAGAGATGGCTAGGGACTCGAGGTCGCGACCTGATGTTTGCCGTGCGATTGCTCTAACCATTGAGCTACACATCCAAATGGTAATGGAGCAATTTGTATTAGATGAAGGACACTCAATTAAACACGAATGTAAACGAACCAGTAATGTTACATCGAACGGTGGACACTACGGGTCCGGAGATCTTTCGGATTGTTAGTACGTTGGGATATTCCAACATTGAAAATTAGTATCCGTGACGCGCTCATAAAGTACTAACAAACGTATAATCGCTACCTTTCAGTGTCTTGACTGCCACAAACGTCTTTTTCTTTGTTCCGTATCTCTTCCATAGACTAGCCCTTTTCTTAATTTGTCTGGGCTTAAAGTTTTCCATCTGTTTAGCTGAAGCCATCCATACTTGACCAAATGCGCCTTCTCCCAGCACTCGAAACAACGAGATGCGTTTTCTTGGAAATTCAAACTTAGTATCGTAGGTCAAGTTATTACATTGTTCAAGAATGCTTCGATCTGGATCCAACTAAAGGTTTTTTTTAATAAAAATAGGGATATGCATATTGCCGAGTCACAAGATTAAATGTTTTCACTCAACAAGGAGTGCACATCTGGCTGATATATTGCCGAGTCACAAGATTAAATGTTTCCACTCAACAAGGAGTGCACATCTAGCTGATATATTGCCGAGTTACAAGATTAAATGTTTTTACTCAACAAGGAGTGCACATCTAGCTGATATATTAAGGTCCAGAAGCTGAATTCGTGTATTTTTGATAGATTTTTGCACATCGAGGACGAAAAAAACCCTTACCTTATAAGTGGTTTGCGTGAAGAGGAATTTATTTCTTCTTTTCATTTTCTTTCTGTAGTACAACACCATGGCGAGAAAAACAAGCAGAACAAAACACCCAGAAGTTGACGCAATGATAATGATATTTGTTGATGAACTTTCTGCAGTTTCTAAAACGTAGAAGTTTGCAGATAATTCAAGTCTTGAACAAAACCTATTTAGTCAAAAAAATATTTTACCAGATATGCTACACTCGCCGTGCTAGTTATAAATAAAATACGCTACTTCTTAAAAATAAAAAGTTATAATGAGTCGCCAATTTACAGGAGAAATTATGATCTTGAAAGCATATAACAATTTTAGATTCACATTATTTTGTTTTTGAGAAGAAATTCAGGCTGAGTAGAATCATAATGTGCTCAATTTACAAAGTCAAAGTGTAACATACCCTCAAAATGTCGTAATCAGTCTAATACCTACCTACAAATGTGTATGTAATTGTTTCCGGAGGACCAAGCTGATTTTTTATTGCTAAAGTTATAACAAAAGTGTGTTCTGATCCTATCTCTCCACTGAAACTGTACTGACTCTCATAGATGGAAGACGAAATTAAGGAATTGTACTTCTTGCCAGATTCTATCATTGTGTGTCTGATGAAGGTCTTAGCAACTGCCGGATTTCCAAACTTTACCACGGGCGTTTTCCAATATAAAAACGATTGATGTCCATTTTGTCTGATAGAAACGTTAGATACAGCACCTACATTGGAAATGGAAAACGTAATGCGGAGATGGTTTAGTGGTAGAGCATTTGACTTGTAATCATACTTATTTACTTACTTACTTAAAACAACATCGCATTCCATAAGCAAATAAATATATAATATGGATAAAATAAATTTATACGAAAACGGTAAGGAGTGCCGTGATCATAGGATTTATTTTTTGATGCCATAATAGATATATTTGAACATGATAAAACTGCAAAGATGAAAGAAGATTGCTTCAACTAAGAAGTGTGTTTTTCGAACTAAAAAGTTGAATTCCAAAGTGTCAGCGGTAAATGATAAACAGGATAGTAAGACATTAGCCAGTTAAAGAATATAAACATTAAAAGGTACGCTTACCTATTTTTTCAGGTGAGAACAACACAACCGCAGGTAAACTCCCGTTAGTGTCCAGCAGCTCTATCCTGTATGTTTGATTCTGCAGCAAGTTGTGAAATTCATCACTGGTAATTACATCACACGATAAATATTTCCATTTAGTTTCCCATTCACCAACTACATTGAGGGTAATAATGGCTGGATTATTTGCTTCAAATTCCCAAGAGAATTTGATAAAATCATATCCAATTGTTTTGGAGCAGATTTGTTTTTGTTTGGTTTCTTTCAAAACATCTGAAGAAAAAAAAAGTACTCTTTCTGATACGAATAGTCGAATGGCTACACTGTCAGCAACGCATTTGTTTTCAACTTTAAAATTTCAATTTGTTAGAACAATCAGTCCTAGCGATTTTTTTGTTTTGTTTTTAAACTGATTGTTTGTCCAGGTCTCTTCGCCGTAGAAGGATATATAAGATAAAACCTAGTTTTTGTCATCAAAGATTGCACAGCAGAAAGAGACGATAAGTTATTTACGCAATTACCTGTAAAATGACTTTTTAAATCAATAACAAACTTCCCAAGTCCTTCTGCAGTGTTTGTATGACCAGATAAAAATCTTGTGTCACCATAATTGAATACTTTGTTCACATTGATGCTGCAGCAAGAACTCTCCGAGAACATCACAAGGCCACTTGGGTTTTTTAGTTGTTTGAAAATCAAAATAAGAAAAACGTCGCCATTATCGTTATATGCAATAACAACTTGAAATGTATCTTTACGATGCGGTGCATTTTTGCTTGCAATGTCAAGATAAGTGACAACAATTGCAGATGTGATATTGACACTAAATCCAAACACAGACTCGATGTCCATAGAGGCAAGCTCCAACGTGTTTTCTTCCTTAGTTTCTCTGTAATATATCTCCCCGCTAATTCTTGTATCATAATCTAGATTATATGGTGCAATGATAGTGTATGGATACTGTACATACAGATGGTAATCCGTTGAAGATGAAAGTCTCTCTGTGGATATCAAAGCATTGGTGCTTAACTGAGAAAAAATATATGGAAACATCGATCAAGAAAAGAAGAACAAGGAAGTATTGCAATAAACCAGAAAAATTTCATCTGGCTAGAGAAAATTGATTTTTATTAAATAAGTTATTATAAATTATTTCGCACTAAACTGCGCATAATTTGATGCGACTTAAATTTTAAAGTAAAAAGTCTAAAGCGGCGTTTACATGAGATTTCCATACCCAAATCGAAGTGAATTACGAGGTCTCGATTCCCTATATGATAATAGCATAGGTGCTGTGTACACGAGGTAGTAAGTTCAGCCTAAGGCCCATAAAGGAGAAAATGTACCTTAAATAACTATGTTTGGTCGGTATATCTTTTTTTGCGATTTATAATATCGTATCTTGAAAAGTTATTTCCTTCATATAATTTTTACAATGGTTTTTGCAATGCTGTTGCGGGGCACAAGTTTTTGTGATGTGTTATAATGTGGGGACTTCGAAGGTATCGAGTTTAATAATCAATCAACAAAGGAAAAAATAAAACAAATTGTTGAACTATTCTCTTTTTTTCTGTGTATTCTTGCAGACATATTTAAGGAATGGCTCACATTTTTTAGAAAGGTTAATTTCCCATGCTTTGGACTAAATTCGAGGAAATTAATACACGAGAAAGTTAGCAGAGTAACACAAAATTAATCTTACAAATATATCGTGAATAATTTCTGTGTTTAATTCTAACGGCGAGTGAAGCATCAACTTCTCTACAAGATTGTCTCCTTTTGGCATTACAAGATCACCACTTGCCTCTCCATGCGAGTAAAGAGCTAAAGTGAAAACAACTGACATCAAGATTCAATCCGTACCGGATAAAATTAATAGTTGTAATGTGAATCGATTCACTTTTGCCTCCGCTCCATCCGGCAGGTACTTGAAGTATTTGGGACTGAGTACGGCTTCCCATTGAATCGAATTAAAATTGTTTTCTGGCGGCGACAACTTTGCTTTGTTCAAGTTCAGACAATCGAATTTCAAGCATTTGCCGACGGATTAACGACCAACAAAAACTTAGGCGCGCTGCCATCTTTAATGCAGCGCAAACTGAGTGTATTGAGCACTGACGTTTTAACGCTACACAAGCGTGCTTTTATAAAAAGCAGCCTTGGAAACAATATTGAATTGGTAGTTATAAAAGTGCAGAAATATTACTACATGTAAACAAGCTAAGTAGCGCAAGATAACACACTCACTTGCCCGTATGCATCCAATCTCCGATGTTAGTTTAAACACGTGTCTTCCAGGTATTCCGACATTTGATGTATGAACTAATTCCGTACTGCCTAAACTTTCGTAAAATATGGAGTCCTGACAAAAATCCTCAAAGTGGCCAATATAAGTTGCGTCTCCTTCTAATTTGAAGTAGTTCAAGATAGCAAACGTTTCGTTACCATCAGAAGCCAACACTGCCTGAAATGTAAATTTACGCTGATTCCAAATCCCCTTTTTCACATTAGTGAATATTACTACTAGTAGATGCTTAGCAGAAAATGGTGTTAATGTATGATTAGATACATCCATGTTGGCAGTCCTTATCAGGTTAGTGTTTTCCGTGTATTCGCAGTATACCGTGCTGGATATAGGTATGTCTTTTTCTGTTACATCGTAAACCAATAATGTCCTCAAGTCTGTTAACGTGTATTTTTCCGGCTCAATTGAAATATAACTATGTTCAATCTAAACGGAGAGAGAACCAGTCATTTGAACAAAAAGAAAAAAGGGCAGTACCTAGGTTTTAATACGTTTTTGCTTGTTTATCTGACGAGTTTAACAGTGCGAGAGACATTTGTGAATGAAAGTAAAAAAGATGGAATCTGAACTACCTCGAAAAAATAGTCATCCATCATATTGAAAAGTCTTTTCTGCAAATGGACGAAGCATATTAAAGAAATAGCTAATAAAAATATTTTCAATCGACATATTTCGGAATAATTCGATGTCTAGGTTCGAAAATATAGGCTGTACAAAGTCATTTCTTGTATAAAGGGATTTTCACAAATCGAAGTGCGAGTGACATTTTCGACAACGAATTAGCTGCGGAACATCTTTTTGATGTCTACGTGGAACAACACGTGGCGCATTTAAAATACTGAATTAATCGCTGAATACTTTAGGAGCTTCAAGATGAATATAAAAACTTTTATGGTCGCTTGGAGAAAGTGTATGCTCATTTTCTTGCTTATAAAACTCTGTGATTGTAAAAATTCCTGATCTTAAAATAATTTCAAATCGTCCCGATTGTATTATTGCATCTCGTGATACTACTTTCCAAAAGAAAGACACATTTTGTAATGGGATAGGAAATAACGCAGGAGGAACATTTCAAGTTTACAATAACGGAAAATGCACTCACTGTTATACTTGTAGCTTCCGTTGAAAACAATAAAAAAGGCTTTTCCCAAGAACAACGACTACGCTTCTTTGACTCAATAACATGTTTGCTTTTTTCGTCTTCTTTTGTCGGATACAGTACTAAAATAAAAAGGCTATTAAAGAAAAGATGTAGTTAGAGCTAGCAGTCATTTAAAACTAGTTAGATAGTCGGAAAGGTTTAAGCAACGCAATCGCTTTGAAACCGAAGTAACAACAGCTGCACGACTGCTTTTGCGGTGACGGGGTAACAACAGGGTTGTAGCTAACATGTGTTTTTATTTCGGCTGAAGATGCAAGAAAACCAGTTTGATGTTACTTTGCTATAACTGGGGTTGAAGCTATCTAGCTGTTAGCTACCTCTGACTGAACAGGTAAGATACCCAAATACAGTTAGATGCAACAAAATTTTCAAATAATTTTTCTTGTGCTAAATGCAGTTAAGTAGCTAACCTTTTGCTGTAAAAATAATTGAGCAATTTGATTGGTTCAATAAGACAACAATCTTAATCAAACTGCCATACTTTGGGTATATTTTTTACCCACAATTAATTTTGGAACTCATTTAGTCCAGACATTTTTTGGGGCGTAACAGAAGTTGAAGCTGTTTTTTTTAACAACCAAATGTGGTGAAGGACACATCGTAATGATAGAAAACTTAGCGCAGATCTTTGTTAGCTTATCGAAATTCAATTGAAGTTAAACAGATAATCATATGCAGCTTCAAGAAAGACTTCAAAAAAAAAAAAAATGACGAAAACGAAAAAGTGAACTTTCAAATAAAGTTCATACATGAGGTTACGATGTTCACAATTGGCAAACGAGCAAAAATTCAAAATTCTTTAGAGAATTCTTTTGTAACACGGATATGTTTCCCACATACAAAAAAACAAAATGTTGTTACCAAACGTCGTTACAAAGTAGTACGAACAGGCAAATAGGTGTCACAACAAAGCGGGGAAAAAACATTACCGCGAATCAATGTCATAACTAATAACGATGGAAAAACTTGTATGATCATTGAAAAAAGGGGACCCAGAAATGGAAAAATCGATATATGAAACGAAGATGTTAACACTCACGAGTGACACGTTTCCCACATTTGTTATGTTCTAAGAACTTTGTTTCTACGTAGTTCTTGCAAGTAATTGCAAACGAACAATTTTTGAAATACCCAATTGCGTGAATGTTTTCAGGACCTAGTGTACATCGCGACATGATAACGTAAGTTGCATTTTTGTTTGAAGCAAAAGTGACTTCAAACTTTTGTTCATCCGTCACATTTGAGTTGATGTAATAGGATACTTTTACTACGTCTTGTGGTGTGAAGATCAAATCGAAATCGCGTATGCTTTGCTGAGCCTGCAGTATAGTGCCTATGTTGCATGATTCAATGTAGGTGATTCGGTCTATAGTTAGATGATCATACGAATTTGCGAAAACTGTCATCTGTAACAAAGAAAAAAAGAAATTAGACAATGATTTGACCAGTGGGTTCTTAAATTTAGAATCTAGATGTTTTAATTCGTAGACATTTGTGGAAAACGTTGAAAAGTAATCAGAGTGAGGGTATGACACACAACAAGACTTGTCTTTTATCGAAATGAAGGTCTCTATATACATTAACTGTCATTCTCTGTGCCATGAGTGTGACTGAAGTCCCTTTCAAAGATAAGACCAGTGCAGTCAAAGCATATGTCATAATTATAATTATATTAATATAATTAATTTTTGTAACAGAATACGCGGAACCAGGAGATTTCTGATAACCAGAACAACTTACGTATAACTTTTCAGTAAGACGGGGGTATATCTTCTTCAATATCATTGAATGTTTGTTTGTGTTTCCTGTTTTTTTTAGCAACTTTAAATCGTGTTTATCAAGCATTGCCAAGTGTTTATTGGCAGTGTCTGTTCTGCAAACTAGAATAGACATTTACCTACTAAGACATTCGTCGGAACATAGAAGGAGAGAAATACTTTTTATACAAAACAACACACCCTTTTTAAACGCAATAATTTTGTCAATATTTGGAATTGTGAAACAAGGAAGCTACTAATACTTTACCATTGTTTTTGTTATTCTGACTTTCATTTATTTATTGGTATTTATTTATTTGCGAATATTTATACGCGATAAGAACTTCGGTTATTATAGAAAGTAACATATATAAAATGCAACTGTTATTAACGTTCGTCGTGTTCAAACAAAAACTAAAAATTATAGTATTATAAGCCAATTATAATTATTAAGTCATAAGAAGAAAAAAGAGGGTGAAAATAAAGTCTAAAATCAATATTTTGAAAACTCACTGCCAAAAGCTTTTGTTGCTTGGATTTTTTCATATTTCTAATAGCACTGAATTGTACAAACTACCACCGGTAAAAAAGAATCCGCGTTTTGCAGTTTCTAATTTCACTGAAGGTAATGCGACAATCAACATATTGTTTCTAGTGTTCCTTTTATGATCAGAGAGTTGAAAGTAAGACAAAAAAAGACGAAAAAAAGACAACAATTACCTTCGTTACATTTGTTTTCACCATGCAGATCATAATTATACTTCCCTCGTTCATTCGATTTTTGATTGCCCACCAAATAAAACGCATTCCCGTATTCATAGGTAGCTGTTATGTCAACTCTGGAGCAAGGTAGGCTTTTAAACATCGCCAACGCATTCCCATACGTCAAAAATTTGTAGGTGATGATCAAATACGCACTGGTTAAATTGTTGTACCCTATTACCACTTGAAAAGAATTTCGTCCTGTGTCATTATGAGCCGCCATATTGTCATATGTTACGATAACAGCGTTGGTGACATCTGCAGCTTCAGGGTAAATAAACTTTATATCTGCGTTTGCACGAGAGATGATATAGTCATCACTTGTTTCCCTAAAATACACTGCTCCACCTAAAGTAGTATCAAAGTCTAAATGGTATACAGCAATTTGAAAATATAGCTTATTTTCCTCTCTCGCTACTTTGTTCGGCTCGATTGAATGACCTTCAGATATGTAGCCGTCAGAGTTGATCTAAAAGAATAATGGGTACAAGGTTGACAAAGAAACACTTCAGTAGGATTCTTATATCAGGCTACCTTTTTATGAAGCCTACAGAGAATCTAAATGACTTTGAAAATTGATGCAGGTCCATAGAATATTGCTAAGTATTATAGATAGTGTTTTTACTGAACGTAAAACATTAACGTATATCACAAAAATTAGATAGAGATATCTTGTTGATCAGTTAAACTGTCATGATTTCTTGCATCTTGAAACAAGGATCTGTTATGGTATTACTGATTCACAATAGACAGGCAAGGTATTATTAATAATCCAATACATCTTACGTAAAGTTTTGAAATTTTCTTCCACTTTAGAGGGATTTTCGTTTTAAGGGACAAAACCTCTGTGCAGTTATCGCAAACAGGCAAACTTTGATCACCTTGTCTTGACCCAAATGGATACATATCTATAGACATGATAATCTTTTATAATCAAATAAATAACAATGTTAACATAGTTATAAATAAGAACGAGCTGAAATGAGGTACAGGTAAGGTAATATTAAGCTAGGAATAATATGGAATCATATATAACTGGACATTAGATTCTTATTTCTTATGTGAAAGATAAGGTGTACTTTTGGGTAGGCACTGAATCTGGCTCTCTCCCACAAATATCATCATCCTACAGCGCTGTGATCCTGTGAAGCTAAAAACTATTTTGTTACATCATGTCAAATTAGAGAAATAACAACTCGTGCAGATGCAACAGTTATCACATTACCCGCCACTGTGCAATCTTGGGTCAGTCGAAACACATGTCGACCAGGTACTCCAATATTGGATGTGTGCATTACCATCTGGCTTGAATTTTTGTCAAAAAATACTTTACTTCCACAAGAACGCTCTGAATATCCAATCATACCGTCATTTTCAAGAGTTTGGTAGTTTAAAATGACGTAGGTTGAGCTGTCGTCTGTAGCGAAGATTGCTTGTTTTTGATGTGTAGTATTTGAAATCAGTGAAGATTAGAATCTGTGTAGCCTTAAATGGAATAAGAGTAATTTTAGATACGTCATTATTAACAGCCGTTAGAAAGAGGGGCTTTGTTTGGTATGCAAAATATATTTCTTTCCGCCAATACGAATCCTTATAAGGTATGTTATCCATGACAAATACTGTGTCTTCATTTGGTATGCTTTGGTAGCCATTTAAAACCGATGAAATTGACAGAGCACCATTTGAACTGACCTAAACAAGAAATTGTGATGATTAGATGGTTCTGACTGGTGGATGGATTTAGTGGAACGGTCCGTGGAAAAACTTTTAAAAACTCAGAAAATAATGTTTACAGTACTAAGATTTTAATGACGTAAGCAAAAAGTCGATCCTTATGCATAGAATAATTTTTGGACAAATTTGCCACTATCGCCGAACGCTTAAGAGAGATGTAAGGATTTAAAAATTTTGCTGACGTTAGCAAGGATCCACCAATGTACGAAAAATTTTTTTTAAGGAATTGTTTTTCCACTGTGTATATATGAAATTTTGTAGCAGTAAAAATTAGAAAAAGTTAATTGACTTACCATGATGTGGTCTGTGTAACTTGAGAAAAACAAAAAAGGTTTTGGTAGCATTATTTTGCTGCTCTCTCTATACCTCTTAGCTCCCCAGACTGAGTAGATAACTAGAACAGAGTTATTTATTGAAAGTTATTGTATTTTATATTAAAATAAAATGGATTATAATAAAATGGATTAGCCACATGTCATAGTTACGAAATGTGCGCGTTAAGAAGCTTTTAGAATTTTGTATCGTTAGACTAAAAATTTTGGATTTTTATGAATAGGTCTTTCATTGTGTCCAAGCACGCCTTGACAAATGAGTATTACCTGGTCTCCTAGTGCAAAGTTTATGTTCTATCTTGGCAATCTTTAGTTGATTACTGCATGTGATATCAAAGGGACAATATTTGTAGTAACCAACGGCCAGTAAAAATGAACGAAATCCAGTTTTTTTATTGTGTCCAGCATTACATGCCGTTGATATAACGTACGTGATGCTTTCATTTGAAGCAAAGATGAGTTGGAATTCATCAACTGGAAATGTATCTTGAGTTATATTGTATGTGAGGATAACGGTTTCATCAGCCGTGAATTCATCATCTGAAATTTCTTTGGCGTACGCGCTTGTATTGATTGCATTTGTGAAGTTGCATGCTTTGGTATATTCGATATCATGTATAGTCAGATAAAATACGTATGTTAGTTTGTTTACTTCATGGTTTGAATATCCAAGAATTCCCATCTAAATATCATTAAAAATACCACTTAATACCAAAAACAAACAAGAATTCCCATCTAAATATCGTTAAAAATACCACTTAATACCAAAAACAAACAAGAATTCCCATCTAAATATCGTTAAAAATACCACTTAATACCAAAAACAAACTAAAATTCCCATCTAAATATTGTTAAAAATACCACTTAATACCAAAAAACAAACAAGAATTCCCATCTAAATATCGTTACAAATACCACTTAATACCAAAAAAACAAACAAGAATTCCCATCTAAAAATCGTTAAAAATACCACTTAATACCAAAAACAAACAAGAATTCCCATCTAAATATCGTTAATAATACCACTTAATACCAAAAAACAAACAAGAATTCCCATCTAAATATCGTTAAAAATACCACTTAATACCAAAAAACAAACAAGAATTCCCATCTAAATATCGTTAAAATACCACTTAATACCCAAAATCAAACAAGGAATTCCCATCTAAATATCGTTAAAAATACCACTTAATACCAAAAACAAACAAGAATTCTTATCTAAATATCGTTAAAAATACCACTTAATACCAAAAACAAACAAGAATTCCAATCTAAATATCGTTAAAAATACCACTTAATACCAAAAACAAACTAAAATTCCCATCTAAATATTGTTAAAAATACCACTTAATACCAAAAAACAAACAAGAATTCCCATCTAAATATCGTTACAAATACCACTTAATACCAAAAAACAAACAAGAATTCCCATCTAAAAATCGTTAAAAAATACCACTTAATACCAAAAACAAACAAGAATTCCCATCTAAATATCGTTAAAAATACCACTTAATACCAAAAACAAACAAGAATTCCCATCTAAATATCGTTAAAAATACCACTTAATACCAAAAACAAACAAGAATTCCCATCTAAATATCGTTAAAAATACCACTTAATACCAAAATCAAACAAGAATTCCCATCTAAATATCGTTAAAAATACCACTTAATACCAAAAACAAACAAGAATTCTTATCTAAATATCGTTAAAAATACCACTTAATACCAAAAACAAACTAAAATTCCCATCTAAATATTGTTAAAAATACCACTTAATACCAAAAAACAAACAAGAATTCCCATCTAAATATCGTTACAAATACCACTTAATACCAAAAAACAAACAAGAATTCCCATCTAAAAATCGTTAAAAATACCACTTAATACCAAAAACAAACAAGAATTCCCATCTAAATATCGTTAATAATACCACTTAATACCAAAAAACAAACAAGAATTCCCACCTAAATATCGTTAAAAATACCACTTAATACCAAAAAACAAACAAGAACTCCCATCTAAATATCATTAAAAATACCACTTAATACCAAAAAACAAACAAGAATTCCCATCTAAATATCATTAAAAATACCACTTAATACCAAAAACAAACAAGAATTCCCATCTAAATATCGTTAAAAATACCACTTAATACCAAAAAACAAACAAGAATTCCCAACTAAATATCGTTAAAAATACCACTTAATACCAAAAACAAACAAGAATTCCCCTCTAAATATCATTAAAAATACCACTTAATACCAAAAAACAAACAAGAATTCCCATCTAAATATCGTTAAAAATACCACTTAATACCAAAAAACAAACAAGAATTCCCATCTAAATATCGTTAAAAATACCACTTAATACAAAAAACAAACAAGAATTCTTATCTAAATATCGTTAAAAATACCACTTAATACCAAAAACAAACTAAAATTCCCATCTAAATATCATTAAAAATACCACTTAATACCAAAAAACAAACAAGAATTCCCATATAAATATCGTTAAAAATACCACTTAATACCAAAAACAAACAAGAATTCCCATCTAAATATCGTTAAAAATACCACTTAATACCAAAAAACAAACAAGAATTCCCATCTAAATATCGTTAAAAATACCACTTAATACCAAAAACAAACAAGAATTCTTATCTAAATATCGTTAAAAATACCACTTAATACCAAAAACAAACTAAAATTCCCATCTAAATATCGTTAAAAATACCACTTAATACCAAAAAACAAACAAGAATTCCCATCTAAATATCGTTAAAAATACCATTTAATATAAAAACCAAACAAGAATTCCCATCTAAATATCGTTAAAAATACCACTTAATACCAAAAACAAACAAGAATTCCCATCTAAATATCGTTAAAAATACCGCTTAATACCTAAATCAAACAAGAATTCCCATCTAAATATCGTTAAAAATACCACTTAATACCAAAATCAAACAAGAATTCAGAGATAGGGAAATGTTCCTTCTAGCGCAGTCGCGTGCGCGTACAACAGTGACGTCACAACAAATCACAGCACAGTCCCTAATAGGCAGCACCATCCAATACCATCCCATATTAATCTACATAGGACCTAGTAATTCACCACAGATGACGTCACAATAATGTAGAATAAGAGGTCCAATATTTTCTAGCGCAATTCCCCTAATAATCAACGCGCACATCTCAGGGGAAATTCCCCTTACTCATTTGCCGTATGATAGGGAAATTCCCTAAATGAACGCATGCGCAATAAAGACACGCTAGGTCGAGCAGAATGAAATCGTCTGACAAAACAAAAAATCTCATACAATAAAGGAATGAACACTCACACAGTTTAAAGAATTACGTGATATCGCAAAAGCCGTGGACTTAGTGGGTATTATAAGTTACGCAAGGCCGCATTAATAGATTTATTGGAGATTGTACCAGAGAGGCCACCTAGAAGGGCCGTACAACAAAAGCCGGTCAAACCCATGACTATACCACCAACACCGGAGGCCATGGACCTCTTTGAAAAGCAAGAGATGTCGAAAAATCGTTCGATCGTGAAAACTAAGATGCGGGGATGGTACAACTGGCTAGTTGATGCTGTCCCCAAACCTATAAAGGAGGGGGTCAAGAGTACCTATGCAACATTTAAGCGTAGGGTGATGGGGCTATATAATGGGGCAGCCAGCGCGAAACCTACACTGCATGACGAAGTCGAACAGGAGGCTGAGGAAGACTATTTGGAAGATATCCAAAATTTATATGAACAGCCAGGGCAAGACTTTACCCCCCAGGAACATAAGCATGCTCACCATAGAACCTTCAGAAGTTTTCGCATTCCCGGTATAGGAGGAGCGGACGTCGACGGTTATATAGGGATGGTGCGACCAAACGTGAAAACCTTAGCTGGGACCAAGTGGAAGATATGGGATCAGCGAAGGTACAGCTGTCACTATGGATAATGTGGAAAAAAACAACAAATATAGGGGGGGCTAATGGTGATGAGTACATCGAGGTGAAAAAGGTCTTCCATAGCAATATGGCCTCAGTATTTCAGGGTAATGACATAGATAACGTGCTGGATAGGATGTTTGCTCAGATTAAAACACATGTGGAAAATCCAGCAGTACCCCAAAGTGGCTTTACAATTAGTCGAATCCTACACCTTGATGTGGACTTTCACAAATTGAGGCTAACAAGGGGTTCATCATATATACAAGCACCCAAATGGATAGCTTCGAAGAAGGCCATTATTAACCGTAAAAATGAGGATGAGGAGTGCTTTAAATGGAGTATAATAGCATCCTTACATCATGAGGAGATTGAAAAATACCCACAGAGAATCAGTAAGCTGAGACCCTACATAGACCTTTATAATTGGGAGGGTATAGAGTACCCAACAAGTATCAAATCCATCTACAAATTTGAGGCGAACAACAAGGAGATTGCGGTAAACGTCCTATACATAACGGGAAAAAAGATCAACATACTACGTCGATCGGTGCACAACGGACGTACCAAGGTGGTGACCCTATTACTTATCACTGATGACAAAAAGACTCACTATACAGCTGTCAAAAGTTTATCGAGGCTCCTGGGCAAAGAGATCTCGAATAATAGGAATGCAATGCACTTCTGCTTAAACTGTCTACAGGCTTTTCCCACAATCGAGTCGAGGGATAAGCATTATAGGTATTGCATAGACCATGAGGCAGTCAAGATCACAATGCCAAACGAATCTGAAAAATGGCTATACTACAGAGATGGCCAGCAACAATTCAAGGTGCCATTTGTCATCTATGCCGACTTTGAAAGCCTACTAATTCCGGTAGAGGAGGATGCCAGAGAGACCAAGACGAAAAAGCTTAACAAACATGTACCGTCAGACTGGTGCACGTATAGTACCTTTGCCTATGGGGATGTACCAGATCCCCTAACGGTGTACCGCGGCAAGGATTGCGTCACCCGCTTCGTCAACCATCTGGAGGATGAGGTGAAACGTCTCTATAATACCTACCCGCAGCAGGACATGAAGCCTCTAACGGAGGTCCTAAAAAGAGAACATGACGAGGCCCCGAAATGCCATAACTGTCTGAAACCATTTGATGATAGCAAGAATAACCGCAAAGTTCGAGACCATTGTCACTATACGGGGCTGTATAGAGGCGCGGCCCATAACAGCTGCAATCTCAAATATAAGATACCCAGCCACATACCAATGATCTTCCACAACCTCTCAGGATACGATGCACACCTATTCATCCGAGAACTAGGCGAAAAATATAATACGGAAGATATTGGGTGCATAGCCGAGAACAAAGAGAAATATATAAGCTTCAACGTGAAAATCAAGGTACCCCTTGGAGGTATGGGATCTGATGATGGTGAAGTGTACAAGAAGATTGAAATTAGGTTCATCGATTCCTGTCGATTTATGGCATCCTCGTTAGCCAAATTAGCAAGCAATCTAATTGGTACAAACGCCGCTGATATGAAATGTCAACAGTGTGCAGATACATGCCTTGAATTCCAGGGTATAAACGCTGAATACATGGCAAAATTCTGGTGTAAGGCTTGCAACTCGAATACCACGAAGCAGTTAGGCATGGAACAGGTAAAGGCAAGCGTACCATCCATGGCAAAGTTCATCGACAAAGATGATACCTTCAGGCTAATGCTGAGAAAAGGCGTATACCCGTATGAGTATATGGACGATTGGCAAAAATTTGAAGAATTAGAGCTACCTCCAAAGCAGGCGTTCTACAGCAAGCTGAATATGAAGGGTATCAGCGACAATGACTATACATACGCTAAAAAGGTATGGAATGTTATTACTCCAGGTGGCGATGATGTTACCATGGGAGATTATCATGATATCTATCTGACCATAGACGTCCTGCTATTAGCCGACGTCTTTGAGACATTTCGAGGCGTCTGCCTGGACAACTACAGCCTTGATCCTGCACATTTCTACAGCGCACCTGGCTTGGCATGGAAGGCAGCACTTAAATATACTGGAATCAAGCTGGAGCTCCTGACAGACCCGGACATGCTATTGATGTTTGAAAAAGGTATCCGTGGAGGCATAGTCCAAGCTGTACATCGATATGCCAAAGCAAATAATAAGTACATGGGAGACCAGTATAACCCCAATGAGGAGTCCTCCTACCTCCAGTACCTCGATGCCAACAATTTGTATGGCTGGGCAATGAGGCAGAATCTACCAACGGATGGCTTCAAATGGGTCCGAAACGTAGAGGCATTTACCGAAAGTAGGATTGGTAAGCTCGTTGAGGACAACAAGCATGGGTACATCCTAGAGGTTTATATCGACTACCCGGAGAGACTACACGACAGGCATAACGAGTTGCCATTCCTATCGGAACGCACTATGGTCCACAAGGTCGAGAAATTGGTACCGAATTTAGGGGACAAGCGAAAATATGTAGTACATATCGGGGCCCTTCACGAGGCTATAAAACATGGCCTTGATTTGAAGAAGGTTCATAGGGTAATCCGATTCAATCAAAAGGCGTGGCTTAGAGGGTATATCGATCACAACACGGGGCTGAGAACGGCTGCCAAAAATGATTTTGAGAAGGACTTCTACAAGCTGATGAATTTAAGCGTCTTCGGCAAGACCATGGAGAATATTAGAAACCACCGTAACATCCAGCTAGTCACCAATGAAGACAAGTACACGAAGCTCGTAATGAAGCCGAATTTCAAAGGTGTAAATCGGTTTAGCAAGCACCTCCTAGGGGTTGAGATGGGCAAGACAGAGGTCAAAATGAACAAGCCCATATATATAGGGCAGGCAATATTAGATATGTCAAAAATGGTGATGTATGAGTTCCACTATGATTTTATGCAGCCCAAATATGGTAGCAAGCTGCAGCTCTGTTATATGGACACAGACTCCTTTGTGTACCATATCAAGACACATGATTTTTACAAGGATATAGCCAACGACGTCGAAAAAAGATTTGACAGAAGTGCCTATAATCCTGATGATGGAAGGCCTCTCCCAATAGGCAAGAATAAAAAGGTGGTAGGCCTCATGAAAGATGAATTAAGTGGAGGTCATGACAGAGTTCATCACCCTCAGGGCAAAACTCTATGCATACAAGAGCCTTACGCCGGAGGGCGGTGATCGAAAAGCGAAAGGCGTAAAGCGATGCGTTACTAAAAAATCAATCACCTTTGAAGACTATCAGCGATGCCTGGAAGAGGGCGTTGACGTCTATAAGAAACAGGTCTTGATCCAAAATAAGAACCATAAAGTCTATACCCAGGAGGTGAACAAGCTGGCACTCAACAGGGCAGACGATAAAAGGCTCGTGCAGGAGGACCAGGTTACCACGCTAGCCCGTGGTCACTACCGCCGGTCCGACATTTTTGAATAATGAGGTTTTCTAGAAACTGTCCAAAGTTTTGTAAAGGTAGTGCTTTACAAAACAAGTACAATATGGAGGGGGACAGAAAATGCACACACTGTAAGCAGGCTTTACCACCGGACAACTTCAAGGTCAAAAGGAACGGACAACGAACAAAAAGGTGCATCAAATGCCTTGATATACATAGGTCGTCAATTGAACGTACCGTATAAAAAACGAAGAAACAAATGTCCAGCATGCGATCCCCTAGGTTATCGCCATAATCTAATTCTAACAAGAATACATCATGCCTTAAATCATGATACGGAGATTGCCTCCACAGAATATCTGGGATGTGATATCGTAACATTTATGAAACACATCCAAGCACAGTTTAGAGGCGGGATGAACTGGGGAAGCCGAAGGCAGTGGCAGTTCGATCACAAGATACCAATAGGGTACAAGGAGAACGGGGTATACCCCAGCGAGGAAGAACAATTGAAAAGACTCCACTACACCAACATGCAGCCCATGTGGGCTGCAGATAACCAGAAGAAAGGGCATCGATATATCTCCGAGTAGAATGTGGTCCAGCGCGGTTGATCAAACACACTTGCTATAAATGGAAGTGTGTTTGTATATTGCTGTAATTTTACCGTATGCCTTCATCGCTTATGTTCTTTTTCGATATCGTCATATAATAAAAAGAATGTCAGAGCTCGCGACTATATTCGACACAGCCCCCGCAGAAAACTTCGAACATGTTGAAAAACCCATCGATAAGCGTCGGGCTTTGAAAGAGGCCCTACGTAAGGGCAAGGAACATCTTTTACCTAAAAAATGCACAGAAGGGTTTGTTGACAAGGCTCCGGAAGAGGCTATCGATAAGGTCCATACCGAGTATGTACAGCGGGAACTGCATGAAAAAGGGGAGAAAACAGCTAGGGCACTGTCTACCCATGTGATCAGCCTATACGCAAATTTGATTGGAAATGTAGTGGATATCAACAGTGTTAAGGAGCTCCGAAAAGATATCGAAGAGGATCCTATTATCAGGGATAGTATGACAGATCTAGGTATCCTTGTATACTGTACCATTGGGAGGTGTTTAGCACCCCTCTTGGTGGCGGGCCATACGGCGAGGCATATGAGCAAAAAGAAACAGGATTCGGAGGATAAGAAAGAGCCTCGGGCTACTGTAATAAATGAGTGAGGATCAGAAACAAGAAGAGAGAGTCATTACAAAACCACCAAAACATCCGGGAAGGGTTGCGCAGGGGCACAAGTTGGTGGCACTGATAAAGAAGAGGAAGGAAGAAATGAAGCAACAAGAGGTTACTGTAGAGCCCGCAGTCAAATCCTCTTCTGGGGCCAGTACCGTACGGTCAATGGACAGTGTTTACATCTATGGAGTCGGAACGATAGCCGTGTTGGCGATAGGAGTTGGGGTATACTACAAATTTGCCTCTAAAAATGGTGGAGAATCTCAAAACCCCACACCAGAGCCTCGGGAGGGGAAACAGGGCAAAACTCAGCCTCATATTTTTAAAATGTTGTAATATTGTAATATAAATGAGTACAGCAACATCAAGCAACATTAACCCAAAAGAAACCATGGTTATTGACTCCTTATGGGAATCGGTAAGACTAGTATCGTATACAATCCTAATAGCTATGGGTGCGAAAAAGGCCCTGGGGGTTTCTAGACCTGGGGCAAAAATGGACTTGGAGGACGGTTTGAAACTCGCTGGCTATATGACGGCAGCGATCCTGTTCGATGAATACGCGATCAAACAGGGATGGTACAAGAAATCTTTGATACCTCCAAAATAGACCACATGGTAAAATTTTATATTTGCCCCAAGAGGCAAATATAAAATGGAGGAGGGTAAAAAATGCTCAAAATGTAAAAAGGTCTTAACCCTTGATAATTTCGGGGTTAAGACTTGTGGTAGAGTAAATCAGCAGTGCATAGGTTGCCTAAATATTAGCAAAATATCACGCGACAAACATCGCACAAAATGTGAACATGTGGGTACTCAGCCTCTATATCATTTAATGAATATCTGTAGGGCCCATATTGAGGCCCAGTTTTCCGAGGGTTCCACCTGGGAGCTTTACGAATATTTACATATAGATAACAAGATACCTTTTAGGTATGTTGAAACCGGTAGGTCTCCAACGCTCGCCGATGTTTCCAGGGCATTACGCAGGGCAAGTGCCTTTAAGTAAAAATGAATAGGGCATGCATCAAATGTAAAGAACTGTTGGCCCTAGACAAATTCAAACCCAGGGGTAAGGGTCGAACGAAGAGTTGTATAGGTTGTCTCGATAAAGCCAAGGCCAGGCGGAGATCCCAATGTAAAAAATGCCCCGTGATCGAATACAAATTAGACTCTCTTGCCACTGATAGCGAGATTCAAGGCCAAGAGCAGGATGAAAATTACCTGCTTTTGTATACCTTGTTTACATACAACATCATACCCCAGTATATCGAACTCATCGAAGCACCTCCCGAGAGTCAGGAAAAGGCACTGCTCGTCGAGAGGTACCGCAAGGTACTGAGATGTCTACAGGGAAAATTAATATATACTCCACTACCTATGGAATATCAGGCTCGACATACCAAGCTCTGCCCTGCCTGCCGGGGATTATTGGTAAACAATCACGGTGGTGTATTGATATGTTTAAATTGTGCCGGGGTATATTCAAAAATCCATAATCAAAAGTGGCTATACTATTAATGGTAGTAGTAAATGGATGTCGTAAGTGATCCGCATACGGCCATTTTTACAGGCCCGACAAGTTGCGGAAAAACACAATTTGTTCTAGACCTCCTCGAGCAGGAGTACAAAAAGCATTATCACAACATAGTGATACTTTGTCCTACCCTACGATGGAATACCACCTATTTGGAAAGGGCCTCACTCTGGAAGGATGATTACGTGTTCCTGATAGATCCCAAAGATCAACTCTTCGAATGGATTCAAAAATTATCCTCATTGCTGGCGGGCGAAGGGACGTTGTTTGTGGTGGACGACTGTATTGCGAACGAGGATTTCGATAAACGTCGACAGTCCCTGCTTGAATTGGCTATTTCGGGTAGGCACAGGAGGCATAGCTTATGGCTACTCACGCAGAGCTACACTGCCTTGCCCAAGAATCTGAGGAGACAGAAGAAGGCCTTGTTTGCCTGGTATCCCTCGGAGCGGTCGGATATGAAAATGATAGACGAGGAAACCAACCTTATTTCAGACTGGGCCGACATCAAGGCCGAACTGAAAAAATCAAAGCATGCCTGCCTGTTCGTGAGATTGGAATATCCTCGAACCTGGAAGATTTTGGCTTGAGCACAATTTGTATTTATCCCCATAGGACAAATACAACAAATCAATATGGAGGGAACCAAGGGCTGTCAAAAATGTAAAAAGAGTCTTTTGCCGGATGCATTTAGGGTGATGAAAAATGGAAAACCGATAAAAAATTGTATATGCTGCCTGGATAAAAGGAAGGCGTCAAATGAATGTAATAGGTGCCCCATCAAAGGGTGAGATCCACCTGCAAAAAGTGCGGCGGAAGTCAAATATGCCCCCATCAAAGGGTGAGATCCGCCTGTAAGAAATGTGGAGGTGGAAGCATTTGTAAGCATGGTAGGATAAGATCCAGGTGCAAGGAATGTAGCGGAAGTCAAATCTGCCACCATTCAAGGATAAGATCCCGCTGCAAGGACTGCAAGGGAAGTGAAATATGCCCCCATCAAAGGGAGAGATCCGCCTGTAAGGACTGTGGAGGTAGAAGTATTTGCCCACATAAAAGGGAGAGATCAATATGCAGGGACTGTGGAGGTGGAGGCATATGCCAGCATCAAAGGCGAAGATCAATATGCAAGGACTGTGGAGGTGGAAGCATATGCCATCATCAAAAACAAAGGAGGCATTGCGCCATTTGCGATCCTGCCGGACATATGGCCGGTGCTGTAGGCAGCCGAATTTCAACATCCCTGAAGGGAAACAAGGAGCTCAGTTCCCGGGAGTACCTAGGTTGCGATATCGCTACCCTACGGGCCCATATCGAGGACCGGTTTTCTGAGGGGATGACATGGGATAATTATGGAGAGTGGCACATTGATCACAAGGTACCACTTCAATATAGGGAAAAGGGGGCATCCCCATCGCTTGCAGAGGTAGCGAAAAGGCTACACTATACCAATACTCAACCCATGTGGGCAAGCGAAAATATATCCAAGGGTAACCGATATGTCTCTGAATAGGGGGGCGCACGCCAAACCAAGTACTAATTTTAATACCTTTGCGGTATTAAAATTACCATTTATGAGCACGTTGAAATCCCCCGGGTGAGCATGTATATAATAGAAAATGTCTTCACAACTCGCCCTATTCAACGCAATACCCGCAGGATCAATCGAGACCTTATTTGACAAACAAAATCAGCCTCTCTTTAAAAGAGCCGACCTTGAAAAATTCCTGTGTATTCCAAATGCTAGGAAGTATGGCCTTGATCGTAGTATGACAATATCAAGAGGAGAAATAGAGGGCATACAGGGAACTGTACCCACTGGGTACAGTTCTTCAGATATGTCAGGAGGCGTGAAAAAACGACATGAAATATTCGTTACGCTAGGGGGGCCCCTTGAAATTACCGTCAGGTCAAGAAAGCCCAAGGCAGTAGCCTTGACAAAATGGTTAGCCGGGAAGGGGGCGGAAAAATTACAGGATGAACTCAAGGAGCATCGTCAAGCCCTTGAGGATAAGAATATTGCTATGGCGATCCTTGAGGATGACCTGGACGATAGGGACAATCAACTCATGGTGTTGGGAGATGAAATTGAGGAGCTACAGCAACGTGCCGTACCCCATCTCGAAGATCCTAGAAAGGATAACAGTATGGTTATTATCCAAAAAAACAACGATGATCCCTGGCCATACCTTGCCATCTGTGGTCAACAGGGGTATGTAGCACAAAAAATTAGAAATAAGCTTGTTGATTACCCCAAGGGTGAGATTGTGGTACTGGCGGAGACCCCGAATTCTATTGTTTATTACAACTGGCTTCGAGAACGTGGGTGTATCGAGGTAAACCCTGAACGTGTGAGACATTTCAGGTTCGGCGAACACTACACGCATGAACGTCTACTCGAACTCGCTGAATGAGTGTCGCCATAGCCGGTTCCCCCGCTGCGGGGGAACCGGTGAGTACCACTTTTCCCGATCTCCAAGGGGTGGACAGATCTGTCCACACCCAACCAAATACAATTTTAATACCCTTTTGTGGGTATTAAAATTATCATTTTTGACCCTTTCAGCTGTATGTTAAAAGGTAGTGAAATATCAAAAAAAAGATGGAAGCCTATGTACAAAAAAAGCAATTTGTAAAGGATTACAATATCAGCATACCTGTACTACGATGTTGCATAAAATCAGGATCAGTGACAGGTTATTGTCCTACCTGCATGGAAAATTTCAGGTATCGAAATGGGGAATATTATGAAGGTTTTGAATATCCTACCGATGACGACCTTTTGCACAGGTTAGCGTCAGGCATGAAAGCGTGGGGTACATTTGCAAGAAGCAAGATCGATGAGGAACTTGAGGATGATATTCAAGCCCTAGGACTTCATATCGTTTCAGTTAAGGAGAACAAGTATGGAGCATTATGCTACGAGGTTATCAAAGATAAGGCATTGAGGTTGTCGGATTTGGCCGACATCACAAAAATAGGCCATATCCTTAATTTTCCTATACCGGATAGACGCTTGGTTGATATTGATTTGGATATTGAGCCTGATGTCATCAAAGGTATAGTTTATGGGTACCCATTCTATACCGAGCCCCCTTTGCTGTATACAAGATATCCGAGTAAGTCACTAGAGGATGAACCTTTGGAGGTAGTCCTGAAATTACTCTTTACCAATCCTTGATATGTTCCGGAGGATGTTCAGGTACCTCTGGAATAAGCATCAATTCCTCCGACACGAAGCTACGATCAGGGCCGTCCTTGAAATAGTAGAAAAGGCGACTACCCGCCACAATACAATCCAGCCTGTAGGTATGTTTGCTGTAAAAGGCGTCAGTTGCGCGTCTCTTTTGATCACCGTGCTCCTCCCCTGGTTGGAGGAGGTAGAGGTATAACCCATCCTCGGGTAGAGGCTTTTCCTCGGGATATTCCTCGCCTTTCGCGAGCGATATCTCCTCGAGCCTGATCGCCTTGTTGGGTTTCATGTTTATCATGGCGGTCTTGCTGTTGTTGAGACTTTTGACGATAGTGTACAGGTGCTTGACCCATATGCTACTAGGCTCCCCGGATACCAGCTCCTGTGCATCCTGAGGCTTAAAGAGCCTTTCCGCGAGTACCTTGTTGTAGGCTTCGACAAAGGCCGTAAATGTATGGTGATATTTGGTAGTAGCCCTCTTGATTTCAACCCCCTTATCCTCCAGCAGCTTCGTTACTGCTGACTTGAATTCAGAACCATTGTCACATTGGAAGGTTTTGGGGTAGTGTAGGGGCCCTGCTTTGTAGATGTCCTTGATCATCTCCGCGACATCGCTAGCCTTCTTGGTTCGCAGGGGTCTGGCTACCTTATATCTCGAGGCTACATCAATGCCTGTCAGGATGTATTTATAGGTGCTTCCATACAACTGATCATGGGACATGTACAGTAGATCGAACTGGTGCATCTCGTTCGGTTTGGTAACAGTAAAATGGGGGTAGTCAATACGCTTAGGGCCCCTGATATGCCGGAGTCACAACAGTTGACGAGACAGCCAGTGAGTGACTAACGTTTTGGATAGACCGCTCTCCTTTGCGAGTAATTTAATAGCCTTGCGTCCGGTCCAGAGATGCTCCGGGGTGTAGTAAATTTGACCTAATTTCTCCGCCTCCTCATCGGTAATAATATGTGGTGATTTTTCTGACATGTCTTTATTATATGTCAGAAAACGTTGTTACAAATACCTGTAGGCTATAAAACCTAGCAGGGACAATGAGCCAAGTACGAACGTTAGCTCACCGTCCTGTTGGGGTTTTGAAGGGGTGTAATAGTCGGACAATTGCGGGCCTTCTTGCTCGAAGCGATATAACATTTGTACAGGTCGTCATCAAGCTCACGAAGACTCTTCCCCGCTGCTATTTGCATCTCCCTTTCCTTTGCAAACCAATCAAGTTTCGCTTGCCGGCCCCGTATCCATTCGGCCTGGGCAGTATTTAATTTTTCCATAGCTTCGTCATGTCTTTTACGTTCCTCTTCCCCATGTTCCGAAAGCTTTGAAAAGAGATAATTAGTCCCGCTGAAAGCCAACGCATTGATTAATGCACCTCCGGCCATAATTGCCAAGGTTGCCATTTATTCTAGTACTCCACGGAATGATAACGCCCGCCTAGGATGTTTAGTTGGGCGTCCATCAGTAAGTAGACATAGCATCTGAAATCCCCAGTTCCGTCGGATTTCTTGGTCATATGCAACGTTATGCCATCACTAAGGCGTTGTAGAGGTCTTCCCGAACCATGTAGGGCATGATCGGGAGATGCTCTGAAATCAACGAATAATGCATATCTCTCGTTGAAGAATTGGCCAATCGTTACCTCCGAGTCATGGCCCCCGAGAAGGTTCGCAACCCCCTCAAAATGATCCTTACCAAGCATGGCATGCGAATACAGTTCGTTAGGTTCACCCTCCACAGTGATTGAGATCTTCTCAATCTTGGGATTGTAAAAGACTTCATTTACACCGGAATAGGCCTTCACTTTCCCAGGGTCTATAATTAGTAGCAAGACACCTTTGAGACTCTTTGCAGGTGTATCAATTTGGAGGTTGTAACTAGTATCCGACTTTTTCATAGTTACCACCTTGCTTCGAAGTATCCGTTCATAGGGTAACGCGAGACTACTATACCTTGACATCATAGCACTCGCGAGACCCTCATGATTGACCTTGTCAAACTCTAGGGAAATATTGGTGATTTTATATGCGGCGTCGGCAGGCTTGGCTGCCGTACTTCCCGTGGATGCCGTACCTGCATCTTTGATGACGTCAGCATGTCCCGCGAAATGTAGAACAAATTGCAGCCTGTCATGTAGCCCTGCCTGGTAAAACGGTAAGTCTCTGGTTAATTCAAACATTTTACCCAATGGGATGCAAAAAGGGTTGCCATACACCGCGGCGATGGCTTTCTCTTCATCCGTCCCAACGTACTCAGTAGCCTTGACCTGCAGGGCCCTGATTGTACCATCATTTGGGTTAATACCTTCCAAAATGAGGTTGTTTTCCCTGTTAAATTTGGGCAGCCACAAGTCCCGGTACACTGCCAAGATGTTATAGTCGCTTATATTTTGTACCTCGTTGCCATTCAAGGTGATGCGTAGATTTCGCACTAGGCCTTTGCCGATATTCGAGACGATGGTACGCTTCGTGTTAGTCCCGGTCAGCATCAGGTCAAATAGTAGCTTGATGCTACCCGGAAATATGACATCATTCTGTCCTAGGTTCGGAATATCCACATACAAGTCTTCATTCTGTTAGATTGTGGAAGGTATATGGCTTACCTTGACGCGCTGCCGTTTTCCCTTAATGGCCAAAAGCTGCTTCGTTTCTGCGTAGGGGTCCAATGTAGTTCCAAATGCACTCATTGTATTTATTATAGGAAAATCTTCTAATAAAATGGCTGATAATCCAATATTTGATCACGATCTTCCGGATGAGGTGGGCGGGAAAGATGATAGGCCCGATACCAGGTCAAAACTTCCATCAACACCAAAACTTCCATCAACGCCAGGGTCTTCAACCCAAGGAGAACAACAAGGTGCTCCGGGGTCTATGATTGAGGGGCAGAGGAACGAAATATTAAAATCAAAAGTTGATAGCCTCTACGCTCATTTAAGTAAGGATACGAGGCTGATGGGCGAGCTTACTATGATACCCTACGATGATTTTAGGTTGGAGGGGGAACATCTTTATTTCAGGGGTATAGATATTACTAATGATATTTTCAAGGAAAAAGGTGCTGGGCTCCGATCTCCTGGAGCTATAGTTAAAAATTTGAAGGTAGACGTTGTGCGGCTTATGGGCTTCTCGAAATTTGTCACTACGCCCAACAGGGGTAGGGCAGCGGCCCAGGCACTTGGGCAAAAGATTGATGACGTTATGGGAAATGACAGGGGTGATGCCATATCGATGGAACCGATAGAATTGATGGATGAATTTGTGGATGCAGTAGTAGTAGGGAGTCAATATAGCCACACTTTTTTCAAAATCACGGTCAAACTCTCATAAAAAATTTCATACACGTTGAGTAGGGGGAAATTCCCTACTCAAAGTTCTGGCCACTTCACAAGAAATCCGAAACCGTGTGTATAATAAAGATGAGTTGGTTTAAGAATGCCATTAGCACACTATACAGCACTATATCAGCGCCAATGGCAGCAACTCGCGACGCCCTTGCCGATCGACTACAGAGTGTGCGGGATACCGCGGCCTTCTACTACAACAGAGCAAGGGAACAAATTTCAGGAAGGACAACGCTTCACGACGAGGTCGAACAGGAAGCACGGGAAGACTACACAGAGGACACCCAGGGCATTGAGGACGATATCCAGATGCTGGAGGATGGGGATCGTGTCAAAACATGGCGGCTCAACAAGCATTTGAACCAAGCTCTGAAGGACGCGATCATGCAAAAAATCACGCCATATATAGAAATGCGCGTTAAGGTTGTGTACAGCTTCAGCTGTGATATTCACCAAGGTGGGGGTGGTGTGTCCGAATATCACAAAACCAAGAGCTCCGGGCCACTATCAAGTATAGCGGAAATAGAGGCGTTCGTGGAAGAATGCGAGATGAAGCGTCTCGATTTGGAGGATGGCGAGTTTTGGACTAAGGCCTATTTACCACCTGTTAGGACCACCGAGACCCCAGGAACCTATGAGGGCAAAATTGTCTTTGATCACGTACAGATCAAGGTGATAAGTACGCGTGAACCTCTCTTGGGATGCGGCCCTCTCCCGGGTTGGTTACGAAACAAGAGGTGTATCTACGCCATGGATGGCAAAGATGCCAGAACGGACAACCTATGCTTCTGGAGATGTCTTGCGGTAAAGGAGAGGGCAGATGTAGTACGGGGAACGGAACGTCTAACAAAAACAGCTCTCGCCTTAGCTCGAGAGTACTACGGGGACCCCAAGCTTAAGCGTAAGGACGTCAGGCCTACGAGACTGGTGGATCTGGAAGGTATCGCCAAGTACTTCAGTATCAACATCAGAGGCTTTGAGCCCAAGACAAACTCTGAAAAGGCACCATGGAGGCTTGTTTATGGACAAAATCAGTACAAAAAAGGTTTAGACACAATCAATCTTGGTATGCTGGACGGGCACTGTTTTTACATCAAGGATTTAGATGTGCTGACCCAACACTGGGAATGCGAGGCCTGTGGACAAGTTTTTAACAAAGTCTGCAACCTTACGCGGCATAAAAAGAATGAATGCGAGGGCGTCAAGACAACAATCATTTGCAAAGGGGGGAAGGTGAAACGTATGCCGAGCAAGTCGGAGAAGGTCTTTTATGGTGAAGGTTATAGCTACGCCGCATCTCAATGGATTGAATATATGTCGAAGGAAACTGGGAGACACATACATCACGCACTCTGTGGGCATGGTGGTGAGCGCGTTATCCGCGAGGGTAGAAAGGAGTTGAAAGTAGACGGTTATGAACCTATCACAAAAACTGTTTACGAGTACAACGGCTGTGGGTGGTACGGATGTCCCTGCCTATCCGAGAGAACCAAAGCGGACAAGGCTCATTACGCTGCAACCCAGTCTAAGGCAAGGATGATAGAGGAACAGGGGTACAGCCTCGTCACGGTCTGGGAATGTGAGAAACCACCCAAAATCAAGAGGTACTTCCATAAAGAGTTCAGGCCATATCCCCATTACCTGGTATTTGACTTTGAGGCTCTCCTATCCCCCTTAAATTACCAGCAAACCTCTGATCTAACATACCTTTCGAGACATGTTCCGATAAGTGTTGGTATTGCCGATAGCTTAAATAACCACCCGACGTTCATCGAGCACGAGGACCCCAAGGTTTTGGTTAAACAGTTTGTGGAGGAGCTGGAAAAGAGGCATGCCTTCATTGTGGAGGAGGTAGATAGGATGTACCCCAAGCCTGACGATTTTGACATGCTATCCAAAAAAAACCAGGAGTTGTGGAACGAGTGGGTAGGCCAAGTATCTGTAATCGGTTTTAATTCTGGCAAGTACGATATAAACTTGATCAAGCGGTATTTTGTCGAAGAAATCGCGCAAGGCGATAAGATCAAGGTGGCGAAAAAAGATAACGACTACATGTTCCTCACCACCTCGAGGTTTAAATTTCTAGACATCAAAAATTTCCTTGCCCCAGGGCTGAGCTATGCCGGTTGGTGCAAATCGTTGGAATGTAAGCTCGAGAAGCTCATGTTTCCATACGAATGGTTGACGAGCCACGAGAAGTTGAGCCATGTTGGACCTGTGGCCCACGAGGACTTTTATAGTCGGCTAAGTGGGAAAAACACACTATCCAGCGAAGAGTACGGGTCATTCTGCGCCGAATTTTACAAACGAGGCTACGTCACCATGATGGATTGGTTACGTGAGTACAATATAGCCGACGTGGAACCGTTCATTGAAGCCGTGGATAAAACGAGGCTGCAGTATTACACCGACGAGATAGATATTTTGAAAGACGCTGTCAGTATTCCAGGCGTGTCGATGCATTACGTGTTGAACAAGTCTCTACGGCTGAACCCCAAGCTAGAGCTATACGCCCCGGGGGACCCATGTAGACACAGGTGCGAGGACTCTTGCTACACCAAGAGTTGTAAGAGTTGTAAACAGGTACAGAAAATCTGTAAAAATGTACTAGGAATGAGGCCTACGAGCTCTTGCAGACGGGGATGGTGGGCGGCCCCGCGATTGTCTTCTGTCGATATCACGAACGAGACGTGACGGGTATCAGATCTCACGTGTACAGCGAACCCCGCAAATGCAAGACCATTTTAGGGTACGGCGCGAACATGCTCTACCCGAGTACCCTGCTGGAAGACTTTCCGTGTGGGAAGGAAAAGCTGATCAAGGTGCCTACACCGACATCGTCGCACAATCTCGAGATACTGACGCGAGGTGTTCAAAATGGATCGCTCTTCGGCTTTGCGCAAGTCGATATCGAGGTACCTCCGGAACTGTATGACAAATTCAGCGAGACGGCTCCGCTATTTGTGGTCAAGGAGATACCCGACGATCAAATCCCCGAGCACATGCAAGAGTACTTGACAACTACGGGGCGCAAGCGTGTTCCAGGTACGCGTAAGCTACTAGGGTTGATGAAAACTGAAAAGATTCTACTATATACCCCTGTGCTAAAATGGTATCTTGACCATGGGCTGAAGGTGACTGCTTTTCACCAGTTCCTCAAGTACGCTCGAGGTAAGCCATTTGCATGGTTTCCGAAAGAGATTGCAGATGCACGACGACAAGCGGATAAAGACCCTGACAAGCGTATTGCGGGAGATACGGCCAAGTTGAAGGGGAACTCGTTCTACGGCAAGATGATCGAAGATCTGGCGAGGCACGCGAATACTACGTTTACCAGAGATGAAAGGAAGGTCGATGCAGCCCTGCGAAGCCCGTACCTCGAAGACCTTGAAGAGATAGGGGATGCGTACGAGCTTAGAAAAGGCAAAAACATGTGTACCATCGATAGGGCCTACCAATGCGGTATTGCAGTGTACCAACTAGCCAAGCTTCGGATGTTGGAATTCTACTACGACTTCCTCGACAAGTATGTAGATCGTGGAGACTTCGAGTACATCTACATGGACACCGACAGTGCGTATTTTGCCATCTCTGGGGAAGAGTTAAGAGATGTTGTTCGTCCCAAACTGGTTGACGAGTATGATGAGGATGTAAAAAACTGGCTCGTCACCGATAAATACTCGAGTCGAACAGGAGGGCTATTTAAAGCGGAATTTATTGGTTTTAGGATGATTGCCCTGACAGCCAAGTGCTATTTTGTGGAGGGTAAAGAAGGTACTAAATTTTCGTGCAAGGGCATGTCAAAGAGACAAAATGCTTTGATCTGGGGTAGATACCTGAGTGCGCTAAAGGGTGATTTAGACATGGCCAAAAACGTAGGTTTTCGGGTACATGAGCAGGGTATGATCACGTACGAACAAAACAAGCTCGGCCTCTCTGCTTTTTACGACAAAAGAGTTGTACATAGCGATGGGGTACATACCTCCCCACTTGTTTTTTAAACATTTTTGAATGACGAGGTTTTCGAAAAGCTGTCCAAAGTTTTGTAAAGGTAGTACCTTTACAAAACAAAAAACAATATGGAGGGACCCAGGAAATGCACACACTGTAAGCAGGCTTTACCACTAGATAATTTCAGGGTCAAAGGAAATGGGCAACGGACAAAAATGTGCATCAAATGCCTCGATATTGCCAAGGCATCAAAGGAACATACCAAGTGCCCCCATGAAAAACGAAGAGCCAAATGCCCAACATGCGATCGCCCTGCTTATCAGTATAGCCTAATTATGGCTAGGATTCATAACGCCCTAAATGGGGATACAGAGATTGCCTCCACGGAATATCTGGGGTGTGATATTATAACATTCATGAAGCACATCCAGGCGCAATTTAAGGGCGGGATGAACTGGGGAAACCGAAGGCAGTGGCAGTTCGATCACAATGTGCCACTAAAATACAGGGAGAATGGAGAATATCCTAGCGAAGAGGTGCAAATTGCAAGACTCCACTACACCAACATGCAGCCCATGTGGGTTGCAGATAATCAAACGAAAGGTCATCGATATATTTCCAAGTAGAATGTAGTCTAGCGCGGTTGATCAAACACACTTGCTATAAATGGAAGTGTGTTTGTATATTGCTGTAATTTTACCCTATGCCAGTATAGCTTACATACTTTTTCGATATAGACTATTAATAAACAGGATGTCTGATCTTGCACAAGTATTCGACAATGCCTCTACAGAATATGAACATGTCGACAAACCCATCGACAAACGTCAGGCTTTGAAGGAGGCCCTGCGGAAAGGTAAGGGACACCTTTTGCCTAAAAAATGTACCGAGGGGTTTGTTGACAAGGCTCCTGAGGAGGCCAGGGCACTCTCTACCCATGTGATCAGCCTCTATGCCATCATGATTGGAAATGTAGTCGATATCGACAGTGTTGAGGAGCTCCGAAAAGATATCGAAGGGGATCCTATTATCCGAGACTCCATGACAGACTTGGGGATTCTTGTGTATTGTACCATTGGGAGGTGCTTAGCCCCACTACTAGTAGCAGGCCATACGGCCCGGCATATGACCAAAAAGAAAGAGGATGCGGAGGAGACTAAAGATAACAAAGATGAGCAGCGCGTGTAGCATTATCATCAATCAACAGCAACCCGAGGCCACGGAAAAAATGGTTGAAGTAAACAAAAAGCATCCAGGAAGAGTTGCTGCCGGCAAGAGACTTGCCGAATGGAACCGACTTCGAAAGCTTGGTCTCCAAAAGGAAGAACCCATGACCTTTACGGAGTTCGTGAGATACTTTGAGAGGGATCTAAATACCCCTGAGGCTATACTCAAGGGGATAAAGGAGACTTTGGAGATCCTTGAAGATCAAGGTCTATCTATCCATCTTATAGTAAAAAAGAAGTGATTTATCTTCTAGCTCTTGAGGCTATAAGATAAATGAGTGAAGAAGATCAGAAACAAGAAGAGAGAGTCATTACAAAACCACCAAAGCATCCGGGAAGGGTTGCGCAGGGGCACAAGTTGGTGGCACTGATGAAGAAGAGGAAGGAAGAAATGAAGCAACAAGAGGTTACTGTAGAGCCTGCAGTCAAATCCTCTTCTGGGGCCAGTACCGTACGGTCAATGGACAGTGTTTACATGTATGGTGTAGGTACGCTTGCCGTGTCGGGGATAGGAGTTGGGGTTTGGTATAGATTTGGCAGGGTTGAAAATGAATCTCAAAACCCCACACCAGAGCCTCGGTAGGGGAAACAGGGCAAAGCCCAGCCTCATATTGAATTTAAAATGTCGTAATATACTATAATAAATGACTACAAGCAACGTTACCCCGAAGGAAAAGGAGATTTTGGACATGTTGTACGAAACAGTCGTAGATCTTAGTTTCACCTTTGCCTATGCCATGGCAGGTAAAAAGTTCCTTGGTATTACGAGGCCGTCTACCAAAATGGATACCAACGATGTTCTTAAGATGATAGCGTACTTTTCTGCAGGTCGGGCAAGTCGCGAAATGGCCGTTAAAAAAGGGTGGTTGCCGGCAAGCATAGTCCCAAAACCAAAATAGCGGAAATTTGTGTTTACTTTGTGTTTACTTTGTGGTAGACACAAAAGGATTGAAATAAATGACTCTAGACATTGTCAAAGACCCACATACCGCAATTTTCACTGGACCCACCAGTTGCGGGAAAACGCAGCGTGTCCTGGATTTGCTTGAGAACGAGTATAGGCAGCACTATCACAACATAGTCATACTTTGTCCTACATTGCGGTGGAATGAGACGTACCTATCCAGAACCTCACTCTGGAGGGATGACTATGTGTTCCTGATAGATCCCAAAGATCAGCTGTTTGAATGGATTCAGAAATTGTCGTCGTTGCTGGCGGGCGAAGAGACGTTGTTTATCGTTGACGATATGATAGCCGACGAGAGTCTCGACAAAAAACGTCAATCCCTGCTTGAGCTTGCCATCAGTGGTAGACATCGCAAACACAGTCTCTGGCTACTAACGCAGAGCCACACGGCTTTACCCAAGAACCTTCGACGTCAAAAAAAGCAGTTGTTCATGTGGTACCCTTCGGAAAGGAGTGACATGAGGATGATTGACGAGGAGACGAATCTGATTTCGGACTGGGAAAATATCAAGGCCAAGTTGAAAAAGTCCAAACACGCTTGCTTGTACGTAAGGCTTGAACACCCTAGGACTTGGGAGATTCTTGAAGGACCACGGTGAAATCTTCCGGGTGGGCATGTATATAATTCAACGCAATACCCGCAGGATCAATTGAGACCTATCCAATAGCCAGGATCAACCTATGTTTAAACGCGCTGATCTTGGTAGGTTTTTAGGTATTGAAAATGTTAGACAGTGTAGCCTCGATAATCAAATGATATCAACAAGAGAAGAAATAAGAGGAGGTGTATGTAGTACATACACCCAAAATGAAGGTCGAAATCCGCATGAACGTCTCCTGGAGCTTGCGGAATGAGTGAGGTTCCCCCTCAGCGGGGGAACCGGTAGGTGACGCTTTTCCCGATCTCCAAGGTGTGGACAGATCTGTCCACACCCAACCAAACACGGTTTTACTGACAGAACCTGGTGTTTATACCTTCCTCTTGCGGTGTGGTCAACCTGCTTGGCCACTACGGAAAATTCAAAAACCAATTGAAATATCAAAACAAAATATGGAAGCATGCGTACAACAACAACAATTTAACAATATCTACAATATCTATGTACCTGTACTACGATGTTGCATAAAAGCAGGATCAGTGACAGGTTATTGCCCTACCTGGTTGGAAAATTTTAGATTTCGAAATGGACCCCACTACGAAGGGTTTGAGTACCCTGATGATGAAGAGCTTTTATACAGGGTAGCGTCAGGCATGAAAGCATGGGCAACATTCCCAAGGATTCAGATCGACGAGGAACTCGAGGATGATATTCAACGCCTAGGAGTATATGTTGTTGGTGCGGCTGTGAACAAGTATGGGGTACTCTGTTACGAGGTCATCAAAAATAAAGAAACAAAGCTATCAGATTTATCTGATTTGGCAAAAATAGGCGACATCCTCGACTTTCCTATAGCAGATAGACGATTGGTTGACATCGACCTTGATAGCGAACCCAATGTTATTAAAGGAATCGTCTATGGGTATCCGTTCTATACCTTGCATCCTTATGATTATTTGCGAGATCCGGCTGAAGATGATCTAAATGATGATGAAGACGACGATGAAGATGACGAGGATTGGGATGAAGATGATTAATGAGGACTTAATTTTTTGTGACTTTAACAAGCCACAAAAACAACCCATCTACCACTCTTTGACATGCTCTGGAGGTACTTCAACATCCTCTGGGATCAGCATCAACTCTTCTGACACAAAGCTTCTTTCAGGTCCACCTTTCAAATAGTATAGCACGCGACTACCCGCTACAATGCGGTCCAACCTATATGTCTTTTTACTCCAAAAAGCGTCGGTTGCGCGCCTTTTCGAATCCCCGTGCTCCTCTCCTGGTTGTAGCAGATACAAGTACAAGCCATCCTCAGGTAAGGGCTTTTCTTCGGGGTATTCTTCGCCTTTCGTAAGTGGGACATCCTCGAGTTTAATCGCCTTGTTAGGCTTTATACCGATCATGGCAGTCTTGGTATTGTTTAGACTTTTGACGATGGTATACAGCTTCTTGACCCATATACTGCTAGTCTCATCAGTGACCAACTCTTGGGCATCTTGAGGCTTGAAGAGCCTCTCCGCAAGTACCTTGTTGTAGGATTCGACAAAGGCCGTGAAAGTATGGTGGTACTTGGTGGTTGCCCGCTTAATCTTGACCCCTTTGCTTTCTAGCAGCTTCGTCACATCTGACTTGAATTCTGACCCGTTGTCGCACTGAAAAATCTTCGGATAGCGGAGAGGTCCCGCTTTGCCTCCGGGCTTCGCGTAAATGTCTTTGATTATATCCGCGACCTCGCTAGTCTTTTTGGCACGTAGGGGCCTGGCCACCTTATACCTTGAAGCAACGTCAATGCCTGTCAGGATGTACTTGTACGTATTGCCATACAGCTTGTCATGCGGCATGTACAGCAGATCGAACTGATGCATTTCGTTGGGCCTCGTAATGGTGAAGTGTGGGTAATCGATCTTTTTAGGGCCTTTGATGTGTCGTAGCCACAACAGTTGACGAGACAGCCAGTGAGTGACTAACTTTTTGGATAGACCAGCCTCCGCAGCGAGCAATTTGATAACCTTGCGTCCGGTCCACAGGTGTTCAGGGATATAGTAAATTTGGCTTAATTTCTCCGCCTCCTCCTCGGTAAAAATATGTGGTGATTTTTCTGACATGTTTATTATATGTCAGAAAACGCACGTTCCTACAAATACTTGTACGCGACCACCCCCAGAAGGGACAGGGAGCCAACGATGAATGTGAGCTCACCGTCTTGTTGGGGTTTTGAAGGAGTGTAAAAATCGGATAGTTTTGGAGCTTTTTCGATCGTTGCGATATAGTACTCCCTCATGCCTTCATCGAGCTCCTTCAAGCTCTCTCCAGCTTGCCTTTTCAGCTCTCTTTGCTTGCCGAACCAATCCAGTTTAGCCTGCCTATCCCGTATCCAGGCAGCCTGAGCAGTATTTAACTTTTCCATTGCTTCGTCGTGCCGTTTTCTCTCTGCCTCCCCATGCCCCGAGAGCTTGCTAAATAGAAAATTTGTCCCCGAAAATGCCAGGGCGTTGATTAATGCACCTCCGGCCATAATTGCCAAGGTTGCCATTTATTTTCAGTATTCGACGGAGTGGAAGCGCCCATCTAGGATGTTTAATTGGGCGTCCATCAGTAAGTAGACGTAACATCGTATGTCTCCAGTTCCGTCAGCTTTTTTAGTCATGTGCAACGTGATGCCATCACTAAGCCTTTGTAGGGGTCTCCCGCTACCATGTAGGGTATGGTCGGGAGAGGCTCTGAAATCAACGAAGAGCGCATACCGTTCGTTGAAAAATTGGCCAATCGTTACCGAAGAGTCATGGTTCCCGAAGAGATTGACGACCTGCTCGAGATGGTCCCTTTGAAGCATGGCATGTGAGTACAACTCATTAGGTTCACCCTCGACAGTGACGCTAATTTTTTCAATCTTGGGGTTGTAGAAGACCTCGTTGATACCAGCGTAAGCCTTCACTTTACCGGGGTCTGTAAAGAGTAACAAGACACCCTTGAGACTCTTCGCGGGTGTATCGATCTGGAGATTGTATGAGGTATCGGCCTTTTTCATTGTCACCACCTTACTTCGAAGTATCCGTTCATATGGCAGGGCGAGACGGGCATACCTTGACTTCATGGCACTCGCGAGACCCTCATGGTTTACCTTGTCAAACTCCAGCTTGATATTGGTGATTTTATAGGTGGCGTCGGCTGCCTTGGCTGCCGTACTTCCCACGGCAGCTGTACCTGCATCTTTGATGACATCGCTGTGCTGTGCAAAATGTAGGACAAACTGCAATCTGTCATGGTTAATTCAAACATGGTTAATTCAAACATCTTGCCGAGGGGGACGCAAAAGGTGTTACCATACGCCGCGGCGATGGCTTTCTCTTCGTCTGTCCCAACGTACTCAGTAGCTTTGACCTGCAGAGCCCTAATGGTACCGTCATTGGGGTTGATTCCCTCTAAAATCAGGTTGTTCTCCCTATCAAACTTAGGTAGCCACAGGTCCCGGTACACTGCCAGGATATTGAAATCAGATATATTCTGCACCTCGTTGCCATTGAGGGTAACTCGCAGATTTCTCACCAGGCTTTTGCCGATATTGCTGACCAGGGTACGCTTCGTGTTAGTTGAGACATGTTGGGTATATCAACGTATAAGTCTATAAATATTGATTAATCGTAGATGGTATATGCGAGATTTGAACCCGCTGCTTTCGTCCCTTGATACCAAAGAGCTGCTTCGTTTCTGCATAAGGATCAAGCTTAGTTCCAAAGGCACTCATGTTTATATTATAGGGAAAATCTTCTAATAAATGGCTGATAACCCAGGATTTACACATGAGGATGATATTGAAAACGATGATACCAATGATGATGGTAGACAACAGCTCCCATCGACGCAACAACTTCCATCAACCCCGGGGCCTTCAACCTAGGGAGAACAACAGGGAGGTGCGCGTAGGCGATTGGGGGTGGGTGTAGAGTCGGCCCGCCTCAAGGTTCTTGAATCGAATGTTAAAAGTCTTTACTCAATTCTTATTAATAATCTAGGGATGGAGCCCAACGCGATGCATTACGACAGGTTTAGAATGGGGGAGGATAATCAACTTATCCTTAAAAAGGTTGTGACGGGGAAAAAATCCCTACCGGAAATAGTACTCACGTTGCAGGGAGGTGAGTTTCCAACTATTGGACAGCTACAGAAGGTGTTAGGTAAAAATCGCTTGCAAGCCATAGGGTTTACCGACTATACTACACCCAACAAGGGTAGGGCAGCGGCCCAGTCACTTGGGCAAAAGGTTGATGCTATTGTGAGGAAGGGCAAGGCTGTCGATAGCATTTCGATACAATCGATGGAGGAATTTGTAAAGGCCGCGGATAGCTTTATAAAAGAAACTTCATTTGGTGGCACCGATGAAGGTGGCATCACTGAACGTGAAAGAAGGGGGCTTGACCTCGAACTTCAAACTATAAGAGGTAACCTGAAAAGCCTGGCAAATAAGATCATTTCGTTTGATAGCGAGATTGACAAGGCAAAGGGTGAGATAAAAGAACTCGAGAAGCAGAAAGCCGGGGCAAATGAGGGCAGGGTGAAAGAACTCGATGGGGAAATCAAGGAGCTTGAGGATAAGATCAAAGATTTGAATGATAAAAAAGAGGCCACGCAGGGTGCCCATGGATTACTTTCAAAGGAAATTTACAGCCAGCTGGGGACTATCAAGGAAACGTTGATGAAAATTGCTGGAGATGACAAGTCTCTGCTGGAGAAGCTAAAAATACTCTTCAAAGAGCAAGGGATCACCATAGCCAGTATAGTCTCCGCCATTGGTCTATTAATAAGCACCATTGTGCTTGCGGCTACGGGAGGGGGTGCCGCGGCGGGTGCTGCAGGAGGAAGTGCTGCAGGGAAGGGGTTTGTAGAGAAGCAGCTTGAAAGGCTCGGAAAGTTCCTGAAATACCTAGCAGGTAAGGCAGGTGCTGCATTGCCGGGAATAATGGGTACAATAGTATCATTCCTTCTAAGGGTAGCGGCAACTGTTGTGGAATATGTGGCAAAACATCTATACATGACCATCGCGGCTGCTGCAGGGTTTGTTGTGCTCTATGTTGGGAAGGGTAAAAAATCGTAGATCGCGAATCTCGAGTCTAATGTGTTGATCAACAAATTAGACCTATTTTTTAGCCAGATATAGGCAATGATTAACCCTACCCCTGTCGTGATTAATGTGGCCTTGGTATCCTCATGCTGATTTTTCACTATTCCAAGGGGGGCGGTGGCACCGCCCCCTTGCATATCTGATAGGGGTTGGTTTGAAACCAACCCTATCTCATGACGCGAAGTAGTGATATCTGTCACCACATGTCTGATGGTATGCTCGGTATGCTCGGTATGCTCGGTATGCTCGGTATGCCCAATGGGTGCGGCATGTATAGGTGCTGTGGTATGCTTGAGGGGTGTAGTATGCTTGAGGGGTGTGGTAGCCGCATCCCTGACAATAGGTTTGTTATTCACATCAACCTGGACCCCCACATTGACATTGGCGGGTGCGATCAAGATGTTGTTGTTATAGCCCTCAATTTTGCCTATGCGCAAGTTCATATCGGATGGCAGCATGTACACGCTGGGCATGACGGCGAAATTTACCGGCGTTCGGGCATATTGCAGCACCTTCTGGAATTCTGTAATGTCATGTCCCACATTTTCCTGACGCTGTACCATGGCTTCAAACTTTTGCATCAGGATTTGCCGGGCCGCATAGTTGTCGGCACCTGAGCCGAGTAGGGATGCTTTGGCTCCTGCCTGCGATCCAAGCAACAAGACCACGTAGACGCGAATACTCTCACTCAGCTTGGTCAGACCTTCCGATGTCAAGCCTTGACTTGTTGGCATGATGAATTTGGCCCAATCACCCTCAACTTGGGGACACCATCTACCGTTGGTGAGTGACGCTGATACCGACTTTGTCTTGTATAGACCGTTAGGGTCCGCACCATATTCTCTACATACTTGCGCATACCCAGAGGTTGAGTAGGGGTTCTTATAGCGTGAAAAACCATCATTATAAGGCATGGGTACTTTCATCCTTGCTAGGATGCGACGCATGTGGTAGTAGACATGGAATTTAAAGATGGCGTTGACGAGCGGTACGGAGCCCGTTAGATGTTTGGCGGAGATGCCTAATGCAGTGCTCGCGCAATGAGTGGCGAAGTTTACCTGAATATTCCAATAGTCAAGGGCTTGTCCCTTTTGTCCAGCCCTGTATGACAGGGTCGTTCAGGTAGGTTGTTGTCACTTTGATGGGGTATTTGGTAAACTCGGGAAATGATCCGGAAATGTGTGAATCCGTCGATACATACAGGTCTTGATGCTCCAAGTTTGTTACACCAAGTGGCCATTCACCCCTGTTGGATTGGTACTTTGCCTTGGGATTATATGAATCCATGTTCATCTTTGTTTAAAACAAAGATGAAACAACTCTACATCACCGATATATACAGCCCCATGATATTCGAAGACTACCTAGGACAGGATACAAGGATTGCTCTAAAGTCGATCAGTATTCGACCTACGTGGACGAATATTTACAGTAACAACGATTTCGCCATCCGTAAAACAGGACCTGACCAGACAGTGATTCGTATTGAAATCATGAACGGCCTCTACAAGATCGAGGGACCTGGCGGCTATCGTCAACAGTCAGTCAGAGGACAAAATCAAGCTGTTTGTCCTGAAAAATGGACTCTGCAGGCTACGTGTCAGTGTAGGACACACTGTGGTGTTTGGTCAACATTTACATGAACTTTTAGGATTTAAATACGATCTCGATCCCAAAAAAAAGTACTATCTGGCGGGTGACTACGATGCAGTCTATAGGACTGACGTATACCATCGGCTGAGACTTGTTTGCCCTCAATTGGATGAGGATGACTGCCTACTTGGAGGCAAAAAGTCTAAAATTCTGGCCCTGCATCCTACCAAAGAGCTAAATTGGGGGGACATGCTAACATGGAGTTTGATACTCCAATCTACCTACCCTTGAAAGGTTCCACAGATCGTCTAGAATTCATGCTTACAGATGAACATCACCATGAGAAAAATGTCTCGTTCGTCGGAATTACGATGTGCCTTCTCATGGAATAAATAAATGGCTGATATAACGAAGCTGTACCCAAATTTAGCGAGTGCACCTGCACAAAGCGCGGATATGCAGGAGGAAAGTCAAAAGTATAGGCTTGATGAAATAAATGAGATTGAGAAGTATCTGCGAAATGAGATAAAGGAGCGGGACAAACTCGCCAAAAAGTTTAAGATGCATGGGACATGGATCCGATACTGTGACCATGGCCTGTTGGGTATTAGCGTGATCACGTCCGGGATCGGTATTGGTACCCTGTTATCCGGAATGGGCGTACCATTAGCAGTGGCAATGGGTGGCCTAACCGTGGCTGTTGGGGTAGGGCAGGCAGGTCTGAGAACTGCTGGGAAAAAAATGGGCGTTAAATCGAAAAAACATGAGAATATAAGACTGATCGCCGAGGCTAAATTGAACTCGATAGTTGACCTGATATCAAGGGCTGTTGAGAATGAGGAGATTGATAAGTACGAGTTTAGCCTCATTATGCAGGAGAAACAGAAGTACATGGTCTTGAAAGAACAAATGCGACAGCGTTTTAACCGTATTGTGAATGCTCTCAATGAACGGGAACGTGCCCAGCTAGTTGCGAAAGGCAGAGAAGAGGGTAGGAGCGACGTTTTAAAAAAAATTCAGTCTGTACAGTATGTCAGCGGTATCTAGAGTCCCCACCTGAGTATAAGCCTTAATTTTAAACCTATTTTATAGGCCATATGACCTATAAAATGGATGGTTTTTTAATCCTTAATTCTGGCCTTACCTGCGCGTATATTGAAACTCATGATCGATCTCGCAACCGATCACTTCTCCCATATCTTGATCTATGAGCAGGTCGCCATCATATACGACACGTCGCTGTTTTTTAGCGAGATCCCTCAAATATTGTTCAAGATTTTTCTCCCCTGCAATTTTAGCGCAAGGCTCGCAGTAAGGCCCGTCTATTTGTGTTGAAACATCCTTGTACTTAGCTTTGCGAATTGCCCCAACAAGAGCGCCCTTATTCATCGTAGAGTAACGAGGAATGTGCAGTGATTTTGCTTCTTTTCGAAGTGTTTTCATTGTTTGTTGTATGGCTGAAGTCAACCATATAAACCTTTAGATAACCTTGACCTTAATCCCATAATTTTTCAAGCACGGCCTTTTCATCTTCCGAGAAGCACCAGTCCACAGCCCTATCGGGATGCCATGCCCTTGGAAGCAGCTCCTTGTTAATTCTGTACTTCCCCGCTTTCCGCTGACGATAGGCATCGAGTAGCCGGGGCCCCTGTCCAGACATCCTACCGCACATGTCCTGGGTAACAAACCAGTCCGGAACAAACTTGAGCGCCTCAGGCTCCTCTTCAACCGCCATGGTGCACATTTCCTGAGTCTTGATATGCTCTGGAACAAACTCGAGCACCATAGGTTCCTCTTCAACCGCCATGGTGCACATTTCCTGCGTTTTTATATGATCCGGCACATATTTGAGCCGCCAAGGGTTCTCTTGAACCGCCCCAGTGCACATTTCCTGGGTCTTGAAATGGTCTGGAGCATCCTTGAGCAGCCAGGATTCCCATTCAACGGCCCTTATACACACTTCCTCCGTCTTGAACTGATCCGGAACAAACTCGAGCGTCAATGGCGCCCCCCCAACCGCCATATTGCACATTTCCTGGGTCTTGAAAGTTTCTGGAACATCCCCGAGCACCATAGGATCCTCTTCAACAGCCCTGGTGCACATTTCTCGCGTCTTGAAAGTTTCTGGAACAGACCCGAGCAGCAAGGGTTCCTCTTCAACCACCATGGTGCACATTTCCTGAGTCATGAACTGATCCGGAACAAACCCGAGCACCATAAGTTCCTCTTCAACCACCATGGTGCACATTTCCCGGGTCATAAAAGCATCCGGAACAAACTCGAGCTGGTAGGGATCTTTTACAACATCCTCATTACACATGTCCTCCGTGTCATGGTAGTCTTCCTCGGCCTCCTGTTCGACTTCGTCGCGAAGCGTTCTCCCTCCTGAAATTTGTTCCTTTGCTCTGTTGTAGTAGAGGGCCACGGTATCCCGCACACTCTGTAGTCGATCGGCAAGGGCGTCGCGAATTGCTGCCATTGGCGCTGATATAGTGCTGTATAGTGTGCTGATGGCATTCTTAAACCAACTCATCTTTATTATACACACGGTTTCGGATTTCTTGTGAAGTGGCCAGAACTTTGAGTAGGGAATTTCCCCCTACTCAACGTGTATAAAATTTTTTATGAGAGTTTGACCGTGATTTTGAAAAAAGTGTGGCTATATTGACTCCCTACTACTACTGATGCCACGGAGAGGCTTTTAGAAGAAACTTCATTTGATGGTACCGACGAAGAAGGAGGTATCACTGAACGTGAAAGAAGGGGGCTTAACCTCGAAATTCAAACTATAAGAGGTAACCTGAAAAGCCTGGCAAGTAAGATCGTTTCGTTTGATAGCGAGATTGACAAGGCAAAGGGTGAGATAAAAAAAAAATTAGGGAGAAGGCCGTGGCAACCGAGGAGCAAAAGGGTACAATTGTAATAGAAATAGGAAATCTTAGGGATAAGATCGAAGAGTTGAATGATAAAAAAGAGGCCACGCAGAGTGCTCATGGAGTACTTTCAAAGGAAATTTACAGCCAGCTGGGGGTCATCAAGGAGACGATGATGAAAATTGCTGGAGATGACACGTCCCTGCTGGAGAAGCTAAAGATCCTCTTCAGGGAGCAGGGTATAACCATAGCTAGTATAGTCTCCGCTATTGGTCTATTAATAAGCACCATTGTACTCTCCGTTACGGGAGGGGGTGCCGCGGCGGGTGCTGCAGGAGGAAGTGCTGCAGGTGGTGCAGGAAAGGGGTTTGTGGAGAAGCAGCTGGAAAGATTGGGAAAGTTCCTCAAATATCTTGCGGGTAAGGCAGGTGCTGCATTGCCGGGGATAATGGGTACAATAGTCTCATTCCTTCTAAGGGTAGTGTCAACAGTTGTGGAATATGTGGCAAAACATCTATACATGGCCATCGCGGCTGCTGCCGGGTTTGTTGTACTCTATGTTAGGGGGGCCTAGTTATTTTTTCAGCCTTATATACGCAATAATAAGACCTACCCCCGTCGTGATCAATACGGTCTTGGTATCCTCATGCTGATTTGACCCTCTTCCGGAGCCTAGGGTGGCACCCCGGGCTCTCAGACCCTCAATTTCTTGCCTTGGAGGTTTGATATCTGCCACCACATGTCTGATGGTATGCTCGGTATGCCCAAGTGGTGTGGCATGCTTAGGAGGTATATGAGGTATAGTATGACTAGGTGTGGTATGTATAGGTATTTTGATACTATGCTTGAGGGGCGTAGTATGCTTGAGGGGTGCGGCTGCCGCACCCCTAGCAATAGGTTTGTTATTTACATCAACCTGGGTACCAATATTGACATTGGCAGGTGCTATGAGGATGTTGTTGTTATACCCCACAATTTTACCTATGCGCAAATTCATATCGGAAGGCAGCATGTATACGCTGGGCATGACGGCGAAGTTTACCGGGGTCCTTGCATATTGCAGCACCTTCTGAAACTCAGTGATATCATGTCCTACATTTTCCTGACGTTGTACCATGGCCTCAAACTTTTGCATCAATATTTTCCTTGCTGTATAGTTGTCCGCACCAGACCCGAGTAGGGATGCTTTGGCACCTGCCTGCGATCCAAGCAACAAGACCACGTAGACGCGAATACTCTCACTCAGCTTGGTCAGACCTTCCGATGTCAAACCCTGACTTGCTGGGATGATAAATTTGGCCCAGTCGCCGTCAACTTGGGGCCACCATGAACCGTTGGTGAGTGATGCACTTACCGACTTGGTCTTGTACAGGCCATTGGGATCCGCGCCATATTCTCTACATACTTGCGCATACCCGGAGGTTGAGTAGGGATTTTTGTACTGACTAAAACCATCGTTAAAAGACATGGGTACCTTCATCCTTGCTAGGATGCGACGCATGTGGTAATATATATGAAATTTGAAGATGGAGTTGACAAGTGGTACGGAGCCCGTTAGATGTTTGGCAGATATACCCAGGGCCGTGCTTGCGCAATGGGTTGCAAAGTTCACCTGAATATTCCAATAGTCCAGGGCTTGTCCTCTTGTCCAGCCCTGAATGACAGGGTCGTTCAGGTAGGTTGTGGTAACCTTGATTACCTTGGTATTTGGTGAATTCAGGAAATACCACAGAGATATGCGAGTCTGTAGACACATACAAGTCTTGATGCTCCAAGTTAGTTACACCAAGTGGCCATTCTCCCCTGTTGGATTGGTACTTTGTCTTGGGATTATATGAATAGATATTCATCCTTTTCCTTTAAGAAGAAAAGGATGAAGCAACTCTACATCACAGATATATACAAACCTACCATATTTGAAGACTACCTGGGACAGGATAGTAGGATAGCCTTAAAGTCCATTAGTATTCGACCCGGATGGCGGAACTTATATAACAATACGGAGTTTACTATACGGAAAGTAGGACCTGATCAGAGGGTGACTCGGATTGAGATAATCAGCGGCCTATATAGGATCGAGGATATTGCGACCATTGTGAACAGTCAGGCAGAGGACAAGATCAAGCTTTTCGTATTGAAAAGTGGATACTGCAGGCTCCGTGTCAGCGATGGGTTCTCGGTGGTGATGAATCGACAATTACAGGAGCTACTAGGCCTACCCTACGACCCTAGTAAGAAGTATTATATGAAGGGCGACCATGATGGGTACTATATGACAGATATTTACCATAGGCTGAGACTCGTTTGTCCCCAGTTGGATGAGGACGATTGTCTGTTAAATGGTAAAAAGTCTAAAATTTTGGCCTTGCTTCCCACCAAGGAGAACGCCTGGGGAGATATCCTGACCTGGACCTTTGATACTCCTGTATACCTCCCACTGAAGGGTTCAACCGATCGTCTGGAGTTCATGTTAACAGATGAATTCCATCATGAGAAAAACGTGACGTTCACCGGTCTCACGATGCATTTGCTGGTAGAATAAATGGCTGATATAACGAAGCTGTACCCGAACTTACCGAGTGCACCTGCACAGAGCTCTGATCAGGATGAGGGACAAATTTTTAGGCTGAAAAAAATAGAGGAGATTGAACAATATTTTCGCGATGAAATAAAGGAGCGAAATAGACTTGGGAAGAAGTTCAAAATGCACAATACATGGGTACGCTTCTGCGACCATGGTCTGCTTGGCGTAAGTGTTATTACTTCAGGGCTGGGCATTGGGGCTATGGTGTCGGGCCTGGGGGTCCCATTGGCCTGTGCAATGGGAGGACTCGCGATTGCTGCCGGAATAGGGCAAACCGGTCTTCGGAACGCCTCCAAACGGTTGCATGTTAAGTCCAAAAAACATGGGGCTATCAGGTTGGTTGCCGAGAGCAAGCTTAACTCTATAGTTGACCTGATCAGTAAGGCAATGGAAAATGGCGTTATCAGTGACTACGAGTATAGTCTAATTAGTAGGGAAAAGGAGAGGTATATGCTTTTGAAGGAGCAAATGAGACAACGGTTTAATAGAATCGTGAATAGCATCAACGAACAGGAAAGAGCCCAATTGGTTGCTAAGGGTAGGGAAGAAGGGAGGCAAGACGTTTTAAAAAAACTTCAATCTGTGCAGTATGTAAGCGGTACCTAGAATCTCCACCTGAATATAGACCTTAATTTTGGTATACATTTTATAGGTCTTTGTATGGCCTATAAAATGTAGGGTTTTTTAAAACTCACTCAGCAGTGATTCTTTTTTGAAATCCTTATATCTACATTCCGTAATATGTACCTGAGGGTAGTAGTTTTTGCCTTGCACGTACATTGATGAAATGGACAGGATGGCACTGGCCTGGCATGGCTCATCATATGGTACCGGCATGCCGTGGAATTTAGTAGTGATTGCATCCTTATAGTATTTGAGCTTGGCGTTAACATACCGGTCCTTTTTGACCGGCTCTGTCGTCAATTGCTCGGAGATCAACTCCTCGATTTTGCTCCATATTTGACGATACTTCGAAACCCAGTCGGGATACTCTTCGAAATCAAGACCCATTGCTGGTACTGCGGTGGCGTTGTACCGGGTCACCCCATTCGCGGACCAGATTCTAGGTGTTTTCACTCTGAAGGCTACCACAAGGTCTTGTGTATGGTAGCCTATGATAAACCTCTGATCCTTACCACTATTAGCCGGTACTGGATTTGACACTGTCAGGCAGTCCACGTTGATATCGTTGATGTCTGCAAAGGTAGTCGTAAATGAGTAGAATAGCTTGGGGCTGACGAGCTCTTTCTCAAATTGTAGCATCTTGTTTTATTGTAATTTAAACGATGTCAGAGAATTGCATTTCATCGTACATACGCAGCCGCCCCCGTTATAGGTGATGTGCTCTTGGTAGCAGTACCAGCACAGCATTTTATCCCTTATCATAAGTCTCCGTCCACAGGTACACTTATCATATGCATCCAGCATACGTTCACAGTCATTACATTGCTGTTCATCCATTTATTTCCAAGTCATCAATACGATCCTCCAGATATTTAATCCTCCGCTCATTCTCCTTCTCTGATTCTTGTACCAAAGCCAGGGCCATTAGCGGTAGAGAGAGACCGATGCCGGCCATGAAGGTCATGACTACTGCATTTCCAAAAATATCGAATTTTACTTGACAATTCATTTATTATACTATCTTACAGCATAGCTGTAAGATAGCGTTTTCAGGCCAACCCCCAATACTTTTTGAGACCTGCCTTTTCATCCTCTGAAAAGCACCAATCGATGACCCTATCAGGATGCCAGTCCAATGGAAGAAGATCCTCCTTAATCCCGGTCTTTCCCATCTTCCTGTAATAGTAGGCCTCGAGTAGTTCGAGCTCCTCATTCTCAACAATGATATCCCATATGTTATGGGTGATAAACCAGTCCGGCACATACCTGAGCATATAGGGCTCCTTTTAAACAGCCCTATTGCACATGTCTCGCGTCTTGAACCTATCCGGTATATATTTTAGCATCAGGGGATGCTTTTCAACAGCCTCGTTGCACATGTCCCGCGTCTTGAACTGATCCGGTACATAGTAGAGTATTTCGGGATCTTTTTCAACGGCCTTGCTACACATGTCCCGCGTTTTGAACCGATCTGATATATATATGAGCATCAGGGGCTCTTTTTCAACAGCCTCATTACACATGTCTTGCGTTTGAGTTGATCTGGCACATACTTGAGTGCATAGGGCTCCTTTTCAACAGCCTTATTGCACATATCCTGCGTCTTGAACCTGTCGGGCACGTGCCCAAGTACCCAGGGCTTCTCCTCAACAGCTTTGTTGTACATGTCCTGCGTCTTGAATTTTGACGGCACATACCAAAACATGCGGGGATCTTTTTCAACAGCCTTATTGCACATATCCTGCGTCTTGAACTGATCCGGTACATGGTAGAGCATCCAGGGATTTTGTTCAACAGCCTTGTTGCACATGTCCTGTGTATTCATCTTTATTGTATGATTTTTTTGTTTGTTGGAGGATTTCAATCTGGTCAATACTAAGGCAGTTGATATTTATGGGAATGTGTTGATATTTATGGGTATATGATGACGTCATCAATGTGCGCGTAGACTATTAGGGGAATTGCGCTAGAAAATATTGGACCTCTTATTCTACATTATTGTGACGTCATCTGTGGTGAAATACTAGGTCCTATGTAGATTAACATGGGATGGTATTGGATGGTGCTGCCTATTAGGGACTGTGCTGTGATTTATTGTGACGTCACTGTTGCACGCGCACGCGACTGCGCTAGAAGGAACATTTCCCTATCTCTAATTCTTATCTAAATATCGTTAAAAATACCACTTAATACCAAAAACAAACTAAAATTCCCATCTAAATATCGTTAAAAATACCACTTAATACCAAAAAACAAACAAGAATTCCCATCTAAATATCGTTAAAAATACCACTTAATACCAAAAAACAAACAAGAATTCCCATCTAAATATCATTAAAAATACCACTTAATACCAAAAAACAAACAAGAATTCCCATCTAAATATCGTTAAAAATACCACTTAATACCAAAAACAAACAAGAATTCCCATCTAAATATCGTTAAAAATACCACTTAATACCAAAAAACTAACAAGAAATCCCATCTAAATATCATTAAAAATACCACTTAATACCAAAAAACAAACAAGAATTCCCATCTAAATATCGTTAAAAATACCACTTAATACCAAAAACAAACAAGAATTCCCATCTAAATATCGTTAAAATTACCACTTAATACCAAAAAACAAACAAGAATTCCCAACTAAATATCGTTAAAAATACCACTTAATACCAAAAACAAACAAGAATTCCCATCTAAATGTCGTTAAAAATACCACTTAATACCAAAAAACAAACAAGAATTCCCATCTAAATATCGTTAAAAATACCACTTAATACCAAAAACAAACAAGAATTCTTATCTAAATATCGTTAAAAATACCACTTAACACCAAAAACAAACTAAAATTCCCATCTAAGTATCGTTAAAAATACCACTTAATACCAAAAAACAAACAAGAATTCCCATCTAAATATCGTTAAAAATACCACTTAATACCAAAAACAAACAAGAATTCCCATCTAAATATCGTTAAAAATACCACTTAATACCAAAAAACAAACAAGAATTCCCATCTAAATATCGTTAAAAATACCACTTAATACCAAAAACAAACAAGAATTCTTATCTAAATATCGTTAAAAATACCACTTAATACCAAAAACAAACAAGAATTCTTATCTAAATATCGTTAAAAATACCACTTAATACCAAAAACAAACTAAAATTCCCATCTAAATATCGTTTAAAAATACCACTTAATACCAAAAAACAAACAAGAATTCCCATCTAAATATCGTTAAAAATACCACTTAATACCAAAAAACAAACAAGAATTCCCATCTAAATATCGTTAAAAATACCACTTAATACCAAAAAACAAACAAGAATTCCCATCTAAATATCATTAAAAATACCACTTAATACCAAAAAACAAACAAGAATTCCCATCTGAATATCGTTAAAAATACCACTTAATACCAAAAACAAACAAGAATTCCCATCTAAATATCGTTAAAAATACCACTTGATACCAAAAACAAACAAGAATTCCCATCTAAATATCGTTAAAAATACCACTTAATACCAAAAAACAAACAAGAATTCCCATCTAAATATCGTTAAAAATACCACTTAATACCAAAAAACAAACAAGAATTCCCATCTAAATATCATTAAAAATACCACTTAATACCAAAAAACAAACAAGAATTCCCATCTAAATATCGTTAAAAATACCACTTAATACCAAAAACAAACAAGAATTCCCATCTAAATATCGTTGAAAATACCACTTAATACCAAAAACAAACAAGAATTCCCATCTAAATATCGTTAAAAATACCACTTGATACCAAAAAGAAACAAGAATTCCCATCTAAATATCGTTAAAAATACCACTTAATACCAAAAATAAACAAGAATTCCCATCTAAATATCGTTAAAAATACCACTTAATACGAAAAAACAAACAAGAATTCCCATCTAAATATCGTTAAAAATACCACTTAATACCAAAAACAAACAAGAATTCCCATCTAAATATCGTTAAAAAATACCACTTAATACCAAAAACAAACAAGAATTCCCATCTAAATATCGTTAAAAATACCACTTAATACCGAAAAGGAAACAAGAGTTCTTATCTAAATATCGTTAAAAATACCACTTAATACAAAAAACAAACAAGAATTCCCATCTAAATATCGTTAAAAATACCACTTAATACCAAAAACAAACAAGAATTCCCATATAAATATCGAAAAAGGAGCAGCCCATGTGACAAATCAAAAGTGATTGTCGAAACGAGCCTTGACGCAAAAATTATTTTTTGTTGTAAATTCTCCATTAATCAGACATTGGCCCAAAATAATCAGCATTAGACGAATTCTTATATGTTATTTAATATATTTAATATACTAGAGTTATTTTTGTTAAAAAAGTAACGCTTTTAGATATAAGAAACACAACTTTTTTAACCTGAGGCTGAACAAAAAAACAAGGTCTTATCGATTGGTAGCATTGAATCTTAATTAGAACAGAAAATTACTGTCGTTAATAAAACAAAACTTTCACATTCGAGCTTTCCTTAACATTTTTAATTTTGTTTGGTTGTTTGAGCGTCATTTTCTTATAAACCTTTTTTCTATGAAAATGTGTAATATCGCATCAATCTGTGAAAAAGAGGTAAAAAACACCTGCCTAGTATTTTTGCTAGCACGAATTTTTTTTTTATTTAAAATATTTACGTAGCACCATTCCAAAAGTCATTTTTAAACTACTAAAAATGATGAAAAGTCAACCCCTTAAAACCCCTTAAAACTGTATGCTTCAGAAGTTCACACAGAAAAATTGGTAAAAAAAAACTTACAAAAAGACCGTCATCAACGTATTGGAAACATTTGTCCAATATTGGACTTCTATAGTAAGAATCGAAATCTCCAAGCCATAGTGAAGTTATTCTGTAGTTTGACGTTCTAACGTCTCTATCATCAATTAAGGAGAAATTACTCTTCGTAGTTGAATTATACTTCTGTTGCTGCTTCGTGCATTCCATACAATCTACGAGACAATAAGGAATTGTAATAGATAGAGACAATGATTTACAATAAGAAACTAACATTAGTGCGATTCTAAATTTATTTTGTTGTTTTTTGTTTTCAAAAAAAGAGTACCTAAACAAAAATATTTTATTTTCCTTGGAAATATTAATTATACGTTGTCCTGCGCTGAAGAAAAGGCGGAACTCAGGACACTCGATTGAAATACGCATTTATACCAAGTCAACTAAGTCGACGCTAAAAAATTAAATTTTGAAATTTACACAACCAATTCTAAAAAGATTAAAATAAAGACATACCGCTTTGTGGAAGGAATGGAATACCAACCACACACAAAAACGCTAGCAAAAACATTACATTTCACGCTTTAAAGTAAGTTTGACCTGCTTCTATTTTTTTAATTCTTCAACAACTGTTTGAGATTTACACTGCGAAAGGGCAAATGTTGTTGCCTCTTGCACCTGGCTGTAGTTCCAATATATAGTAAGCGCTAATTAAATTGAATTCTCTTTGAAAAAGATTCTCAATAGAATGCATATCAGCTTTAAGGTTCTTGTAAGTAAATGAATAAAAAAAAATTATATTTATATATATATAAAATTTGTAGAGAATAAAAAAAGGAAAGGAAAATGTGATCGGTATAAAGCGTGGGAAAATTGTATTGGAGTTCTACAAAAAAGGATTTTGGAAGAAATATATCGGAAACTTTATCGTTTATTAAATAACTCCAAAGAATTAAAAAGGTTATACTTGAGGATTTGTTCCCACTAAGGGGCTGTTCATATGGAGGCGGGCTGGCTCGGTTGACCGGGCTGGCTCGGCTGAGCGGGATCTCGCTGCTATTAAGAAACACATGAAAAAATAAAAATGTGTTCATATGATAACCGAGCCAGCCCGCCTTGCCGAGCTCTCGCTTGTTTGTACCGAGATCTTGGTCAGGCGGGATCTCGCTGTTCTTAAGAAACGCATAGAAAAATAAAAATGTGTTCATATGACAGGCGAGCCAGCCCGCCTAGGCGAGATGAAATTAGATTTAAAAATAGATTTAAAAAAATTCTCATCAATTATTTAAAGTTCGAAATATATTCTTTTGTCTTCATTGTTTATGAATCTTTTGTGAAATGTAAACAACTTTTCCATCCCGGCTGGCCGAGATGTAAAAAACTTTATATGAACACGAGATGAAAATCACCCCGGCTAGCCGAGCCAGCCCGCCTAACCGAGCCAGCCCGCCTCCATGTGAACAGCCCCTAAGCCGGAAAGCTTTTTAGACCGCTCCTAAAACCTATCCTATTGATACCGAAAATCTTTTCATGCAAAAGTTCTTTAAGCAACTCGAGTTTCTACTTGTGCTGTATTCTGTAGTGAAAAATATCGATAACCTTGTCGAATCGGTACGGTACTTTCTGAAAAGAAGGAACTGTCTTTTTTTCGTCACGCGGATATCATATATGCCACAGTGAGACAAAATTGCGTCATAAAGTTTATTGATTGGTTGTCATGATTACCCGTTGCTGGGAAAAAATATGGGTAAAATATATTATCTACCTTCGCCAAAGCAAATACCTTAATAGCATGCGAATTCAAGCACATTTTTACTGTCGTCTGTCGGTATCTGCGTACCAGTATAGAAAGTGTTGCGGAGAGGTTGCCAAGGCAAAAGGCATTAAGTACGGCACGGCAAAGGCAGGCAAGGAAATAGGAAGAGGAATCAGCAGGGGTAGGCAAGGCATGGGAGGCACAGGCAAGGGCATAGTTAGGCAGGCACCAGAAGAGGCAAAGGCATTAAGCACGGCAAGGAAAGGGCACGGCAAAGGCAGGCAAGGAAACAGGAAGAGGAATCAGGAAGGCAGGGGTAGGCAAGGCATGGGAGGCACAGGCAAGGGCATGGGAGGCAGGCACCAGAAAAGGCATAGGAAGGGTAGGCAAAGGCACGGTCAGTGCTGACAAGGCAATGGAACGGCAAGGCAAGGCAGGGGTGCCTGACTTTAATATAAAATCTCCCCCCTACAACTCAAAGATTGCGTATACTCAATATATCTAAGATAAGTATCATATTAGTCCAGGAGTATAGAAAATATTGAGGTGCAAATATTTCAAATTCAATATCTCAAAAAAAAAGTCTCAAATTTACCTCAGGTCAATATACAGTGAATCATGTTAGCAGAATTATGTGCCAATACAAGTATTTAAACAATCGGTCATAGCGCCATATCATTTTTTGATAAATCTGAGATTAACTTGGTTCCAATGACAACAACATTAAAAAGTCAAGATATAGAAATAATCAGAGAAGTCCACGAGAAAGGCAAAAAAAATTATTGAAAAACGCCTTTTTTGGTTTCTTGTGCCTACCATGTTTATCAACACAAAACTTTTTACCATAAAGTGATAGATCTATTACAAAAAACAGCATTTTTGGGCTCTATAAATTTGAGTGATAAATGTATGCAACTCCCACCTCTACGACTCAAAGATTACCTATTATACTCAATATAGCTAATATCATATACTTATGAAAACCTGTGTTGTAGGTGCAAGATAATTATGTTTTTCCTAGCCCTGTCCAGGATTTGAACCTGGATCTCTCATTTGCATGAGTGTCATAGCCATTAGACCAGCAGGGCATAAATATATATATATACAAAACTTTACAGGTGAATATTATATACACTTAGGAATTTACAGCACACAGCCTAGTTAATTAACCTTTTGAGAAATGCTGGTTAAGTCACAAGTAACTGTGTTACCTGGCGTAAAACGCTTGGTGGAACAGTTAATACAAATTGTAAACTGTACCACACATTCAGGTGGAGCGCCTTAGTACAGGTGTGCAGTATATCGTAAATCGAGTGAAACACACAACATTTAAGGTGTTTCGGGTGTAATTATATTTTTCAGATTCAGAAAATATATTTCCTTCAACTTTAGCTAGAATAAAAACACAATTTACATATTGTGCCATGTCATAGCGAAAACAGTCAGCAAACCTTTTTTATTTTTCACAAAATGTTCCCGGTGAAACTTAAAATATATATGTACTTTAATCTGTGGTGCACCATTAGTATAGGTAAACAAACCCTTTCAAAAAAACTTTAGCACAACTGCTGTTAAATAGAAACACAGGTAATAGCTTGTCGTTAACACTAGGCTGAGTGATTAGTACAGATATACTGTGGCGCACATATACGTTTCGACATAATACCCCTTTCCGAAAAACTATCCTAACTTCGGTTCAAATAAACAGACAGTAAACACCCTGTTGTTATCCTACACAGCTAAAACAATCATTCAGCAATTTTATTTTGCGGAAAAGTTTTTGTAACATTTAAAAATAAAAACACAGTTTAAAACCTGTTTTTACACTCCTAAAGCAAAAAGAATCCTACAATATTTTATGGGAAAGGTTCTTGTGCACGATCAAAAATTAATCGTGAAATCGGATAGACGTAATACATTTTTCAAAAAAACTTTACTGCAACTTCGGTTTAAATAAAAACAGCGGAAACAGCCGTTGTTACCCTGCATGACAATAGGATAAAAAATTCTTATTTCCAACTGAACAGAAACTTCAAAATAATAGCACTTAATTAGGCTACTGGACTTAAGCTTGATATCCCGTTGGTGTAAAAGTTCAGGGCATAAATTAGAAAATGCTAAAAAAGGTTAAACGGAAAAAGAATGGTGTCCGACATCAGTGTACAGTTCGGGTCAAGTTACAAAAACGGAAAATATTTCTTTTTCGGGAAATTATTTTCTGGTTCAAAAATTTTCCCGAACAGGAAATTTTTTCATTTTTCTGAAATTTGTTCTGATTGAACCCAAAAAATGAATGATATATATATATTTGAAGATTTTCAGTAGGTGTTGATGATTGCACGAGAACCACTTGTCAGAATTTATATAAATGCCTCGGTGATGTAGACGTTAAAAAAGTTTCCTGATATATATATATTAGCTATATATATATTGAAATAATTTCCGTTTCTGTAACTTGAGCCGCACTGGTGTTTGCTCAGCGGCAGGGTTAAAAAAGTTGATCATAAGTGGGAACGTAACGTACTATTTGCAGAATATGTAACTATAGCCAGCTATGTTCTTTTGCTGACTTTGCTAAACTTTATGGTTCTTGGTTTTTGGTATAAAATTCTATAACCAGCTAAAAGTCTTAAAAAGCTAGCTAGCTATATGCTATCTAAGTTCTGTTATCATTCCAGATCAGTCAATTTTATGCTAACTAGCCTTACGTGTGACTGAGAATAAGAAAGGGTTCATTACATGTAAAAAAAGAGTGATATACTAGCTGGCTAAACATACCTTTTCTTCGTTTTCTTGAACAAGCCCTTTCGTTGGTTGCGATATAGCTTAGATTAACGAAAGTTTGAGTTTGAGGCGGTATGTGTCCGAGAAAAGGTCATGTGATATTAGTCAAAGTGAGTAATGTATCACGTGGCTAAAAGGTGTAGGCAGATTTAATCTCAACTGGAAACGATTGCACAAGAACCGCTTGTCAGAATTTAAAACGTCTCAATAAAAAATATAGATGTCAATATAGAAATAATTTCCATTTGTCACTTAATCCACACTGGTGATGCTCACCGACAGGGTTAAAAAAGTTGATTTCCTGCCCTACAATGTGGCAATGTCTACTAAACCACTTTTTTTGTGATGTTCCAACATTATATATAGCTACAATCATCCACAAAAATATGGCTCTCACCCCTTCTATGACATTCAATGTTATAAAGTTCCCAACTTGACCTCTATAAAACATTGATCGCAAGTGAATCTGTTAGAATATAGAGGTATGTACTTTTGCTGATTTCGCTAAACATTTTTGTCTAAAATTGGACGATTGTGGATTGTGGCTAGAACAAGCTATGTAATGGGACATTCCTAATCAGGAGTAGAATTATATCACTTACTGTGTCATAGTATAGGTGTATGTAGCTACCTGATAGAAAATATGTCGAAAATAATTTGCTATGCTAGCTTGTGTAGCTGATTTTATAGGTAAAGTAGCTAATTTTATGCTAGCTTTGTAGCTAGTTTTATGCTAGCTGTATATGTTATATGTTTGCTCTATTTTATGCCAGCTAGCTTAAAAAGTCTTAAAAATCTTTAAATCTATTTAAGTTCTATTATTATTTCAGCTCAGTCGGTAGTTTTATGCTAGCTAGCCTTAGGTGTAAGTGAGAATAAGAAAGGGTTCGTTAAATGTAAAAAATAGTTAGCCTTTCTTCCTTTTCTTGAACAATACGATATAGCTTTAGATTAACGAAAGTTTGAGTTTTAACAAACAACAAAAACTCCATCGCCGTGCTAAAAACATGTTGTCTCGCTTACTAAAAACTGTACTAGAGAATGACCATATTAAATTGCTGGATTACTGTGATCCTTTTGACGAAATTTTAATATTGCCATAGTAACCATGATAATTTGGATGTATAGGGACGAAATCCTATATACTCTCCACCGTACTTACATTTCCTTTATATTTGGCTTATATAATGAGGAAATAGGCTCCGCTACGCTCCGTGCGCTGACGCGCACTCCGCTACTCTCCGCAAAAATGGTACCGTAGTAGCGACACACACGAGATGCAGTATGTAAAGGACGGGCGGCGAACCCGTGGATTTATTCACAGGCCACTGACTAGTCTCTATAATAATAGCTGTATTCTGTTCAAAATGGTTGTACGTAGCTTTGTTACTGAAAATTTCGGCATAACCCGATTTTTACGGACTTTGTTTTGGTTGCACGGAGCTTAATTTCGGAAACACGGCAGAACCCAAATAAAAGCTCACGAAAGTTATTTTGGTTTGGAAGTAATGGTGTCAGGAGTGTAGGTCTTCTTTAGACCGTTTTCTCTTCTAAATACTCTTTATATATAGGAATGTTTATTTTCTGTACGTTTTCACATGTTAAGATAAATATAGTCACGTTTTCTAGCCATGTATAAATCTTAAACAAACCAATTTTAAGATTTTGGCTGCAAACGTAGATTTTGAGGCAGCATCCTCCTGAGAAATGAGCTTTAGCTAGCCTTACTCATTTCTATTATTTTAAAAGTTTTATTCAGTTTGGTATAAGAGCTTTTCATCCTAGCCAACATCATTTTCTTTTATGTCGAGGTTGTGGCTATCTAGCTAGATCTTTAGCTAGCTCTGGCTAAAAATTGAAAGTAGAGAAATGCAGTTTGGCTACAACAAAATTCTTAATCAATAATTCTCATGCTAAATGTAGTTAGGTAGCTAAACCTTTTATTACTGTCATGAAAACTTATTCTGCAAAATAAAATTGTTGACTGATTTTTTAGCTGGACGGAGTAACGACGAGCTGTCTTCGGTGTTCTTATTTGAATGGAAGCTGCGAGGTTTACTTGTACTAACCGCTCAATCCGATGTCACGAGTAACTTTTGAACATTCGCGAAATTTTAATCCGCAAACTAAAAACTGTTGACCGATTGTTTTTGATATGACGGTGTAACAACATGTTGTAAAATGTGCATGAGGAAAAGTTGGTTTTTAAAATATATAATATACAGCCGAAACACTATAACGATGTGTGCGCTTCACTAGATTTGTGACATAGCTACTGCATACCTGTTCTAAAGCGCTCCACTTGAATGTGTTGCACATTTTAAAATATTAAGCGCGTAACCTGGTGTTCATCACCGGTCCACACAGCTAGTTGTGGTTGCCAGTAGTATGTAGTCTACGGTGAAACTTGTGTAAGAACAATATGTTGTCGAATTGGTATCGCCACCTAGCACAGCAGCCGTTGCAAATTCCCTTGGCATGTTAGATCTTTAATTTTACTTCGTTAGCTACACGTGGTATTTGTGGAGGTTGCAATTCCCAGATATAGGCTATGTAAAAGTTGCATCATGTTCGTTGCTAATGCCACAAATAATTTTTTGCAAGTTTTGACAAAGCAATTTTTATTTTTGTGGTCAACATTTTTGATCATTTGTACCTCAGTCGGTAGTGCATTTGACTAAGAGGTTGTGGGTTCAATCCTCACATCATAAGGCCGTTGTCTAGTTGTTGTTGTCTAACCAAACAAAATATAAGCAAATCACTGTTTTTTGCTGAGAATGGTATTCCTAACTTGTGCAGGTGCATAGTCAGCTAGCTAATTTAGAAAATTCTAGTTGAATTATGTTGATTCTTATTGTATATATGTGTAATGTATGTTGTTTTTCTGTATATTTGATACGAATGCCATGCCAATGCACAATGCAAATTGTCCTTGTAAACTGTATAGCTAGGTATTCATATTCATTAGATTACTATACAGATATGGTTATTGCTGTAATTTTTTCAAAAACTAACTTTAGCTCAATTTTAACTGCAATAAAAACAGTTATCCCGCCAAAGCAAAAATAGTCGGCCATCATTTTTTTTTTTTTTTTTGGCGGAATAAATTTCCGTGAAATTCCAAAATTTATTCCTGACTCTGGAATGAGCACTTGTAGAGATAAACCAAGCTAAACATCCTTGTGTGGACTGCCTATATTAGTGCGTCCTATAGGCGTAATACTGTTTTCTAAAAAAACTTTATCGCTGCTTTGTTTAAATAAAAACGCAGGAAACAGCTCGTCTCTACCCCGTCCAGCTAAAACAATCACATAGCAATTATATTTTGCGGAATAGGTTTTCGTGAAACTTGCAAAATTCATTATCAGTTTGCATAAAAAAACCCATCCTAAAGCCTGTCAAAATTAATTGTGGGTAAGGATATGGTAAGAAGTAAAGCCTAACTATCAAAGTTAATCAAGACTGATTGTCTCATTGATTCAATAAACTTTTGCCAAAGTTTATATTACAGTAATAGGTGTGTCTAACTAACCGCATTTAGCATGAGAAATATTATTTGAAAATTTCGTTGCAGCCAACTGATTTTTACTTTTTAGCCAGGTGCTAACAGCTAGATTGACACAACCTAGTTGCAGCTGAGCAAAAATTAGATTGGTGAAGATAACACAATGTTGGCTAGCATAAAGAGCGCTTATACCTAACTAAATAAAAACCTTAAAGATAGAGCCAGCTTACTGGTTTTATGACGCCCCCTTTAAATTAAACGTTTGTAGCTAAAATCTACATACTAATATGGAGATGTTACTAAGCTTTTATGACATATGATAATCGATTTTGAATTTTCGAATGTCATAACTGTTTCCACCACAGGTAAAATGATTGGAGTAAATAATAAATGGCTGTTTCCGTCCTTTCAAAATAACAGAAACATGTTTATTTGAAACATTTTAAAGTATTATATAATACTGACAAAAATGGTTGTATCGCAGTCATTGAAATTGATTTCTAAGTCCATCAATGAATAAAAGGTTGGATTTCATCTTAAATCAACTCTTCTTATGTCACCTAGCAACATCAATATCCAATTTATTGTAATGTATTCCCATTATAGAAATTGTAAAAAATACGATGTTACTTTCATAAGGTAAAGAACATTTTCATTTGTTAAATTCTTTTTTAATTAGTTGAAATATGAACGTTGACAGAATATTTTTCTGTCTAGCATTTCTTTACGCACTTTTCATTAGCGAAGTAACTACGATAAATTTGCGTAGCTTGGAGCGTTCCTCTTCCAAGAAGAAGGCGTTATTTCGGCGAGTGTTCAGTGGAAAATATTTAGACAAGCCGAAGCTTGCGCAGTATATCGTTGACAATTTTAGAGAATGTGGAATCTTGTGCTTCAAGGATGCCGCGTGCTACTCATTTAATTACCAAAGAAACTGGAAGAACTGTGAGTTGCTTTCAGTGGAGAGTATGGATGCAAAGATGAGCGATTTTGTCGACCATTCTGATTCGAATTATTATGATAACTTATCAGGTTTGTGTGAATTCTCCTTCCCTGCGTTGTTGTTTTTTTGTTTTATTTATATGTTTACCCTTTTGTTTCTATTCTTTTTCTACTGTTTTCTCGTGTGCGAAATTAAAATTAAGAATAGTTGGCCTGTCTTCCTGAAAAACACCCTTCAATACGCTGACTTATGTTAAACTCTGACCGGCTTATTTAATTTTTAGCATTTCCATATGAAAGTTGTAAAAAAGGTTTGCAATCAGAATCTTTCGATTCTGGCTGGTTTTACCTTAAACCAGTTGGTCAGATGGGAATCATCGGAGTACATTGTCGAGAGGAGGGGACCGAATATTACGTTGACGTCCACCATGATAATGAAGAATATATTTTGGTTGATAAAATGGAAGCTGTTGGTAGTTTCTCTCATATACTGAAATATAACGTCACAAGCCTTGATGCAGTGATATCATTGGTTAAACAATCAATGAGTTGCACCCAATATGCAGGAATGGCTTGTCATAATGCCAACCCGTTCTATACCTATAATCCACCGTACATTTACCTTAAAGATCGAAATGGTAGTATTATACCATATTGGGCTGGTGGAAACACAGCCAGCTACTGCTCTTGTGGTATAACTGGCACTTGCTACAGTGCATCAAATCAATGCAACTGTGATAGCTCTATTACCAGTGGTTACCATTACGATAAAGGGGAAATCAAGGAGAAAGAGAGATTGCCCTTAACCGCTATTCACGGGGGTGATACAGGATCTTCAACTGAATGGTTATATCTGAAGGCTAAGCATCTGATTTGTAAAGAAACATAAATATAGTCCCGTTTTGTTTGAGCAGCTATTTTGTTTTTGGGACTGTCATTTCTTTTTTATATAATTCAGAAGTTTGTTTCAAACAGTTTGGATCTCACAATTTTCTAAGACTTTAATAAAGCTGAACAATATTCGAGATATACATTCACTTTTCTGTTCATTTCTTCCTTCTATTAGACACATGCAGTTGAAATGCAGATCATCTCGGACATTCAAAATTTCTGACGCTAATATGTTCACTTCATGTCTGTTATACATTTCAGAAATTTATTAGGGTGTCAGGCCAAAATCATATGAGGTGCCATAGTAACCAAAAATAAGATCCCTAGTTATATATGTTACTAAGTTTGTTATATATGTTAAAATTTTTTGTTATATATGTTACTAAGTTTGTTATATATGTTACTAAGTTTGTTATATATGTTACTAAGTTTTTGTTATATATGTTACTAAGTTTGTTATAAATGTTACTAAGTTTTTTTTATATATGTTACTAAGTTTTTGTTATATATGTTACTAAGTTTGTTATATATGTTACTAAGTTTTTGTTATATAACTTACTAAGTTTTTTTTATATATCTTACTAAATTTTTGTTATATATGTTACTAAGTTTGTTATAAATGTTACTAAGTTTTTTTTATATATGTTACTAAGTTTGTTATATATGTTACTAAGTTTTTATTATATATGTTACTAAGTTTTTGTTATATATGTTAATAAGTTTGTTATATATGTTACAAAGTTTTTGTTATATATGTTACTAAGTTTGTTATATATGTTACTAAGTTTTTTTTATATATGTTACTAAGTTTGTTATATATGTTACTAAGTTTTTGTTATATATGTTACTAAGTTTTTGTCATATATGTTACTAAGTTTTTGTTATATATGTTAATAAGTTTGTTATATATGTTACAAAGTTTTTGTTATATATGTTACTAAGTTTGTTATATATGTTACTAAGTTTTTTTTATATATGTTACTAAGTTTGTTATATATGTTACTAAGTTTTTGTTATATATGTTATTAAGTTTTTGTTATATATCTTACTAAGTTTGTTATATATGTTACTAAGTTTTTGTTATATATGTTACTAAGTTTGTTATATATGTTACTAAGTTTTTTTTATATATGTTACTAAGTTTGTTATATATGTTACTAAGTTTTTGTTATATATGTTACTAAGTTTGTTATATATGTTACTAAGTTTGTTATATATGTTACTAAGTTTTTTTTGTTATACAGCCGAGTTTTAATTTTCTTTTTTCATATGATTTATTTGTCGTAGAAATTTTCATGTTGTATGCTTATTCCTTATGGTATAGTGGAGAATTATTCTACTACAAGGAATGTTTCCTATCAACGCTTTCTTCCCTATCAATTCATTTTGTCGCTTTCTTTATACGCTAAATATGCAAGCCCTTCGCAAGACTTGTTGCCAGCGACGCATCCTTTGTTTTACACTATTTTACACTAACAGGGTCGTGCTTTGGGATCCTAACATGGTCTAATGTTCACCTTATTGTTAGTTCGGTTGTTTGGTTGTGAAGGTATACATGGTGGTGCTTGGCGATGCTGGCAACTGGTTGAAAAAAAAACATTGTACTACATTATTTAATTCACTTTAATTATTATTTTATATTAGTTGCAATAGATACTCAATACAGCTTAATATAAAATACACCAGATGGTGTTGTGATAAATTATTTTCCCGTTTATTAGTTTTGCTATGATAACCAAACTTTGATGTTTGAAGATTCAGTTCGTCGCCCATAACACACAAATCCTTACTCACCGCATTTTTAAGAACGTTATGAATATTTTATGGTAGATTGATAAAATAGGTAGGATGTTAACAATAACATGAAAAATATCTCAACCGTGATAGGTCGACACGAGTAAGGTTTACTTAACATTTGAGATTAAATATTGCTTAAGGGAACAAAGTATTTGCGAAAGACATTTTTATTTTTATGGCTTTCGCCCAAACCTTGCGAAAATTTGAAATTATAAACTTTATTTTGCGGGCTTTTATATGCAAACACTGTTATGACGTAGTTAAAATTTGTTCTAATATCAACAAAGCCACCCGTTGACAAATTCTAACTAGCTAAATTTCCAAGTAACAAAATGCTGCAAAATATCGTCTATTAGCAACCTAATTGTTGGGATGTATTTATTATTATTATTTGATGCAAAGGTTTACACTCAACTTTTAAGAAAAACCTGACTATTTTCGTTTTTTAACAACAACACACAAAAAAGCAAATATGCAGCCATTATCACAACTATCTGGTTTTGTTGTTGCCTTGACCAGCTAAATATCCAAAAGTTCTTTGAAAATTCATGTTTCATTATCTTTCGAATTAATTAGTCATATTTCACTTTCATTTTACTAGCTCTCTCCTATAGTACAATATCCAAATCTATAGTTACAAAAAGCGTCGTTTTTTACGGATAAAAAATATGTTCTTTTAATTTTTGCACCTATGCTCTTCAAATCATCTGTTTTAAGAATTTCTCCATTTGATTTTTTCTTCATGCTTTTTCAGTGCTTAGTTTTTTTGTGACGCAATTGAATTCGGTAATATCTGTCTATTTCAAAAATAAAGGTCTTTCCCTCATGCATAGAGTAACATAAATTTATCTTCGTTGCTCTTAAATCTCTCTCTTAAACCTTCAAGCTTTTAAGAGCCGTTTTTCACTATCTCGAATTGATGTGTAGGCGAGATCGTGATGAAACGATTGCAATTTTTGAAACTACCTAAATTAGATTTTCCGTGGTGAAAAAATGTGCGTGGTTAATGAGTTTGGCTTGATTATGATGTGGTGTCGTTAAGCATACATCTTAATAATATGGAGGGTTGAAGAATTTTATCTATAAATCTTTACTCTTCCATTATAACATTTATAGCAATAAAACAAAATAGGATGTACATTTCACTTTCGCCATTAGGCATAAAATGTTTTGTACATTCTCCCGATAAAGTAGTTTCAATTTGCTAAAAAAATTGCATTTATACTTTTTTGAAATAAAGTTTTCTTCTATTTCCTAGCTTATCTTGTTCGACATGAATATTTTCAGCTTTAATGAAACAACTACAAGTTGACTTCGTCCTCTGTATGAAGATAAACACGCTAAAACTTCAAAAAAAGATTTAAGGCTACTTAAAAATCTCTACAAATGAAAAATTACAATGTTGTGCGTAACACCATAAATCTTCTCTATTGCCATTGAGGTTAGCCTTACATGATTGACTAGGTCGGTCAGATTCTTATGATATGAGTTTTACCTGAAAGGATTAAATGACTTCAACCGTCTCTCTCCTCATGGTAAGAGAAGGGAAAGTATGAATAAGTTGAAATCTCAAAACAAAATAGTAAAATTCCTACGCAATCCGGTAAGGAAATGTTTTTAGAGTAGGGCTATGTTAGGGAAAGTCGGATGAAAATTATCCGTTTCCGACGTGGGCAGGGAAAGTCAGGGATTTTTTAGTGGTCAGGGAATTTTGTAAAAAAATGTTTTATCTCCTGTTAGTATTATAATAATGGGTTGATAATAATTGTTCAAATTTTAAATATGACTACGAAACAATTTTCTAAATTATCTCTCAGTTTCCATTCAAGTCTTTAACCTATTTTCTATTTCCTAAATAGTTCTTTTTTTATGGTTCAAAAAAACCCAATCACATTAGAGAATTCTACCGATAAAATTTGAAAATACACATCAGACCAAAGTCTCGCTAAGAACAGATCCGAAAAGAGAATTTGCAACAACCGCTTTTTATAAATATCTTAAAGGTTTTTGTCGTCATGTGTCACAATGTAGTATTTCTTAAAAAAATTCTTACAGCCACAGTATGACAGGGGTAATTGCCAGGTTAATTGCTCGCCTCGTCGAGGTATATCATTTATCATATCTCAGCTGAATTTGTGGTTGCCATTAAATTGCTCTATTCACGTTCTATGATTCGTTGGAGACTATAAATACAGCGAAAGAAGACTTTCACTTCAGTCAAATCCAATCGACACTACTTGCGTCAGATCTCTTGATACAACAACAGAAAATGCAGAGTGTTCTATCAAACATCGTTTTTGTCATCTTGCTCTGCGTAGTATTTGGTAAGAATGTTTTTGCAAATGTATTGTGGAAGATGTCGACAGGAATTTTAGTCATTGAAGTGCCATTAAGCAAAGGGGTAGAATTAAGTACCAACGCTAGGATGACGTGACTTCAGGCTTTTGCACGCACATGTTATTCCCCATACCTTTGCCTATTTCAGCTGTCCCACCTATCCACCTATCGCAGCTTAACTCTATATCTTTTCTATTAGAATACCAGCTTCAATGCCGTCCAACACAAGATACAGCTACGTTAGGTAAAATTGTCAAAATCAATAAGAAGTACGAAGAAAAGATGGATTTGCAGCATGTCATGGTTGACGGAGACATGATCATGATGGAAGAAGAAGTCATATTGATGAGACAGAAACCAAAAAAAGAGAAGAAACCAAAAAAGAAAGAAAAAAATTCTGTTGGTGGAAAAAATTCATCAAAGAAGAGTCGAGCTAAAAGAGAGATCAAGCAGGCAAATATCTGGCCTGACAAGACTAAGATTCCTTACGACTTTGACACAAGTTCAATTGCAGCTTACAGTAAGTTATCTATATTTGCAATTCATGTCGATGTTTTTTTTTAAGTATTCCTAATGCAAGTTCAATTTTCTCTCTTGTATAAATTTGCTTATAAAACTCCTCCCCTTCGTTTTTCAGTTCAGAATTTGTTTACTGAATTATGTCAATAAACTGAGCAGGATATCATTGTCTGGATTAATTATGATAGCTCGTTCTAACATTAACACATCGCATTTTATATATCCCGTTTATTTTTATTTTATTATTATTATTATTATTATTATTATTATTATTATTATTATTATTATTATTATTATTATTATTATTATTATTATTATTATTATTATTATTATTATTATTATTATTATTATTATTATTATTATTATTATTATTATTATTATTATTATTATTATTATTATTATTATTATTATTATTATTATTATTATTATTATTATTATTATTATTATTATTATTATTATTATTATTATTATTATTATTATTATTATTATTATTATTATTATTATTATTATTATTATTATTATTATTATTATTATTATTATTATTATTATTATTATTATTATTATTATTATTATTATTATTATTATTATTATTATTATTATTATTATTATTATTATTATTATTATTATTATTATTATTATTATTATTATTATTATTATTATTATTATTATTATTATTATTATTATTATTATTATTATTATTATTATTATTATCTATTTTATTTATAGTCGAGGATTTGCCCGTTGGTCAAACTGTGTTGGATGCCTTGGCATCGATTGAAAAGGTTACGTGTTTGAGATTCGTGACACGAAATAAAGAGGAACATTTCATAAGATTTACCAATGGGTATGTATGCGTTGATTAACCTTAACTGCTGATAAAAATTTGCAAATCAATTTTAAAATAACCGATTACAATAAGTTATTTCTGTCAGATATTTTACGTAAGAGAGATTCGTGAAAGTAATAAAAAATAAGAAGCCCAGGGGCTTGAAGATTTCCGCCATTAGCCTAAAAGATTTTAAAATTTGAAGTTGATCTTGAAAACGGAGAATTATGGGGTAAACGAATCATTGAGTATTCTCAATTATTATTGTAACTAACCTGCAATGTTAAAATACAACTCAATAAATAAAAAATAAAATTCATGAATAATTAATTAGTTCTGCTGAATATAGCTTTAGTCTACGTGCTTGAAAAATTGTACAGAAAGAAATGACGTAACATCAAAGATGGCGCATTATAAGACGATCTTCATTATTCTACACTGCACGAGCTTTAACTTTCGATAGCATATAAACTTTAAAATAAAGTATTGTTCATTGGATAATAAAACAATCTGTTGCACTGTTAGGATTCTTATTGGCTTAAAACTCATTTTAGCCTCGTTCTCAGAAAAAAATCTTTAGCCTGGATAAGTTTCGGGCGTCCAGCCTGGCTGCGCTATCTCTATCTATCTATCTATCTCTCTATCTCTCTATCTCTCTATCTCACTATCTCCTCAGGCGATTTTAAAGATTCCGCCTTCGCTGGCGGAAATCAACAATGAAATTCAGATATTTATTTTTATTATAGGAAAGTATGCGCAAGTGTTATTGGTTTCAATCCTTTGTATGCAAAAAATGTTGGGCAACCAATTATATTGGGTCCGCAGTGCTCAGACATTGACATCATCCAGCATGAGATCCTTCATGCATTGGGGTTTTACCACGAACATCAACGCACAGACAGAGATCAGTATGTCAATGTTCACTGGCAAAATGTGGAGGATGGTAAGCATCTTTTTTATTATTTTGCGAGTAAATCCTCTTTTTTCTTTCCTGTTTATCTTCATGCCATTTCCTTTTTATACTTTATTGGCTTTTGTGATTTTCCCAATTGTAAAAGCGTTTTCTAGAAAATCATTGTTTTTTTCTGCATTATATCATTTATTCGCTTTCTAGAAAATCATTGTTTTTTTCTGCATTATATCATTTATTCGCTTTATCAAATTTCAGGACAACAAAAACAGTTTGCGATAAGGTATGGAGGAACAGCGCTTGGATTTGCATACGATAAGAAGAGTCTTATGCACTACGGAAGGTAAGCGTCAATAAAAAAACTTACACACTAACAAAATTATACAATTTGCAAGCGTACTGGACAACAAATAAATTTTAGAAAAGATTTATGCAAAAGATGACAACCAACCTAGCTGACATAACTTTTTGCAAATATGATTTGGTGTTATTTTGAAATTGTTCATCTTTCATCTATTTTTTAGATATGAATGGAGCAAAAACAGCCAAATTACACTGGAAGACAAGCAAAACCCATCTGCACCGTTAGGAGGCACAACGCTGACTGCTACAGACATCAATCAAATTAATACATTATACGGTTGCACTGCGAATAATTAGGCTCCCCTCTGGGGTCTTCTGACACACATATTGAGTGATTGGACAAGAGATACAAAATATCTTCTCGTACATTAAAGAAAGACATTGGAACCGAAGCCGTAACGGCATATATTTATGAAGATGTATATATTTATGTATAACAATGTAAATTTTTATATAACCCTGAAATACGATTTGTAACAAGAAATATAAATATAAAAAATATTTAGCTCAACTCGATACCTTGTTGTTTAATTAACACCGCCCGTTGTCTATATGCAGAATAAAAAAAAAAGATTTTGGTTACTGAATGTCGAAAGAAATAAAAAGACACACTTCCCCAAAGTCAACATAATCCAGGTTGCGGAGAAAGAGAGGTATAAAGGAGTATTTCAGTAGGAATAATCGAGGCGGATTTGAAGATTTTCTAGATTTTTGGTTAGAACGCTGCACCAGAAGGTTAAAGAGTCTGTAAATTAATATTCAATAAACCGTCAGAAAAAAGTTTTCTGAATAATTATCTTTAATCCTTAGTTTTTGGAGTCAGGGTTGATACATCATCAGTCTAATTTTGAAAAGGGCGCCCCTATAATAGAGTGCACATTAGTCCATAATTACACTCGTTAACCCTATTTATGCTAGGACGAGGAGTCAATTGTTCCAGCTTACTATTATTATTTTTTTAATAAAAAACATTCCTAACATTTAATATGCATAATTCGGGGAAACCTCCGACACAGGATAAATGTTTGGTCCTGGGACTAAATTCTTGGCAGGTGGTAGTAACATGGGAAGTTTAACCAATATTCATTTTTATGAAAAATTATATCTTTGGGTTAAATCACATGTATATTACAAATATAAAAATGAGCTACACCCTATTGATACTGAAATACCGCAATAAATAATATCATTCTTAATAATTCTTTGTTTGCTATTGCTTGCAAATGTTGTTTTTCTTTATTTGGTGATTGTTTTAAAAATAACTTGAAAAGAATAATCTTAACAATGAGGAAAACTTCTCACTTACCAAGGCCGAATTCTCTGGAGGCTCCGAAATGGCCAAGGGAAGGGTTCTGAAAGTGACAGAGAAGACACCACATTGCGTAAATTAAAAATAAATGTTTGTTATCACATGGGAGGAGAATTAGAATAAAAAAGAGTTGAACTTGGTCATTCAGTTCAATAAGTCGTCTCTATGTTAATAATACCCGTATTTTGTCTGTCTTTGAGTAAAAATGGTACCGCAGTAGCGATAGTTGCCTCTCCGCGATTCGATAGCTGTGATGCTACGGACCCTATTACCGAAGGAAATTTTTTTTTTATCAAACTATTCATGGTGTGCAAAAATGTCTATTGCGAAAATTTCGACCGGGAAATTTTTCGTTTTCTTCGTTGAAACGGCACTCTAATTTTTACAATTTCGTATTTTTTTAATTGTATGTTGTTAAGGTAATTTGTAAATTGGGTATATTTTTTGCCTAAAATTAATAGAATTGATTTTTACTAATCTTAATACGGAAAGAGAAAAATATGGCAGCAGGACATTCCTCTCCAAACAAAAAATGTTAGTAATGATATAATATAATTTGTAAATAGCAGCAATTACTATTTCAGTGGGAGAATAATAATCTGACCCACAATCACATTCCGTTGACGTCATTTGTGCAAAATGTAATTAAAATCAGAAAAAATGTAAATACTCCATCCAAAAAAGTGTCCAATGAATAGGACAAGTTATAGTTTTCAAAAAAAATGGAAAATTTATTTTTTGCACAACCTTTATTGGCAGACTTTTACTGTAAAATATCCTGTCAACGGGATATTGAAATATATCTAATTCTGTTTTTCATTTGGTATATGGTAAATTGCGATGGTAAGGTAATTTCTACAGTTGATTGCAATACTTTTCTCGAAAGTAGCACAAAAGTGGGTTGATGAAAGGTCTTTTTTGTTTCTCAACCCACATAGGTGATTTTAGCTGACTATGACACTCTTCGTAGGTTCATCCTTGGTAACAGCCCCCATAGAGAACAAAACGTACTTTAACTTTATCCTTTGGCTTGTTGGTAATATAGGCTCCCATATATGTAGAACAATTGGAATGAATAAAGAATGAATGAAAGAATGAATGAAACCCATAAAAACGCTAAATATTGCGTTTCACATTTTTTTTTTACAATACTTCCACTACCCGGGACTTTCAAGGGATTGGGAAGTGTTTAAAATATCAAGAGCTTGAGATATCGATTAGTGAACGAGAAACGTTTTGTCGAAAAAAGCAAGAGCGTCGCGTAGAATGTTGTCATAAATCGAAACTTTAATAAATCCACCCTTTCCTGATTAAATTATGTGTCAGAAGTCGATTGGCTATAATGTAGAAATTATGGGTGACGTTACAATAGTTAAAAGTCGCTTGCACTTAATTGGAGTAGAGATGGAAGTGCTTTTAGAAATTTTATTTCGTAGCTACAATAGAAATAGGAATTGCTCTTTTTTTGTCAATGAAAAAGCGAGAATGATCAAAAGTGTTAGAAACCTCCTTATTTTCATTTATTTTTAAAATGACAGCAAACCATGTCTCTAGATCCTCTATTAAAAGCTCCTTAAAGTTCATTTTATAAACACTTCATCAGATTTCCCATCACTACAATGCAACTCAGATACTTCCTCTATTGATGTGAATGAAAACGACAATTACTTTCCTTCCCACTACGTTTCCGAAAGTTTTTATACAAGTCAATTGCAATCATCGTTATGGTTTGTTTTGATAGCTTTCTGAATTATATGGTGGTTTAATTAATTTCGAAGTAGATATTCATGCTGAACTCTAGATAGTTGAGAAGGGTACTTCAATTATTGCTCTCATTAGAACAAATATTAAACCTTTCTTCGATGCATAGCCTATGCCAATTTCTCGTTGCCACGAATATGTGTTTAACCCTATTCGGTCCGGGGTTTTTCGAACATATTATGACCGGGGGGGGGGGGCAGAATCCGCCCCCCTTCAATATATTTTCATAGGCTTGTCCAAATTGAATCAAACTAGGCACACTTATAGTACGTCACAAAAGGAACAAAATGGTAGCAATAAATTTTTGCTTGCGTCAGCACATTTTCTGTGACGTCATCAAAAGCTTGAAATTTGTTCAAAATGCCACTATCTGCTTAAAATTCAATTACTTTAGTTCTAGAGGGAATTTTTACATTCTGTTTGAAGTCTCTGAAAGCTAACTAAAAGTTATTTAACATATGTTCCGGTTTTTACATAAATCGTATGAAAAATTGCCAAATATTGCCCGAAAATCCACTTTTTTCCGATTTTCGGGTTTAATCCGAAAAAATCGGGAAATCGGATTAATCACGTGACCAAAACATGCAAAAAGATTTCTCTTGACGAAACAAAGTTGTGTTGTAAGTTTCAAGTTCCATACATAATCCTAACAAGAGTTATTATATTTTCCCTATTATAAGGGTTTCATAGAGATTTTTAGGGGTAGTTTCGAGTAATAGCCAATATCAAAGCCTCTGAAAGGTATGGGACCTAAAAATTTTGCATACAGGTGTCTAATAGATAAATATTGAAACTCAGTAAGTATTGTAGCCATGCAACATAGCATTAAAGAGTTTTAAAAAAAACCGACAGGGGGGCGGAATCCGCCACCCCCCCCCCCCCCGGACCGAATAGGGTTAAGGGGCTGTTCATATGGAGGCGGGCTGGCTCGGTTGACCGGGCTGGCTCGGTTGACCGGGCTGGCTCGGTTGACCGGGCTGGCTCGGCTGAACGGGATCTCGCTGCTATTAAGAAACACAAGAAAAAATAAAAATGTGTTCATATGATAACCGAGCCAGCCCGCCTTGCCGAGATCTCGCTTGTTTGTACCGAGATCTCGGTCAGGCGGAATCTCGCTGTTCTTGAGAAACGCATAGAAAAATAAAAATGTGTTCATATGACAGGCGAGCCAGCCCGCCTAGGCGAGATGAAATTAGATTTAAAAATAGATTTAAAAAAATTCTCATCAATTATTTAAAGTTCGAAATATATTCTTTTGTCTTCATTGTTTATGAATCTTTTGTGAAATGTAAACAACTTTTCCATCCCGGCTGGCCAAGATGTAAAAGACTTAATATGAACACGAGATGAAAATCACCCCGACTAGCCGAGCCAGCCCGCCTAACTGAGCCAGCCCGCCTAACCGAGCCAGCCCGCCTCCATGTGAACAGCCCCTAAAAGGAGCCAAAATTATGCTCATCTGTGAGTTAAAGGAGGGAGTACTTGTATTTTTTATCTTATGCAAATAGCAATGTGCTCTTCCACGTACAATTATATATTTTTATCACAACCTATTTAAAATAAATTCCTGTTGTACATTTGTTGGCCATTATGTTTGCAAATGATAAAATAATTGTAAATTCTCAACTCAATGTACCAAAATAAATCAAAGAAAATGCTGAACGACATCGCTACGATCATGTTTGAACATTTTTTTTTAAATAAATACTTAAAGGTTACCTCCCGTTAATTGCATATGAAAGAGTTTGGAAGGTTGTCTAGGAATTTGAATATTTTTTTAAAATTCTTGATTGGTTCTTTAGAATTTGGACTAAGAAGATTCACTAATTATGCATGATGTCATGAGTATGCTCTGCAAGGTGTTATATTTAACATTTTTGACAAGCCATATAGAGTTAAAAATGTTTTCTGGCCGTTCACTTTGACGCGATTTGAACATTTTACATAAATTTCAATATTTAGTTACCATAATTATGCTTAATGCTAACTCATGACGTCATAATTTCGCATAATTAGCGCAACTTTTAAGACAAATATCTCGAGAACGGATAAAGATTTTTCAGAATTATAAAAAAATTTCTAGAGAACTTTCAAAGATCTTTCATATTTGCTCAACTTGATTTTTCGCAGGAGGTAACCTTTAAAAGCAATGATTTACGGCTTTTTCATATTAGATTCACGTGCTTTGAACTTGTCTGTTCACAACGGACTTAAAATTTAGGATCTTAGGTTGTTTGGTTAGATATGAAACATTAAACTGTGATAATTCCTGCTGACGTCAGCATGTCCCATTTTCTTGATTCCCTGGACCGTCCCGGTTTGTCTCGCTAATTGTTTCATGATGCGGACATCTCAGAAATTCCGACCAGCCCATTTTCAATGTTCCTCACCCGCCCTACATATCTGCCTAAGTAGAACTTTCGCAGTGTTTCGTCTGCGGAACATTTTACAGGCGACTGTGTTTTGCAATTTCAAGAAATGGTATAGCAACTGCCGTTTTCCACCAAATTATGCACACACGATTGTAGTACCAGTTGCCGCCATTCCAACCAGGCGAATATTCCTTCTTGTCACACATCATTTGAAGCAGTTATGAAATGTCTTTCTTAAACAGATTTTGTAATGTGTTGGTTTTCTTTCCTCCTCCTCCGCATATTTTAATCCACCCTCAATCATAGCCAATTCTGCATTGCACAACGACATGCCATTCACACTTTTATGTTCAGCGTCTTTTTCATTTTCAGTTACGCAAAGTTTAAGGAAAATAAATCCATTTTATTTTTTGGACTAATTTTAACCTAAAACATTATCAAGCTGAAAAAATCAAGATTTTAAACGTTAACATAATTTTCAGCATGTTTTTTTTTGTCTACTACTTCAAATTTTATCGAAAACAAAAACATGCCCCAGTCAAATCATAATTAAAGATCCTGGAAATCATTCTAGGCACATGCTACAAGAAGAACAGCGCTCCGTACAAACGAGGCTTTCATACTTGAAAACGAGGTAAAAAAAATGGTCTTACCATGACCGCAGCAGCCTGGTTTAATAAATCACCCTCCTTCGGGGCGTAATTTAATGAACTTTTAACCCTTTAAATTATGATATAATTATATATGTTCATAAAAATATCCACTGGATTGAAGCCCTTTATCAATATCATCTAGAATCAAATGAAAAAACGAAAATTGTTAAAATTATTATTATTTACTACCTAATTTTCAAGACAGTTAAGTTGCTCCCTCCTATTTTCTACGTGTGAAAATCGATTATGGTTATATTTTCGTAGAAATATTCCACCCAAGAATATTGGTTCAGGTTCAGCTATTACCATTATGCATGTTTTTTATTCATTAAACCGCATTGAATATGCGATATCACTTTCAATATTGAATTGTGTTGCACATTGAAAAAACAATAATAAATCAGGAAAACTCATTTTTCCGTCATGAATAACAGAACCCCAGTAAAATGAACTGTGACCATCTTTGTTCTACTTGTGTTAGGAAAAGCACCTGAACAGGTACTGCGAAATAAAACCATTGTCCATTGTGTAGTTTGCATTCTAAGGATCAATGTCTGGTAGTTCTACTTTTACGATGTTATCGGTTCAACTATTACTATGTTTCAAACAGGAGTAAAACACTAGTTTCGTCATTTTATTATTATTTTTTCACGACGTTTCAGCCGTATACGGCCATTATCAAGTCATATTTACAGATTATCATATACTTTGAGTTTTTCTCGCAACTTGATTGGCTAATCTGCACGAAATATATGCTGTATTTTGTTTTTCAACCGAGAAACGAGTGCAATTTTTACTTATACAGAGTGCAAAAAGCTTATATTCTTCCTTTGATTGGCTGATTTAGCGTGCAAAAATCTTATATTTTTCCCTTGATTGGTTAAAAATTCGTAGGAACAGCCTATTATGTTCTTAAAAACGAAAACTTGTCGGTGAATTTATTTTCACAAATATACATTTTATAATTCGAAAATTTTCTTTTGTTTCAACAGTCATTAAATACTCATTAATCATAGAGCACGCGCTCTCCACCGGGTATGAAAAACAATTGAATTATATCAGTCAACTCGGAAGAATTATATTATAGCACGACGATGGAGTTCTGTGTTATTTGGCTTCACAATGATAATTTATTCTTTTAAAAATTCGTAGTTTTTATTTCCATTCAAATTCTTTCAAGCGTGACATGAACATAATTTGTTATAATGATCTAAATCGCACGCGACTTCATAAATTCAAATAATTTATAAGTTCATGAATATAAATGAAATAAATTACCTTGCAGTGATTTTATTGGGCCCCCATAACAATGCTTGTCAATATCGTGAACGACTATGTGAAGTTAACATGATATAAGACCGAGTATATGATAAACAAGTTATCGCACATGCTCTCGAAAAATATCGGCTGATATTTTTTTCGTTTTTTATGTTCTCGTATATTTCACTCGCCTAAAGGCTCATGAAATATGTAACGAGAACATAAAACACTCAAAAAATATTGCCGATATTTTTCTCAGCACTGTGCGATAACTAGTACATATACAAGCTAGTACTATTTAAATAATTAGATCGTACGACACATTTATTGTACGATATACTAATCAGAAAATAAGAATAAAGGAACTGTTGCTATGTTTCTGTTGAGAGAAACATTCGATCTCACACACCAATATTGACAACAAAAATTACCATGTCCAAAAATAAAATAGATAATAAAAATGACTGAAATTGCTGGTGAATCTGAATAGGAAACTTATGTCTGCATCACGTATTGTGTCATGATAAACAGTACTTCAAGACATAACGTGAAAGTATATGATTTAAAATTTAAACCAAGTGAAAAATTACCAGTAAAGATTGAAAGGATAAACGACGGACTTGATGTGCAATTGCGAGTGTCGGATCCCGAGTGTCAAATCCCGAGTATTCCGATCGCCGCTTATTTAAACTTCCGGCTTATTCCAACCAATGGTTTTCCTCTTCTTAACAAACTCTCATAAATTTGCTTGATGTTTACCTGCGTTCGAACTAATCTTTTGCTCGCTTGAGCAACAAATTCTAGGTTGACTGTGTATTCACAATGTTGTTTTTCTTATTTTAAAACAAATAAGTATTCTAAAGTCAAACCCGAATTTTTTTTTATTTTCTTTTTATATTTGAAGCATTTGAATATTAGTTTTAATAATTTAGTTTAAGTCTTATTTTTATCGAAAACTGCTGAGTAGACTTTTTGGTTAGTATTTAAAGAAACATTTCAAATTTATTGAATTCCGTTAAGAAGATGTGATTATCAGCCATGTTATTTAGCTATCTAGCTTTGTGGTGTTGGCATCCGTACAAATGGTCAAGGCTTAAATGTACAAAATGGCAGTTCTTTTATCCTGTCTAACAAAAGGCTAGGGTGAGAAAAACTCTTTTTTGTTCATCCACATCAGCTTATTATATGAAGAAGTAAATCAATTTAAAGTAACGTAGAGAAAGGCAGCATAGCGTATCGGTATATTGCAAGATGAACTAATTTTTAACCGTTTAAATTTTAACCGTTAAGTTTTGTGTTTGTGAAATTTTTAATCAGGAATGGCGTCAAAGAATTTAAGGAGATCACTGGAGTACAAAGGTGTGCCATGTAAAGTGAACCGCACATTAAATTTATGCAAAAACAAAGGAATCAAGATCAATATTTGTAATCCTGACCAGGTCTCTAATGGTCACGTATTTCATTAATTTTACCTAAATTTTCAGTTGTAAAAATATTGCTGACTAACTTAAAGTTATGATTATGCCAACATTCATGTCGGCCATTATGAAATATTGATTTGAATAAGAGAGGTTGTCAACAGTAGAAAGCTGAAGTCTAAAATTTTTTTGAAAGTAACAATATGTTTTAAGTCTCTATTAGTTATTTTACAGTTTTGCAAAACATAGAATGTTCCTAATGACACGGTAACACTAGGCAACTTTTTTATGCTATAGTAATAAATTTACGTTAATTAACTACTATCGCCCAATAATTTAAACCTCTGTCGCCACTGTAGCTTTTTGTTAATCACAACATTAATTCTGTTGCCAGTAGCAAGATACAAAATCATTTCGTTTAGACACTTTTCATGTTAATGTTTGCTAAAAAATCTTTTCGCGTCGCTACTTCCAGGAACAATTCTGAGTCAATACTTTTGTAGCTATTCAGCCTACCAGAATGCAGTAATTATGTTGTGATGCACGAAAATCATTTTAATAGCGTTTAGCACCGTGGTAAACTTTTAACTGTCTGGTTGGTGCTTTTCTCTGCAAACGTTTGTCAAAGATACATGACCTTATACATCTTATACGTCAGCAAAATTTTTAAACCATTATATTTCCTTAGGCGTTCGCCAAAAACATATGATCCTATACATTATTTTGATCAGCGTTCCATCCTCTACACATTACAGGCAACGAATAAACTTAATTTCGCCAATTTTTTTTTGTATCTGTACTGCTGACATCAGCAAAAAATCTAAAACAACCTATTTTTTCATTGTCCTTCTGCCTAAGTGGATTTCTCCACGGGCTTTATCGACTAAATATAAAAGTGTTTTACTACATAAAAAATAATAACGCGATGTAGGCAAAATGTCCAATAACGCATGCGCTATCATTTTGAATTTTTTCATCATAGCCATCGTCTATAGTATAAATGAACTATCAACCGACGTCCGCTTGCTCGAGAAATGTTAAATATCACAACACAATAGTCATCGGTGATTTTATGAAAACAGGATACGCCCTATGCGAGTTAGTTAAATGTGGTAAAGAGATTTATATAGCTACATGATAAATTCTCACGATGTTATTTTATTGGCATGCACGCCCTTAAAACTTTGAAATTATTAAAAGCCGTAAAATTACACTACGCCATTTTAATTACGTACGCTTTGTGATCCGTTCCATTAATGAGTACAACGTGAAATTATAAAGTAGCAACCTCGTTCCCAGGGCATTTTGCCTTGTTGATAAAGTTGATAGCGGCGAAAAGGCCCTGGAACAGGCTGGTCACATGATCTCCTGTAATTTATGATAATTATACCCGAAAAATAATTTATGAACAGCTATTGCCCTGCAAAAATTTATTTCTGTCCTGCGCGGGAGTTTTATGTAAACAAGAATACAACAAATATATTATTTTGTGGAGTGAATAAAAATACCAGCTAAAGTTTTGCATCAACTTTAGGGAGGCTCTTTTGAAAAACATGTTAGAAAAAGATACCATTTTTAGTTCTACATGATATAAAGCGAATTCATCACGATAATTAAATTGATATATGTGAGGTGTTTTTCTTTCCCTGCAGGACTGGTAGTTAGCTAGATAGCGTATACCGTCCAAATTACGTGAACATCTTAATTAATAGCTAGTAGTCATATATATCGATTTTGTTAAATTCATTACCCTACTTTTGTTCAAAAGACAATGTTGTTAGTCAATGTTTGAGTCTATTTTTATAAGAATTTTGGTGACAAGCTGGCTGTGTTCTCTTTAAATTTTATGTGGGCAAGAAAATGTCAAGCATGTTAACCCGGACCTGAAAATAATCCATAAATTTAGCATTACAACCTGTCCTTCCTAGTTTTGATTTTCAAAATCGGAAAAATTGTCGTGGCACAAATTTTGGCAATTTTTTCTAATATTAACAGTGTATTGAAAGATTTGTGTGCAACTAGAGTACCCAGCTCTTCTCATACAATTTCTAACGTGTTCTCAACAAAATCACCAATCTGGAAAATAATAGCTATTGAATATGTCGTTTATAAATATGTGTTTAAGTAAAGTGTCCCAGGATGTCACATTATATAGTACATGGCATAGCTAGCTATATACAGCTTATGAATGTTAATACCAACAAACTTTCAAAACATTTTCTAAATTAAAGGCCTTTTGCCAATATTAAACAATCAAGCTAAGCCAGATCAATAGAGTAAAGTCAGTAATATTCTGACAATTTTGCTTTCATTGACAAAAAAAGTTTCTTTGATGTTGTGTCTTTTTTCGCCCGCCATCTCTAAATCTTGCTTTAAGGCGAGCGCCAAATTTGCATCTCATTATCTTTGGAATTTCAAAAATGCCAAGTATATCTGGGCATTTTTGTATCACGTGACCAGCCTGTTCCAGGGTCATTGTTGGCCACTCCGTAATAACGGCTCAGGGGCCACAAGACCCTGGGGACGAGGTTGATAAAGTAGCGGTTGTCATTGTGAAGGAGGTTTGCAGACCCTTTTTTGACCTTTTTGTTTTCTAAAATCTTTGTATTTACTTTATTTTTAAATATATTGTCACGCTTTCTGGCCATACATATATCTAAAACAAAACCAATTTTAAGATTTTGGCTACAAGCGATGATTTTGAGGGGGCATCCTAAAGCTGGCTAGCTATCTAGCCTTATTTATTCCTTTAGGGTTTTATATATTTTGATATAAAAAACTTTTTATGTTAGCCAAGGGGTTGTGTCTGATGTTAGTTGCCTCTGGCTAAAACTTTATAATTTTCGAATATCATTTTTTATACTAAAAGCTGTTAGGTCTGTTGTGTAATATAAACTTTATCAAAAGTCGAAGGACAACAGTATCGATATTTTGTAACGACAGCCTTTAGGATGTGTTTTTATTTAAACTTATTCTGTAAAATAAAATTGCTAAGTGAATGTTTTTGGTGGGCGAAATAATGACGGACTGTTGCCCGTGTTTTTGTTTTTATTTATTCTGCGAAAAACCTTTTTTTTTTCAAAGGATGCACCGATGTAAGCACTCCAAAAACGATTGTGCGACATTGTTTACCTATACTAAGCACTCATCGTGGTGTCACGATTATTTTTGAACATTGATCCAAAAGACTGGTCTTATCTGAAGAAGATAATCATGAACTTGTGTTTGAGCAGGACCAGTTGTCGCTACCACATTCATTCTCGATGCAAGTCTCTATGCCTTCCAGTCGCTTAGCAGGTCTTCACCGCTTCTCTGCATCGAATACATTTACAAACATGGTGAATGCAACATCACTCGCAGCCATGATGAATCCTGCAAACCCTTCTCCAAACGGAAGTCAACGAAACGCAACCTATTTCAACGAGCCATATCAATAACATTTAACTATTAAGCAATAGTTTTAACATTTATCATTTTACAAGATTGGATAAATCACTCAATATTTATCAAAATTAGGTCATCTTCGGAGATCTTATCACAAATGACAAAAAAAAAGAATTTTTTAAAAAAAAATTATAATTACAGTGGAACCTCTAATAGCGGCCACTTTGTGGGACCCAGCTTAGTGGCCGTTGCATTAGAGGTGACCGATGTATGGAGGTTTTATATGAATATCCTTTTTTTATCAAAAAGTCTGGTCGGGAGAGGTGGGAGGGGCTCAAAGAATGATTCATGATCAAAATAAACACAAGTAAATACATGTATCTTGTCAGTAAAATCTACAATCATGTTACAACTGTTTACTGAAATAATCTGTTACTTTTTTTTTGTGAAACATTTTTTAGCCTAAATGCTTCAAGTCGTAGTGTGACAAGATTCAAAGCACTTACTAAGTCAGCATCACCTAATGTTGCAAAAAAGTTGTTTAAATCATCTACAATAGATAAGGCTGCTTGACTTGACTTTATTTTTAACTCTGGTCAGTCAATATCAAAATTATCCTCGACTTCTCTAGGGGTTACCACGCATATGTGAACATCTGGAATCCATTTGATGGAGAAATATTGGTTTGTACGCGAGAAACTGATAATCCTCATGATACCTACGCTGTTTCCATCATGCGTAATTCATATGTTGTAGGGCATGCTCCTCTGGGTTTAAGCAAGGCTTTTTCAAACTTCCTTTCACTGCCTGGATCTACCATATTATGTACTGTTACTGGAAAGAAAGTAAATCGTGGGGCTGGTTTAGGACTTGAAATACCCGTAACATATCAAGCAAGGGGACATGTGAAAGCGTTAAAGTGGCTAGAGCAAGTTACGAAAAAGATCCTTTCACATGCTACTGACCTCGGTAGAAAATTTCAAACATGATATATTATGAAGAAATATACCTATTGTAAATAAAAAAAACAATTGTTTTTATTTTTCCTTTCATTTGCTTGCATAAAGATTTTTTTGACCGTTAATAGAGGTGAATTAGACATTGGGACAATAGAAAGTGGCCGTTTGGCCGTTGATTGGAGGTGACCGATGTATGGAGGGTTTCTTATAAGAGTTTGACCATGAATTCGGCAGGGATTTTCTTTTCTGGCCGCCTATCAGGAGGTGACCGATGTATGGAGTTGACCGTTAATAGAGGTTCCACTGTATATTTTCCTTGTGTTTCTTTTTGTTGATATGCCTTGTAAATCTCTAGTCAATTAGAGAATTTGTTGTTGAATTATGAGATTTCAAAGCTGATGTATATGATTTTGCGAAAATCGACAAATTTTAAGTTTCCGTACAAAGTCAAATTTCATCTAAAAACAAAGATAATAAACATTTGCTGAAAATTGCAAAACAAACGGATAATCTGTTCAAAATTTATTTACCGCAGAAGTTAAAAATCTAAGCGTTTTTAGAGAAAATAAGGTAACGTAAAAACAAGCAATATATAAATCTGAGTAATCTGGATTACTATAAAGTGACTAAACTCCCTTTAGCCTTATCAGACCAGTTCTGAGAATAGTGACAGTGTGTCGTTTCAAAACCTTTTTGCGTTTTGCGAAGATTGTAAATTTCCTGCTTTTTCCATGACCTTTTTAATTCCAGCTTTTTCTTCATTAAATTAAATGCAGAATTCACACCAATTTCAAGAGTTTTTCTGTCTACGTATACACGCTCCGGGCAACGCGTCTAGACAATACCATTAAAGGACTTATTTACATCTTACGTCTTGTCGTGCAAGCATTCTTTGAATCATGTCGTAAACGATCAGAAAGTACTTCAGTTTAATCTTTGATGTTCTCTGGGAGGTTGAATGAACATTTTGATTTTGTTTTCTCATTCCAGAATGAACACCACGAATCAGGGGATCGATTGCACCATTTGTGACGTTCACTATCCAGTTTGATATTTGAGCAATAACTCAATATAGCGCTAACGTTTTGCTTCATCTGGTATAGATTGTTGGTGTTTTGCCTGATTACTAACCCATAGCAATTTTGGATGTAGTTGATGGCTGCGACTCTTTTTGTATCCGAACTTATTAACTGGCGGTGGTATATTCATATGAACAGAAAAATTTACAATTAAAGAATGTCCGAGTCCAAGTTCTTGATATCGCTGTTCTGACGTTAATATCAAATAAGAAACATCACTTTTAGGGAACAAAAACGTCTGAGTGTTTCCAAAACAATTGACAATGATCGATTGCGACAGTCCTTGTTTCTTTATTGGATCATCGACTAACGAACGCGTCCCATAACAATCACAATCCGCACACAGTTTATTTATAAGTTCACCAATTTTAACCGAAAATCACTGTTAAAGGCCCGAATAGACGGAACAATTTTGTATATCAATTTTCGAAAAGTATTATTTGTCGGAATATTGTTGAAAAAAATACACGCAAAAATGTTAGGTAAGTAATTCTTAAATTCTTAAATTGATTTAATATTTTTGTATACATCACGATACAATATAAAGAACAATCTGAATTTAACTATCATAACAGACGCGGATCGAGAGTTAGTCAGATAAGTCGCGTGACTTAGTGTAAATTTGACAAAAAATGTTAGCCAAGCGAATGATGTCGACGATCCAGGTGTTCCAGACGAAGCGCGTTAAAAAATCCGTTCAGATTCTAATTTTTTTACGGCGAAAAGCCACGGTTCACAGCCCTCTCCGTTTCATTTTAACTAATCAGTCACTCAGTCAGTCAAAAATCAAATAGCTATGGCCCCATCTCACTTAAGGGGCATGTGACGTCAAAATCGTGACGTAATTTTCACACTCTATGCGTAGTCCAACAATATGTGGCCTGTAACCGGCGTAGGAAATTTAGGTTCCGTACTGCGTGGTTACTTATAACCTGTCAGGCTATAGTTTTAACTCCCATCTGTCAAGATCAGTGAAAGACTCACGCCTTTTCGCTTGGTTTCTTTCTGTACTATCATGGCTACCGCAGACATGTTGGTGCGGGTGCTTGCTGATTTAAAGTGTGCTAATTTTGAATCTCTTCGTGAAATGCAAAAAGAACTTTTAGAAAGTGTTCATTCTCGGACATTTTTGTTTTCTGGAGGTATTTATCCCTTGGTTGGTAAAAGTCTACATCAGAATTCAGGTGCAGATATATACATTCCATCTGAGGCGAGGTGTGAAGATAAAGGAATTATTGCTTTGTCCCTGACCCCAATGCAATGTTTTGACTAAATCCCTGAATTTTGTTGGTTCGTCTCTAACTTCTTAAAATATGGTATGATATACACCGAAAATCTCTCAACCATAACTGGACCCAATATTTCCTATCTACTGAATCTTTTTTTCATCTTCCTTGTCAAGAAGTATGATAACCTCTCTGCCAATAACTGCCATGATATTTTTTTCTCTCACTGGCTCTTTTTTAATTCACTTGTTTTTATAAAACCATGCACATAAAACCTTGCAGCACACAACTCCGGGCTCAACGAGATGCCAGGCGCATGCAATGGGGACATAGCACGTGCATGAAACATTTTTTCCCGTTACCTTTTACTGTTGATGGCAAAAAATGTTGTTTTTGTTCGTTTGTTTTTTCAGATTAATGAGCGTTTAATAAATCCACTTGCAAAAGTATAGCATATTTGTTTTTAATTTTTGGTGGTGCTTTAATACTCATTCTTGTTCTCATAAAATACTTTGGTATGAAGGTGACAGTGTAATTTTGGCAGTGGTAGTACAGTATCCGCAAAATCATCGTGAAAAAATCTAAGTCATCGAAAACAAGAGTTAGAATGAGATTCCGATGGACCTGGTAAAATAACCAGCTTGTTACAGAGCTTGTTACACATACCGTAAATGACGGAACAAGCGCCCCCTGCCGAATAACCGCCCCTGCTTGAATAACACCCCCCCTATAGCCAAAGGGGGCGCTTATTTCATCACACGGCTATCAGAAGGGGGCGCATATTTGGAACAAGGCATAAAAAAAACAATAGGTTTTGTTTAAATGTATTTTACTAAACAAAAGTACGTGTTTTAACGAGTCTTTCCTTCGAGTCTACCCCTCAAAAACCAGCTCAAAGTGGCTATACTTTTTTTTATCCCTGCAAGCTCAGTTGAGAGGATATTTGCTATACTCTTGTTTGTGTATGCTGTATATTTCGCCAGAACAACTAGTCCTACTTCCCGTTTTCTCGACCCCACGACTACAGCTGAAACAAAGTTTTCGTCTTTGTTTTTCATAAAATAGTCTATAAGACGAGAGAGTTCGATTAAAATGACACATTTTACTTGTTTTTATTTTAGTAAAGTTAATAAGCGCCTCTGCTTAAATAACCACCCGGCCGAATAAGCGCCCCCCCCTGAACATAAAAATTTTAAATAAGCGCCCCGGGCGCTTACTCCGTCATTTACGATATACGTTTAATTTTTTCGAATAAAGTATGTGTATTTTGCCAATTTTACATTTTGGTGTTGTGAAGGGTTTAATTGTTGTCGTGTTTACAAAAGAGACATTTGTATAATGATTCTGTACGATGATACTCATTTAGATGAAGTGTTGTGTCCTGATACTGTGTATACAAATTCATGGTGTGGTAGCAAATAGCGCCGACCGATTTGTTGACAACAACAAATTACAAATTGATTTCGGTAAAGATTGTTATCTATTTTGGAGAGGAGATAATGGCTATCGAAAAAACGGCGAGTTTAGATGCGGTACTAAAAAGGGTGATCTGATGTACGTTAAGAATGGTTATTATGGCATTGGACACAACGTTAGTCCTTTATTTTGAAATGGAAATCGGGGCAACATGAAAAATTCTGAATTTTGCAATGGCAAATCGCCGAGCGTTCAATTCTGGATAATAAAAAACAATCTGACGGACTTTTTGCAATTGGTTTTGGAAAGTGTCCTTTTTTATTGGCGTAGAGATAAAGATGCTAAAAATGCTGAATTTTGATGCGGGAAACCACAGCAGGAAGCTGTTCAACTGGAAGTAATACTTTCAAATTAACAAATACCAAGGAAATTACGGAAGAAGTGGATGTAGAAATTTCGAAATCCGTCGAACACAACTGACAGGTAAGCGGAAGTGTCGTCGAGGCGAAATTGTTTGGTTCTGGTGGCTCTCTTTTAGCTACGCTTGGAATGTCTTTCCGCGGTTCAGTAAGTTATGGTAGCTCCAGCAGTAAAAGCACTTCTTAGAGCACTTCGTCTGGTTCGAGCGCGGAGGTTTCCTATTCCACACCTTGAGGTGCTTTGATTGTCGGCTTCGTAAAATAATACAAGTTTGACAAGTGGTTATAAATTTAAATAAGGTGCACACGTTAAATTAAAAACGTAAACATATGACCAACATATGATCAAGCACTACAGAGTCACGTTTTAACCAGGCAAATGTAACGAAAATTGTGGTGATTGATACTGTGATTCTTACAGAAGCTACAAATGTTGGATGGAAGCCCGAACAAGATTTTCACAGTGTTTTAAATGCGGTGTCGAAATGATGATGGAAAAAAGCTATTTGTGTAAATAAGTTGAATTCTATAGTTTGTGTAATTGTAGTTAAATCAAATAATTTCTGTTAATTTCTGTTTTAGAGCAGAATGCTCTGCAATTGCAAAAACACTGACCGTAAATTAACCTCAATAGAATAAAAATGCACAAAAAATGTGTTGTCTAAAGGTTCTGCCGTAGTGAGAATTTATAGAAGTGTCGCCACTTGACTATTTAAGGTAAAAAATTCTCAAGTAAGAGGAAATAATGAATCTAATGTTTCCAGTTATGCTCATGAAAATAGCAACGCATATAATACTCAGAAATAGCAAAGAATTCTTTTGTAGATTGCTTTTCAGATTTCGACTCCGGTTAACTTTTAAATCTTATAAAAAAAAACAGTGCTGGCAGAAAATCCATCGACATGGATTTGTAACCAGTGACTGAAGCTAGATAGCCTTAAGCTTTTTGACGAGTTATTCTGCATTAAAACTTTCTGCCTTGTATCATTTATAAAATTGATTGAGAACTAGACAAGATAACATTAATGATAAGTTGGCAAGCAAGTAAAGCCCACCAAAGTTTGCTAATCTTGGATTTTCTAAGCTTCGCTTTGTTAAGCTTGGATTTTCTAAGCTTGGGTTTGCTAAGCTTGGATTTTCTAAGCTTGGCTTTGCTAAGCTTGGCTTTGCTAAGCTTGGCTTTGCTAAGCTTGGCTTTGCTAAGCTTGGGAAGGTTGGGTTTGCTAAGCTTGGGTTTGTTAAGCTTGGGTTTGCTAAGCTTGGGTTTGCTGTTTGCTAACTTTTTACGGGCGGGATATTTTATTAAAGGTAAAATGAAAATTGATTCAATAGCTTCATATCAAAAACGTAAAGAAACACTGGGAATGAGGTTGATGTTTAGAAGCAGGAATGCGACTTTCATAATTCCGTGACCTCTTCTTCGCTTCGTGATATTAACGGTTCAGAAGATTCCCTGGAAACTCTGGTTCTTAAATCAAATTTTGCTTACAACTTGCGAAGTGATTTACAATTCCTTTTTTTTTCACTTTATTTTTATTTTTTATATTTTTACACGAATACGCTTTTAAATATACTTCGTTCTTGTTAAAAGCAAAAAAAATTGCTAAACGAACAAGTGTCGAAAAAATTATTATGAATAAATTAGTTTTCATTTATTGTGCTCTTTCATATACACCTTATAATGAAAATTCCTTTTGAAAATTATAAAAATAGAGTGTTAATATATTTATTTTCATTATTTATACGTTTCTCAACCTTTCGGAGTTTTTTTATGAGTTTATTAAAATAGATGATATTAAAAAAGAAGAAGATATGGTAACATTTACACTAAGAAGTTTTATTATAAACTTTCACTGTTAGCAAACACTTTGATTTAAAATACCAGTTGTGCTCTCAGAACTCTTATGAACTGGCAATGATGCATAAAACATCTTTATTAGCTGTCTCCAATTATTACACATTTAATTTTTTATTTTACAACATGTAAATTTTACCTGAGGCTGAATGAATTATTATTTTGTACTTTTTCAGTCTCGAATGTTCTTACTTAAGACGTTGCAGAAAATAGACATTCCGACAAGACACTACCACCACGGTTTTTAACATGTAACCTACAAGTAGCTTTCCAAAGAGCTTACCATTAATGTAAAAAGGGCGGGAAAATTAACGTAATAAACGTAATAACAAGTCGAACTGGAACATTTAAAGTGTCTGCGAGCCATAAATTTGGAACTACGTATGCTGAGGTGATAAAACTTGTCATACTTGTGGAAAGTCTAAATAAAAATAGAATGTAGGAAAAACATTAATTTGACGATATTACATCGGTCATTTTCCTAATTTTGCAATAAATTTGAATTTTTCAAGCAGTACTGATGGTAGACTTATTGACTGAATAGCAAAAAATTAATTTCATATCAAAAAATAATTTTGATGACGTCATTAGGTTCGAAAATGACGTCATATTTATACGAAAGTTTCTGATTTTAACGATAGAAGTAAAAAGATCTGTTTTTTTTCAAAAATATTGATGTTGATGTCATTAAACTTGGTACATGTTTAGAAAATTGCTTTTGAAGTTGTTTGAGTTAAGGAAACAATATAATTACGCCATTTCGCTTGATCAATATTTCCTTCAAATCTGGTCTATATTCCCATCCGTGGGACCCATAATCTCCTTAGTAACACCTTAGTAACCCCATGGTAATAGTGGCAGTAAGATCAAATTACCCTTCCTGTACAAATTCCCTAAAGTTAAGGTGGTAGCCATTGTGAATATAAACTGAGCTCCCTCGTAACACAGTAGCTTGCCTTCAGCAGCCTAAAACATTGGATTATTTTGTAAACTTTAATAATATCCAGTGTTTCTTCAAAAACCATGCAGTTCATTTTAAAAAACTTACAAATGCTTTCTGCCTCATTAAACAGCATTAACATCACAAGATCTCCCACGCAGAGTTTTTAAATTGTAAAATTGTAAAAGAGAAAAATTTAAGAAATTTTTAAGGGAGAAGAGCGTTTAGAATTAAAGCTTAGCGATGAAAAAGTTGTTAATTTAAACAGAGCCTTAAATTATATTAAAACTGCTTTTCACAACAACAAAAGTTTGTACACATGTAGACAAACTTATAACGCTAGGAAAGTTTTTTATTCAACTTAGTTTTGTTCATGGCGTTGAAGTTAATTTATAACGATTTAATATCTCTCTTGTGGGACTGTTAATTGAATATTGTTTTGTGTTTTTACAGCGCAACTAATTATATCATATATGCTCAGCTGTATGTATCTTCTTTCGCGCCTTCCAGTAAGCCATTTTGTGAAAAATTACCAATCGTAGAAAACTGAAGCTATATTTTTTGTATATACTGCTTTTATCTTTAGATATCTAAACTAAAATGTGTCCCTGCTCTTTCTAAAATTTTGTGATGAATTACACGTAGAAAGATTGCATTATGCAAGTTCCAGGTAAGCTGACAACATTAATATATATTTTTGAACAAGTGTTAATGCTGCATCTTTAGAAAATAAGATAATTATTTGTCAAGAAAAAGACAAGCCAGTGAAATCGTTAAAAATAAACAATAACTCACGTGAATAAATTTGCTAAAATCTATTCGCTTAGAAATACTGACGTCAGCAAAAATTTATATGGGTGTTGACTTTAAAAAGAATCACTCGTGTTTCTCTCACACTGATGAACTGCATTCTCCACACAAGTGGTTTTATAACTGCCACTAGCTCATACTCTTCGTATCTTTCCACAAAGTTCTTCTTTGTTTTGGTTACTATTGCCCCATGTTGTTGTTGTTTTTGTGGGGGTTGTTTTTTTTCTACTGCTGTTGTTTTTGTCTTTTGGTTGTTCCTCCTGGATGTTCATGGTGGTGCAAACGTCTTATGATGTCCTTGTTTTCACTGTTGCTACTAGTGGCTGTATTGTGGTTGTTGTTGTTATTGTTGTTGTTGTTGTTGTTGTTGTTGTTGTTGTTGTTGTTGTTGCTGCTGTTCGTATTACTAATAAACAATGTGTATAAATACTCTAAAGTGGTATAACCTCAGCAGAAGCAAGTACCTGTCATTGTTAAAGTTATATGGAAAACTTAGGTAGTTTACCAACTTCTTCTAAGACAAACTTTTAGAAAGCTTAAGCTATTTTGAGAATAGAGCTCTCAAAAAATCGGCCTAAAAATGTGATTACACTATCATAATATAAGCACGCACTTCGCCCACACTGTCTCCCTCTTTCCTATTTTAATTTTAGGGGTAATAACAACACATTTATGCCTACAAAATGTGAAATTACAATTAAAGTCGGGGTGGGGAAGAAACTTGTAGTTGTAGACATATTATTTGATATAGTAGTTCGTATACTAAAAGTTAAGAATGCTCTAACCGGCTGGTTGAACTTTATGACGCCATGCACACACAACAGATTCGTGTCTTTTCAACAAGTCTCGGTAAGATCTTAATCAGTACGTTAAGATGGTTTATATATTTCTTAGGCACTTTGAATATCAGTAATATATCGACAGGCACAGTGCGCATAGCGAAGAAATAAGACACAACATCGAAACGAATTTCGCTAAAAGCAAGGTTTATAACATGTCGTCGACATTGTGAGTGCTTAAGGCTAACTCTCCTCTATAATTTTTGACTAACTTTGAGACTTAAAATTTACAAACGCCAGATTAAAATTTGTGGATGAAAATAGACCATCTTGTGAGGTAGATGGGACTGATCATGCGAGTAGCAGAGAAAAGACCAATGAAATTAATAAAAATAGATGTTTTTTTAATGTAAACACTGCTTTATAGTCTACTTCTTTTGTTTAATATAAACCAAAGCTATTTATTAAGCAAAGAATTTAATTCTTTTAAATTGATTGAATCTGGTATGTGAGATAAAAATTTGTAACTTCCTTGTCATTACAAGACGTAGAACGAAACTAAACGTTACCAAGTTAGATGAACTTTCATGACACGTGTATTACCATGACCCGCAGCAGAATCCACTTTAAAATCCAGAAACTGGATGATGCATTATGCTGGATGTGAAATCGTTTAGCGGGAAAAGGGAGGGGCAGAAAGAGGAGTCCTATCAAGCAACGTTTTATAAACAACATTTTACAGGCAACATGATGATCGTATCTTTTAAAAAAACGAAGTAGTTGGTAAACAGAAACCAGTCTAAAGTTAGTAAACAAAAAACAAGAACAGTTTACAAAACGTTGTCTTGTTTTAAAGCGTTATGAAAGTTACATATGCAGAAAGTTCGTTTAGTAAATTTGATTTCGATTTCGAATTCGGTTGTGCAAGTTGCAAGTTGATAACAGTTGAACCTGTCAAAGAGAGAAATTCAATAAACAATAAACTTTAACCAAAAAGTTTGTGTTTTTAACAAAAATGTGAGAACACAATTTTTTGTTGTTAAGGATGACCCACGATATTGTTAATTGACACTTGACGCTGTATGTAACATACATGTCTGTTTATGTATTCTCCTATGCCCTTTCCAACAGATCAAGGAGGTTAAACAGATGTTGGTAAATAAATTGCCAGTACAGTTCATGTATGATGTCACTGAGAGAGTTACTTACACAGCAAGACCAAATGGAAAACAGTAGAATGTTTCAATGTCAAGAACATAAGAGAGAATCAGTTTTCTTTTGATAACTATACATCAACTAAACGTCAGAATTTTTTTGCGGAAGCATTTCTTATTGTAGCGGATTTAATGTTTATTGTTTCAGATCAAAAAACAGAAGTCGATGATTTGAAGTTGAAGATGAGAATTTTTTTGCTTTGAAATAATTCTCCAAAAAAATTCATCAAACAAAGATTTTCGTTTGATTTCGTTTGATTTGGAGACGAAGAGAATTTTTTTGCATGATATCAAGTAAAGAACAAACATGATTCGAAATAAGTCTCCAAAAAAATTTATCAAACAAAAATTTTCGCTTAATTTCTATAACCATGATTAGTTTGGATTATTGCAATATGCAGCAAATTAGTGTCGACGTGGTCGAAAGCAAAATATGTGTTGGTTACTAGCTTCAATCATAAACTTTCATTTTTTTGTGCACACAATGATATTTCCTCCCCCTATTTCTTTAGAATGGCTGTTGATCCTACTTGCATCGCTGAGCGTGACGTTGGTAATCTTTGTGTTTATCGTGAGTTATTATGTGTTGAAGCATTGGTGCAGAACCCACAAGTACGACAAAATTCGACCGCCTAAAAACTCTCGATATGTTCCGGGGAAAACAGCTGCGTACTTCAAAGGAAACCATGAGGCATATTACTCTTTTCTTCCGGTGACACACCCTACTACAATACAGAGTAACACACCATTAGTGAGAGCATCATTTAAACATCGATCTGGACCGAGTTCAATCGCCTCACAGAACGCCTCGCAGTATGGTAGACAAAAAGTTTCCACATTCGAACGAAAACACCACCATACGCAGCAAACTGATTTGAATCGATGCATTAGTATGGATGATCGCTTGTTTCGAAGATCTTTAGCGTATGATAAAACAGACAGTCCACCGGAAGAAAGTATAGCTAGCAGTCGAAGAGATAGCTTTAACGATGCTTCCTCCATCTATATAGAGAACACGCCTGATCGATCCCAATCTGCGTACGTGCATGCGCATTTAATGAACGACAGTGAGGCCACGGATGTCATGTCTGAACCTGTTGTGAGTTATGATCAGGAGCACTACTCAATTGGAAGGATTGAATCGCCTGGTATGTTGAGTTTCACGTTGGAATACATCGCGTCAGTGCCAGAATTACTAATTACCGTGAAAAATGGAATTGATCTGCCGTCGGCGACCGGGAACACGGAAGGACGTGTGAACAGTTACGTCAACTTGTGCATCGTTCCAGAGGATTTCCTATGGAAACGTACACGGGTCGTGGAAAACGACCGCGATCCAGTGTATGCCGAAACGTTTCAAATCCGTGACGTGTTGTATCACAAACTGAGAGAATATACACTTTGCTTTTACGTCATGGACTGTCATCCGGTTATGGGAGAACGCGTAATTGGGAAAATATTGTACCCTCTGTCCGATTTAAGAGCAGAGCAGCTAGTCGATGTGTGCAAAGGATTATCCCCTCCATAACATAAACTCATATTTATAAAAAAATATTTCATTGTCGCAAAATTAAATTTCAAATCCTTAATTATTTATGTCCGCAGTTTGTAAATGTGTAACTGAGCGCATGTGTGTATATAAGTTTGTTGTTCTCACAGTGGTAAAAATGTTAAAGAAAAATATATAGTTACGTTTCAGATATTTCGGGGTAAGTTATTTCAATTAAACATAGCAAGCTGTATAGCGATGTAACCTTCTTGTGGCACTTTTTCACTGCAGTTAATAATATGGAGAACCCTGATGAGGGGTGTAACTCCACAAGTTTCTGAAAGTTCCTAAGTGGGTTCCCTAACTAAACATGGATTTGTTAAAAATAGTGTCTAATTAATCTTGTATTGAAGTCCTGGATAAAAGCTACTTTAAACTTGGAGCAACCTCCAAGTTTAAATATATACATGTTTTGTTGTATTTTGAACGAATCTACTTCTTGATGAGCAGCCGTGATGTAGGTGGCTAATTAAGCTAGCCTTAGATATATCTAATATAGTTTTGGAAAAGCAAATACGATTTACACGAAAATTTATTTTTGTTTTTTTGTAGCAACCCAAAGCGTTTCATAATCTGCTATCTCAATTAGGAGCTTTTCTTATCTCTTGACTCGTTGTAATGAAATTTTCAAAACTAGCTCACTTTTGATTTTATCTTCAGGTAAGCAGGTAGAAGTATTTCTATAATCTCATTCAGGAAACACTTGCTTTAACCTCCAACATGGTCAGTTATCCTGCTAATAAGCTGCGCCATCACTGACAATTACGTTAAAATTTTTGGCTATGTTTGTCTCATGGTTAAAGAGATGTTGCTCTAAAATTTCTCTAGGCATCAAACTTGCTGCTTTCGATTGATTCTAGGAGGACCTCCTAGATTGGTTCAAGTCTTAATGGGGATGTTAGTAGTATAAAGTGGCAGCCCTATAATACATCTCTGACTCTTGCGAGACAAGTGAAGCTAGTTTTGTGTCGCAGTGGGAGTTAAAGGGTATCTGGGTTTCTGTTAGGCATAATAAATCACTTTCCATGAGAACGCGTTCGGACTTAATATCATTTTTATGTTTGTTGTAGGATCTCGTATTAAGCAAAGTTATTATAATAAAATTTTCACTAATTACGCCAGTACTTATTATGTCAATTTTGAGTGTTCAGGCATATAATTGTATTGCTCGGTTGCTCGTGTGTCTGATTTAATAGCTGATCTGGAAAATGTGACTCGACTTAATGCAACATAGATTTGTCCTGAGTGGAAGGCTCGTTGCTTTATTAAATCAAAACAAACAACAATTTTATCAAACGTTTTTCCTTGAACCTTGTTAACAGTACAGGCCCATGACAGCATTAGTGGGAATTGCATTCGTTTCATAGTAGGTGAAGTTAGATTATGTTTATTAAATTTGATTTCCTTTTCAATCCTGCTTATTGGAATAACATTTTCTTGCATAGCATATGGATCTGTTCTCATAGCTTTAACTCCTGTGATTTTGTCTTCCATTTTCAAATGTATTTTTGTTACTTTTCCTAATCCATCGGTTTTACGATGAACAGTCCCAATCTGTCCATTAATAAGTTTATCTGATATGTCGATATTTGATGTCAACATGACTCTCGCGTTAAGTTTTAAAAGAAGGTTTTGAGCTAGTCCACCTGTCCATTTAAGTGCGGCTTTGGAGTTTTTGCACCATTGACACAGGAATATTTTCTGGAATTTTGCCAATGGCCTCGATATTAATTTCATCTGATGCTATGTTGTTTAGGATATTTTTGGTGTGTTCAGAGGCAGGTTGGTTTTCAGCAAAGATATGATCGCATCTTTGGGATAGTTTGGATCAATTTGAGAAATAAATTTTGATTTTAGTACATCTTCGTGTCGTGTTTCTAAATTTCCCACTCTGATATTGTTCAGTAATTCAATCAAACACTGACCACCACGCTGCCTCATAACTTCTGTTAGTTCAGCAATCTTAAAATATTTCCAGCAATGCGAAAGATTTAACAGTACATCTTTGTAGTCTGCATAAATTGGTCTTGCTTGAATTGGTGGAAGTTGGTAGAAATCCCCACATGCTAAAACAGATATTCCTGCAAATGGAATGTCATCTGAGCATCCAAATATTTCAGTTAGCCGTTGGTGAATATGCAAAAGCAGCTTGTTTGAAACCATTGAGATTTCGTCTATTACGATAATGCTTAGCTCTGAAAGTTCATTTCGCAACATGCATCTCTTTTATCACTCAACTTAGAAATGTTTTCACTAAAACTTCTATCAACTTGTATATCTAAGGCTGAATGTATTGTATTTCCCTCTACATTGATAGCAGCAACACCAGTGGGCGCCATAATAAGAATCTTATCTTTTTCTAAGTTCCCTGCACGATAAGAAAGTGCTTTATTTAGCATGTCAGAAATTGTTTTTATCAAATGTGACTTTCCACAACCTGCACTTCCTGTTAGAAAGATGTGAATGTGCTCAATTTTGTGGTGTGCGTTACATGCCAAGCTTTTTGTGTAAGTTCTAACCCAGTCATTTACGACTTCAAAAACTTGCCTTTGAGTTTCGTTTAATGTTCGAATTTTTTCATGGAGTTCATCATCGGAAATTCCAGGTTTACTAACCGATGAAAAAGTGTTTCCAATAACTGGGACGTTTTCGGTTTTATTTGAAACTTTGTCATTGCTATGGTAATTTATATTACTCATCTCATCAAAAACATCGTCATTTTCTTGTTCACCGAAGGAATCAAGATTATTTACATTCGTGTGAAAATTTATCAGTGCTTTTTCAAAAAGTTAACCGAATGGTTCGCAGATTCTTTTATTTGTATTTATAATTTATAATACACCGTTTTCCAAATATTTTCTCTGAGTAGGTACCCGAGTATTTGCTTAGCAATTCTGCTTCCTGGCGAAAGGGTAAAACATAAAGAGCAAATGATGTGCATACCCTTCTGGATTTTTCTCTCGACTAGGCACATGGTACCTTAGAACACACTTTTCTTTTCGTAAAGACAACATTCTTTTTGAGGACATAAGAGATAGAGTTTTCGGATAAGGAGATTCCATGTGAATATCAGCTATTATTTCTTCAAGTACTTCTGGTTGGCTGTCATTTTTATCTTCTGATTTCGGTTTTATTTTCATAGAGTAGCTTGACAAGAACTCAGCATAATACATTTGTTCCAACATAAGGTATCTCCTTTTTTTAGATTCTGGATTTGATCTATCCATGTATCTATCCAACATATTTCGTTTAAAAATATCAGTACTGTCTGGTGGCAAACTTAAAATCTCTTCTTCGTTACGACATACCCTATATCTCTTCTCAGGAATGTTACTGTTTGCAAAAACTAAACCAGGAAATGTCTTTCGTAACCATATTTCTGGCATTATAATAGCAACTGCTTCTTGAACTGACATTTCTCAATTATTTCGATACGCATTTGCAATTGATTTCATTTGTACAAATAACGAATCGCCAGTTTCTAGTGCTTGTGATGCGGCTTTTTTCATCGCTTCTGAAGATTCGTCTTCAGCTTTAGAAAAATAAGCGCACATGTAAGAAACTGCTTTATAATAATCAAGAACGGGTTGAATGTCTATGTTGGCTTTCCATGCCATCAAACCCTCAGTGAAATAATTATTGATAAAACAAGAATCCGGAAGCCTTCGAAAGTGAATTTGAATGCTCAGTGCGTTTTTATACTCTTCTTTTGTAATGGCTAAACTTTTAAGAATTTCTTCAAATGTACCTGTTGGGTATAATTAGATTCATCTGGATGCAGAATATTGTTTAATCTTGGATTCAAATGTGAATCTATGTAAGTTTTTACTTTTTCTAGTATAGTCTTCCTTTCCTTTAATTGTATTCCCTTTCTTCCTTAGAGATGTTGTCATGTAAAGGCTCAGCGACAATTGTATGGTCTGTAAAAAATTTCCCGAAAGAGTATCGACAATTCTTGTTTTTATATTTACGACAAGATTTGGAATGAGAATGTGTTTGATATGTCGAAACTAGTTTGTGAAGACCTGGGTTGCTTTCTTTACCAGGAAGCTGGCATTTAACTATGTTATCTACAAAGGCAATATATTCTTTCTTATTATCGCCAGGTAAAATTGGTGCATTAACAACCCATAATAAAGAGTGGATGTGTGGGCTACCTCTTACCTAAAAGTCAACTCTAATGGCGTAGTAGTTTACTTTACCTAACGGTCCGTTGACAACTATGGTTTTAAAAAAGGTCTCAACTCGGTATTGGAAATGTCTTGCTAAAAAAACTGGATTACTGTTAAGAATCTCGGTTCGTTGATAGTAATTTAAATTGTCAATTTCTTCTTCGGTTATGTCATTTCCTTGTAATTTAGTGATGATTTTAACCAGTTTTGAGATTTTAACCATCTCAAATCTGCACAAGACAAAGTCATAAAAAACTTTGGAAGTCCTAGCTGTTTTAGCATAGCCAAAACTTCAAAGAGAAATCGTTTCCAATATGCAGGAGTTTCTTTCAACGTGTTCATAAATGTGAAAGCGTCGTCACTGGCTATAAAAGACTTAACTCTTTCTTTAAAATTTGAAGTCATCATTCCTGCTGTAAGACCATCCGCTTTAATTTTTTGCATAGCAATATTTATGCGACTATTCAAATTAAGATATTGAGTCACTGCATGAGCAAAAAATATGTAGTCAGTATCAGAGATAAACTTCTGTCTATAATTTAATAATCTTTAGTTGCAATACTTGGTCGGGGAAAGTGGTACTTTTCTTTCGTGTGATATCCGAATTTACCGGTTGGAAATAGATAAGGGGAAAGTTCTTCATAATGCTCATCAGAAATTATTGGTATGGGAATTTTATTTTCGCCTGGAGCAATAACAATATTTCCGTCGTCAATTTGTTTATGTGGAATAGTTGGAACAAAAGATGTTTCTTCACAAGGCAAGTGATGTTCGTTTAACGGATTTTCATTCTCTTCTTCGCTATCGCTATCACTGATATTATTACTTAGTGTCGATTTTATTGCAAAGTCAATGTTTATTTCATTTTCGCTTTCTCTAGTTTCATATTCAGATGTTAAATTCATCCAGGAAGGTGGTATGTTTGTGAGATTAATTTCAATGTTTGCATAAAGAGGGTTAACCAGTTTTAGATAATAAAGGACTTCTCGAATAACATCTGGCCTTACAGATTCTAAGTAAACGTTAGATTTGAAATTGAGTTTCTTCTTTAACCCTATTCGGTCCGGGGGGGGGGCGGATTCCGCCCCCCCTGACGGTTTTTTTTTTAATAACTCTTTAATGCTATGTTGCATAGCTACAATACTTACTGAGTTTCAATATTTATCTATTAGACACCAGCATACAAAATTTTTAGGTCCCATACCTTTCAGACGCTTTGATATTGGCAATTACTCGAAACTACCCCTAAAAATCTCTATGAAACCCTTATAATAGGGAAAATATAATAACTCTTGTTAGGATTATGTTTAGACCTTTGAAACTTACAACACAACTTTGTTTCATCAAGAAGGATCATTTTGCATGTTGTGGTCACGTGGTTAATCCGATTTCCCGATTTTTTCGGATTTTACCCGAAAATCGGAAAAAACCGAATTTTCGGGCAACATTTGGCAATTTTTCATACGATCTATGTGAAAACCGGAAAATATGTTAAATAACTTTTATTTAGCTTTGAGAAAGTTCAAACAGAATGTAAAAATTCGCTCTAGAACTAAAGTAATTGAATTTTAAGCAGATAGTGGCATTTTGAACAAATTTCAAGCTTTTGATGACGTCACAGAAAATGTGCTGACATTTTGTTCCTTTTGTGACGTACTATAAGTGTGCCAAGTTTGATTCAATTTGGACAAGCCTATGAAAAGTTATTGAGGGGGGGGGGCGGATTCCGCCACCCCCCCCCCCCCCCCCCGGTCATAATATGTTCGAAAAACCCCGGACCGAATAGGGTTAACGCAATTTGCACTACACCATTATTATCCATTCCTCTTGGTAAGACATTGCTTATTTCATCAGCTTTTATTGGAACATTACAGATCGCCCCTTTTATTTTGGGACACTGACCCTTAGGCATTATTGCAATTCGTTTAAATAAAATTCTTTTGGATATAACGATTTTTTCCAATCGTAGTAATGTGCTCATTGATTTTGGGAGATCAAACATTGAAGATTATTAGATACAGCTTCTGAAATGGCAGTATAATCGACATGACGAAACAATTTAATTGACCGCTACAAAGAACGATTACATATGACACAAATATAAAATGGTCCATTCTCAATGCATTTTTTAAATTGGTTTATTTTTGCATTAGAATCGGGCAAAGTGTTAACACGCTTACGTTTAGTTGCTTTACCTTCTTGGACTGCGTGTCGTTTCTTTGCAGTTTTTGCGTTTGTTGGCCCTGCTCAGTTTCACGATATTTAGTTATGGACTCTCCTTGCCTCGCTTGACCCTGTTCCGTTTTCTTATATTTGCTTATAGACTCTCTTAGCTTAGCTTGGCCCTGTTCTGTCTTTTGATATATACTTATCGACTCTCTCAGCTTAGCTTGGCCCTGTTCTGTCTTTTGATATATGCTTATCGACTCTCTCAGCTTAGCTTGGCCCTGTTCTGTCTTTTGATATATGCTTATCGACTCTCTCAGCTTAGCTTGGTCGTGTTCCGTCTTTTGATATTTGCTTATCGACTCTTTTAGTTTAGCTTGGCCCTGTCCCGTTTTCTGATATTTGCTTATTGATTCTTTTACCATAGCTTGGCCATGTTCTGTTTTTCTATAAGTCTTTGTTGACTCTTTTTGCTTTACTCGGCCTCTTTCGGATTTACGGTACTTTCTGTTCTGATCTAGTTTTCTCTTTCTACGAATGGAATGCATAATGTTATCGGTTATCTGTTCAGTTGTCAATATTTTAAAATATTGAGTTTCGAGACACCTTCCTTGACCAGGGGACACATATATTTCGCGTATGTAGTTTTCAACTTGTTGCAATGAATCAAACTTTAAAAGGCCTGATGTACCACATTCTGTTATTTGTCCAAAACTATTTCGGCTATGAGGATCAAATAAATAAATTTGTGGGTAACCCTAAATTATAGCAAAACTACCGCCGCTTATAATGCCTAACATTCCTTGTCCTTTATCGGAATGTGATGAATTATGAAATGTACGTAAAGTAGTCCTATTATCTGTAACAATATGAGAAATATTTTTTAAACTTTGTATTTGTATGACCTCGTTTTCAACAGTCAAACTATTTGGGAGGTCACTTGCACTCAAGTACTGGTAAAGCTAGGCTCGTGTACAACTTTGTTCCTTCGCAGAGGATATGATCAAGATCACCTGGGTTCCAAAAAGAAACTTTTTTAATAACCGACCAAACAATCGCAAACAGGGAATTACACATACATTGTGTACCAATAAAAGTTCCAAGCCTGACATCCCCTTGATAAAAAAAGATCCTTGTACCGACTTTAAAACAGAGTAAGGCCCAGGATTAGTTTCAACATCACCGGGAAGTAAAAGTACCATACGGCGGCAGTTCACAATAGCAGTGGTGACATGTGGCTGTGAAAAACAAACTTTAAAAACTAGAGAAACCTCTGTCATATTATTTAAAAAACACATAGTTTTGCAGCAAGCTTAATGAATTCAGTAAGTTCACCAATAAGTAACCAATAAGTTCAGTTTCAATAAATTCAATTTAAAGTTCAGTAAGTTCAATTTATAGTTCAAGTCTGAATATCTTAATGTCCAAATATCTAGCTTTTATACTCTGTCGAGTTTCTTCTTTTTTATACTCTGTCGAGTGATGGTTGTCAATGTTGAACCTAAAATAAGAAAAAAGTGATTCATTGATTACATAATTTCTTCATGACTAAATATTTATGCGGCTATTTTATATTCTTAAAAATCGCTGCACACACAAATTTAAATTCATTGTAATTTTTTTATTTCATTGGCAAGGTATGTTCAAATTCACATGTCTGTCAGATTAGATAGAATACCAAGTCCTCACGATATTCTATCTAATCTGGCAAATATGAGATGAGTTGACGTAATGTTGTGATTTTTAGTATCGCCATCCACACGCATCGCATAGGCAAAATATATAAACAACATAAAAAAAATAGAAAGTAGAAATTGAAACTTGCACTTAAAGCTTACCTCCCACTCCCAAATAAGTTATACCCTCAAAAATGTTTATAAAACATACTAGTTAGCCTACATATTCTGGTCTTCAGGTTAGGCTGTTGTGTAAGTATATATACGGGTTAGCAATGACATATAGGAAAAAAAATTAGAAACTATATGATCATGTGCTTTCCACAAACTCTTAAGGAGATACAAGGGTTTAAAACTTTTGCTGACATCAGCAAAAACCAGCCAATGTACGCAAAACTTTATCCAGAAATTTGTTTACCTATTGCATCTGTGTATAGCGTGAAACTCTGTTCAAGACTTGGATCATGTGCTTTTGACAAACGGTTAAAAAAATATACAGGTTTAAAAAATTTGCTGACATCAGCAAAGTCCCTCCCCAAAGTGCAAAAAAATTTGTATACCCGTTGCCTTCATCGTAAAAATCTGGAAACACTGATCAAGTATAGCTAAATAAAAATGTTGTAAACAAATCTTTCAGCAAATGAATAATGAAAACAAAAGAGCACGCCGCAATAACGCACTTCAAGCAGCTGTCATATTTGTTCATAATGATCGGTATTAATTGTATGTATTTACGCTGATATGTTTCAAGTTAGTAAAGATGGGGTGCCAATGTTTGGTGTGACTGTTGTGTAGTGCTCAGCTGCAAAAAGTCCATTATTCCATCCATTAGTCCATCTTAAAAACAAGCTATTAAAGTTTGATGAAAGTCAAAGTAATATTTCAACTGACATCTTCTGATGAAAGCATCAGTCCATAACTAAATATATTAAGCTCTACCTTACCCGTCGCCCAGGTTTATTGCTTTCTCGTTGGTCTAGAAATATTTGTCATTAAAGCTTGGTTTCCATCTGGCGTTAATTCGCGATAAGCAGGTGCACTAATTGGAGTTAATTTTTTAACACCTAATGAAAATATCTAAATATCAATATATTTTTATATTTTAACGTCAGCCAGTGCAACGTTTACATTGCGCATGCCTCAAAGCTACAAAAATTAGATCCAGCAAAATACAGTAAAGTCAGGCTCGTGAGAAGACGAGAGTTAATAGTACAATTATGTTTTTTTCTGACAAAAAAGGTAAAAAAAAGCTGCCACAAAATTATGAGTCGGAAAATGGCAAACGAACAATTAAGGACAGCCTTAGTATTGAACCAAAAAAATTTGGTATATTGTAAGAAAACGTAATTTAAACTTAAAGTTTGTATTTTTCTCCACTTGCGTCACTTTTCATCTGCCATATATGCCATGGCATATATATATATATATATATATATATAGAATTCTCAGCTGTCTAGAATTCTCAGCCGATTCTGAAGTCCTTGAATGAGTTGGAAATGGATATATAATTTTTGTCCCCATAAGAACTAAATTACATTTTGACCCCCTATGTCGATATTATTGTTATGTCCCCCGAAATGGGAAATATAGGTTGTAAAAATTTCCGGGGACAAAATTTTTGTATATTTTCTATATCTAAGTAAAACATGGTCTAAGGGCTTCCAACAATTGCGCTGGTCAAAATAGTATACAAGTCGCGCGCTAAAGATTTCAATTTTACTGACAATTCGCGTTAAGATTTTGTGCCCTGTTATCCAATGAAAGTTAAAGTCCCCGTAAGTGTCGCTTTAGTAGTATAAATATATATATATATATATATATATATATATATATATATATATATATATATATATATATATATATATATATATATATATATATATATTATTTGGTTCAATACTAAGGCTGTCCTTAATTGTTCGTTTGCCATTTTCCGACTCATAATTTTGTGGCAGCTTTTTTTTACCTTTTTTGTCAGAAAAAAACATAATTGTACTATTAACTCTCGTCTTCTCACGAGCCTGACTTTACTGTATTTTGCTGGATCTAATTTTTGTAGCTTTGAGGCATGCGCAATGTATATATATATATATATATATATATATATATATATATATATATATATACTTACGGGGACTTTAACTTTCATTGGATAACAGGGCACAAAATCTTAACGCGAATTGTCAGTAAAATTGAAATCTTTAGCGCGCGACTTGTATACTATTTTGACCAGCGCAATTGTTGGAAGCCCTTAGACCATGTTTTACTTAGATATAGAAAATATACAAAAATTTTGTCCCCGGAAATTTTTACAACCTATATTTCCCATTTCGGGGGACATAACAATAATATCGACATAGGGGGACAAAATGTTATTTAGTTCTTATGGGGACAAAAATTATATATCCATTTCCAACTCATTCAAGGACTTCAGAATCGGCTGAGAATTCTAGACAGCGCCGTTAATCAATGTGATCAGCCGCAAAAACAAGCTTTGCCACAATCTTTAAGACTTTATTGTCCGCCCTTCAATTTCTCTTTGAAACTGAATATGTTACTTTTGACAAAATTGTCTCTATGTCAACAGTGCCTATAGCACAAATATTCCCATTGATTAGAGGATGTAAGTAAACAGTGTCGATTGTATAACGTATATTTAGATCGTAACCCAGTGGGCACTTCAACGTTGAATCAACGTTGAAAAGACGTTGCTTGCGACGTTGAAAAGACGTTGATTTTACGTTGCAAATGAAAGTTTTTTTAACGTCTTCTTCCGACGTCTATTCAACGTCGGACATCAACGTTGAATCAACGTCTCGCAACGTCTTTTCAACGTTAAAACAACGTCTCACAACGTCTTTTCAACGTTGAAACAACGTTGCAGGACATTGTTTCAACGTTGAAAAGATGTTGATGTCCGACGTTGAATAGACGTCGGAAAAAGACGTCAAAAAAACTTTCATTTGCAACGTAAAATCAACGTCTTGTCAACGTCGCAAGCTACGTTGAAACAACGTCCTGTAACGTCTCTTCAACGTTGAAACAACGTCTCGCTACGTCTTTTAAACATTGAAATAACTTCTCGCAACGTCTTTTCAACGTTGAAAAAACGTCTAACGACGTCTAATCAACGTCGTTTCTGCGTTGTTTGGAAATGCTCTCGCAACCATTATTCAGCGTCTTTTCAACGCTTAAGAAACAGACAAACTTGACCGAATCTAATCATAATCGCCATTGTGGCTTCAGTTTTATATGTCCATAGTTTACATGTCCATGTATCTATTCCCTAGCATGATTCCGACGGTTATATTTGTGTTACGTTACTTGTACATGGTTATTGCGAAAAAGAAATAAAATCATTTCTACGATATGTCATTTTTTTATTATAAACATCGGCAGTATATACAACTTCTCCGCTGAAAACTTCCTAAATGAAACTTAACGGAGTTTTATAATACAAAATATAAAAACGATATTTTAAGTATTCACAACTGGTACTATGTGCGAATCTCCAGCGTTCCAACCCAATGCAAAAAATGTAACGCAGCAATGACGAGGTTGTTAAACAGTGCAGTATTTGCAAATTTATAGCTGCGATTTCATGTGCCAGGCACGCCTCCTGATAAGGCAGCCTGTTAGTATGCTCAAATCACCTAAAGTGTCAAGCAAAACTGTTGCACCGAAGTCTTTCATCAAGCATTGGTTAGAGAAAAGGTATGTTTTCTTAATGAAGTCAGAGTTGAATACAAGGGTGTTTGTTAAGAATACCAGTTGCGAATAAATACGATCATGATGCTATACTTTATAAAATGTGTGAAAAGCCACCATCCTCACCAGGTGCAAGAAGTCCAGGAATCGAGGTTGCAAGAAGTCCAGGAATCGAGGTTGAAAATTACAATAAAAATATAATGAATATTATATATAGCACTGTATTTCCTTAGAAAAGCACCCACTCATGTATGTTCTAAACTTTTACTAGTCACAAGTCCGATCTCTAGTAGAAACACTAAATATTGTTAAGCTAAAATCACTTTAACATTTTGCCATTCTAATTTTCTGCCACCCAATCAAAATTAATATCAGCTAGAAGAATTTATTACGGCGCTTGAAAAATTTATAATCCTCTTTGATATAAAAGTTGTTGTTGACAAGTTGGCAATTATTTATTACTAGAAAACTATTACTAAACACCGAGGTGATAAATTATTTAAAAATTAATCGGTTTAATTTTCTTTGGCCTTAGTTCTTCCCGCTCCTCCACATCTATCAAGTGCATATTTAAAGATTGATGCCGTACACGCACGAACTTCCCCTTCTGTTGCATTCTTGTGATGTTTGATAACAGTTTCTACAACGTAACAAAATTCTTATCACATATTGATGGAGGTAGTTTACAGTACAGCTGGACAAATAGATTTCCTCAGATTAATGTGTATTTTTTTAAGAATTACTAAATACTTGATATTTAGCTTCAGCTATATGTTTTTTTGTCACAATGTTTTTAAATAGATTGCTATAAATGCTTGCATATGCCAGGCACACCCTCCTATAAGGCAGCCTGTTAGCATGCTCCAACCACCTGTATGTGTCAAGCATAACTGGTGCACATGAAAGAAAAATAGCAAAAATTTTAAATGGTTATTGAATCAAAAGTTATATCTTCAAATAGATTGCTATAAGTATGCTTTCATGTGCCAGGCACGCCCTCTTATAAGGCTGCCTGTCAGCATGCTCCAACCACCTGTATGTGTCAAGCATAACTAGTGCACATGAATGCAAAATAGCAAAAATTTAAATGGTTATTGAATCAAAAGATATGTTTTCAAATAGATTGCTATAAGTATGCTTTCATGTGCCAGACACGCCCTCTTATAAGGCTGCCTGTCAGCATGCTCCAACCACCTGTATGTGTCAAGCATAACTGGTGCACATGAAAGAAAAATAGCAAAAATTTTAAATGGTTATTGAATCAAAAGTTATATCTTCAAATAGATTGCTATAAGTATGCTTGCATATGCCAGGCACGCCCTCTTATAAGGCAGCCTGTCAGCATGCTCAAACCACCTGTATGTGTCAAGCATAACTAGTGCACATGAATGCAAAATAGCAAAAATTTAAATGGTTATTGAATCAAAAGTTATATCTTCAAATAGATTGCTATAAGTATGCTTTCATGTGCCAGGCACGCCCTCTTATAAGGCAGCGTGTTAGCATGCTCCAACCACCTGTATGTGTCAAGCATAACTGGTGCACATGAAAGAAAAATAGCAAAAATTTTAAATGGTTATTGAATCAAAAGTTATATCTTCAAATAGATTGCTATAAGTATGCTTGCATGTACCAGGCACGCCCTCTTATAAGGCAGCCTGTCAGCATGCTCCAACCACCTGTATGTGTCAAGCATAACTAGTGCACATGAAAGAAAAATAGCAAAAATTTTAAAAGGTTATTGAATCAAAAGATATGTTTTCAAATAGATTAGTAAAAGTATGCTTGCATATGCCAGGCATGCATTAATTAATTAAATTCCCGCCAAATTACCAAATTTTGTTCTCCGCCAAATTCAATTTTTTTTGTTATCTGCCAAATTTTCTTCCCGCCAAAATTTTTGGATTGCGAATATGTGTAATGTACTGTAAAATAATAAAAAAGCTGGAAATACAAAATAACAATACCAGGCTGAACAATAAAAAATAAGACCACCCCAGCCTGGGCATTATAATCCATTAAATATTTTTTGAGAAATCTAGCTAGCATTGTTTTTTTAGAGATAAGTCTCAGGAAAAAAAATTTTCTTATATTCTGAAGAATCCCCATCTCTCTTGTACTGAAATGTCGACGTGTTGACATGCAGACAAATAACATCACTTCGGCAATTTTTTGCCGACATGGAAAAATTTGATTTAAAAGAATTTAGGGTCAAACGATTTATTTCTAGCATGTGTCAAATATGCGTGAAAATTTTAGCAAACTTTCTCTTTCTTTAGATTCTGCTACGAATGCGACCGAAGCAAAGTTTACGAATTAGCATATGCTGTACAGAAATACTTTACTCACGTCTGTGGTTCTTCGCCCTTTTCGCCTTGTGAGTTGATACGAAATTTACAAATCGTGCAAAGGGGCTTAGGCGCGAATTTCCTCATCGAAAGTTTCCCGCCAATGACTAGGAGGGATATTACATGCGACAAAATAAAGGTTTAAATATGTGAAAGCGAAGTAAATAAACAGTTATTATTGTATTATGAATTATAATTTGACAAAATGGATTGTATTTTAAATGTCTCACATCCATAATACAAGTTCAAATATTTGTTTCTCTCAAAATACGAAGACAAAAAACCCCCTGATAAATATTACAAAAAATAAATCAAACGTTTGGTACGCTCTGTTGAACAAAAAATCCATTGAATGTTTTGTGTACGTTTTATGTTTGTGTTCATTCATTCTCTGATGTTTGTAAAAAAGGACATAGATGCGGATGTAAAGTTGCAAACAAATGGTAATATTTTGAAGTAGTAAAACTGCAGTAAAATTAGCGATATATATGAAAAACAACATAACGTCGGCATTAATATATATATCCAATCGCTGACAAATTACAAAAAAATTAAGTAAAACGTGCGTTGTTTATTTCTAGTTTATGAAGATCTTTAACAAACACCGAGTACGCTTCGTTATTTTGTTGGACAGTTTGGAACACTTCTATGAACGTCTGTTTGGGATATAACTTTGCAGGCCAGTGTGAGACGAACTAAAACAAATTAGATTTGAACGAAACAGATTCTCGGGAAAAAGTTAATTTGGTTCAACGTTGAATAAACGTCGATAAGACGTCGGTTGAATCAACGTTGCGGGTGCAACGTTGAATAAACGTCGGTTGAATCAACGTTGCAGTGCGACGTTGAATAAACGTCGGTTTTACGGTCGTTGTAACAACGTCTTTTTTTCGACATTGTATGAACGTTGATATCACGTCGGTTGAAACAACGTTGTGGGAACGACGTTGAAAAGACGTCCATGATGCGACGTTGTATTCATGTCGGAGGGCAACGTTGAAAAGACGTTGAATTTTTGTCGGTTGCATCCACGTTGCAGACCCAACGTTGATTAGACGTTGAATTTGGGGTTGCGACGTCGCGACCAGAATTCAACGTCTAATCAACGTTACAAAGACGTCGTGTGCCCACTGGGAATCGGCGACATAATTCATACATAACACATACAACATAATACAAGTTTTGCGTAAAAACGAAACAAAAATATAAAACACTAGTTATTTAACCCGTGGAAAAATCCACTAATTGTCTTTTTAAAATTTACTGTACTTCTTATTACAAAAATATTTGTTAGCAATTTCATTAAAAAGGCTGAAACGTTTTAAACGAAAACCTCTGGAGGAATCCACTCAAGAACATTTAAAATATATTTATGTTTTATATCACAAAGTGATTTGTTGTGAATTTCAATAAAAAAGTACGAACAATGATCTAAAACTTTTGAACAAAATAAAAATAATAACAACGTTAATTGCCTGTGAATTATCTGCACAATAATTTATAACAAAGCACAGTAAATGCATATTAGGATGCAATGAAATTCTTTTAGATTATCACCAAGCAAGGCGCAAACAGTATAAAAAGATTAAAAAGTAAAAATAGCCATTGTCGCAACATAAACATAATATTTATTTTATTTATTTATTTAAACATTTATGCCGGGTGGCTACCGTCAATTTAAAAAATAAACTGCTATCAATGGAGGCCCTGTGTTTACGATAACTAATGATAAAAATATATATTTATCAATGCATAAAAAATATGTTAGTAATGAAAGAATGCGAACAACGCTGTAGCACCAAATGATTATGATGTAAGACAGGAATATAGCAGGAACTGAGAAAAAAAAATTCAAAAGAGGAAATAATTCAGACACCTTTATGGGTGCAGGCCACTAACACGCATAGTCAGAAAAAAGCAAGAATATACTTATTTAGGGAACCAAAATGCACATGTAAAATTTAGGAAAATGCTTGCATCAATAATTTCTTAAATTCAATAAAATTTTCGGGTTTTCTAATATTCATATTCAATTCATTATATAGTTTTGCGCTGGTGTACTGTAATGATCCATACGATAATACTCGCGTTTTAATTTTGGCAATGTCAAGAGACGTTGGTTATTCCGTGTACAACTGTTAGTTATAATATCAAAGTGATTTTTGAACCCAACACAAACATTATTATCAAGACATTTACACACAAACAGACAAGTTGTAATCTTTTTTTTTGGCAGTTATTGTAAGTAACTTCTCATCTCGTGGGTCAATAATGGAGACTGCCCTGCGTTGTAATGATTCTAGTTTGATCGTGTTGCTCAGTTGTGGCGATGATAAAGGAACAGTAAGTAAGTGTCAGGACGACCACAGATTGATAACAGTTTTAGCAGCTTGTGATGTCAGCATCTAACGAAGTTTTACAAGTATTCGGAGTCTTCCTGACGCTTGTTTATATGCAATATCGAAAAAATTTTGTTCATGTTTAGCGTACCATAGATCACTATTCCTACGTTTATATTTAACGCATGTTGTTAGTGTGCGACTTTGAAACGTGAACGCTTATACCGCCGTCCTTATTACGCGAAAATGTAAAGAAAAAAGAACGTCAGTTCTATCTCATTTTAACAAACAACTTATGATGGTTGAGGAAATTTTTCCTAATAGATTGAATGATATTAAGATGTTAAGTACTAATTTGGCTTTACACTACATAGCGAGGAACTAATACAAACCGGCTGTTTGGATTGGGTATTCCTCGTGACCGCCGTTTTTCTGATTCCCAGTCCAGTATTTACGTTAGCTTTGGCTCGGTTTTTCTCTGGCCTATCAGCAAGACGCCTGGTTTCAACGTTTTAATAAAAGGTTTGGTTTAGAATTCTTGCCTATTGAAGCGAAAAAAATACATAGAAAAACTATTCGCGCAACAAAATATGTCAATGGAAACCAAAAGTGTCACTTTTGCCGCCTATTTTCAATTTCTTCACTGTCCCCGAAAATCTTAATTTTACTTTCTACTTGGTCAGCTGTTTAAATAATTACCCCATGCTATACGTCTTATTAAATTTATTTGGTAATATTTTTACTCATTTTTCTTCATGCGGGAAACCACTCAGCGCAAATGAAGTAAATTTTCAAGTTAAAAGAAGCCGATTTAAGGATGGAGCGTTTTTTTTGGAGAAAATAAATAATTGACTTAATCTATTTATCTTAATCCACAGGCCGTCGACTAGTATATATATAATATTCGGACTCACGCGCTAAAGTCCTTATAAGTCAATATAATTGATTTTCTTTATTATATCTAATCATCGGACTCACGCGCAGTTCTCACAATTCAATCTGATCGATTTTCTGCAAATTATGAAATATTTCAACTCACGCGCCAATGTCCTCGCAAGACAATCTAATCGTTTTTGTGCATTATTAGCAATATTTGGACTTATGCGCTTAAGTCCTTGCAAGTCCATCTAACAGGTTGTTTAAAATATATGTTATATTCGGACTTGCGCTATAAAGTCCTCACAAGTCTATCTAATCGATCTTCTGTAGCATATGTACTATTCGGACTCACGCTCTAATGTCCTCACGAGTCAATGTTATCGATTTTTTGTAATATATGTAATATTCGGGCTTACGTGCTAATGTTCTTATAAGTCAATTTAATAGATTGTCGGTAACATATGTAATATCCGGACGGACGTCCTAATGTCTTTATAAGTTGATCTAACGATATTCTGCAAAATTACAATTAGTAGGCTCGCGATCTAATGCCGTCACTGATCAATTTATTCGAATTAGTGTAACATACGTAATACGTAATGTACTGGCTTGCACGCTACACTGATCAATCTTATCGTTCCTCTGTAATAAATGTTATCTTTCGAATCATAAGTCAAACTAATTGTTTTTCTAAAATATACGTAATATTGGGACTAACGCGCAAATAATAATGTCCTCACAAGTCAGAAAAATTGATTTTCTATAATATACGTAATATTGGGACTAACGCAGTAGTAGTAATGTCCCACAAGTCAAAATAATTATTTTTCTATAATATACGTAATTTTGGAACTCACGCGCCAATAATAATATACTCACAAGTCAAAAAAATTGATTTTCTATAATATACGTGAAATTCAAACTTGACCGCTAATGTCCTTAAAAGTCAAAATTAACTGATTTTCTATAATATACGTAATATTGAGACTCTAATATCCCCACAAGTCAAAATAATTGATTTTCTATAATATACCTAATATTGGGACTAATGTGTTAATATTAATGTCCCCCACAAGTCAAAATAATTAATTTTCCATAATATTAGTTGGTAGAGCAGTTTTTTAAGATATTAAAAAATAAGAACGACAAAATCTACGACATATCCAAATATATCTTTCAGCAAGCTTTCGCCAACGCCCAGGTTGGCATGTTCACACTGATTCTAAATTTATTTTACATGTTAGAGATAAAATACTAAACATAATAGGATTTAATAGGAAGAAAATAGAACTATTATAATAATTCTAAAGGCATAGATTTTACCGTGCTATTTAAAATGGGACGGTCACGCTCAATTAATAAGCTCTCCATCAGAGTAAGTTTAAAATCATTAGACTCTTCCGCAAGTACTGAGAAGTTGTGAAACGATGCTGGAGAGTGATTACAAAACATTAAATGTTCGAGAACGGCACTGGCCTGGGGATTAAGTTTAACGCGTTTACCTGTAAGTGCAGAAATACCTAAATGCTCAGACATACGGAATTTAAAATGGCGTTTTGTTTTGTCATAATAAGTGGCGTTGCAGCCACTACACTTAAAACAGTAAACGAGTCCGGAGCGTAACGATTCGGGTATTCTGTCCAGCCTCCTCTTAGAAAAAAATATAAGTTTAACATTACAATGTGCTAATTTCTGCTTAAACAAACGGTGCAAACGTGTTCTAATTTGTAAGGTAATCTTTCTTAAAAAAGGTAAAACAAGGACTAACTCTTTCTTAGGAGCGAGGGACACTTCTTCCTTCGGTTCGTAATTTCTGCTCTTGAAAATTCTGAGACAGAATTCAAAAATCTTTGAAGGGTATCCATTCCTTCCAAGAATAGTCTTCAACTGAGATATTTCTACATGAAATTTATTAAGATCTGAACACAGATGGTAACAACGATAAAGTAAAGAAAAAATCAAACCGTGTTTATATTCCATGGGTATGAAACTAGAAAAGTTAGTATATACTCCACTCTAAATGTTGGTTTCCTATATACGTTGGTGACAAAAGAATCACCTTCACGCATGACGCAAACGTCCAAGAATGGTAAAACCTTATCACATTCTTCTTCAAACGTGAATTTAATATTCTGATGCCTAGAATTAATATATTCATAAAATTTTTAAACATGCTCACGTGATTCGTGATTTTCCATAATATACTTAATATTTGGAGTAACGTGTTAATATTAAAGTCCCCACAGGTCAAAATAAATGATTTTCTAAAATATACGCAATATTGGGTCTAACGGGCTAATAATAATGCCCCTATACGTCAAATTAATTGATTTTCTATAATATACGTAATGTTGGGACTAAGGCGCTAATAATTATGTCCTGACAAGTCAAAATAATGGATTTTCTATAATATACGTAATTTTGGAACTCTCACGCAAATAATAATGTCCTCACAAGTCAGAAAAATTGATTTTCTATAATATACGTAATATTGGGACTAACGCAGTAGTAGTAATGTCCTCACAAGTCAAAATAATTGATGTTCTATAATATACGTAATGTTGGGACTAACGCGCTAATAATTATGTCCTGACAAATCAAAATAATGGATTTTCTATAATATACGTAATTTTGGAAATCTCGCCCCAATAATAATATACGCACAAGTCAAAAAAATTGATTTTCTATAATATACGTGAAATTCAAACTCGTGCGCTAATGTACTTACAAGTCAAAATTAATGGATTTTCTATAATATACTTAATATTGGAACTCACGCGCTAATGTCCGCTCAAGTCAAAATAATTGATTTTCTATCATATACGTAATATTTGGTCTAAGGGGCGAATAATAATGTCCCTATAAGTCAAATTAATTGATTTTCTATAATATACGTAATGTTGGGACTAACGCACTAATAATAATAATATCAGTAGTAGTAGGGAGTGATTATAAACAGGTTTTTGATCCTTTGACACCTTGACCCCCAAAAACACCGCCTCCACCACCTCCCCCCTCACCCCAGCCTCCACCCTCCCAAAATCGGAAGATCCGACGGCATCCGAAAGCAAATCCGAAACAAATCCGATTCCGACAAACCGATAAATATAGCGCATGCGCACAGCTGTCAAGTAATATTGCTGACATCAACAAAAATTCGAGCATGCGCAGTTGAGTAAGGGAAAGTCCCCTACTCGAACCCGACCACTTATTTGAAGTTGAAATCTGTATATAATAAAAGATGAGTTGGTTCAGGAACGCTATCAGCAAACTATATGACACCGTGTCGGCACCAGTAGCAGCAACTCGCGACGCTCTTGCCGATAGAGTACGGAGCGTGCGGGATACCGTTACCTTCTATTATAACAAGGCGAAGGAGCAAATCTCGAGAGCGACAACGCTTCACGATGAGGTCCAACAGATCACTATCCAAGACGAATATCAGGGAATCACAGACCTCAAACACATGTTCGGAGGTGGGAAGGAGCAAGCCACGAACCAGGAGGGGATCGAGGATATCCAGAACATATTTGATGAGAATGACACGCAATTTTTGGAAGAGGGAAGACGCACCAAGACGTGGCAGTTCAACAAAACCTCAACCAACCACTGACGGATGCTATCATGCAAAAAATCACGCCTCACGTAGACATGCGCGTCAAGGTAGTCTACAGTTTCAGCTGTGGTGGAGACGTGTCGGCCTACCACAAGACCAAGAGCTCCAACTCGTTATCGAGCATGGCGGAAATCGAAGCCTTCATGGAAGAATGCGAGATGAAGCGCCTCGATCTGGAAGATGCGGAGTTCTGGACCAAGGCCTACCTACCACCTGACACAACCATCGAGACCCCCGGAGCGTACGAAGGTAAGATAGTCTTTAAGCATATGCGGGTCAAGATCATCTCTACGAGGGAGCCCTTACTTGGATGCGGACCACTTCCAGATTGGCTGCGAAATAGGAGGTGCCTCTACGCAATGGACGGTGAAGATGCCAGAACCGACAACCTGTGCTTCTGGAGATGCTTGGCTGTAAGGGAGAGGGCCGACGTAAAAAGGGGGACAGAGTTCCTAACAAGGCCAGCCCTCAAACTAGCACGCGAGTACTATGAGGACCCCAAGCTAAAGCGTGAAGATGTACGTGCTACGAAGCTCGTAGACTTTGAGGGTATTGCCAAACGATTCGATATCAACATCAGAGTCTTTGAACCCAAGAAGAACTCTGACAAGGCACCATGGCGGCTCGTCTATGGTCAAAATCAGTATAAAGAGAGGTTAGACACGATCAACCTTGGTATGATGGATGGACACTGCTTCTACATCAAGAAGCTGGATGTTTTGACTCAGAGTTGGGAATGCGAGGCTTGCGGTCAGATCTTCAACAGAACCGAAAACCTCACGCGGCATAAAAAGAACGAGTGCGAGGGTGCAAAAAACGACGATCATTTGCAAAGGCAAAAAGGTGAAGCGCATGCCGTGCAGGTCCGAGAAGGTCTTTTACAACGAGGATGGTTACAGTGACGCGGCATGTCGGTGGATAGAAGCCATGTCGGCGCAAACCGGAAATCATATACATCATGCACTCTGCGGGCACGGTGGTGAACGTGTTATACGTGATGGTGGTAAGGAGGTCTACCTTGTAGACGGCTATGACTCACAAACGAAAACAGTCTACGAGTACCACGGCTGCAAGTGGCATGGATGTCCCTGTCAACCCAACAGAACCAACGCGGATAAGAATCAGTACTTTCTCACCAAGTTCAAGGAGGACCACATCCAAAAACTGGGCTATAACATCGTGACAGCCTGGGAGTGTGAGAACCCGCCAAAAAGTAAGGGGTACTTCAAGAAAGAATTTCGCCTATACCCCCACTACATCGTGTTTGACTTTGAGGCCCTCTTAGCACCTTTACACCAGCGGCAAACATCCGATCTAACATACCTCTCAGAGCATATCCCTGTAAGTGTCGCCATACACGATAGTCTCAATGAACATCCAACGTTCATCATGCACGAGTATCCCAATGTGTTGGCTAAGAAGTTTATTGAGCAGCTTGGGCAAAGGCAGGCCCTCATCGTCGAAGAAGTTGAAAGATTGCACCCAAAACCTGACGAATTTGACATGCTCCCTGTTAAGAAACAAGAAGCTTGGAACGAGTGGGTGAACCAAGTGGTGGTGATCGGGTTTAACAGCGGAAAGTACGACATCAACCTGATCAAGCGATACTTTGTCGAGCAAATTGCCGAAAACGACGAAAAGATCAAAGTGGCAAAGAAAGACAACGACTACATGTTCCTTACAACCTCGAAGTTTAAATTCCTCGACATCAAGAACTTCCTCGCCCCTGGGATGAGCTACGCCGGCTGATGCAAGTCTCTGGAATGTGGGCTCGAAAAGTTCGTGTTCCCTTACGAATGGTTGTCGAACTACGATAAGCTGAACCATGTAGGCCCCGTCGAGCACGAGGACTTCTACAGTAGTCTTAGCGGGAAAAATACCCTACCCCCCGAGGAGTACCAAACATTCAAGGGAGAGTTCTACAAGCGCGGCTGCGTCACTATGATGGACTGGCTGGCTGACTACAACCTAGCCGACGTGATACCATTCGTTGAAGCCGTTGACAAGACGAGACTGCAGTACTACGACGACGACATTGACATTCTCAAGGATGCCGTTAGTATTCCCGGTGTGTCGATGCGCTATGTGTTGAACAAGTCTCTGCGTTTACACCCCGAGTTAGAGCTCTACGCACCCGGGGATCCCTGCAAGCACAAATGCAAAGAGGACTGCTTCAAAGTCCGATGCAAGGCCTGCATCGAAGTCCAAAAAACCTGCGGTGAGTGTACGAGAAACGAGGCCTATGAGCTCTTGCAGACTGGGATGGTCGGCGGCCCCGCGATTGTCTTTTGCAGGTACCACGAGAGGGATGTGACAGCTATAAGATCTCACATCTACAGCGAACCCCGCGAATGCAAGACCATTCTAGGCTACGATGCCAACATGCTCTACCCGAGTACCCTGCTGCAAGACTTCCCATGTGGGAAGGAAAAGTTGATCAAGATTGCTGAACCGACAGCAGGATTGGAAGCTCTAGAGCAAGGTGTTCTAGACGGCTCGCTCTTTGGGTTTGCACAAGTCGATATAGAAGTGCCCCCAGAGCTGTATGACAAGTTTAGCGAAATGTCCCCGCTGTTTGTGGTCAAGGAGATACCTGACACCCAAATCCCCCAGCATATGCATGAGTATTTAACCAAGACAGGGCGCAAACGTGTTCCAGGAACCAAGAAGCTCTTGGGTTTGATGGAAGCTGAGAAGATTTTGTTGTACACGCCTGTGCTAAAGTGGTACCTTGAGCACGGGCTAAAAGTCACCGCTTTTTATCAGTTCCTCAAGTACTCTAGAGGTAAGCCATTCGCGTGGTTCCCGGAAGAGATTGCAGAGGCAAGACGGCAAGCAGATAAAGATCCCGACAAGCGCATCGCGGGTGATACTGCCAAGTTGAAAGGTAATAGCTTCTATGGTAAGATGATCGAAGATCTGGCAACACTAGCTTCACGAGAAATGAAAAAGAGGTCGATGCTGCGATGAGAAGCCCGTACCTTGAAGACCTTGAAGAGATTGGAGACGCGTACGAGATCCGCAAGGGTAGGCACGGGGTCAGCATATTTCGAGCCTATCAGTGCGGTATCGCGGTGTACCAACTGGCCAAGTTGCGCATGCTGGAGTTCTATTATGATTTTCTCGACAAGTACGTAGATCGACGAGACTTTGAGTATGTGTACACAGATACCGACTCGGCGTATTTCGCCATCTCTGGAGACGAGTTGCGAGATGTTGTTCGCCCTGAATCCCTGCTGGCATACGACACAGACGTGGAGAACTGGCTCGTCACTGACAAGCACTCGAGTCGAACGGGGGGGTTGTTCAAACCTGAATTCATCGGGTCTAGGACGATTGCACTGACAGCCAAGTGCTATTTCGTCGAAGGGCAAGAAGGTACAAAGTTTTCGTGTAAGGGGATGTCAAAGAGGCAGAATGCGGTAACGTGGTCTAGGTACATGGGCACGTTAAAGGGTGCGCTGGACACCGCGAAAAATGTAGGTTTCAGGGTCCACGAACAGGGGATGGTCACGTATGAGCAAAACAAGCTGGGACTCTCGGCGTTCTACGATAAGCGGAAGGTCCTCGAGGAAGGTGTACACACGGTGCCTTTAGAATTGTAGGTCGCGTTGAATAGATGTGTTTTTTCTCACAACTTTGGGTCACTCCTCATCAGTATGAAGCGGTAGCAACAAGATCAAACTCATTTGCCTCATCCATTCAAAAATGATAAACACATTTCTGAATAATCAAGAGGTTTTCTGTATGATGCGCAAACGAGCTAACCGGTGATGCGTGAATTTTCACACAGGTAATACTCAAGGTGATACTGAATAGCTATATACGAAGCTCGATATATAGTAAAATTGTGGTAGCAGGCTTAGACCTGGCTGAAGGGTACGGATGGGCGGGCGAGACCATGTCTTACCTGGAGGCGGCCGTCTCGCCCCGGTTTCTACCACATTGTGCCAGTCGGGGAAAAATTGTGCCAAAATGCCGGTTAAATGTCAGTGCTAGGAACGGCCTCTGAAAGTGCTCACTTAAAAGGTGGGTTTCGTTAATGCGTAGTACAAGCACGACATTCTGTATAGAGTATAAAGAGCAAGTACGCTAAGCCTGCAAAGCAGGACAGCACTGAAAAACACCTCGGATATTGTGAACCAAAGGCCCTGAGTGGTATACTCGCAGAATAAAAAACTCTCTGGGTTCAAACAACAACAACAAAAACGACAAAACACCCAGAGGGTTCCCTTGCGAGGGTTTTGTTTTGAAAAATAAACATGCTATGCGATATATGGCTATGTCTCGCGATAATTCTTCCGTACGTCTTGATCGTGCTCTGCTTTTTGCGTTATAGAAGGATCCTAATAAACATGTCTAAAATCTCGGACATTTTTGACGAAGTTGACACCCCAGCAGAAGCCTTCGAGCAACGTGAAAAACCCCTCGACAAACGTCAGGCTTTGAAAGATGCTATACGCAAAGGTAAACAGCATCTCCTGCCACGCAAATGTACTGAAGGCTTTGTCGACAAGGCCCCCGATGGGGTGATCATGAAGGTTCATGCTGAGCATGTACAGCGTGAACTACAGGAGAAGGGGGAGAAGACGGCCAAGGCATTGTCCTCGCAAGCTATCAGCATGTATACCAAGGCTGTGCGGAGCGTGGTTCAGCTCGACAGTGCCGAGGCCCTATCAAAAGACGTCGAGGAAGATCCCATCATCAAAGACTCTATGGCAGGCTTGGGGATCCTCGTGTACTTAGCCTTTGGAAAGTTTTTGGTTCCGCTGTTAGTAGCTGCGCATACTGTTAATCACTGTCAACTCTCCATGTCCAAGGTGGGTGAAGAGCAGGAGGATGAACAGCAAGATAAAGATGGGAAACAGTCTATCAAAGATACGCAGGAACAATCGTGAACTATATGATAAATTGACTACATTCAATCCCCTTACCTTAAGGTATACCGATTGGTGCAGTATCACTGGAGACTATAGCATACATGGTCCAGAAATTTTGACTCCGGCAGCGGATCGCTTCCCACCTCACGTATGTATTTTAGAGATGAAACCCTATAAGAACGCGATAATAACGTCTGGCAGATGCGGTGTGAAAGCCGCCTAGAGAGAAGTGCTTTTTGTAAGTCTTAGACTTACAAGAAATGAGCGAGGAATCTAACCAAGTTATAACCAAGAAGAACGAGGGTCGTGTTGCTGCTGGCAAGAGACTTGCCGAATGGAATCGTAAGAACAAGGCCGACTTGCGGAAGAACGTGGGCAAAAGTACTTCGCCTAATGATCAGGAACCTGCGACAGGTTCCAGCAAGTTCCCGGACAGTGTATATCTCTATAGCGCTGGAGGCCTCGTTGCCGTACTCGCCTGTGTAGGAGGGGTCTACTACATTTTACGTAAGCTGCCTATGCCCATGCAGCAGCAGCCTGCTGAAACCCCAGAGCCATCGCCTGGCGGCTCCACAGCAACGCGGAACACAGTTCCAGGAGTACATGCGCCTCAGCAGCAAAAACTAAAGCAAGAGCGACAGCCCGATATTGACATTTTCAAGATGCCTTAGGCTCTATAATATAAATGAGTTCAAACGTGACACCAAAAGAGAAGGAGATAATCGACATGCTGTATGAAACGATTGTGGATCTAGGTTTCACCGGAATTGGAGCATTTTACAGTAAGATTCTCAATTGAACGAAATAAATAAATGAGTTATCCAGAAGAATTAGGAAAGAAGCTTATGGAGCAGATCCATGAACTGGAACACGAGCTTGAGCAGAGGGACTCAAGAATTTCCTACCTGGAAGGAAGTCTCGAGGAAATTTGTCAGGAATTGTATGAGTTAAGGGGTAGTATCTCTAGCTCCACGCCCATCGTTGTAGGGTCATTGTTTCTACTTGCTTGTATATCTTATACTCTGCTATGAGAACAGCACCTCGTATTACCCTGGAGGAATGTTGTCAAAACACGCCACCCGGGAGCATCAAAATACGCAGTTCCGGCTCCACAGGAGTAGATTTTTGTAGCTCGATCAAGCTACAAAAAAAATTCGCCTACCATTCTTTGACCACTTCCCCAGAGGATTAGAAGCGGAAGAATCGTGAAAGAAAAAAGATGGAAGACTATGTACAGAGCCGACAACTTAGAAACCTTTACGACATTCGGGTACCCGTGCTGCGATGCTGCATCAAGGCAGGATCTAGCGTTGGCTATTGCTCTACTTGCCTGGAAAATTTTAGATTTAGAAATGGAAAGTATTACGAGGGGTTTGAATATCCAGATGATGACGAGCTTCTAGAGAGAGTAGCATCGGGTGAAAAGCCGTAGGCAACAATTCCAGTATGTGAGATCGATGAGGTGCTCGAGGATGATATTGAATGTCTCGGTCTGCATATCGTCTCGGCTGAGGTGAACAAGTGGTGTATGCTCTGCTACGAGGTCATCAAGGATAAGGACTTGAAGCTCTCGGATCTGGCGGACTTGGAGAAAATTGGCGACATAATCAATATTCAAGTCGAGGATAGAGCATTCGTTGACATCATCAACCTTGATAGCGAGCCCGATGTCATAAAGGGCATCGTCTATGGGTACCCGTTCTACACCTTGCATCCTTTGGACTATGTAGTCCGAATGTGACGACCCGGTGGAGGAGATAAACCCTAGATTTTTGTAGCCCCTCGGGCCACAAAAACATTTACCACTCTTTGACATGCTCCGGAGGTACTTGAACATCCTCCGGGATCAGCATCAACTCCTCTGACTCAAAACTACGGTCAGGCCCACTGTCGAGATAGTACAACAGACGGGTACCTGTCACGATACGGTCGAGTCTATACGTTTTCTTACTCCACCAGGCATCAGTGGCACGTCTTCTCGCATCACCATGCTCCTCCCCAGGTTGCAACAGGTATAAGTAGAGACCATCCTCAGGTAACGGCTTTTCCTCTGGGTACTCCTGGTCTTTCACAAGCGGGACTTCGTCGAGCTTTATCGCTTTCGAAGGCTTCATGCCGATCATGACAGTTTTGGTGTTATTGAGAATTTTCACAATACTGTACAAGTGTTTGACCCAAGTGGTACTTTGTTCATCAGAGACCAACTCTTGCGCATCCTGAGGCTTGAACAGTCTCTCTGCGAGTACCTTGTTGAACGACTCGAAAAACGCCGTAAAAGTGTGGTGGTACTTGGTGGTTGCGCGCTTAATCTCGACGCCCTTGCCCCCTAGGAGTTTCGTAACGTCAGACTTGAACTCACTACCATTGTCACACTGGAAGGTCTTGGGATATCGGAGAGGTCCTGCTTTGCCACCCGGCTTCGCGTAAATGTCCTTGATCATGTCAGCGACTTCGCTGGCTTTCTTGGTTCTCAATGGTCTCGCCACCTTGTAGCGCGAGGCTACATCGATGCCCGTCAAAATATATTTGTAGGTGCTACCATAGAGTTTGTCGTGGGGCATGTACAGCAGGTCAAACTGGTGCATTTCATTGGGCCTCGTGATGGTGAAATGAGGGTAGTTGATGCGCTTGGGTCCTCGAATATGCCGGAGCCAGAGCAGCTGCCTAGACAGCCAATGAGTAACCCTCTTCTTGGAGAGACCAGCCTCCGAGGAGAGCAGTTTGATAGCCTTGCGTCCAGTCCAGAGATGCTCCGGGGTATAGTAAATTTGGCTTAATTTTTCTACCTCCTTCTCAGTAACGATATGCTTTACTTTCGACATGTTTATTAGAGACATGTCGAAAACGTTCTGCTACAAATACTTCGAGACCACCCCCAGAAGGGCTAAGGAGCCAATGATGAATGTGAGCTCACCATCTTGTTGTTGCTTGGAAGGTGTGTAAAAATAGGATAGTTGCGGAGCCTTCTTTTCAGAGGCAATGTAGTATTGGTACATGTCGTCATCGAGTTCACGAAGGCTTTTTCCGGCTTTTATCTGCAGTTCCCGTTGTTTACCGAACCAATCGATCTTGGCCTGCCTATCCCTGATCCAGGCAGCCTGAGCCTCATTCAATTTCTCGACCGCTTTGTTATGCCTCTTCCTCTCGGCCTCACAATGCCCTGAGAGCTTGCTGAATAGAAAATTTGAGCCGCTGAACGCCAGCGCATTGATAGCCACTCCAGCTAGGAGAATACCGATTGTTGCCATGTTTATTGTTTGGTTTTCTTGCATTCTTTGCACCTGGATTTCCTTTTTTGATGTGCGCAGAATTGACTACCCTTGCAGTCCTTGCAGAAAGCTCTCACCCTTTCATGGGGGCATATCTGCCTACCCTTGCAGTCCTTGCAGAAAGCTCTCTGTCTCTCATGGGGGCAGATCTGACTGCCCTTGCAGTCTTTGCAGAAAGCTCTCATCCTTTCATGGGGGCATATCTGACTGCCCTTGCAGTCTTTGCATCGGGCTCTCACCCTTTCATGAGGGCAGATTTGACTACCCTTGCAGTCCTTACACTGCTCCATCACCCTTTCATGGGGGCATATCTGACTGCCCTTGCAGTCCTTGCATCGGGCACTCCCTTTCATGGGGGCATATTTGACTGCCCTTGCACTCCTTGCAATAGGCTCTCACCCTTTCATGGGGGCATATCTGACTGCCCTTGCAGTCCTTGCATCGGGCCCTCTCCCTTTCATGGGGGCATATTTGACTGCCCTTGCACTCCTTGCAATAGGCTCTCACCCTTTCATGGGGGCATATCTGACTGCCCTTGCAGTCCTTGCATCGGGCCCTCTCCCTTTCATGGGGGCATATTTGACTGCCCTTGCACTCCTTGCAATAGGCTCTCACCCTTTCATGGGGGCATATCTGACTGCCCTTGCAGTCCTTGCAGAAAGCTCTCTGTCTCTCATGGGGGCAGATTTGACTGCCCTTGCAGTCTTTGCAGAAAGCTCTCACCCTTTCATGGGGGCATATCTGACTACCCTGGCAGTCCTTGCATCGGGCCCTCTCCCTTTCATGGGGGCATATCTGACTACCCTTGCAGTCCTTGCAGAAAGCTCTCTGTCTCTCATGGGGGCATATCTGAATACCCTTGCAGTCTTTGCATCGGGCTCTCACCCTTTCATGGGGGAAGATTTGACTACCCTTGCAGTCCTTACACTGCTCCATCACCCTTTCATGGGGGCATTTGTTTTTGGCACGCCACTGTTTCTTTTTAGCCAGGCATTTGATGCACTGTTTTGTTTGTTTACCATTTTTCATCACCTTGAATGCATCTGGTGAAAGGCTCTTTTTACACTTTGAACAGCTCTTGCTTTCCATATTATTTTGTATTTTATCCCATGGGGTACATACAAAATTGTGGTCACTACCATTTATTTTCAGTATTCCACAGCGTGGAAGCGCCCATCCAAAATGTTCAGCTGCGCGTCTTGCAGCAAGTACACGTAACAGCGTATGTCGCCGCTCCCGTCGGTTTTCTTGGTCATGTGGAGGGTTATACCGTCACTGAGTCTCTGTAGGGGTCTCCCAGAACCGTGTAGGGTATTATCTGGGGAGCTCCGAAAGTCGATAAATAGGGCGTATCTCCCAGTCATGAACTGCCCGATCGTCACCTCAGAGTCATGGCTACCAAACAAGTTCACGACTTGTTCAAGATGATCCTTCGGTAGCATCGCGTGGCTGTATACCTCGTTAGGCTCGCCTTCGACAGTGATCGATATCTTCTCGATCTTGGGGTTATAGAAAACCTCGTTGACGCCCGAGTAGGCCTTGACCTTCGCGGGGTCTACGAACAGCAGTAGCACTCCCTTGAGACTTTTGGCTGGTGTATCGATCTGGAGGTTATAGCTGGTATCAGACTTTTTCATAGTGACCACCTTGCTGCGGAGTACCCGTTCGTATGGCAAAGCGAGTCTCGAATATCGTGACATCATAGCACTGCTAAGCCCCTCGTGGTGCAACTTGTCAAACTCTAGGGCAATGTTGGTAATCTTGTACTGGGCGTCGGCTGGTTTGGCTGCCGTAGACCCTGATGCCGCTGTACCTCCATCTTTGATCACGTCGCCATAAGACGCAAAATGCAGGACGAATTGTAGCCTATCGAGCAGTCCTCCCTGGTAGAAAGGCAGGTCTCTGGTGAGCTCGAACATCTTGCCTAATGGGATACAGAAAGTGTTGCCATACGCCGCCACGATCGCTTTTTCCTCGTCGGTCCCAACGTGGTCCGTTGCTTTTACCTGGAGGGCTCTGATGGTACCATCGTTGGGGTTGATGCCTTCCAGAATTAGGTTGTTCTCACGATCAAATTTTGGGAGCCACAAGTCCCGGTACACTGCCAGGGTGTTGTAGTCGCTGATGTTCTGCACCTCGTTGCCGTTCAACGTGATACGTAGGTTCTGCACCAGGGCCTTGCCAATGTTGCTGACAATGGTTCTCTTCGTGTTCAAACTCCTTTTCAAGCTCCAGGTTGAAAAGGAGTTTGAGAGAGCCTGGGAAAATGACGTCGTCCCGCCCCATATTTGGTACGTCGACATACAAGTCCTCGTTCTGGTTGATCGTACTGGGGACGTGGGAGACTTTAACACGCTGCTTCTTCCCTTTCATGCCCAGAATCGTCTTGACTTCTGCATAGGGATCAAGTTTTGTTCCGAACATGTCACTCATGGTTTATTAGTAGATGTTTTTTCGTTGAATAAATGGCTGATAATCCCGCATACGAAGGAGATGACATTACGCAAGGGGCAGACAATCCATCCAAGGGCGAGGAGGGATCTTTCAGTAGGCCTGAAGACCTTCCCGATGCCAGCACGATGCGAACGCTAGAAGAGCAGGGGGGTCAACGAGACACCACGACAAGGCAGAGGGGAGAGCTATTAGAGGGCATGGTCAACGACCTCTACAAAGTTCTTGAGGAGAGGTTGGGGCAGCCAACCGCGAGATGGTACAACTTGTTTGAGGCACGAAGAAACCAGCTTTTTTTCAATGGCATAGATATTACGAAGCTTATTTACAAGGAAAAAGGTGCTGGGCTCCCATCTCCTGGGGCTATAGTTTCAAATTTGAAGGTAGACCTTGTGAAAGCCATGGGCTTTTCCGACTATGTTACTACACCGAACAAGGCAGAGGAAGCGGCCCAGAAAATTGCGGGCGATATCGATCACGTTGTTGTGGGGACGAAGCGCAGAGTAAAGTTCCAGACCGAAAAATTTGAGATGGAGCAACGCGGAACATCGTCTAGCAGAGCAACACAACAGACTTATGACATCAACATGGACCCGTTGGAGGAGATCGAGAACGTTCTAGATGACACGGAGAGCCTTACGGCGTTTGGTGGCTTCACGGAGCGTGATAGAAGAGAGCTCAACCTCTAGGTTCAAACGTTGCGAGGTAACCTGAAGCAGCTGAAGGGCAAGATGATCTTCTACGAGAGCGATATCGACAAAGCAGAAGCCAAGGTGAAAAGGATCGAGACCAAGAAGGTTACGCCGGGAGCAACCGAGGAACAGATAGTCAAGTGGAACGAAGACATTGCGGAGGCCAATAAGGAGCTAGAACAACTAAAGAATCAGAAGGAAGCCATACAAGAAGAGCACGTGCTTTCCTCCAAGACTCGGAGCCAACTGCTGCACATCAAGGAGACTCTGATGAAGATCGCCGGGGACGACACATCGCTGCTGGAAAAACTCAAGAACTTGTTCAAGGAGCAGGAGATCACCATCGCGAGCATCGTTTCTGCTGTTGGTCTACTGATAAGCACCATCGTGCTCGCCGTCACTGGCGGAGGAGCAGGTGCCGCCGGAGGAAGTGCCGCTGGGGCGGGGAAGGGGTTTGTAGAGAAGCAGCTTGAAAGGCTCGGGAAATTCCTGAAGTACCTAGCAGGTAAGGCAGGTGCTGCTTTGCCAGGGATCATTGGCAGCGTGGTCTCGTTTTTCTTCAGAGTTGCGGCGAGAGTTGTCGAATACGCAGCCCAGCACTTGTACATGGCCATCGCTGCTGTCGTCGCTGTTATTGTGACGTATATTGGGAAGGGAGGGGGCAACCATCGTAGACGGTAGAGTACTCTAGTATGTTATCAAACACACTAGACCTATTTCCTCAGCCAGATGTATGCGAGAATCAGTCCTACTCCCGCCATGATCAGTGTTGCCTTGGTATCCTCGTGCTGTTCGGTGGTATGTATGGGAGGTGTAGCATGCTTGGGAGGTATATGAGATATAGGAGGCATGGTATGCTCGGTATGCATAGGAGGTATATGAGATATAGGTGTTTTGGCAATATGCTTGGGGGTGTAGTACGTATAGGTGGCGTAGTATGCTTGGTGGGTGCGGCAGCAGCGTCCCTAGCAATAGGCTTGTTGTTCACATCAACACGTACCCCCACATTGACATTGGCAGGTGCTATGAGGATGTTGCTGTTATACCCCACAATCTTGCCTATGCGGAGGTTCATGTCTGATGGCAGCATGTAGATACTGGGCATGACGGCGAAGTTTACCGGTGTTCGAGCATATTGCAAGACCTTCTGGAACTCCGTGATGTCATGTCCTACGTTCTCTTGACGCTTTACTAGGGCTTCAAATTTTTGCATCAGGATTTGCCTTGCCGTGTAGTTGTCTGCGCCTGAGCCGAGTAGGGATGCCTTTGCCCCTGCCTGTGATCCAAGCAACAAGACCACGTAGACGCGAATACTCTCACTTAGCTTGGTCAAGCCTTCCGATGTCAAGCCCTGACTTGCTGGTATGATGAATTTGGCCCAATCACCCTCAACTTGGGGCCACCATATACCGTTGGTGAGCGAGGCACTTACTGATTTGGTCTTGTAGAGACTATTGGGGTCCGCACCATATTCACGACATACTTGCGCATACCCCAAGGTTGAGTAGGGATTCTTATAGCGTGAGAACCCATCGTTGAAATACATGGGTACCTTCATCCTTGCTAGGATGCGTCGCATGTGATAGTACACGTGAAATTTGAAGATCGAGTTGACAAGCGGTACGGAGCCTGTTAGATGCTTGGCAGAGATGCCTAATGCAGTGCTCGTACAATGACAGGCGAAGTTCACTTGGATGTTCCAATAGTCCAACGCTTGCCCTTTCGTTCAGCCCTGTATGACAGGGTCGTTCAAGTACGTACTTGTCACCTTGATGGGGTATTTGGTAAACTTGGGGAATGATACGGGGATATGCGAGTCCGTCGATACATACAGGTCTTGGTGCTCCAAGTTGGTTACACCAAGTGGCCATTCACCCCTGTTGGATGTATACTTTGCCCTTGGGTTGTACGAGTAAATGTTCATCTTTTCTTCTTAGAACAAAGATGAAACAAGTGTACATCACCGATATATACAACCCCACGATATTCAAGCCCCATCTGGGGGAGAACACGAGGATCGCTCTAAAGTCGATCAGTATTCGACCTGTATGACTTCACCATCCGGAAGGTAGGGCCCGATCAAAGGGAGACTCGGATCACCATTATGAACGGTTTATATCGAATCGAGGATCTGGCGGCTATCGTCAACAGCCAAGCAGGGGATAAGATCAAGCTGTTTGTCCTGAAAAATGGACTCTGCCGGCTACGTGTCAGTGCAGGGCATACGGTGGTGATTAACAGACCACTGCAAGAGCTCTTGGGTCTACCCGCTCCGAAGGATGGTAAATTTTACAAGGAGGGCGGTCACTATGCATACTACAAAACTGACGTCTACCATCGACTACGACTCGTTTGCCCTCAGTTAGACGAAGACGACTGCCTGCTAGATGGAAGCAAATCGAAAATTCTGGCCCTGCTTCCCACTAAAGAGCTAAACGCTTGGGGGGACATGTTAACATGGAGTTTTGAGACCCCAATCTACCTTCCCTTGAAGGGCTCCACAGATCGCTTGGAGTTCATGCTGACAGACGAGTATCATCACGATAAGAATGTCTCATTCACAGGGCTAACGATGCATCTTCTTATAGAATAAATATGAGTGAAATTACAAAACTTTATCCAAGCTTAGCGAGTGCACCTGACGAGCCCGACGAAAGCCAAGTGTACAGACTCCAGAAGATCGAAGAAGTAGAGCAGTACCTACGTAACGAATCAAAGGAGCGGGATAAACTCGCCAAAAACTTCAAGATGCATGGGACATGGGTGAGGTACACTGACCATGGATTACTAGCTATAAGTGTAATCACATCGGTGTTGGCATCGGCAGTATGCTATCAGGGATTGGTGTACCACTGGCTGTCGCGATGGGTGGCATCACGATCGCTGTAGGGTTGGGACAAGCAGGTCTGCGGAATGCAGGGAAGAGGCTAGATGTCAAGTCGAAGAAGCACGAGAGTATAAGACTACTCGAAGAGACCAAGCTCAACTCTGTTGTCGATCTCATCAGCAAGGCTGTTGAGAATGGGGTGATCAGCGACTATGAGTTCAGCCTGATCATGCAGGAGAAGCAGAAATACATGCTGCTCAAGGAGCAAGTCCGTCAACGAACGAAACAAGCCGTGAATGCCATCAATGATCGGGAACGTATGCAGCTTGTCGCAAAGGGGCGTGAGGAGGCCAAGGAGGAGCTTATGAAAAAACTTCAATCTGCACAGTATGTCACAGGTACCTAGAAGAACCACCTAAATACACAGTCTAATATGTTGGTCAATATATTAGACAATCTCGAGCACTTCTCCAGTATCCTGATCGATGACAAGCCCGTAGTCATGTACGACACGTCTCTGCTTTTCAGCGAGCTCTCTCGATAGCTGTTCGAGATTTTTCTGGTACGCCATTTTTGTACAAGGCTCGCAATAGGGACCGTCTGTTTGTGTCGAGGCGTCCTTGTACTTGGTTTTGTTGATCATCTCAAGAAGAGGGGCCTTGTTGAGAGTGGAGTATTCCTTTAAGCCTAGTGATTTTGTTTCTTTCATGAGTTCTGTAACCTTCATGTTTGTTTATATGGTTGTTCACTAACCATATAAAAACCTCTTACAGTTCGACGAAAGATTCGTCATCATCATCAGAGTCGCTAAAGTAGCAAGTGCTGTATCGCTCGACATCTTTGTATTTACACTCTTCCAGGTAGGTCTACACGTAGTAGTTTGCACCTTGCCTGTAGATACACGTCAGTTTCACGATGGCCTTGCACATGCAACCATCCTCCGGTATCTTCTTCTTGTGGAAGTTGGTTCTGACTTTACCATCCCATGTCTTGAGTTTAGTGCTCAGGTATCGACCTTTTTTCACGTTGGTGTTGGTTAAGAGATGCCCCCCTAAGGAAACCACTTTGGTCATGATTTTCTCATAGTTTTCAACCCACTCGGGGTATTCACCAAGATCGAAAGACATCGTGAGCGCGGAGTCTTCGGAGTAGCATGAGACACCCCTGGAGTAGACCTTTTCAGGGGTCCTGAGCAACAGCGGGGCTAGGTTGCCGTCCTGGTTCTGATAACCTATCATGAAGCGCTCATCCTTGCCTTTGTTGGCGGGAATGGGATTGCTCAGCACAAGGTTTTCAATGTTCACTTCTTCAATGTTTAGCGGAGTCGCATTGGTATAAAAGTCCGTTAATTTAACAGTTTTATCACCGAATTTTAGCATCTTTTTATTTGGATGCTGAAATCTCAACTAGGGTCTTCTATATGTGGTCCTAGTGCAAGGACAACTACCACCGTTGTAGGTGATGTACTCTTGATAGCAGTACCAGCAGAGCAGCTTGGCTCTTATAAGGAGTCTGCGTCCACAGCGACATCTGTCGTACTCGTCGAGGGCCGCTTCGCAGTCATCGCAGTGTTCCCTCATCGTTTATTTGAGTAACCCCTACTCAACTGCGCATGCGTTGATTTTTGTTGATGTCAGCATTATCACTTGTTGCGCTTGTGCGCATGCGCTAAAATTATCGGGTTTGTCGGTTTCGGATTTGGTTTTCGGATGCCGTCGGATTTTCCGATTTTGGGAGGGTTAGGTGTGAGGTGAGGGGGGAGCGTTTTTACCGGGGGTTTGACGATCGAAACCACAAAACCGACCCAAAATCACTCCTTACTACTACTATATCCATACAAGTCCAATTTATTGTTTTTCTATAATATACGTAATATTGGGACTAACGCACTATACTAATGTCATCACAAGTCAAAATAATTAATTTTCCATAATATACTTAATATTTGGACTGACGCGCTAATAATAATGTCCCCACTAGTCAAATTTATTGATTTTCTATAATATACGTAATATTGACACTAACACGCTAATAATAATATCCCTACAAGTCAAATTAATTGATTTTCTGTAATACACGTAATATTGGGACTAACGCGCTAATAATAATGTCCCTACAAGTCAAATTTATTGATTTTCTATAATATACGTAATATTGGGACTGGCGCGCTAATGTCCCACAAGTCAAAATAATTGATTTTCTATAATATACGTAATTTTGGAAATCACGCGCCAATAATAATATACACACAAGTCGAAAAAATTGATTTTCTATAATATACGTAATATGTGGACTAACTAGCTAATAACAATGTCCTCGCAAGTCAAAATTTTTTATAATATATGTAATATTGAGACTAACGCACTAATAGAAATGTCATCACAAAGCAAAATAATTAATTTACCATAATATACTTAATATTTGGACTAAGGCGCTAATAATAATGTCCCCACTAGTCAAATTTATTTATTGTCTATAATATTCATAATATTGGGACTTACGTGTAAATATTATTGTCCTGACAAGTCAAAATAATTAATTTTCCATAATATACTTAATATTTGGACTAATGAGCTAATAATAATGTCCCCACTAGTCAAATTTATTGATTTTCTATAATATACGTAATATTGGGACTAACGTGTTAATATTAATGTCATCACAAGTCAAATTTATTGATTTTCTATAATATACTTAATATTGGGACTAACGTGTTAATATTAATGTCCCCACCAGTCAAATTTATTGTTTTTCCATAATATACTTAATGTTGGAACTAGCGCGCTAATAATAATGTCCCCACTAGTCAAATTTATTGATTTTCTATAATATACGAAATATTGGGACTAACGTGAATATTAATGTCATCACAAGTCAAATTTATCGATTTTCTATAATATACTTAATATTGGGACTAACGCGCTAATAACAATGTCCTCGCAAGTCAAAATAATTAATTTTCCATAATATACTTAATATTTCAACTAACGCGCTAATAATAATGTCCCCAATAGTCAAATTTATTGTTTTTCTATAATATACGTAATATTGGAACTAACACGCTAATAATAATGTCCCTACAAGTCAAATTTATTGATTTTCTATAATATACGTAATATTTGGACTAACGCGCTAATAACAATGTCCTCGCAAGTCAAAATAATTGATTTTTCATCATATATGTAATATTGGGACTAACGCACTAATAGTAATGTCGTCACAAAGCAAAATAATTAATTTACCATAATATACTTATTATTTGGACTAAGGCGCTAATAATAATGTCCCCACTAGTCAAATTTATTTATTGTCTATAATATACGTAATATTGGGACTAACGTGTTAATATTAATGTCCCCGCAAGTCAAATTTATTGATTTTCTATAATATACTTAATATTTGAACTAACACGCTAATAATACTGTCCCCACAAGTCAAATTCATTGTTTTTCTATAATATACGTAATATTAGGACTAACGCACTAATAGTAATGCCATCACAAATCAAAATAATCAATTTTCCATAATATACTTAATATTTGGAGTAACGCGCTAATAATAATGTCCCCACTAGTCAAATTTATTGATTTTCTATAATATACGTAATATTGGGACTAACGTGTAAATATTAATGTCATCACAAGTCAAATTTATTGGTTTTCTATTATATACGTAATATTGGGACTCGCGCGCTAATGTCCCACAAGTCAAAATAATTGATTTTCTATAATATACGTAATTTTGGAACTCACGCGCCAAGAATAAGATACACACAAGTCAAAAAAATTGATTTTCTATAATATACGTGAAATTCAAACTTGTGCGCTAATGTCCTTAAAAGTCAAAATTAACTGATTTTCTATAATATACATAATATTGAGACTCTAATGTCCCCACAAGTCAAAATAATTGATTTTCTATAATATACGTAATATTTGGACTAACGCGCTAATAACAATGTCCTCGCATGTCAAAATAATTGATTTTTTATAATATATGTAATATTGGGACTAACGCACTAATAGTAATGTCATAACAAAGCAAAATAATTAATTTACCATAATATACTTAATATTTGGACTAAGGCGCTAATAATAATGTCCCCACTAGTCAAATTTATTTATTGTCTATAATATACATAATATTGGGACTAACGTGTTAATATTAATGTCCTGACAAGTCAAAATAATTAATTTTCCATAATATACTTAATATTTGGACTAACGCACTAATAATAATGTCCCCACTAGTCAAATTTATTGATTTTCTATAATATACGTAATATTGGGACTAACGTGTTAATTTTGATGTCATCACAAGTCAAATTTATTGATTTTCTATAATATACTTAATATTGGGACTAACGTGTTAATATTAATGTCATCACAAGTCAAATTTATCGATTTTCTATAAGATACTTAATATTGGGACTAACACGCTAATAATAATGTCCCTACAAGTCAAATTTATTGTTTTTCTATAATATACGTAATATTGGGACTAACGTGTTAATGTAAATGTCCCCACAAGTCAAATGTATTGTTCTTCTATAATATACGTAATATTTGGACTAACGCGCTAATAACAATATCTTCGCAAGTCAAAATAACTAATTTTCCATAATATACTTAATATTTCAATTAACGCGCTGATAATAAAGTCCCCAAAACTCAAATTTATTGTTTTTCTATAATATACGTAATATTGGGACTCGCGCCCTATTGTCCCACAAGTCAAAATAATTGATTTTCTATAATATACGTAATTTTGGAACTCACGCGCCAATAATAATATACACACAAGTCAAAAAAATTGATTTTCTATAATATACGTAAAATTCAAACTTGTGCGGTAATGTCCTTAAAAGTCAAAATTAACTGATTTTCTATAATATACATAATATTGAGACTCTAATGTCCCCACAAGTCAAAATAATTGATTTTCTATAATATACGTAATATTTGGACTAACGCGCTAATAACAATGTCCTCGCATGTCAAAATAATTGATTTTTTATAATATATGTAATATTGGGACTAACGCACTAATAGTAATGTCATCACAAAGCAAAATAATTAATTTACCATAATATACTTAATATTTGGACTAAGGCGCTAATAATAATGTCCCCACTAGTCAAATTTATTTATTGTCTATAATATTCATAATATTGGGACTTACGTGTAAATATTATTGTCCTGACAAGTCAAAATAATTAATTTTCCATAATATACTTAATATTTGGACTAATGCGCTAATAATAATGTCCCCACTAGTCAAATTTATTGATTTTCTATAATATACGTAATATTGGGACTAACGTGTTAATATTAATGTCATCACAAGTCAAATTTATTGATTTTCTATAATATACTTAATATTGGGACTAACGTGTTAATATTAATGTCATCACAAGTCAAATTTATCGATTTTCTATAAGATACTTAATATTGGGACTAACACGCTAATAATAATGTCCCTACAAGTCAAATTTATTGTTTTTCTATAATATACGTAATATTGGGACTAACGTGTTAATATAAATGTCCCCACAAGTCAAATGTATTGTTCTTCTATAATATACGTAATATTTGGACTAACGCGCTAATAACAATATCTTCGCAAGTCAAAATAACTAATTTTCCATAATATACTTAATATTTCAATTAACGCGCTGATAATAAAGTCCCCAAAACTCAAATTTATTGTTTTTCTATAATATACGTAATATTGGGACTCGCGCCCTATTGTCCCACAAGTCAAAATAATTGATTTTCTATAATATACGTAATTTTGGAACTCACGCGCCAATAATAATATACACACAAGTCAAAAAAATTTATTTTCTATAATATACGTAAAATTCAAACTTGTGCGCTAATGTCCTTAAAAGTCAAAATAAACTGATTTTCTATAATATACATAATATTGAGACTCTAATGTCCCCACAAGTCAAAATAATTGATTTTCTATAATATACGTAATATTTGGACTAACGCGCTAATAACAATGTCCTCGCATGTCAAAATAATTGATTTTTTATAATATATGTAATATTGGGACTAACGCACTAATAGTAATGTCATCACAAAGCAAAATAATTAATTTACCATAATATACTTAATATTTGGACTAAGGCGCTAATAATAATGTCCCCACTAGTCAAATTTATTTATTGTCTATAATATTCATAATATTGGGACTTACGTGTAAATATTATTGTCCTGACAAGTCAAAATAATTAATTTTCCATAATATACTTAATATTTGGACTAACGCGCTAATAACAATGTCCTCGCAAGTCAAAATAATTGATTTTTCATCATATATGTAATATTGGGACTAACGCACTAATAGTAATGTCGTCACAAAGCAAAATAATTAATTTACCATAATATACTTATTATTTGGACTAAGGCGCTAATAATAATGTCCCCACTAGTCAAATTTATTTATTGTCTATAATATACGTAATATTGGGACTAACGTGTTAATATTAATGTCCCCGCAAGTCAAATTTATTGATTTTCTATAATATACTTAATATTTGAACTAACACGCTAATAATACTGTCCCCACAAGTCAAATTCATTGTTTTTCTATAATATACGTAATATTAGGACTAACGCACTAATAGTAATGCCATCACAAATCAAAATAATTAATTTTCCATAATATACTTAATATTTGGAGTAACGCACTAATAATAATGTCCCCACTAGTCAAATTTATTGATTTTCTATAATATACGTAATATTGGGACTAACGTGTAAATATTAATGTCATCAGAAGTCAAATTTATTGGTTTTCTATTATATACGTAATATTGGGACTCGCGCGCTAATGTCCCACAAGTCAAAATAATTGATTTTCTATAATATACGTAATTTTGGAACTCACCCGCCAAGAATAAGATACACACAAGACAAAAAAATTGATTTTCTATAATATACGTGAAATTCAAACTTGTGCGCTAATGTCCTTAAAAGTCAAAATTAACTGATTCTCTATAATATACATAATATTGAGACTCTAATGTCCCCACAAGTCAAAATAATTGATTTTCTATAATATACGTAATATTTGGACTAACGCGCTAATAACAATGTCCTCGCATGTCAAAATAATTGATTTTTTATAATATATGTAATATTGGGACTAACGCACTAATAGTAATGTCATCACAAAGCAAAATAATTAATTTTACCATAATATACTTAATATTTGGACTAAGGCGCTAATAATAATGTCCCCACTAGTCAAATTTATTTATTGTCTATAATATTCATAATATTGGGACTTACGTGTAAATATTATTGTCCTGACAAGTCAAAATAATTAATTTTCCATAATATACTTAATATTTGGACTAATGCGCTAATAATAATGTCCCCACTTAGTCAAATTTATTGATTTTCTATAATATACGTAATATTGGGACTAACGTGTTAATATTAATGTTATCACAAGTCAAATTTATTGATTTTCTATAATATACTTAATATTGGGACTAACGTGTTAATATTAATGTCCCCACCAGTCAAATTTATTGTTTTTCCATAATATACTTAATGTTGGAACTAGCGCGCTAATAATAATGTCCCCACTAGTCAAATTTATTGATTTTCTATAATATACGAAATATTGGAACTAACACGCCTAATAATAATGTCCCTACAAGTCAAATTTATTGATTTTCTATAATATACGTAATATTTGGACTAACGCGCTAATAACAATGTCCTCGCAAGTCAAAATAATTGATTTTTCATCATATATGTAATATTGGGACTAACGCACTAATAGTAATGTCGTCACAAAGCAAAATAATTAATTTACAATAATATACTTATTATTTGGACTAAGGCGCTAATAATAATGTCCCCACTAGTCAAATTTATTTATTGTCTATAATATACGTAATATTGGGACTAACGTGTTAATATTAATGTCCCGCAAGTCAAATTTATTGATTTTCTATAATATACTTAATATTTGAACTAACACGCTAATAATACTGTCCCCACAAGTCAAATTCATTGTTTTTCTATAATATACGTAATATTAGGACTAACGCACTAATAGTAATGCCATCACAAATCAAAATAATTAATTTTTCCATAATATACTTAATATTTGGGAGTAACGCGCTAATAATAATGTCCCCACTAGTCAAATTTATTGATTTTCTATAATATACGTAATATTGGGACTAACGTGTAAATATTAATGTCATCACAAGTCAAATTTATTGGTTTTCTATTATATACGTAATATTGGGACTCGCGCGCTAATGTCCCCACAAGTCAAAATAATTGATTTTCTATAATATACGTAATTTTGGAACTCACCCGCCAAGAATAAGATACACACAAGTCAAAAAAATTGATTTTCTATAATATACGTGAAATTCAAACTTGTGCGCTAATGTCCTTAAAAGTCAAAATTAACTGATTTTCTATAATATACATAATATTGAGACTCTAATGTCCCCACAAGTCAAAATAATTGATTTTCTATAATATACGTAATATTTGGACTAACGCGCTAATAACAATGTCCTCGCATGTCAAAATAATTGATTTTTTATAATATATGTAATATTGGGACTAACGCACTAATATTAATGTCATAACAAATCAAAATAATTAATTTACCATAATATACTTAATATTTGGACTAAGGCGCTAATAATAATGTCCCCACTAGTCAAATTTATTTATTGTCTATAATATACATAATATTGGGACTAACGTGTTAATATTAATGTCCTGACAAGTCAAAATAATTAATTTTCCATAATATACTTAATATTTGGACTAACGCACTAATAATAATGTCCCCACTAGTCAAATTTATTGATTTTCTATAATATACGTAATATTGGGACTAACGTGTTAATATTAATGTCATCACAAGTCAAATTTATTGATTTTCTATAATATACTTAATATTGGGGACTAACGTGTTAATATTAATGTCCCCACAAGTCAAATTTATTGTTTTTCCATAATATACTTAATATTGGAACTAGCGCGCTAATAATAATGTCCCCATTATTCAAATTTATTGATTTTCTATAATATACGTAATATTGGGACTAACGTGAATATTAATGTCATCACAAGTCAAATTTATTGATTTCTATAAATATACTTAATATTGGGACTAACACGGTAATAATAATGTCCCTCCTTACAAGTCAAATTTATTGTTTTTCTATAATATACGTAATATTTGGACTAACGCGGCTAATAACAATGTCCTCGCAAGTCAAAATAATTAATTTTCCATAATATACTTAATTTTCAACTAAATGCGCTAATAATAATGTCCCCAAAAGTCAAATTTATTGTTTTTCTATAATATACGTAATATTTGGACTAACGCGCTAATAACAATGTCCTCGCATGTCAAAAATTATTGATTTTTTATAATATATGTAATATTGGGACTAACGCACTAATAAGTAATGTCATCACAAAGCAAAATAATTAATTTACCATAAAATACTTATTATTTGGACTAAGGCGCTAATAATAATGTCCCCACTAGTCAAACTTATTTATTGTCTATAATATAACGTAATATTGGGACTAACGTGTTAATTTAATGTCATCACAAGTCAAATTTATTGAATTTTCTATAATATAACTTAATATTGGAACTAACGCGCTAATAATAATGTCCCCACAAGTCAAATGTATTGTTCTTCTATAATATACGTAATATTGGGACTAACGTGTTAATATTAATGTCCCCGAAGTCAAATTTATTGATTTTCTATGATATACTTAATATTTGAACTAACACGCTAATAATACTGTCCCCACAAGTCAAATTCATTGTTTTTTCCATAATATACGTAATATTGGGACTAAACGCACCAATAGTAATGTCATCACAAATTAAAATAATAAATTTTCCATAATATACTTAATATTGGACTAACGCGCTAATAATAATGTCCCACTAGTCAAATTTATTGATTTTCTATAATATACGTAACATTGGGACTAACGTGTAAAATATTAATGTCATCAACAAGTCAAATTATTGATTTTCTATAATAGACGTAATATTGGGAACTCGCGCGCTAATGTCCCACAAGTCAAAAATAATTGATTTTTCTATAATATACGTAATTTTGGAACTCACGCGCCAATAATAATTACACAAAAGTCAAAAAAATTGATTTTCTTATAATATACGTGTAATTCCAACTTTTTGAATAATGCGTCCCTTAAAAAGTCAAATTAACTGATTTTTCTATAATATACGTAATATTGAAACCTCTAATGTCCCCCACAATTCAAAATAATTGATTTTCTATAATATACTGTAATATTGAGTACTAAACGCACTAATAGTAATGTCATTCACAAAGGCAAAATAAATAACTTTTAAAAACCATAAATATACTTAAATATTTGGACTAAGGCGCTAATAATAATTGCCCCCCACTAGTCAAAGTTATTTCATTGTCTATAATATACGTAATTATTGGACAACGTTGTTAATATTAATGTCCCCGCAAGGTCAAATTGTATTGAGTTTCTATAATAATACTTAATATTGGGACTAACGTGTTAATATTAATGTCCCCACAAGTCAAATTTATTGTTTTTCCATAATATACTTAATATTGGAACTACCGCGCTAATAATAATGTCCCCATTAGTCAAATTTATTGATTTTCTATAATATACGTAATATTGGGACTAACGTGAACATTAATGTCATCACAAGTCAAATTTATTGATTTTCTATAATATACTTATTATTTGAACTAACGCGCTAATAATAATGTCCCCACTAGTCAAATTTATTGATTTTCTATAATATACGCAATATTGGGACTAACGTGTTAATATTAATGTCATCACAAGTCAAATTTATTGATTTTCTATAATATACGTAATATTGGGACTAACGTGAATATTAATGTCATCACAAGTCAAATTTATTGATTTTCTATAATATACTTAATATTGGGACTACACGCTAATAATAATGTCTCCTTACAAGTCAAATTATTGTTTTTCTATAATATACGTAATATTTGGACTAACGCGCTAATAACAATGTCTTCGCAAGTCAAAATAATTAATTTTCCATAATATACTTAATATTTCAACTAACGCGCTAAATAATGTCCCCAAAAGTCAAATTTATTGTTTTTCTATAATATACGTAATATTTGGACTAACGCGCTAATAACAATGTCCTCGCAAGTCAAAAAATTGATTTTTATCATATATGTAATTTTGGGACTAACGCACTAATAGTAATGTCATCACAAAGCAAAATAATTAATTTACCATAATATACTTATTATTTGGACTAAGGCGCTAATAAAATGTCCCACTAGTCAAATTTATTTATTGTCTATAATATACGTAATATTGGGACTAACGTGTTAATATTAATGCCCCGCAAGTCAAATTTATTGATTTTCTATAATATACTTAATATTTGACTAACACGCTAATAATACTGTCCCACAAGTCAAATTCATTGTTTTTCCATAATATACGTAATATTGGGACTAACGCACCAATAGTAATGTCATCACAAATCAAATAATTAATTTTCTATAATATACTTAATATTTGGACTAACGCGCTAATAATAATGTCCCCACTAGTCAAATTTATTGATTTTCTATAATATTCGTAATATTGGGACTAACGTGAAAATATTAATGTCATCACAAGTCAAATTTATTGATTTTCTATAATATACGTAATATTGGGACTCGCGCGCTAATGTCCCACAAGTCAAAATAATTGATTTTCTATAATATACGTAATTTTTTGGAACTCACGCGCCAATAATAATTTACACACAAGTCAAAAAAATTGATTTTCTATAATATACGTGAAATTCAAACTTTTGCGCTAATGTCCTTAAAAGTCAAAATTAACTGATTTTCTATAATATACGTAATATTGAGACTCTAATGTCCCCACAAGTCAAAGTAATTGATTTTCTATAATATATGTAATATTGAGACTAACGCACTAATAGTAATGTCATCACAAAGCAAAATAATTAACTTACCATAATATACTTAATATTTGGACTAAGGCGCTAATAATAATGTCCCCACTAGTCAAAGTTTATTTATTGTCTATAATATACGTAATATTGGGACTAACGTGTTAATATTAATGTCCCCGCAAGTCAAAGTTATTGATTTTCTATAATATACTTAATATTTGAACTAACGCGCTAAAAATAATGTCCCCACAAGTCAAATTTATTGTTTTTTTATAATATACGTAATATTGGGACTAACGCACTAATAGTAATGTCATCACAAGTCAAAATAATTAATTTTCATAATATACTTAATATTTGGACTAACGCGCTAATAATAATGTCCCCACTAGTCAAATTTATTGATTTTCTATAATATACGTAATATTGGGACTAACGTGTAAATATTAATGTCATCACAAGTCAAATTTATTGATTTTTATAATATACTTAATATTGGGACTAACGTGTTAATATTAATGTCCCCACAAGTCAAATGTATTGTTCTCTATAATATACGTAATATTTGGACTAACGCGCTAATAACAATGTCCTCGCAAGTCAAAATAATTAATTTTCCATAATATACTTAATATTTCAATTAACGCGCTAATAATAATGTCCCCAAAAAAGAGAGAGATATTATTTTGACTTGTGGGACATTAGCGCGCGAGTCCCAATATTACGTATATTATAGAAAAACAATAAATTTGAC